>CM062569.1:5520348-6236390 GCA_031468815.1 Morus bassanus
AAACCATCATGATCTAACTACTCTTTTACCTGAAGTTCTGTTTTGAAGTTCTTTTGGCTGAATTGGGTTCATTTCTTTTCACAGCAAACAAGATTGTAATAATGCCTAGTTTAGCCTCACAATTGACAGCTTTCTGTCATTCTTTGCTGTTGGAAAGGAGGGTAATAATAATTATGGTTTCTCCACTTAGGTTTCTAGAGCAATTGCAATTCTTAGCTATAGACACAAAAAATATATATCACAAGGTCAGTAGCAGTTTGTGACTTAGCTAAACTAAAAAGAGTAAACTGAGATAAGGAACCATAACTACAAATGAATTTCAGCAGGAGGGTAGTCTTCTGTGAGCCACAGAAGAGAAATGGGAGCTGAGCAGTGCTGAGTAGCCAAGTTTCGAAGAGGAAGCGAAGCTTTCCTCTGCTTTGAACAGAATAGGCAGAGTATGTACCCTTACTAACTTTTTCACTTTTAATCCCTGGCTGTGCCACAAATTGTTTGTCAAAATGGATATTTGATTTGATAACAATTTGATTCTAAGATATTTTTATTAACTACTAAATAGTCTGGAACTTCTGTATTCAAGGCTCTGTGTCAGATCTTCCTACTGTGGTTGTGATCAACTGAGGCAACTAAACCCACCTGTAAAGAGGGAGAGAAATGTGGTGGAAGACTGTTCTGACTTTGGAACTTGCTTCATTGTGTAGTGCTTAGAAGTTTGAGTTTCTTTAGATTCTGGGCATGCCATGAACCTGCTGTTTATTCATTTTCAGTGGATCTATTCTGTAAATAAGGAGGGACATCAAAATTTTAGTCTGTAAAGTAATGCTCAAGCATGAGAAAACAGAATTCAAATTGCAAAGCAACCTTTCATTTGCTATTTCTGACCTTCTAAATTCCTCAGGCTTTTCAAGACAATGCAATAGATTTATATAAGCAATTTGGTAAATAGTTTCACTCATCCTGAAAGGAGGTTTAAATGTGCTTGTTTTACTTAGCATTATAATGAAATAGGAGATGAATCAGGTCAGGGTGACCTGTTCTCTGGACCAGAGCAGGTTTATCATGTTGTCTTGGAGCATGCCTAGAAATAATATTATGCAGCTTACTAAGAAAATATGCCACGCAGCACCTTTGGAATCAAAATCTAGTTTTTGAACTAGAACAGTACTTCTAGAGTTCTAGTGATCTAGAGATCACTTTGTGATCTCAGACATATAAAAAAATCCTTAGATTCCCAATTGGAATTTCAACTGAAAATCCCTACCTCTTTAAGCTCTTTACTGTTGTCCACCAAAGAATGATTTACAGTGAAGATGGCTAAGAAATAACAGTGCTTTCTCTTTTAACTGATCTCCTTTGTGTTCATGGGAAACATGCTACACAGTCATTTTGAAGCTGTTGTTGACCAAAGTTTTGTGGTTAGGGTAACATATCTGAGTGAGGACAGTTTTCCCAACGGTTATGTATACAACATGTATGGTTTGGTTTTCATCCCATGTTTATTGAATGGGTTAAACTATAATACATTACAAAATTTCCAGTAAATTTGCAGCCTTCTTTCAAATCAACACCTTAATTTCTTAGTTGGAGGGCTGTGGTAATCTTTAGTACACTTGTGATACCTTTAATGTATGTTAGACATATATATCTAATAATGAAGATGGAAGATTTTGATAAAGTAAAACATTGGGCTTGATCCAATGTCCACAGAAGTTTGCAGATATAATTATCATTATTACTATTATTGTCGGTATGCAACAACCAGGAGTTGCTACTGTAGCTGCTTTTTCTTTAACTGGTTGAAATTCTTTTGATATCTGTAAATAATGGTTGGAGATGCTCTCTACTTTTCATATTCAGCTGAAAGAAATGTAATAATGGTGCCTTAAATATTACTTTCATATAGTTGTTAATGTAAATGAATTTAAGTTCGTATACACAGAGAATTGAAAATTACTCCTGTTTCTTTCCAAACAAATGGCAAATACAAGACAGATATATTAGTCATCTTGGTTGACCTGAATATTCATTTTTTATTACATGAAAGTGTTGTTTGAAAAAACCTGCCTACTTTGAATTCAGGAGTCCATGAATATACTGAAAGGCAACTGCTGACTCAGCTATAATTTTTTGACAGTCGTGGTATGTTATCACTAACGGTTACTTGCAGAGAAGTCAGTTACAAACATCTTGTAATAATGCAGGGCTATAAGGGACGCTGTGCTTCTCTTTTGTATATTCAGTTCTGAGCAGCTAGCTCACATCAGCATGAAGGACTCAGACTTCTAAGCATGTGGTACACTTTTAGATTATTGAGAACTAATAGTGTGTTTTTTACAAACTGCTGCCGGGATTCTTAGATTAGTCAGACAGGTGAATCTTTCATGCAGGTGGGAGAAGGTCACTTTGGATCCTATACTTAGATTTTTGTTAAAATTCAAGTTCTTTAAATCACGGAATATCTGTAGTTGTTAAGCAATTAATGTTGAATATTGCCAAACAGTTTTCATTTTCCTCCTCATTGTAGGCTTTGACTTTACTGAGTCAACTTTCAAAAAGTATTCAGCTTCAGTGGTTGATGTTTGTTTTCAAGGTTTATAACATTGTCAAAGGATTATAATGAAAGCCTTAGGAGCCTTAATATTAGTGCCATGTCTGCCTGAAACCCACAAATGTCTAAATATAACAGGCTATGGTTTTAACACTGATGCTAATGCATTTGCACTACGCTTTGTTTGCTGTTTCTGGTTTTGTCAGAAAAGCAGATGTAGAATATATTTGTCTGATCGCTGAGGTAACGTTGAAGCTGGAACTTTCACAACCATCCCTTCTGACAGCAACTTTTGCTATAAAGGTGCTGATTTTGCATTTAGAAAAACTTGTGGATTTGCTTTCCTTGACTTCATCTAAACTATTTTCTTTGAGATAAAACTGCTTGTGCTAAATTATACAATAAATCTAAATAGGTAGGGGGTAAAGGATTACAAAGGACAATTTCAAATAAGAGTTTTTAGTAGAGTCTTTTCTACACAGTTGCTCAGGAATGTGAGACAACCGAGAATGCAGAAAAAAGAATAAACTGCAACTTCATAAAGATAATGAATTCTTAGATTTCAAATAACTTGGTTTAGATTTTGACAGATTTTTCATTATAGAAATTAGGCAAAAACAAAACAGTTTCTCTCCCTTCCTCCAAACACTCTTGTCCTATCTGTAGTTTCTCTTAGATTTCAAACTCATTCTCTAGGCCTGCTTTCAGAAAGCGTCCTTTGGATTTTTCCTAGTAGGGAATTCTTTCATCCTGTGTCTGTTTTTAGATGTCCTGCTTTTTCCTTTCTTTTTTAAACAATTTTTTTTAACTGCTTCCAAGAATAAAGTGTAATTAACATTCAAATCCCAACATGTTGCTCAACTTGGTCATTATACTTTCAAAATTCTCTTGGTTGTTGGAACAACCCCAGTGCTCCTTCAGGTGCTTCAAACTGAGTAGCCCTGACCTTTTTTCCATGCTCAAATTACCTCTAATGTTTGTAAGTATATTAAAAATACTAAATGTATTCTATATATGTTTTCATTGCAAATACAGAAAAAAATTCTAAAGAACCATGCTTCCTGAATTAGCGTTATGCTGAAAAGTTGGTATAAAAGGATTTTGAATATTGTGTGCAAGGTGTCAACTGATTTCAGTAGTCATAAGTTACGAGAAAGAAAATGACACTGCAGGAACAAGAATTGTACAAAGAGTGCTAAGAGAATGTACCCCAGTCTGAATCCCTTTATTGTTATTTTTGGCCTTCTGCTTGCCTACTTGATGCTCAGAAAGTGATGCCCAACTAGATTCACTGGAAAAGCTGTTTTCCAGCTCAGCGCTAAATAAAACTAAATAAAACCCCCAGTCCTGCAAACTTACACATATTTGGCATTACTTCTAGCATAAAATATTTACCGGCTAATGTCACAAAATCCAAAGTTAAATTTTAAATTTCTATGTGTTATTCTAAAAAAAGCTAATATTTTAACTAGCACAATTGATCTTATTAAAAACAAAACAAACAAACAAAAAAAAACAAACAAAAAAAAAAAAATCAAAAAACCACCCCCACCCTCCCAAACAACAAAACCAGCGGCAAGTATAGACATAGTTATGTTGGGAATAAAAATGTTTATGATTTACATCATCACATGGATGAATTGTCTAGTACCTCATAATAAGCTATTTGCTTTCGTACTAAGAGCTGGCCTAACATATCACTTTAAATTGTGTTCTTAACTGAGATACACAGGCAAAAATTTTCTGTTAAGCAGATCTTACTCTATAGTACTCAGAACTGATAGTCAAATATAGATTGAGTTAAGCTTTATCTACCATAAGTCCAAATTTAACTCCAGATATTTTTTCCATGCAGAAGATATGTCTAGATAGCTATTGCATATTTTGTATGCATATCTGAGAATGCGTCATGTACAAACTGGTTCTCAAGTACATGAGGTGTGAATCTGAGACAGCTTGGTCAACTGTGTATCTGTATAGTAAATCAATGCTCAATTGCATAGGTTTCACTGTATATTCACAGGTTGTGTTGTTCAGTGTGCTCAGCGCTTCCAAGTTCAAGGCAAAAACAATCTACGGTTCTACCAAAACTGCCAAATATTTTGGTTATAAACCATCAAGATCACAATCTCCCACACTGTGCCACCTATAACAAAGCTGTAAATGTATCACTACAAAGATTATGGTGACAGCAGTAGTGTTGTGAGAGTTTTGGGAGCTGCCAAAGGTAATTCTGTCCTTTCTCTCCTTGCCCTCTGGAATATCTGTAACTGCAATTTCAGTTTAGAACATTGGAGTAGGACTGAAGTAGGGAATATGGGATTAAGCACTAGACGGACATATAGTAAGGAGGAGAGAGACATGGCAAATAGAGAGCAGGTGGTTGGTGAGTGAGTTTGGAGCATGCAGCAGAAAGGTGGGAGAATTCAAATTTGGGAGGCTGTAACAAGATTGTAAGAGATGTGTAGTTGCAGTTGAGCTTGAAGAGGTAAGATTTGTCCTAGTGGGTGGGAAGACCAGGTGGATGGATTTTTTTTGGAGGACTTTAGTCTGGGAAACTGAAGAAAATCGTTCTGCCATCATTTCCTCTGGCTGTAATACCACCAGAAAGTGAGGCCCAAGCAAATTATATTTGAGAATCTGAAATGTATATTTCAGTAGAGTTCAAGCCTCCTTCTTATTGTCTGTAACTAGTATATGAGGCTTTCCTTTATATGTTGTTGTTAGTACATTTTTAAATAAAATCCTGTTCATTTATTTAAACATCTTAAAAATAACGGTGGTTTTCAACCAGTTTTATAAAGAATTTTCTTTAATCCTATAATGTCTTATATATATATATAATATTGTCACTTTCATATGCAAAATTTCCTATGGTTTTTCATTCCCTAAACTTTTTGCCTTAGTTTACTTCAATCTGTCACCACTTGGATAATTTATGAATGATTAATACCTATCTTGCTCTAGTTTCCTCTATAAATGAAAACACTGTGTTGTTTGATAGCATGAGTGTCTTATGGAGTCTTTTCAATACATGTCATTTTTAGATACAGTATGACCAATGAGACAGTTTTCTGATAACATCTTCTCTGAAATAAGATCATCTTGGCTGTCCTGGATCTGTTCTGTGGAGGTTATTAGTTTGTTTGTTTTTTTTTTTTTTAGACCTAGTAATCCATTTAATAGAATAGACTTGCTGAAAAGCAGTATTCCAAAATATTTTAGGACTCTAATTATGCATTTCCTAGGATGAGGAATTTTTAAATATAGCATTTTTAAAGAATATTTGTGCTGTTTTTCATTGATGTTGTCAAGAGCACACTGCTTATACTTAACCATGTTGTAAACAATCTGCTAAAAGCTGTTTTAATGAAGCCTGACTATATCACAGAATCACAGAATGGTAGGGCTTGGAAGGGACCTCTGGAGATCATCTTGTCCATCCCACCTGCTTGAGCAGGTACACCTAGAGCAGGGTGCACAGGACCACATCCAGGTGGGTTCTAAACACTTCCAGAGAAGGAAACTCCACAGCCCCTCTGAGCAGACCGTTCCAGCGTTCTGTCACCCTCACAGTAAAGAAGTTTTTCCTCATATTCAGGTGGAACTTCCTGTGCTCTAGTTTGTTCCCATTGCCCCTTGTCCTGGCGTTGGGCACCACTGAAAAGAGTCCACTGGACTCTCTCCAGTAGTTCCCTGCCTGTCTTGAACTGGGGAGCCCAGAAATGGATGCAGTCCTCCAGATGTGGCCTCACTAGGGCAGAGTATAGGGGAGGATAACCTCCCTCAACCTGCTGGCAGCAATTTAAGCATTGACTTTATCATGTTAGCTGCACTGGGGACGGTTGTACAGAAACCTATCGCAAAACAAGATAGTTGTTTCTATGAGGAAGTTAACATTGGTTTCAGGAAAGTCTACATTTTCCTGTGATCCATGCTGACAAATATTTGAAAGTCAAGTAAAATGCAAGGCTGAAGTGTTTGGCTTTGTTTCTTCAGCAGTGTAACAAGACCTCATGGTAAAATGCATTGCCATGATATTGGCAGAACTGCAAAGTCTGCTGTAAGTCTTTTGTCTGAGATTGGAAATAAATCTAGAGTGGTGCTAATTCTACACGTGATAGTTTGTGCACCATTGCCAGAGTCACTTTACTGGCACAGTAAAGGCATGTGAGACAGATTGTAAGCTCCTCAGTGCAGAGGTTTTCTTACTTTTTTACAGGACCTCACTATGACTTTGGCATTCTGGCATTACCAGACAGTAACAATGATGATGGCGAAATAAATGTATTGAGCAACAGACATTTTATTTCTGGATACAAAGAATTAGATTTAATCTAAAAATAACATTATTCCACTAAAACTCTGCATGGATACTTCATGCAGGAATTTAAACTTTGAAGATAGAAATTCTTTTGTGCCTTGGAGACATAAAATTTTCTCTGTTTTCCACACTGGTGGACAAAGGCACAGGAGATTGACGCATGCATCATTGTGAGAATTGGTGAGATGACTAAGATAGAGATAAGCAATTTTACACCTTTCAGGTCGATCATAAAGCTGTATGTGCATTTTCAAGTACAGAACTTGAATGATCTTTTTCTAAACCCTATTTTCCCAAAACATTTGAGATGTAACTTTGAGCAAGGAAGACGAGAGGTCCTCTGTGAAAGGGGAGAATGTTTAGACAACCCATCCTTTTGTAAGAGGAAGAGCAATATATTTTGTGGTGATGGTTTTGGATGTCCAAATTATCTTCATTTTAGTATTTTCATTAAAGTTGAACCAAATATAGTCTGAGTTTCAGGAATGATGAAATGGAGGAAAACAGTCAGGAGAGAATCAAATCCCCACTGAAAAAAGTCAGCCTCATTTAATTAGATTACTGTAGCCTTTAATTACATCTCTATGTTTCTCACCCTGCTACCTATTGTAAATAATCCGTGATGCTCTGAGGGTCTGAGATTTTCTAAAGCTGCCATAAAACATCTCTCTTTCTGCATCTTAAAGGGTTTTTAATCAATGGATGTCATCATTAACTGAACTTTGGAAAAATCTATGTCAAAAGTATTACCATGATTTACTGTAAAATTAAGTAGATAACTAAGTTGCCTAGCTAACTAAAGGTAGTTAAAGGTTGTGAGTAAAACCTTTGCCAAAACTTAGATACGTGTAGGTTTGGCGTAGCTATGACATGCATTCTTCCATGACTGCTGGTAGGGTCATAGGTGACACCAGCATTACATGGCATTATTAAAATGTATATGTGCAGGTTTATTAAATAATGCAAATTGAAAGGAAGTCAGGAGTCACAGTTGTCCTGTTTATGGAAGGCTAACAGCTTATTAACTGTTTTTAAAGTTAATTACTATGTGTATATTTTTTATTAGTTTAAAAACAAAATTTTGCATTACTTGTATTTGGTTGTATGGGAAATTAAGTCCTGACCCAGTGAAGTGCTGAAAGCTAGAATGCTTGTACAGATCCAAAGCCCAAACTGGTCTTTTTCAGGTTCCCCATCACTATTCAGAATAGAAAGATCTTACATGAATTCTATATTTGACCTTCCTCAGATCTTAAGAGGACAAAGCCTGAGTCTAAACGATGTATCGTGTTGGTAAGGTCAAGATATGCCTCAATAGGCAATAAATGATAGAGAAATAAGTGATGTGGCTCTCATCACATCTTTGACTTCCCAACCCATTTAACCAGCCATTTAGGAGTGGGTAAATTGAGGACAGCCTTTATAGTTGAGTGTACTAACTGGGACTAAACCTTTGTGTTTGGAACTCTGTCAAGACACAGTGAGTGTTCTGCCAGTGAATGTTCACATCTCTTCTTTGTTTTTCTAAATTACTGTAACTTGCACGTCACTACTGTGTTTAGTTATATATGTATGTATTGAAACAGTCTATCCTGGATCCCCCCAGAGTGCCTCTTGATGCAAATTAGTCGACTTTTGTTTGATGGAAGAAACAATTTTTGGAAAGAGGAATAGAACTGCCTAAAGCTGAACAGAAACAGAGCTTTTTCAAAAACTGCAGAAAGTTCTGACTGGAACAGGACATATTAAGAAGCTTTATTTTTAACTAAAAAGGATAAATGTTGAAGTAATTTAAAAATGTTGAGTAGAATACCTCAAAACGATATAGAGTTCCCCATTCTTGTTGGCTAAAACTATTCATTAATGCTCTAAGTTCAATGCAACTACTTCTCTTGAGGAAATTTTTTTTCTTTTATAATAATATTTAAAGATCAGTGAAGATGCATGTTTTCAAATAAGAATATAAGTATAATTTTCTGTAATTTTCTAACTTCAATTTTTTCCTAATGAACTTGGTTTTTTTAGGTTTGGTACTTTTTTGGATTTTTATGATTAATGACTGCCTTGCACTCTGAAAACAGTCTGTACTTCTTAAGAAAACTCATGCTTGAATTCTAGTGCAAATTTAATATCATCAGCTCTCTACAGCTGTTCTAATTATGACATCCTCCATCTACCTCCAAAATCACATTCTCTGCATCTGTATTGCCTTGCCTGGTATACTATTTCTTTTTGTTTTCAATTAATTGTTAACCTTGCTTCTTTTTTCCGTGCAATGTTTAGCTCGCTGATTTTTATTTCTCACTTTTTCTGTTATCTTTCTACTCTCAGGTATTTATTTTGCATATAAAAAATACATAGGCTCTGGAAAGATGTGATACCTAAATCACAGTATTTAGTATCTCTTGCAAGCGGACTCCTGGGAAATGTCTGGCAAACTTTTGCCTAAACATCTGTGGGCTCAGGGTCCTCTCTTGAGTGACTCAGGAGAACAGAATAGAGGGATAGCAGGTTAATTAATCTTGTGTTGCTAAGACAAGCAGAGAGGCTGATGTGTTAATATGTAAGGAACCGTTTCAATGTTCAAGGAAAAAAAAAACAGATGAAATGCTAAGTTTTGTTAACACTGTGATGGAGAAGACTCTGTAAAGATACTTGTTTAACTAGTGATTTCATTATTGAAGGTCAAGGGATTTTATTTTTGTAATATCAACATAGTTTTGAGAAAGTAGTCACTGGCACAGAATTTAAAGAAAAAAGATACAGTTTGTAGTGAGAAGACAGGCACTACATTGTGTGTATTTCAGAGCTGGAAGATGTGTGTACTTCATCTTGAGAAGTTATATGAAGTAAATATGTGGAAGTGGGGAGGATATATTTCTCAATTCATCCATCTCATTTTTGAAAAGGTCATGTTTTAGCATCATGTCTCTTCTTCAACTGTATGCATAGAATGATAACATGCTTTGAAATACTATTTTACTAAAGAACATTCTGTATTTTATGAGTTATTACATGGTAATTTATAACTTTTTTTATTCATAAACATGTTTAAAAGCAAATGACAACTGTGGGGGGATGCTTTTAAAGTAAGTTTTCTTGATTGTACAAGCATTATCTGAAAAAAGGACAACCCCCAGGAAAGTGTAGAAAAAAATAAGGAGTGCTAGTGGGGAAAATATTTCCTTTTATAGCCATTATGAGTAGTTCTGTGAGCTGTGAAAGACCTGTGTCAGTCCTTCATTTACCAAAGTAGCTATGTATCTTTGATTTCTGCTTTCTGGTAGTCTTTTAGGTACAGATGAATGTAAGTCATCCCTGTATACAACAGTGCACCTATTGGTCGTTCTGTGGAGGCTCAGGAAGATTGGAAACTGTGGCTCCAGGTTTTTTAAACTCTTGTGCAGTATTACACCATACTTACAAGAATGAGTTGAATTCCCATGTTTAAAGTCTCTGCATTCATGTGGAGCAATAAATAGGACATGGATCCACTTTGGTTTATAAAAAGAATATGTTAAAAACCCCTACCTACTAAAGGTTTAATGTAATTAAATTAACTTAAGCTTAATATTTAAAAGCATCTATTTAAAGTACAGTGTAGGGAGGAGCAATCTATACTGATGAGAAAAAGAAATAGCTGTTGTAAGTAGACTAAGTCAAAATTTACACTTTGACGACTTAGAAACTTTATTAACCACAAGCACGTAAGAGCTGGCTAAGTTGTGAAATTTAACACTTAGCTCAAAGACCATGTGGTACTTCAGATTTATGTTAACCTCAGTGTCCTACCCAGCCAGATTGCCTTTAATCCTTCCCCACTCCCAGCGCTATGAAAATGCCTGCTGCTTCTTGAATTCATTGATGGTATTTACAGCTATGGCCTTAAACTCTAACATGTTCTGTAAATTCTCTGCTTGTAGACAAAGAGCTATGTGCAAACATCTTTATTTGTGCCATTAGTTTTATAGCTTAAGTTTTATAAATTGTTTTATGCCTTGGCCTTCAAAGCTTTTTCTTATGATCACAGTTATTTTTGCTTGGTTTTCCCCCACAACCTTCATAACTTTAGCTTTTCCTACAAGGCTATTCCTGTTTACCAAAAATTTCCATCTGTTTAATGTCCTCTACTAGCATTGTCCAAACCTGGAATTGTACATTTTCCCTTTATCAGACCTTTCCAATCCTCATAACATTGAGTGTGTCAAAAGTGAAAGGGAATCATTAGAATTTGTGTTCTAATGATCTTAGGAATGATAAATTCCAGCTCCCCCAGCCTTTGCCACTTGGCCAGGGCACTTGGAGCCTGACACAAATTAATAGCAGATTTCTGTGTATAATACACTGAATACTTAAAGAAATCTACATATTTGTAAACAATATATATTTCAAACAGAGAGGAACTGAGAGAGGGCCTGAATCAGAGCTTTGAATACAAACCACAAAATATTTTATTGGTTGTGCAGCATTGATTTCTGCATGTTCAAGTTCTATTGTAATTGATGTTTATCATGTTTTAATTTTCTTGAGTTGTGTTTCATTTCAGTGAAATACAGAGATGCTAATTTAGAAGAACCGTTGGGCTTCTGTTTAAAACACTGGGGTTCTACTGTTGTAGATTTACTGTTGCAGGCTTTGCTAACTTGTAGTCAAAACCAGTCAGGGAGTTCAAGTAGCTAAACAAAACTAGGCAAGAATTTGAGAATGGGGGGTTTGTTGTGGTTTTTTTTTTTCTTTTTTTTTGGTAGCAAAATATCTAAGTAAATTATTTTATCAGGTCACACTTGTACTCTCATAGATTTCATTCATTTGCTCACTGTCATCAACTTACTCATCATAACATCTAAGTGGTCTAGCCTGGATTTCCAGTGTTCAGCATGAAGCTGAGGGGTTGCTGGATGTGAAGTACTCACTACATCTCTTGGGTTCCCTTTGCTGGCAATGGCAAACTAGTCTTTGGACTGATTCTTTGTACTCATAAGTCAGCAGTTGTTGTAGTGGTATGGTACTTTGCTTCAGATTTTTGCTTACTTCGCTCTCTGTAGCTCTTAAACAATGAGCAACAACCCCTACCTGTATTTTTTTGAAAGTTATGTGTGCGTGTCTACTTGTATGGCGAGCAGGAAAATGAATGGCATGTGTGGTACACTGCAAATGTGTCGCCATCATCCTGTTGTCAGATTGCAGTCTTCTGCTGAGGGGTTGTCTGTGCCATGCTCCTGTCAGAGCACAGGCATTCTTGTTTTGACAAAAACAGCTTTTTCTCAATTTTGCAGCTGAGAATGGTGTTCTGGGAGCAGTTTCCCAGAAACAGTGTTCTTTGTTAACCAGGCAGGCTGTTCTTTTAACCCTTGTTCTGGCAGTTCTGCTGCTGCTCTCTCACACACATTTTCATTTGTGTTTCATTCATAACAGTCTTAGTCCTGTTACAAACATATTAAAAATGTGGTAGTTGCCTAAATCCTACTGAAGTCCAAACTTGCAGTCCTGAAATCTGCAAGTCAGCTGGTTTCTAACCATGGAGGTGTCTAGAGATGTTCAAGTTGACTTAAGTTCTGTAAAGTTGTTTTCTCCTGAGTGCTTACACGAGTTTTGTTGCTTAGATCTTAGTTCTGTCATGTTTGGAGAGCTTGTTATGTACCTTATGTGTATGTTTGACTGAAATTAAGAAACTCGGCATGCCTTCACCCTCCCGTTCTGAAAGGTGTGATACAATGGGCTTTGGAATAAAAGCTGGCTTCTCACAGGTTAGTGATAGGCACTTCTTACAAAGCACAGGCAGAAACCATCATGCTGTGTTCAGAATGTGGCAGACAGGGTTTGGTTCTTCAGGAGAATAAAATTTGTATCTACCTTCTCGGGTGAGTATAGTCAGCACCAGCTTATTCTCTGTAGAGGGGACTGCCTGTCTGTCCTGCTGAAGCCATACTGCTGTGTGGAATTCAGATTTGCTAGGTTAATATAATAGTGCTAGAAAAAGTATGACGAATGGCCAAGACCATGAGGAAGGAGAAACTTGCTTTCAGGACTGGTTCTGTCTTTTGCCTGGTGACTTTCGTGTAAGTATTAAGCTTTAATACTCACCCACCTGTATTATTTCTCTCCTGGCTAGCTGTAAGTAGTTGCATACAAAATGTTTGACTTGAGATGACTGCCTTATTAACATCCTGGGAGAGTTTTCTTTTTAAGATATGTGCCTACTATAACACACGCTTATTTTGGGATGGCATATTTTTCTCTGTCTATGAAATAAAGAAATAATAATGTGTATGTGAAATACTTCTTAATAGCTAAAATTATTAGTGGTCTTGTGATTTTTGTGGTTTTACCATCAGGAATGAATGTTGGAGAGCAAAAGAATAGCGCTTTTCACAAGCAGGCCTCATTTACCAAAATAATTCTGCAATGCAATATTAATATTCAAAACAAAGAATAATCTGAATGGAAATAAAATTATCTCCACATGTTTAGTTGACATAAATATATAACTATACTTTGGTCCTGCCCACAATATCTAGCTGTGATTGGAAATCCTCTTGAAATTGCTTAGTATTAGTGAAGGAAAAGTGCTAGCTCTCATTCATCTGATTTACATCTTTTTTGTTAGACATAATATGGAGATGTCAGATATTTATTTCTGTGCAATATAATTTTTATTCATGTCAACACTACAAGGTTGTTCTGCCTTTCATTCCTCCTGTTGCAAGAGTTTTGGACCACATTTTAAGAGCTAATATGCTATCTGATATAATCAGAATTTGTCAAGTCCTACCTCAGTCTTGGATAAAGAAATAAAAAGGATCTTTAAGATTTGCATATAATCTCTATATTTACTCAATTAGAAATGAGTTGTGCAAAATGCTGACCACCTCTGATCTGACTGATTTAAGTAGGCATGCAAATGGAGCTTTGTAAATCTTCTACCACCAGGCTGAATACTCAAATAAGGTTAAACACACAGTTTTTTTTCTTGGGGTTTTATTTTTACAATCACTAAGCAGCTAAATTTTAAACACATTTTTGAAACAAAATCATAATTTACTTTATTCCAAGTAAACACCTTTGCGCATATATATTTTTTTAATGCTAATTTCTTTTTCTCAGACGACACTATGCTAAATTTGCAAACAATTTCAGCTGGCCTGAGATCATATTGGATGAATGCATCAATACCTTCAGTCATCTTAAATAAATGCCATAACATCTTTTATTCTTGAATTGGTTTTGTTTATGTTGCTGTGAACTAGAACAATCATATTAATATTGCATGCCCACATTTACCTCTGGTTATTTATACTTTTTCTACTATTGAAGAGTAAGTGTGCCAAGCAAAACCACCGGATTTCTGCCAAATAAATGGTCTGACAAAGAATTGCAAAGCCAATAATAAATGGAGCCTGAAATTAAATGCAAGCAAAGTGACATGGGCCTAGTAAATCCTCATAGTGGGACGCTGTAAGAAATGTCCATTGTCTCAGAATTATACAGTCAGTACTGTGGAGTGTGGTGGTGACAACAACAGATAGGAACACTGATAAACCCACTGCACATTTCAGTGGGAACATTCCCAAATAATAGGTGGACATAAAAGGTATATCTTAAAATTTTATCTAGCTTTATATATTGAAACCATATGGTCTGTATTTGCTTCAAATTCCAATTTTATAATGGTCCTTGCTAACATGTTTTTTTCAATTCTTCTTTTTTCACTGTACATAATGTAAGTTCATTTAAAGTTTGAAACAGTTGCAGTTTGTGATTAGTCCTGTTAAGAAAAAGCATTCAGAGTCTGTAATTTTTAACACTCAAAAAAACCCCAAAGGTAAAATAAACTTCTGAAGCTTGTTTGTTCTACTCCCTTTTGCCCACTAATGATGGAACCAAGGAGGGAGGATCAGCTATGATGTTCACAAATGATGGTTATTTCAACATTTTTAATTCTTGTAGCCTGAAGTGTAATATTCTTGTATGTCACACTGAGATTGCACCCATTGAAATGGATAGATTTTTTTTTTAATTGTGTGGTGTTTTATTTAATGTGAGCAAGAGCATCAGTCTTCTGAACTGGCATTGATAGAAATCAGGGTCATTTTTCAGAATAAGTAATGTGTTTCTAGCATCTTTTTCCTTGTCTGTTGAAAGGTGTTAAACGGTGAAAGAGTGCTATAGGAGAAGAATAAAATACATGATAGATTCCATATAGTGAAGTAATAACACTGATTTCTGTTTGCATCTTGAACTGAAGAGGATTTCAGCTGATTTTTTTCTCTTACACTGATTTTCTCTTTCTGACCCTATTGAATAAATATTCAAGAATTTTTTCAGACTATAAAGAGGGACTTCTTTTCTCTTTGAGACTCTTTGCTTGACTTTTGTGGATTTTATTTTTTTTTTTAGTTGTGAAAGGTTTCTTTCAGGCTTCTACTCTTAGATGTTAAATACTCAAATGCATACAAAGCAAATCTGAGCATTCGTCTGACTTCCCAGGACCAAAGCAACTTCTTTTCAAATATTAAATTATACTACCTTCCTGCTGATGTCAAAGGAACAACTGACAGTTAGAACGATATCAGATTCCTGTGGAGTTCATGTCAAAATTTTAGTCTGAGTGTTTAAAAATATTGCCTGTTTATAATAATATTTTCGAATGGACAAAACAGCACAGGTATGTATTCTCCTGAACATATCATACTGTTTCTTATAGATGCTCCTGCTATTTATGTAGAAAATACTTGAAAGCCTTTCCTGGTAATTTACTTTCTGTGATTCCTGTATTGTAATACTGTTCTTTTCTTTTTTACTGAGCATCTTAGGAAGGCTAGCTGTATTATATTCTTTCCTGTAAAACAAGACAAAATCTTTCAGAACTTTATTAATATTTTATAATATCTATTTGATTCCTCGGGTATATTTGCATGGCAGCAGCTCTTTACCCACGTGATCTGTGGATTTATGAGGTTACAGATGGAAGTGGTAGCAAGGTACCTAACTACAGCTGTTTTTCTGCAAGGTAATTTGCTGTCTTTATGCTGGGATTATGTGAACCAAAAGACCTGAGAACTCAAAAGCTGGCATCCAGAAAAACTGGTGGCCTTATAGTCTGTGCCTCTGTCCACCTGCAAAAGGGACTGCCAGCTCAGTCGTTGGATCATCTGCTGGAAATGTTGGTGTTGCTTCTCCTCATTTTTGAGCTATATCTGTCTATTCTCCCTCCCCCTTCTTCTGACACTTAGCTGTAGCTGTGTAACTCTTTCCCCAGAGTTATGTAAACTCATATAGTAAAATCATGGTCTTTTCAAATATTCTTTCCAATCTGTGCAGTACTTTTTTCTAAAAGTAATCTTAGAGATTATATCTACTTATTGAATGCTTTCTTACTCATTGCAAGATACCAGAAAATATAGAAGTGTTTTCGTTCATATTCTACAGATGCTACTAATCCTTTAAAAAGCTGTGTCGCATAATATTTTATTGTTTTGTACAGAAATTCATATATCCAAGATACAGAGTTTAATATTCTGGGTTATTTTCAGTTCATTGTCATCATTCAACATAGTGGACAGAGTAGATTGATTAGAAGGGTGGCACAGGATTGAATTGTAAAAATGAATGCACATAGGGTTTGTGCATTACAACAGATAAATATATTAATTATGAATTCGCTGATAAAGTAGTTTGGCATATAGACCAGATATCACTCGGGATAGTTTTATTTAAAATTTTCAGAGATGGTGGTATTTGTGCATTTTACATCATTCCATAGTTAATAGAGTGAAATCTCAGGCTGTTTTAAGCAACTTTTAAGATGGAGTTGTAGCATGAAGAGTATCTAGCTTTTTCAGCAATATTTACTTGACAGGGATAACTAGTGTACTACACTTGACTATCTCCAAGGGAAACATTTTAACCTTATCATGATAAAACACGAAGGGGAAAAAACCCATATTTTTAAATTAGAAGGGAATTAGTGTATATTCTGCTTCATTGGATTTGGTGTATCCAATGACAAGAAGTTCAGCAGCATTACATATATAGTGGAATAGAAGTGAAGATCTAGTCTGAAGCTTTTTAATAACACTTGTATCTGTGGCTAATGAAGAATAAATGTAATACTAAAATGCAAATAGTAATTCTAATTAAAATTAGATTTGTGTCAGTGAAACTCTACTGTCTCTCACAAGGTAACTCTTGATTTAAGTTAACATAAGAAGAGAGGGGCTTCTGTCATATTATTCTGCTTTTTAACATTCTTGGAATGAAAGTTACTTGTAGCATAAAGATTTTCCTCAGTTAGAAGGGAGAAGAAAAAAGCTTTATCAGCAGCCAGTGAAATAATAAATAATATCAGAATTCTTTCCTGTTTGAACTTTTGCTTCAAACTTTTAGATTTTGGCAATAGTTTGTTCTAAAGGTGGCCTAGTTACGATTTCACTCTTTGCCTATTGTCATGGTTTTAGCTGGGATAGTTGATTTTCTTCACTGTAGCTAGCATAGTGCTGTGTTTTAGACTTGGTATGTAAATAATGTTGATAACACCCTGGTGTTTTAGTTGTTGCTGGGTAGTGTTTACACTAGTCAAGGACTTTCTAGCTTCCCATGCTCTGCCAGGTGCACAAGAAGCCGGGAGGGGAGGGGATGCAACCAGGAGAGCTGATTCGAATCGGCCAAAGGGTATTCCATATCATGTGACGTCATGCCCAGTATATTAACTGGGGGGAAATTGGCTGGGGGAGGCAGCGATCGCGGCTCAGGGACCGGCAGCGTCGGTCGGCAGGTGGTGAGCAGTTGCAGCACTTGTTGTTTTTTTTTTTTTTCCCCTCTTCTTCCAGTGTTTCATCTCTCACTCGCTCATTATTTTCCTTTTCATTATATTAGTATTATTGCTGTTTTATTCTAATTATTAAACTGTTCTTGTCTCAACCCACGAGTTTTCTTACTTTGGCCCTTCCGATTCTCTCCCCCATCCCACAAGGGTGGGGGAGTGAGCGAGCGGCTGTGTGGTGCTTAGTTGCTGACCGGGGCTAAACCACAACACCTATTTAGAAGAAAGGGATTAGCATTACCTAATCATGGAGTTGTTTCTTTGTTTCAGCGAAAGTATGTAGAGACTCACAATATGTTTTAAAGATGTTGCTCTTCATTGATCATAAGTTTATGTGAAGAGTACCTTTGCAAACATGTCCTGAAAGATTAACAGATGTTAGAGTTCAAGTTCTTACAGATAGAGAATAGCATGGCAGTTCTTTTTCATAACAGCCACATTTTTGTCAATAGCACCTTCATCTGATGACAATATGGCTCTCCTTAGATAAGTACGCAAAGCATAATGGTAGCTAATTATGTAAGATGGATGTTATATTCACATAGGCAGAGCTCTTTCGTATTTCCTAGATTACATTAGAGTTGCCTTCCAGATAGAAGTATCTGTGCTGGTATATACCCATCTAATGCTGCAAATTGGGTACACAAATAAGTAGTATGGATTATGCCCTTAAATATCTTGTATGCTGAACATAACATCTAATGTTTGGCACATAAACCCTTCCTATGTCACTAATAACTTTCACTAAAAGAAAGTTTATTGAGTATGGAAAGGTAGAACTTTGAGGGTGAAGAACTGCCAAATTTACCATTGTTTCCCTTGTAAATCCAATTTGCGTAGTGGATGAAGGGTCCTAAATATATATATATATGTATATATATATGTGACAGTCATAAAAGACTATTTCATGTGTTGGATGGCAATAAAAAGCTCACTTTGGAAACTGTAAATGTGGAATTTCCTAACTCAGAGGTATTTCTTTTAGTAACCTGAACAAAATCTTTTGATGTAACATTTTTGCTTGTTGTCTTAGGTGTAACATTCTTAATGATTCTTTTTTTTTTTTTTTCTTGGAAAAAAGGGAGTAAAAATGCATTCTATGCAAGTATAACAAGTCATTCCCCTCCACAGCCTACTGTAATTATGCATCATTAGTTGGTCATTCCCTGCTGTTTGTTCAAAGGCTTCTAGCTGGCAGCAGCAGAAGGCTGTTATAAGTGGTACAGGAGATGTTGCTGCTGTAGAGTACCAAAAGGATATGTTAAGAAGTATATTTGGCCTGCACAGACTCTTCATTATCCTTCCATTTTTGCTTGAATTCTTTTCCCTACTCTCTAGGTTTTTGGGAGCTCCTGTTCCATATTATGCCTGCAGGAGGAAGGAGGAGGAATTTGAGGCTTTGTGAGGAGGAATATGGCATGGGGAAGTAGTTCAGCATTGCTGGCTTTACTTTGTGGTATTGGCTTTTCCTTCCTGAATTTGTTCTACAAAAGTAGTAACTTACAGGCATTGTTGCTGTAAGCAAGTGCTGTTGATCTTTTAGCTGTGGTGTGGAATCAGGCCTGCTGAATATTCTTTCACTTACTACTATAGCAGTCTGCCAAATTTGAAATGATTAGTGCTTTAGAACTGGCTAGATATACACCAAAGACAAAGGAATTGTCTACTTCCAGGATTTTCTCCGATGAATTTATAAAGATTATTGCAGAGCAAGCTCTGAGAAAAATGTCAGAGCTTATTAAAAGAAAAAAAAATCATAAAAATAGACCAGAGTAGAAAGTGTTTGTCAGCTTTAACAAAGAGGTTTTTTAACAGTTCCATGTATGTGTACAGCATAAATATAAACATTACCCTGCTATTGTAAATGTTTTCTTTAAAATTCTTAAATTTAATATTTACTTTTTTTAAAAGAATCAATTTTAGGTGTTTAGACTATGTATTACTATCAAAGAAATTACAAGGAACACATTTGGAATAGTCCAAATGCACAATAAATGTACAATTGCATCTGGCACCTAGAAATCCTGGGTTTTATCATGACTCTTCATATTTAGATTGTGGTCATAGGGGTAGTTTAATACAAACACTGCTATTTCTCTGCAAATGCTACTAAAATAAATAATATTCAGTATTTATGATTATTAACAATTTGTGTGTAATGTCACAACTGATTTTATTTAAATACAGGATGCTTTATGCACAAGTCTGGAACGCACATGCTCTATAGAAAATCTTGAAGATTGTACTGTGCAGTATGACCTAATGTGGTAGCTGCTTTGCTAATGGAGTGGATCTTTTCAAAAAGATTATCTTATGCCTCAGGAAGAATTGGTTTTTATTTGCTTTGATGCAGTTTATTTGTTGGTACTAGTTCTGCAAGCTGCTATATACCAAAGGTGATACTAGAAAAATACTGGTTCTGGTTATAAAACACCTGATTATATGTGTATTTGTTTTCAATATGCAGTGGATAGAGACAGATCATTGTGAATGGATGAAAAAGAGAGATCTCTCATGGCTAGGTAGATGTTCCCTAAAAATCAATCTTTTGCTTTCCACTGTATTGGTTTATTGGGAGTCAAACTACTCCAACTGTATTGGTTAATTGCTGTTTTATTTTCTCTCTCTACCCATTTTTTGTAATTGATTGTGGTTGCTTTTTCAACACGATGAAAAACAGTAGCAACAGAACTTTATTTTTGCTCTGTATGATAATTATTTTTTATAATTCCACAGATGTATTTAATGTAGTGAAAAAGCATGTGCACAAATCCAGCCTTTGTTACAGATAGCTTGTCCCATTTTAGTTCCTTGCTCAGCGCTTTCTCCCAGAGGAGTGTGATGCTATAGAATGAAAGGTTTCTACATGTGTTAGTGTTTGTATGGTCTCTTACAATTTAAATGTGAAAGAGGTTACTGGATATAGTTTGTCACCCATGAAAAAAAAAAAACCAAACCAAAACCCAACACCCCCACAACTTTTCTCAAGGAAGTCATCTATACATTTCGTCTTTGGGATGCAGGCCTCTGCAGACCCTGGGGTACATTAGCACTGAGTAATTTTCACTGTTACCCGCTTTCATTGTGTCAATCGAATCACTTACAGGAATCAGGAAGACTACAGAAAGTCCGAACTGAAGAATGTTGGGTTTTCAAAGAGGGCTTCTCCTACTGCATTTTTAAAAAAGCTTGCACGCTTAAACTGGTTGATTTATATTGCAAATATGGGAATCTAGTATTAACAAGAGTGAATCCTTTGCAAGAAAATTTGATTGCTGGCTGGTAGACTTTGAGCTTTAGTGGAGGACAAGCAGAAGCTCTATGGATATATGCCCAGGAATAATTCAGGGTTATAAATAAAAACGGTAACCTGACTTATATCATCCATCTACCTTCCATTAGAATCAGTTATATTATTTACATTATTTCTGTAATGCATTACTTGATTTTTATTGGGGTTGACCCTGCCATCACTCAAAAAATGGAGAAGTTTCCATTGATCTCAACAGCGCAGGATCAAAGCTGCCTTCATCACAGTGCACTCAAAGAACATCTCAGTAATTAAGTAGAGGGAGCACTGTCTTTTTTGTGGTACATAAATGAGGTGCTCATGTTTAAGGAGGCATTACGGTCATGAGGAATCTGGAATCCTCATATCTGGATACTGTTCTTGAAATTTCCTTGTATACTTGTTAAGTTGGTTTGCAAGGCACTCATGAAGACTTTGTGTGCCTTTACAGAATGTTGGATACAGCCTGTTTCCTGAACCTGAGGCTTTGTAACACTTGATTCTCTACGGCTCCTTTTCTAGTGATACATACAGTGTATCTATATGCGAGAATAATTCCACATTACAAAATGCTATGAAATTCTTGGATGGCTAAAGCCACAGGTCTTATGAAGCAGTTGATTATCTTGTTATTGGCAGAAGAATGCAGGTGTTTTGAACAGGCAACAGTGATTTATGCAGCTAACATTAAGGAAGTGTGGTGACATCTGTAGCTGTGTTAACCCATTTATATCTGTATTAAATTTAACTAGAAGTTTGATACTCATAGTCTATAAGATTGTCCCTATTCTGTAATCTTTTATTAATCGAAACTGTCACAGTTTCCAAGGAACACTGATAATATAATGTGGCTTCCTGTGTAAAATAGGTCATTGGGTTTCGCTGAAGTAATTTTTCTCAAATAAAGTAGTCGCTGGACTGTTTTTACTGTTACACTTATAAAAAAAAAAAAGGCAATATGGAATCTACCACATTTCACAGGAAATATTTTTAGTCGTTAAATGCCCTCCCTGTTATAAGTATGTATCTTCACACCTGAATTCATCTACTTTCAGTTTATTTTCCTTTGCATTTGGGCCCTCTGTTACCTACTTTATTTTTCCCCTCCATGTAGATACTTTTGAACTGTGACTGTTGCCCACCTCATTGTTAAATCATATGTTCTGAATCCTTTGTATTTTTCTGTGTAGTATATTTTCCAGTCTTTTGGTCACTCTTGCTGATCTTCCCTGTACCTTTTCTAACTTTTTTCGTCCTTCATTCTCCCTATTTTTTTAAAGTTTTATATTCCTTTTCTGTGCAGTTTTCATTACCAAATGTTAATGTTTAAATGATAATCCACCAGGAGCCTTCAAGATTTTTTTTTTCTGAGGTACTTAGACTATTCAGGTTTCCTTTAAACAAGAAGGCTCCAATTTCTATCCAGAATACATCTGTGTTTCCTGAAGAGTGACGTGATAAACACTAATATAAAAAAGAGTAGAATATTTGGGTGCCTGATGCAATATGTTAACTACTATCTTTTAAGTATGCACATTCAAAATTCAGCTGTTACATCTCAGTGTGTTTTCCTGCATCTCCTAGATCAATTAATATACAGATCTCCATCTAATTAGTCCTGATTCATAGTCTGATGTAATTGCCAATAACTCCCACTGACCTTAATAAGAGCTATAGCAAGACTTTACTGTGGAAAATCTTACAGACTGACACTTCAACAAAATCTCAAACTGAATAAAAAAAAAAAAAATCCCATCAGCTTTGGGCTAGCTATGGTCAGACTATGTTGAATGGCACATTTATTTATTATGTTTCTATATTATTTTGAGATCTTCCAGAGTGATAATAGGAGTAAAAAACGAGGATAATCAGAGTTACTAAATTAATATAAATTAATACTATGAATATGAAAATATATGAGTATGTGTGTTATTTGCTTCCTGAGTTCAAATCCTGTGTAGCTTGTTGACTGGTATTGAAAATAGCCAAGAAATACAGTAAAGGAAATGTTACTTATTTCAAATAACTTGATGTATACACTTATTATCACAGTAAAAGTGAGAAGATGGAGGTATTCTGAAAAAAGTGTTAAGAGCCATGAAGCACCTTTGCTGTACGTACAGAAAATGCCCAGAAAGAGCCAGCGAGTTTTCTATGAAAATACATGTGGACTCCATTTGCAGGTTCAGATGAACTTAATGAGGTAATTTTTTTAATGGACATCAGTATAGATTAGTGTAACATAATTTATATAGGACAAACGGATATGGAACAAGTAAATGAGTTGGCATGATCTTTAAAAACACTTACAGTGCTAGGAAACTACTGGATAATTTTCCAGTGAAGAAATACAAACAAAGCAGACTAACATTAGGTGTATTTCAAGTGGCGCTGAAGAAATCCTGACTCTTCTGAAGATACTCTGTATCAAAGGATTCTCGTGGGAGATTTTTAACTACCTACATCTCTGTTGAGTAGCACTTTCAGCAAATTAGCAAGGAAATTCATAAATTACAGAGAAGTCAGATTCACTAAATGGAAAGCAGAGGATCCCAAAAGAGGCATTCTGAGTCCATTTCTTGCTGACATGAAAGGAAGTGAGTGAAAATGGGGAAAATTGGAGAACTATATCATTAGTGACCAAAAAGTGGGTTCATGTTAGTAAGGACTGCAATTTACTGATCAATTTAAAGCCTTACGTTTCAGGATGAACAGCAATAACTAAAGTGAGTAAAGAACAGTGAAAAAATAGTGTTAAAATCCAGAAGGAACATCAGTGTACTTTGCTAGAATGACGAAGAGCACAGTGTGTTTTTCTGCAGGTTTTAAAAAGGAAAGTTTGGGTTAGAAATAGATAAATCTTTGGAATACCTCAGTCATTCTGAAGGCACATTATATGAAAGATCAGTATTTGAAGCAGCTTTAATGGGGAAACTCAAACTTAAACTTAGATCACAGGTCAGGAATCGTAAGTCTCTTCAACTGACTGTGGGTATAAGTACTTGAAACATGAAAGCAAACATGACAGTGATGAATGGGGGAGGCACGCAAATGTGTAGTCTTCACAACAGTTTTTACAGGGATACTTACAAAATGCTTCAGAAGTTTATATGAGGAAATATTAACCCTAATGAGGTGGATATGAGTGTACAGAAAGCAGATGAGAAATAAAATTAAGCAAAACCTAGGAACTGAGTAACCTGATCACCTTCTGCAAAAAAAACAGTGGATATTGTTTACCTGGGCTTCAGCAAAGCTTTAGACACTGTTTCCCACAGCCTTCTCTCAGACAAACTGGCAAGACAGATTGGATGGGTAGTCTGTGAGATTGGTAGGAAATTGGCTAACAGGTTGCGCTCAGACGGTGGTAATCAATGGTTTTTACTCAGGCTGGCAGCCTGTCACAAGTGGGGTCCCCCAGGGATCGATGCTGGGTCCCACGCTGTTCAACGTCTTCATAAAAGATCTAGATGATGGGATTGAAAGCACTGTCCCTAAGTTTGCTGATGACACTCAACTGGGTGGTGATGTGGACATGTCAGAAGGGAGAGCCATCTTACAGAGAGACATGGACAGGTTGGAAGAGCCGGCTAGCAAGAACCATATGAAGTTTAACAAAGACAAGTGTGAAGTCCTGTACCTGGGACAACATAACCAAAGAACCTGGTACAGACTAGGCTCTGTGTGGCTGGGGAGCAGCCTTGCTGAAAGGGACATGGGGGTCCTGATGGACAACAATCTGAACGTGAGTCAGTAGTGCCCCACTGCAGCTGTAAAGGCAAATTGGATCCTGGGCTGCATTCACAAGGGTATTACTAGCAGAGAATAGCGATCATCCTGCTCTACTCAGCACCTGTCAGGCCATACCTGGAGTACTGTGCCCAGTTCTGGTCTGCAAAATTCAAAAAAGATGTGGAGAGACTGGAGAGGGTCCAAAGGAGGGCCACAAAGATGATCAGAAGGGCTGGAGAATTTGCCCTTTGAGGAGAGACTGAAGGAGCACAGGGTCTTTTCTCCCTGAAGAAGAGAAGGGTTGGGGGGACCTCATCACAGTATTCCAGTACTTAAAGAGTGGCTACAAAGAGGATAGAGGCTCTTTCTTCAAGGAACAACATGGAGAAGACAAGGAGCAAAGGATGCAAGTTGCACCAGGAGAGGTTTTATTTTGATATAAGGAAGAAATTTTGTATGATAAGAACAATCAATCAGTGGAAAAACCTCCTCGGGGACATGGTGGAGTCCCTGTTGCTGGGGGTTTTCAAGATGTTATTGTAAAAGGTGCTAGATAATCTCACCTAGGCTCTCTTTCCAATGAAAGGTTAGACCAGATGATCTTCTGAGGTCCCTTCCAACCTGGACTATTCTATGAAAAGCAAGCTGGAGAACGTCTAGGAGAGGAGAAAGCATTGCTTATCATAAAGGAATTGAAATTGGTGTTGTGAAGTAACTGTGCCATGATAGACAATGATCTCTGAAGTGTGAAAGGTGTAGGATATGGTTTTCTGAGTTTGGGCCTCTGATGAAGTTAAGAGGGAGTAACGAAGAAAGGAGGGAAAGGGAAAGGAAGATTATTTTCCTTTTTAAGGCATCTGTTCTGAAGCATTTGAAATCAGAATGGAGAAATCACAAAAGCATACCTGACCTCCAAGGTATTTTCATTATACATTGTGTTTTGTTAATACAGTGTGTTTGTTGATAATCATTTGTGGTTAGGACCAGGTATCCAAAATGATTATATATGAGAGGACTTTTTTCCCTGTAGAATATCTGGCTGGTAATTACTTGCTTTCCTTAATTGGAAAGCTCAGTTCTATAAACCCTTTTTGACAATGTAACAGCAGATTTAAAAAAAAAAGAAGGAAGGGGTGTTGTTCATAGAAAAGCGTGTGAGGGGGAAAGGAGTTTTCTGTATGGGTTATTTTTTGCAGCAACAACAAACATTAATTTATCTGACAGTTAGTTGGAATGTGCAAAGAAATACAGCACTCAAAGGGAGACCAACAGCATTCAGGTACAGAAACTGATATGCTGAGGGAAAATGTCTGGGTTTTTCCTTAACAATAACTATAAATATTTGAAGAGTATAAATGCTAAAGCACAGAAGCACGAGGGGAGTAATGCAATGGGATTACTAAAGTGAAAATCCAGATTGGCTGAGTACTAGGAAAAAATGATTGACAGTGAGAATAGATTATGTAGTGGACCACTTTCCCAAAGGTATTGGTAAAAGTCCTGTCTCAGCCTTCACTGAGATACTTCAGAGTAGATTATATAAAGAAGCAAAAGCTATTCTGCGGGGAAACACGCTGTTCTTGGAGAGCCATGTTAGAGGACTTAATAGATTTGTTACAAGTAATTTCTGTGAAACATTTAGAGTTGTATTACGGATTTTTGCTCATTGAAAGAAGTTCTATAACACTTCCCACATATCTTATGCAGTGGATCATAGTGCGTTTGTGTTCATCACAAACTTAGTAAATCAGTATTGCATGACAGTATTTTATATATATATTATTCATTGCACTTTAGTGAAATAGACTTTTAAAGAAGAGGGGGAAATAGGGAAGTGTGAAAGGTGTAGTATGTTTGTGTTCTGACAAGGGGAGGGAATTCTGCACGTTTACAGACCCAATGATTCCACTGTCACCTGGATTTCATCCTTTATTCCTAGTTTGTTTCTTCCTACATTCAAAGATATTTAAGTGTCCTGGGTACTAATATTGACTTTAAAATGTGCAACTTACAGTGATCCAAAGGGAATGAACAGAGAAGGTTTTAGGAGTATAATTCCTGAAAGGACCTGGCCTTCAGAAAAAGCACTTTGTCTCCCAGATGCTAATAGTATTTCTTCTAGGATTTGTGTATGTTTTGCATAGGCACAAGCTGGAACCAATAGAAGGAAGCTGAGGAGTTTTTCAAGAATTAATTCCTATCCTGCACACAGGATGTTCTGAATATTTACCCTTTGAAATATCAGCAGGAAGGATACTCATGTCATAATGAATAGGTGTTCATAAACTTCTGATGTACGTATCCTGCTGTGGAGGCTGGAAGTGATGTGTATTGAATTATCAATTATATATTACTCCTTGCCACTTTTAAGAAATACCTAAGAGGAAAAACTAAAAGTACTCATGGAGATGTTTTGATCCCTTGATGTGGACTTGAGCAACACCATATATCAATCACTGTGTGCCTATTTGTTTCCATGTCCTTTTCCCCCTCTCCTTTTTACTATGCCTGTGCAGAGATGCCAGAGCTTGGAAATGACTGAGAGTTTCCTGAACCTCTAGGCAGGATGTTTAAAATAATTACCATAAGGAACAGCATGTTCCTTTTCATTCAGGCAATTTTTATGGATAGTGCTTATTTTGTGTTCAAAAGATGGAAAAACAAATTCTAGTTTTCCTCCCTTCTCATCCCATGTGCCCAGTGTGCATATGTTTTTCAGGTGATACAAGGTGCAGGTCAGCCACTGCTGCATTCATAAATATTCATACCTATATGGGGGGGGGGGGGGGGGGGGAAGTGACAGGTTAGCATAAATTAAATATTCAGCACAACTCAGCAACATCAGGAAATATGGAAATAAAATGGAAATATGCAAGATATAGGAAAAACTGTTCTGAGAAAATGTTTGAAAAGAAAATACTTCTCTTTTTCATCAGTCACTATATTTGGAAAAAATGAAATATTTTGCTCTGTATGAGATAAAACAAGTTAAAAAGATTTTAAAATGCAGACTGGATTTCAAGAGCCAGCCAATAAACTGCCAAAAGTAGCCAGAATCTGGCAGGAAGATGTTGATGAGTCTTGTTCCTCCAGAATCATAGAGTAGAAATTCTCAAAATGTCATTGTTCTGCACATTATAAGGCTACAAACCTTGTTTGAGAGCAATGTTCATATGTTTTTAGATGTTTGCTGCCTATATTCTCCATTTCTTTAGTCAAGATTCTCTTTCCCATACTGGAAATATTAAACTTTTTAAGATCAGTTAACACAAAACTATAGTAAGTATTTGGACTATGTCCCTAGCATCTCTTCCATATTTGCTAGTAATACATCATATTAGCGACAGCTATTTGGTGATGTGTTACACTACCAGATGACAACAGAAAGTTTTGTGAGAACGTATTACTGTAATGCATCATCAGAGTCCAAAATTGTTTGGTAAAATTAGCCAGTATGAACACCTAGATGTCAACTTCCAGGTCCCTACAACCTTTGCTTAAAAGATTTACTCATTTACTGCGGGTAGTATGTTACCTCAGTTTATGTAAAAACTCCAGGAGTTAGCTGATCTGTTCTGTGCTTTTTCAGTTGAGACTCGGTTTGCTTTTAGGGACACACACGAACTTCACTGAGTTGATCAGAAAACTTTTAATTACTATAAAATAGCACTGAATCATGCTAGTTTTAAACTCTGCATTTCAGTTCATGCCAAAGTTGTCTGTTTGAAGGATGATATTGTCCATGTATGGAGTATGAAGCAATCAGATTTGCTCAGACTTTATAGCCTGTTTCCATATCAGTAGTTGAAAATTTTTTGATAAAATCATTATGATAAAGTTTTTATTAGTTTTATTTGGGCAATCTTTGGAAACATGTAAACCAGCATGTACATTTCCCTGAAGAATTAAGGAATGTATTCAAGCGAATCCTTTATTCTGAATATATTGATTACTATTATAAAAATGAAGAAAAACCTTCCAAGATGGGAGATGGCTCAGAGGAGTGAAATTACTTGTGTGTTTGTGTGCACATGTCACTTAACAATTAGTGTTGTTGTGCTATCCTACCTTTTTCTGGATCTAATCTGATCCAGAGCAGCTGAAGCTGTTAAAAGCAGCTGAAATCTGGTCTATTCATTTGTTCAGTAGAAAACAGATGAATTAACTATAATTGTGATTATTGCTACAGATGATTTGTTCTAGCAGCTGTAATTTCTTTCTTTTCTCAGGATTCTAATAGTGAAAGTAAATGGATTTTTTCTGCTTAATGTTTTGGGAGGAACATAATACCAGTGCTTGCAGGATTGTATTTTAAAGCTGAATGTGCACACTCCCCTGCATGTAATTGTTAGTTTAAAAAAAAAAGAAAAAGAAAAAGAGGAATTAAAATGACAAATTTGAGGAGTAATTGTCTCCCTCCCGAAAAAAAACCCACAAAGAATATTAAACAGTATTTATTATATTTCTTTCAGAAAGTAGTATGTTCTAATATTAGACTTTCAGGACATAACATTGAAACAGAATATTTATTTAGGAAACGGCATTCTACAATTCTCTTTTAATTTGGACAGGGTTTAAGGCAAGAACGATAACATCCAGTTACTTAAAATACAGTGTTTGTTACATAAAATTGATACAATTGTATAAAAAGAAAAAAACCAAACAACTGTTCTTTTTCCAAGACTGATTCCAGGCAATTTCATATGCTTAAGAGCTACTGAGGACTGAGGAACTTGTTTGCCATCTAGATAGTGCATATTTTCTAAGTTTTGACTGGGCAACTTAAAAGGAATAATGAGACAAGAATTACTTCTTTACGTTTCAGATGGTAATGTTTAAATATATGCTTTAAAACATTTTAACAAAGAAGATTCGTAGAAGTGTAAAAATCTGTATGTCCTTATTGAGCCAATCCTGCTATTGCCTAATTGTCAGACTAAAAATACAGCTGTTCTTTGACTTTTTCACAATTGTTTCAATATGTTTAGGTGAAGGTTAGATTGATATTTTCCCCAGTTTTTCATAAAAAGTGTTTAGTATACTTTTAACACATTGGGAAACTATCAAAATGGTTGTTAAAAAAAAACCAGTTGCTAAGTCAATTATATAAATATCTTTGTGTTCTAGTATGCTCAGATGGGCATATTCTTTCATTCAGAAATCCATAGTCAGTTTTTCAGTTACTTGCAGCTCTAGGTATGTATCCAGTCTAAAAAAAAATGCTGATGTTGATATCATCTGAGACCTCTCTTTAGTGGTTGTAAGAATTGTAGCCTGTACAAATTAATTATTTTTTTAGTTACACGTACAGCTCAGATATCTTCAAAGTTGCAAATAATAAGGTTATGTCTACGATGAGTGCAAAGAGCTATAAAGGAAATTGAAATTTCAGTGAGGTAACTTATGTGGGTAAAAGCCTAAGTATTCTGGCTGATCTGTGAATATGCAAACAAAATGATTAGCATATCTGACACCTTAAAAGTTTGTAGAAATAATTCTGTTGTATCTCTGGGGGTTACATTCTTATCAATTTCAAGAATTGAAATTTTGATATACTGAAACTGGTAAGAACACTTCTGAGCAGTGTTATTTCAACTAAAAAACTATAGCAGAGATGAGTAGGAGCACATTTTTGGTCTCTTTTCCCTGACCACCCACCCCCCCAAAAAAACCATACCAAAACAAACCACTTGGTGTTTTGTAAATCGGTCCCAGTTTAGTGGTAGTAACTTATGATGTAATACATGATGCTAGTTATGCAGGTGAAAAAGGTAGTGTTTTGAAATCTCTTATTCAGGTATGAAGCAAATGGCAAACTTAAGCTAAGAAAAGGTTAAGAGCAGATACTCCAAGTTTAAATAAATCACATTAATCAGTATGCCATCCTGTCTTTTCTTATAAGCTTAGAAGTTGTTAGGAAGCATAAAAGTCAAGTCTACATTCCTGTGAGACAGATTTAGAAATAGGTTGACTTACAGCAAAAATCATACCATGAATCCACTGTATCTGTTGAGTCAATGATTATTAATATCCAGGGTGGCTAAGAATTTTTGTTTCCAAGCTTGTCTTTTAAAAGCATATTGCCATACTCAGCTAGGGGACTGTGCTAAGAGGTCAAAGATGGAGGAATGTGAAAAACATCCTTCAGCAGGTAATGGGTTATACCTTTTGCTTTTTCTAAGGTCAGCCACATTGTTTGTGTCAAAATGAACTTCAGGAGGAAAAGAAGACATTTTAAAATTTTTAGTGTAGGATCCTTATTGTCTTAATTTGTACTGCTTAGTTTCAAAATATTCTTTCACTGTTTGAAAGAAAGCTTAAAGTTTGAATCAGAAATGAAATGATTCACTGTGAAGAAAGGGAACAGCTTTGCTAACAGTTTTCTTATAGTTCAATTTGGAAACAATTTTACTCTGATTAATCCAGAACTTCTTTTAAATTTTGATTTTTTTTCTGAGAATTAAAAATAGTATTGTTGTGTGCATCCTTTCAGTCCTTAGCTTTTCTTATATAAATCTGGGTGGACTCTAGTTAGAGAGCCATATTTTCAAAACAATACTTGCATATTGGGTCAAGGTCTTATACAGATGTTTCTGCCTACTGAACATCCACATATACTTTTTGTATACTACCCCCATTTTTTTGCTTGAGAACTAAATCTGTCACTTGTATGTACAGGTAACAGCCCTGAAAGGTTGTAAAAACAAAGTGGCACAAAAAAACAGAGCTCATATTTTGAAAATTCTCCTTTTCTTTTTAAGCTGAAGCTTTCAGGAGATGGTGGGGAAGGATGCGTTCATATTTTGTAAAGCAGCTGTTCCCCTCATTTATCAGTGGTGGACATCCACCTGGTAACACAGAAAGAACCCTTTACAGAAATGAAGCAAATATAAATGGAAATAGCACAAGCAGGTCAGGTTTTACAAGACCAAATTATTAATGTTACAGTTCCTGAAAGCAGTGTGCCTCCTGTTAGTCTCATGGTATCTTTCATCTTCACGAACCACCTGTCTGAAAGCCAAATGGTTTGAAGAAAAGACTGGATTATGCCTTGGGTATGACACTAGTCCAAGCAGGTAGGGTGTGCCCTTTTGTTTTCTGGTGATATCACATGGGTGCACACAGTAGGATTTAGTCTCATGCCCTGGTATTATTTATTGGTATTTATTAAGACTAATACCTTATATACATAACTTGTTCACGGTATTTTTTTGTGCTTGCTAAATATTGTCTTAAGATATGCCTTTTAGTCAGAATGAAACTATTATGAATTCATTTTCTGCAGAAAGGCCAATGCTTTCTTCTTTGTGGGCTACAGTAATCATGAGGCCCATACCACATTGAGTTTTACCTTCTCATCTGTTATATTCTAATGAATTAAAGTTCTTATTAGACATTATCAACAGCTTAATGCTTAGTTCTGACTCAGTCTTTATATAGTAGCCTTTTTCACAATCTTTAACCAGAAAATAGTGGCTTCAGTGGGACTAAGGCCCCACTACAGAGAGCAGAATCTTGAAAACAATTTTGGCAAACTTTTCCAAAGAAAATGCATGCTACAACTATTTACATAGTTTTGTATTCTTTTTTGAATAGAGTTGTACTGAGATGAGCACATGCAAAAGTTAGTAGTATAGATGTGGCTGCCTAAATTCTTTCTTTAGGTTTAAGGTATACCCTTTATGGTTTTATTTATACATAATTCAGCATATGTCCTATATGTAGTCCCAATAAAGTATTTTAATGAAAATAGAAAATAATTTTTGCTTAATGTTTTTGCCTGAGGAAAAGCCTATTTCCCCCCCATTCTTCTGAAGTGATATTTCAAAATATTTCAAAATATGCTTGATAAAAAGGTAGCGTGCAGTTCAAGTGTTTATTTGAAATAAAAAAAAACCAAACAAACCAAAACATTTAAAGGTGAAAACAAATGCCAGAACATTGCTGAGACATTCAATTGATGTACACAATGACATGGGGAAGTGAGAAATGATTAATTGCACTGTCTACCCTTTACTAAAAATTAGTCCTTTTCATAACTGTTTTCCAACAAATACTGAGAGGTGTGTTTATTGTGACAGACGCACTTATGTAAGCGAAAATATTTCAGGAAGCCTATAATATTTGCAGAACAGTACACTTTTAAAAGTTTGCATATGCATTACATTACAGTAACCAGTAATAGCTTGTGTAAAGGTACTTGGTAGTTCATTTTATATGGCAAGCTGCTCTTCCTGAATGTTATTAGACAAAGTTTGGTTTAGTATTATATGTTTTTACTGATATCTGTCAAAAGAATTGATTTTGCTTGAAGTTGAGGACCTCTTACTCAGTACAGAACCAAAAGGGGATTTTATTATCTGACATTGCTTTAGCGCTAAGCTGACACCAAAGTCTCAGGCTTGGAGGTCATCCAGCAGAATCAGACCCTTTAAACAGCATCCTTAAGTATGCATGCTCTACTTTGTTCTCTCACTACAATGAGATGCCACATCTTGAAAACCAATATATCCCTGTTCCTTGTCATTATAATGATGGTAATTAATTTGGATTAATTCAGCAAGTTTATTTTGGAGTACAGCTTTAACCTCAGTAAAATTTATTAACATAAAGGTGGCCTATAGGTAGACTATGGTTAAAGATGCCTTAAATATAAAAGAGGTGCCTTAGCAATATTCCTTGATTTAAATTAATCCCTTTCTTGAAAATTTATAAATTTCTTTTAGCCATTCATGTTGTGCACTACACAGACTGATGCTTGAGGTGGAAAAGCCCCGCTTTTCCACTTACTTCTCTGCTGAGTACTGGTTTTTATCTGTCATTTCAGGAAATATAGGTTGATTATAAAAGGAATGTGACAACAGAATGGAGTGCAAAGGAACACGCTGCCCAGCAGCCTCGAGGTGTACCTCTCTGTATCACTGAAAAATGGTGAAGGAAAAGCTGCCTCTGTAAAACATATGGCAGTTTGATATCATGTTCCTTGTGTTGGAATTATAGTAATAACTTTGCATGCAAAAGTATTACAGAAAACTTAGCTTCCAATTGCCACAGGTATCTGTGAAGGCAAAGATTGTTTCAAAACACTGATGTGAAGAGTTCCTGAAGTTTCAGTTTTGGAAAGCAAAAAGGATACATTAAAAGGATTATAAGGATTCATAAAAAATTGCAGAAGAAAGTAGGGAAGAATTTTTCTAGATGTCTTCCAGGAATGTGTCAGTCACTCCACAAGCGAAAGGAAAATTAGCACTGTAGTTAGTGGGTGGGAATTTGATTTTTTGTTTTTTAAACTATTTACCTATTGTGATAGGGCAGAATTTAACCAACAACAGCATTACCAGTCACTATATTAACATCACAAGCCACGATCAGAGAGCTGCTAACGTAGCTAGATACTGTGCTAGCTCCCAGAGTGGGAGAAGGAAAGCTTCTATAGCTTGTCAACAGGCAGCCAACTTCACTGAACAGATAGTCAGCTAACAAAGCTGAAAGGGAAGGATGCTATCTACGTGGAGGCTGGCCATAAGTTCATACAATAGCCATGGCATTTCAGTTTAGGATTAGAAGGCTATTTTCCCCTCAGTGGAACAGAAGGTTCTTTCAAACCAGGAATCAGGAAACGGAGCAGATGAGTCCAAAACAGAAAGCAGCCAGAAACACCCACAACCAAGAGCTAGCTAGCTATTCAGCTAGATGCAAGAATAACCTATGCAAGTGAGAGAGAAGACGAAGAAGAAGCCAGTCGGGTATTTATTATTCTGGAGAAGTAGTAAGGTTAAGAGCCATAAGTTGGCAGCTAATAATATACTGAAGGGAGAGGCTGAAGGAAGGAAAGCTAGGGAGGGGTGGAATAAACCCCCCCTCATTTCACTAAAGGATAGGTAGAATTGATGTTCTGCATTTAATTGGAGCCTACAGTCATTTAATATATGTTTTCAAATGTGTTTAATATGTAAAAAAGGTTTGTTCAAATATTTGCAGACATTCAGCATTACATATATTGGTAATTGATTTTTTTTTTAGCAAGTTTTTCTTAATTTGTCCTCAGATCACTGATCTCCCAAACTTGGATTCTGTGTTGGGTCCATTTTAGTTTTCCTCTTATTTTGAGGTTCATTCTTTTGCTCTTTTTGTCACCTCTTCCATTTGTTTCCCATACCAACTCCTACCCTAGGTAGCTCAGTTCTTAAGTGCATGTGCCACATTGCTTTCAGATGCACTTGAGTTGAGGTGTTCCTTAGAACATTCATTTTTACCTTTACATTATTTTTGCCTTTTCCTTAACATAATTCTGTTTTTTCTGACCTTGAATTTAAAGCGTTAAGTGGTAAAGATTGGAAAAATCTAGCATATAATGAAAGGTACAGTAAAGAAATAAGGCTTGAACCCTACAATGGTAATTATCATGTTCTGCTTTACAGTGCCTCTTTCTTGCAGTCCCTAGAGAGTTCTCCTGCTTAATCTTGGGAAGGAATGGTTAATGGGGAAAGATGAAAAATAGCATGTTTCTGATATCCCTGCAGAATTAGTCTTTGGTAACTCTTGCTGCACTGTGAAAGAAACAAAAGGAAAAAGCTGAAATCCAGTACAACAATTGAGTCTCCTGTAGCCCTTTCTTTTCCCAAACAGTCATTGGAGGTAGTATATCATTTGTTTTCTTCCTTAGACTTTATATAATGTATTAATGCAAAGCTGCTTTTGCCTCAAATAATACATTTTGTTTTCCTTTTGGTGATTCTTGTTTCTCTTGGTTTTGTTTCGTGACTTATGTCTTCATAAATGCTTTATTCCTGCTTGGGAGCCGATTGAGCTTCTGTGGAACCAACTTGTTCCTAAATTCTGCAATTTAGATGTTGCCAAGAAATTTCTATGAGTCTTTGCCATGGGAAGTTAAAAAGGGGGGGGAGAAAACTTGAACCAGTTTCTTAAAAACAGAAAGCATAGCAACCACAGTCAGAAACATTTAGCAGTCTGGCAGCTGACAGCAGGGCATACAAAGAATAACAAAATAGTCTATTGAAGAGGGGAAAAAAGGTCTTCAAAAGACTTGTGTCCACAGCAGGGTGAAAAACATAACAATCCCATTATCAAGGTTGTTAGAAAAAAATGTTGATTTTTTTCTAACTTCTGCTAATATAACATGTTAAACTATATGCCAGTAACCTAGAACATAAAAAGGTGTTCTCTGGCATCCTCTTTAGCTGTCTCTCAGGCAAAGTGGGAGAGAAAAGAAACAAACTCTTCTGAGATCAGCATTTGAAACTCTAGCAGAAGAGACCAGTTTGCCTAGTAGGTCAGCTATCATAGCTGTATTAATTCTGCAAATAGGTGACCGATGCATGAAACTGAGGTAATTTTCCCAGTACTGCACAGTGAATCTAAAGAAAAGCAAGTAAAAATTTTCTCAAAGCAGTGCCCTATAATGTTCACAATATGCCTATTGTGTTTGATTCTGTTAGTACTCGATTAATTTCTACAACTGTATGTAACCATTACCAATTATTGGCTTAGAGTAATTAAGGTATTTTCCCTGTACCAAATCATGAGCTATTTGTTGTCCCAATCTTTTGCATTCTTTTAACATCATTGCAGGTAGGGCAGTGATGGTTTTCAGATAGTCTACAGTGGACCTTCAGATGTGCTATTGAGTTCATAGTGGAATTCCATATAATTATGCTAATTTTTGACCTTTTTTTTTATATACTCATTTGCCTTCCTGGAATTTGCAGGGATATGATAATAAGCAATTTAAATAGAACATATACTTGTGTGCATTAAGTATGTCTGTTTTCTGTGAACAGAAGTTTTAAAAATGTCTGATATGCAATATATCCTGTAATACTGAGAAAGATGAGTGCAGAAAATATTTGTGTTGCTTAGTTGCTGAAACAATAAACATCACAAATTTATTGTCTCTAGTTAGCCATTCAGCGTGGCATTAAAGAACTAGCCGAGTGTGTTATCATGGCATAGTATATTACACTTCTATGTTTACCCTGAGACATGTATTGTTCAAGCCCAGCTTTTATTGAGTGTAGCTTTTGACTGGATTAGCTACGTTTTATTTTTCTATTAGAATGGACAATGTGCTCTGTACTCCGCAGTTGCATACTAGAAAGTTAGAATATCATATTCTTCTTGCCATAGTGGCTGCCATCTTCCTTTAAAAAGAAAATGGGAGGGGGATGACACCCTATAGGAAACGTGCGTGTAAATGTGACTTACTTTGGATGAAGCTCTACTAGACCCGATGCTGGTAATGCAAACTTCAGTCTTCATGCAAGTTTCTACCCTGTGAGGAAATGGTGTATCCATTTTACAGAGAAGCAAGGAGAAGTTAAGTTCTCTGTGAGGCATTTGAGTGCAGGTTAAACCCAAGCTCCTGGATTACTGGTTCTGGCTTCTAATAGCAAATATTATTCTAATGATTCTTTTCTTTCTACCTTGTAGGACAAAGTAGTCTGTGGAAAGTACGTCTGATTTTAAAATATACTTGTTATATCTAAAGCTATAAACAGTAGAAGAAAAGTATATGATCATGCTATATGAACAATATGTGAGCTTTGAAAAAGTCTGTTTCATATTTTTCAAATGCCACTGCCCTGAGACGGGGCATAGCCATTTTATCTTTCCAATCGTTAATATTCTTTTTTTTCCTATTGGATAACTTAAGCAATATTCAATGCTCCTTTGGGCTTGGACAATCAGTAGCCTTCATGTGGGTTTCTTTCCTCTTCTGTCACCATGGAAGAGCCAAGTCCAATTTTAGCAGAGTGCATGGAGAGTTGAGTGTGCTCTGTTTCTGCTCCACAGTTTTGGATGCTCAGAGTGGACAGGAAGAAGAGGCAGGAGAATGTGACACTCCCAGATATATATTCCATGGAATTTGTGGCACTGTAGTTGATTAGACATGCTATTTTTTTTCCCTAACTCTATTAAATCAGGCTTTTTTTGAGCTGAAACTTGCACAGCAGTTTCCCAGACCATATTAACTGATCTAAAGTAATGCAGCAAAATGCATACGCTATGGTTTTCTCCAGATGTTTATGTGTCTATACCATGGAACCCTGTGTTGTTGTCCTGAGGCTTACCTCCCACTCAGTAGGACTCTAGAGACACTCAGATTTTGTTTTGGTGCTCAAAACAAACCCCTTTCTAAGTGCCCCACACTACCACTAGCACGCACACACATACATATCCACCCCAGGAAAATTAAAACCATTTCACTTGAGGATGAATAAATTGTTTCCCTGGAGCTTTCATTATACCTGCTAATCTCTTCTCTGTGTTCAGAAGACAAAGCCGATTTATGAAGTTGAGTAATCCTAGAGGCTTGAATAGCTGTTGTCATTCATATTGTGTGCTTTCACATAGTGTTCAGAAATACACCCCATTGCAAACATTTGAGCTGGGGCTCCTCAAGTTTTGTGTAAATAGTCTGTAGTTTATAGTGTTCCTTGATATACTCATTTTGGACCTTGGAAAATGAATTGAGGCATATTTGCAAAATGACAAGTCTCCTGTGAGAGGCTGACATTCATGGATTAGTTCAAAACCATTCAGCAAATACCAAAAAAATACATGATAACTCTCAAGGGTCAGTTTTGCAATTGGATTTCTGGGGAATGTGATGCTGTATGCACTGGGTAGTTCTCAATGAGCATGGAAATTCTAGTGGCTGTTGACGTAGGCTGAAAAAACTGCCTCAGGCTTCACTTACTGTAAGTCCCATTGCTACAGTTTTTGACATCAGTAAGTTATCTCCCGCTGACTTCATCGTGCAGCATAAAATTGTGGGTTAGCGGTACCTACCTGAGCCATTTTGGATAATGCTAGTCTCCATTTTAGAGAATTAACTGCCATTGTTTGCACTTGGTGATCCAGGTTTCATGAAAATATGAAAATACTGCTTTATTGTAACTTAAGGATTTATGTGATTCATTTTTTAACAGATTTAGAGGCTAGATTCATCCATTTATTCAAATTGCATTTAGAAAAGTATTTTTTCCTCACCTCCTTATTGTAAATAGACAAGCTCTTCAGAGCAAGACCATAATGTAGGTGTTCTGAACTCCTGGTTTCTCTTTGATTCTCAGGGAAACCTAGATGCTGCAGATTAGGTGATGTGATTAGCTCCTTAAGGATCGTATTTTGTTTTAATAATAAAAAGAAATTTGAAAGAAATGCTTCATAGTAATTTAAAGGCTTTTAATCACAGTGATTGAAAGGCTGTTGCTAGCAAAGTTAGTCAGTATTCTGAAATATTTAAGAGTAATGCCATTTCTTCACTCACAATATTTAATGTACAAAACACAAAAAGAAATCTTTAATGTGGAAAGGGCTGCACTTGGAATTGAAAATGTTGTTGAAATCTGAATTCTTTCACATCTTTCATGGTTTTAAATTTCATGGGATAGGGTCAGTAGAAAAGAACATGTAGGGTTTTGTTGATATTAATGTTTTTATTATATTGGCTTTGTAATTTTATTTGAACTGTTGTATATTTAGGATACATCTCTAATATCAACAGTAAATTCCTTGTCTTCTCTTTCACCTTTTCTCAAATTCCTTCATACATTTATACATTGCCAATTTATTAATATATTTTCATTGGCTGCTCTACTACATTTTTTGTTGCTGAAGGCACCTGTCATGATGACTGGCGAGATCTGTAGTGAATTCCTAATACATTTCTAGAGTTCATTGTATACTAGGGCCATGGTTTGCAATAAATTATATACATGATATATCTTTGGGAAACATGAATTAATTTTGCTTGTTCTCCAAGATGACCACAGACCATGTTAAAGAGAGTGCTGAGCTTAAGTTAATATCTGCTGTCTCTTAGCTGGACTTATTTGTTAAGACTCAGCACTGTGCTATTGTAAGTTACCCGGCATGTGGTTGGCCTAGATGGTAGCAAAGGGAGCTTATATCTTGATTGTAAAATGATGTGTAGGTCTGCCCTTTCTCTTCTGGAAAACAAATTTATTCCTTGCTTTGAACAGCTCTGTTGCAGGTTATGTGGGGAATTGCTAACTGCTCCTTTTTTCTTGGAAGTTTAGGTGACCTTTTACAGTTTCCAAGAATGAGGTAATTAGATATTTTAAAGACTGAGGTCTTGAACCTTACTTAATATTAAGAGGGAAGAATGCAGTGAATGGAAGACAAATTCAAGGTGGTCTTAATAGCATGATATAATTCCCCAAGGGCTGGCAGTTTCATACACAGGAAAATTATTTTGTTGTTGCTCATGTATAAAAGTGAGTGAGAGACCAAGCCACCTATTACCAGGGCCAGCCCAACAGATGTGTTAGGAGAGCACATAGCGGTGCAAGGATACTGACTGATAGGTCATGTGGGAGTAAAGGTGAATGTGAGTCAAATATTTCTCCATTGCAAATTACCTTCACCTGACTAATTGTGGATCCAGGTCTCTATTTGAGGGAGAATGTATTGAGTTAACAATAAAGAACAATATGTAGGGTGTTTTAGATATAAATAGCAATGGATAATATGAGCCATATTAAAAGCATGTTTGTCCTTATGTTCCCAGAAGGAAAAAAAAATTAAAAAGCAGAATCTTTGGAAAATAATGAATGAGTAAATTTACAGATGGAATTATTTGTACCCTAGAGGCTATAGATTCTGAAGCATATACCTCCATGTGTTATCAAGCAGATATTAGTCTCAGAGTTATTCCTTACTGTTCAGTTCTTTTCCTGAAATTTAAAGACTACTTCTTTTTGTGAACATATTGCTTTTCTCCTTTTTGCTGTGCTTCACTGATGGCTGAGTACATCTTTCATGGACAGGGATATGGGGAGAGGGGTAAGAATCTCAGCATAACACCAGGAAACGGGCTTCCAAATACCAGCTGTGTTCAGTTAATAGTTTACAGTTCTTTTCAATCACGGTTTTCAGTTATGGTTCATATATTCCTGTTTTAATACTAATTTTCCATGATAACTCAGTCCCAAATTTTCAATTTTGTAAGATTAAAAGAATATAAACATCCTAAAACTTAGAACATAAACACTCTAAAACATACATGTAGACATTATTCTGTTTCCACAAATGAACGTAGTAAGATGCAGTCATTCACATCTCAGTAACTACAAAGTTTTAATTGTGTAATATGGAAGTAAGAAATTGTCATATGCAATATTTAGGGATTCCAAGAATGTTTTAATATTGGTGGCATAAAATTCTCAGTATTTGCCTCTCTCACTAAAGTGCTCTAGCCATTTTTTCCTCATGTTATATATAAAGATAATTACAGAGTTGGTGAGGAGTTATTGAGAAACTATTGCCAGTATTCCTGTTTGCACTTTGTCCATCAGGTCCTTGAACCATATTTATTAATAATTGTTGTTTCTGAGTTGGCAAATTACTTCAAAGCCTATAGAGCCATTTTAGATATCAAGGAAAGCTTAGCTCTCCTTTTGTCTGCTCAGTTTTTCTAACATAGCTATTAACTACTAATTTTATTATTCACTCTACCAGCTTTCATTAGTATCAGACAATTTGAATTTGTCTATAAACAAGAAATTCTCTTTGTATATTTATTTGTATTGTCCTGGTATCTACCTTTGTTCAGTAGGTAATTAAAGAATATTTTCTGTCTATGTTCTTTTTCGCTTTAATTACTTTCATTGTCAACATCATGATTTGATTCTAATGAGAGCCCATTTGTTCCTTCTTTTTACCATATCCTCTAGTCTCTGTTGCCCCCTGTAACCCTTCAGATGAGGTGGAAGCTATTCAAAATCCCTCTTGCCATAGAAAGTGGCCAATGTTTCATGAGACCAGCTATCTCTAAGTAATATTGCCTGCTAGACTACTGGCTTCTTGCTGCATTCTTCTGCTTTTGGCTTTCTTCACTCTAAAGACAGAAAGTCACCCCAATGGGAGATCACTTGCATGTGCTTATTCTCCAGTACTCTTCTAAATTCTTTTGCATAATCTGCAATTTCTGAGGTGTTACAGAGGTATTTGATAAATGCAAATATGGATCCTTATTCTCTAAGGTGACAAGTTATTCCAATTCTAGTAATTTCTGATATCTTCACTTAAAGAAGGCAACACATGCTATCTGCCTCAGCAGAGTATCACTTCTGCAGTCAGGAATCCACAGTGAGGTTTATTTGTTGTTGTTGGAGACACAGCTCCAGTGGGAACAGCAGTAGTTGTACTGAACCCTGAAATAAAATGGAGAAATAAGCTTGTTATTAGTTTTTAGGACACATGTTTAATGTAGTAGAATAATTCTGCCATGGCTTATAATTAAATTTGCTGGTTGGATAATGATATAATTTGAAAGAACACAATTCTTAGAGTAAAAAATTGTTGATCTATCAATCATCTCTTTAGTGTTCTGTTATCTTTAAACACCATTGTTCAATAGCAGCTATCACTTGTGGGGTATGCCATCTTAGATCGTGTATATGCTAGTGTTTTGATTTCCAACAGTAGCACAGTTCTGCAGTGCATCCCCCGTCTCTTCCGCTTACTGTGTGTCAGTTCAGTTTCCAGAGTGGTTTCATCTGTGTTCAGACTAGGCTTCAGAGAAAATTAATCCAGAAGCTGTACCCTAAGTATTCATTCAGCACTTTCCAACCTCTAATAAGGACTTTTCACCTCTAAACCAGTGACTGGTTCCCTGAACAGCTTCAGACTACATTGTATAGTTGGAACGCTGGATCAGGGGCCAGACATGATCTAGTCCTGAATGGTATAGAATCTGTAGATGAAGAAGCTTCAGCACAAAGCGCTTTGATCTGCTGAGCTGTTGCTTTTACTCCAAATTGCTTTCTAATGGAGGCTTAACCTTAGAAACAGGGAAGAAGGTTTCATCTTCTGTCACCATGCATTCGTATTCAGCCCTTCAGTGGTATTTTAGCTTGAGTATGATGTTTATTGAATAATTAAAAATATTGACAAAATACTTGTGCAAACCTTTGCTATTGGGGAGCATCATTTAAGCTGTCCTTGTATCCTGGACAACACAGAAATAGCAGCAATTTCAGAATATACTAATAAAGACTAGAACCCTGGGAAATGGTTATATCGTGACAGGCTTCTCTGGGCAGAGTAAATATGTATTTGAAGCAAGAATATTTGCTGTGGAGGTCAATTGGATTTAAAACTAATATTGTCTTTCATTTTTATCAGAAAAGTCTTCAGTCAGGGAAAATACGTAAGTGGTTTTATTTTTTTGTCCAATTGAACTGGCTCAAAGATTGTCCTATTTTTGTCTGTTTTGATCTGTATGATACTAGTTTCCCTATTTTATAGCTTCATGAATACCATGGACACTACTATTCCTCAGCGCCAAGGACAAACTGAAAATTATAAAGTATCTGACCTTGGTACATTTTCTGTATATGAACAGAAGAGTTAAGACAGTGACAAAGGGTTTAGAGGAAGAAGGAATCTAATACTTCTATAATGTAGCAGAATGGCTGTGCAAAGAGGGCTTTTAACCAGTCAAGGCCACGCAAACTTGTTTGCAACTGATAGTATAAATTATGTCCAGATTCTTTCAGATTGCTTGAATTAACTCTAGGGATATTTTTAGAGCAACTTTGCTTTAATGAAAACTATTACTAAATCATTAGTCAATGAAAATAGTTACTGAATTTTGTGTGTATGTAAATTATCATATTCGTATGCCATCATGATTATCTTTTAAATAATATGCCTATTCAGGATTATATCTGGATAAAATGATCAAGTTCCTCTTAGTAACTTCTCTGCTTTGCTTGCAGGTTGTATATAAAAATAATGATGTCAGGTTGGAGTTATCTCGACTTGCCAAGCAAGGAGATCCTAAAATGAAGATTCATGGGGTTGTAGCATTTAAATGTGAGAATGTTGCAACCTTAGATCCAATCACATTTGAAACACCGGAGTCTTTCATCTCTTTGCCAAAGTGGAATGCCAAGAAAACAGGCTCAATATCATTTGACTTTCGTACAACTGAGCCAAATGGCCTGATTCTTTTCAGTCATGGAAAACCAAGGCACCAAAAAGATGCCAAGCACCCACAGATGGTGAAGGTTGACTTTTTTGCCATTGAGATGCTTGATGGTCACCTCTACCTGCTGTTAGACATGGGATCAGGTACTATAAAAATAAAAGCCTTGCAGAAGAAGGTGAATGATGGTGAATGGTACCATGTGGATTTTCAACGGGATGGACGGTCGGGTAAGCTTCTTTTTTTTAATATTCAGTATGGTGTTTCATGTTGTATCTGAGAGAATAATGGTTATATATTATGTTGCCACCATTACAGTTGTGCATCATCTGAAAAATAAGGGAAATATAAGAAGTCATTACTGTCAGGTACCAGAATACAATCATTTGCAGAGTAAAATATCTTATGTTAACATTTATTGGGTAATCGGGTACTTAATCTTGCAAGTAAGTGTGTTGTATACTTCAAAAACAAACAATAATCTCCCTCTGTGCTTGCTTACACCAAATAGCTGAAGTGGCAATTTTCAAGAATAAAAATAAAGCAAAAAAGAGTTACTGAAAGTAATCCCCGACATAGGGAATTGTTTGCCCACAGAAACAGCACAGACATTCCAATCATGTCAGTAGATCTCAGCATAATTAAATGATACGCTAATGAATGGCTAACAACACATATCAGCAGAAAAGGAAATAAGTGACTTGCTGTATTCTATCAGTATGATTCGTATTCTGTAGTACTCAACAAATTATCTCACTGAAAATGGTAAAAATAAAGAATTCATAAACTCTTCCTAATGCTACTGAAATTTGTTATAGCACAAAATGCATTTAACTAATGAAACTGTCCTTGTGTTTCAGCTACCTCTGATCTTGAGTATATATCTTGACTTCAGCAAATAATCAGCATCCATTAATTGAAGGACAAATCTATTCTATGGTATCTTTCCTGTAGTTCATGCCAGGATTTGGCAGGGGGTGGGGAATGTACTGAGTCTGTAATTCAGTCCCTCAAAGAATTTTCCGATTAATATCAGTATCCAATCTGAAGTTTATGTACACTCTGAAATTGAGTGTTGAAAAATGTACACTCCTCTTCTTTTGGATTTTGTGGGGGTTTTGTCACTTTCTTCCTTCTGGTGAGTCCTTTTCCATGACCTGCATTTGTAATTTCTTTCTGAAACTTCACCCCCAAAAAGCTATTGTTTTAAGACTTACTTTCTTACTACCCACAAATCAGATTTCAGATCAAGCAAATCTTAGATGCAGGTTTAAGTTGAAGATTTCAGTCAAATCCATGCTGGAAGTCAGATGAAATTCAATTGATCGGTCCATCCAAGGATTATGAAAAATAATGATTTGATTCTTGGGCTATGCGGCTTCAAATTCTAATTGTAGAGAGTTTGATTTTCTGTTTACAATATGTCAGATGCTTATTTACTTTTCTTGAGGTTAAAAAAAACCCAAACAAACAAAAACCAAAAACCCAAACAACAAAACACACAACTGCTCAAAATCCTCAATTGTGATTGAATATCCAGCAGCTCTATTATTGATACTACAATCTTTGTTTCAGGCTTCCTTCTTAAGTGCTGTTTCAGTGATTCATATGAGGCAGTAAATCCTGTAATAATCATGCCTGTGGGACTCCACTGAAAGCAAAGTTTATTCTTACATCCAAAGTCAACACAACTATAAAGAAAAGAAATAAATGCATAGCAATTGTTTCCATTTGGATATATATTCTGCACTTCCATTGCTTCACAAAAACTGTAGCTCACAAGTGCCATTAAGAGAGTTTAGGACATACTTTATTTAATTCTTTAAAACTGTTGATGTACATCAGCAAGAATGTAGACTAATTTTAGAAGGAAGTACATACTGCTTTCATCAGTCCTGGTGATCAGGACTGCATATTATCTTTAAGTAGAATTATAAGTAGTCAAGTATATATGTAAAAGAAAAATTAATCCAGCTGATGAATCACCTGTGATCAAGATGAGTGAACTTTATTTACCCTGTCATTCTTGAAAACTGACCACAGTACCTATTCATTCTACAACGTCGAATTATTACCAGGAATAGTTAATAAATATGTAGGCATATCGATTGACAAACTGAATTTTTAGCTGAAATCTGAACCAGACATCAAAGAGTTTCTGTGGTTTTAATACATAAAATAATACTTTACAGTAGGCGAAGTACCAATAACAGTGGCAATGCTGTTATTTTTCTTAATGAGAACATTGGCTGAGTAGTATCTTACACCATCGGATTTCACTAAGTAAAATGACTGCCTAACAATTAAAATAAAAAATGAACTGTATGTTCCTATTTTCTTCTGATTGGAACAGGAAGTACCAATGTGTTATGTTTAGATTATTTCTTCATGACTTAAGCATGTTGGTCTTTTTTCCATGATAATAAAATCCACTTTACTCTTCCAGGAAGTTTTTTCATTTATTTTCTCTAGCCAAAACCAAACATACTGGAAATCATATGAAAATGATCACTTTTCACTTGCTTACCTTCAGAATTTTTGTATAAGTGAATGAATATACCTTTTATAAAAAAAATTTGGCTTTTTTGAGACTTCCTTGTTGCTGCTGACAAAATACTTCTCAACCTATCAGGTTGTAGTGAGGTGGGTGTTGGTCTCTTCTCCCAAGTTACTAGTGATGGGATGCAAAGAAATGGCTTCAAGCTGCACCAGGGGAGGTTTAGATTGGATATTAGGAAAAATTTCTTCACTGAAAGAGTGGTCAGGCACTGGAACAGGCTGCCCAGAGAGGTGGTGGAGTCACCACCCCTGGTGGTGTTCAAAAAATGCATAGATATGGCACTTCAGGTCATGGTTTAGGAGACATGGTAGTGTTGCGTTGATGGTTGGACTTGATGATCCTAGAGGTCTTTCCCAACCTTAATGATTCTATAATTCTATAAAGAAAGAGATTCTCCTGTTAATGAATAAGTAGCTCAAACAACCTGTGATTTTTTTTTTTTTTTTTTTTTTTAAGTGAAGTTTGGTGTCTTGCAGCCTTTTACTCCTAGACTTCAAATCCAATGCAGAGTGGTTCCCTCAGACAATAGAAAGCTGTGACCTTTCTCAAGAAGTTCCTTGACTTTCATATTAGCTGGATCAGCAAGTACTTGATTTATTTTTCATTCTTTGCTCTCTTCTGGACTCTCAGTCACAGGGAGCATCCACTCTAAACTACTGACTTTGCCATTGCCCGTCTAGGACTGCAGTGGGGGAGATGCAAGGAATGATAGCACATTTTTAAATTGTACTTATCCATGTCCTATTCACTAGTAATTCTGCTGATACCCTCAGATTTTGGGATATACAAGGAAGAGGGAAGAGATGGTGCCCTTTAATTTCCTTTTGCTGAAGGAAGGAAATTTTGACCTATTATTCCTATAGAAGTTTTTCACCTTATAATCCCATCTTGTTTGCCTGTAAGACCTACTTTGAGTGCTTCCTTACCTAAAAAGCAGGTCTTCAGTGAGAAGGAACTCCTGAGACCCTATTTCACAAAGAATCTTTCATAAAGAAGGATTTCATACCTTCTCCATGGGTCCATCTCTCTTGCTATGTGCGCACCAGAATAAAGGGAACACATTCTCCAGCAGTCTGTCTTTCTTGATAAGTATACAGCAGAGGTCACCAACCTGGTACCAACTGCTGTGTCCTGTCATGTGAGCTGAGTTCCCTTCCAGTATTCATGGTTATTCTGAATTCCTGTGAAGGACAGTAGCTTCATAGCTGCTTCAGATGTGCCTCATCTTGACCATGAGCTGTATGCTGTGGTCACAGTCCTCATCACAGCTATAATATTATGCTTTAGCACACAAGAAGTAAAGTGTATTTAGAATGCCTTATTCTGATTTTTCACCATTTCTCAATATGCAAGTGTGTTTCACATGCACAAAAAGCAACTAAATGGGCCACATAAGGTAAGCACAGAGGTCAGAATCGCTGTAGTAGCTGTAGTTACAATCTTCATACTTAATTGATTAAGATTGAGACAAGATTTAAAGATATCTTAGTTTCTGATACACAGACTTATGAAAAAGTAAATTGCTGAGATAATGAATATGATTGGAGAGGCTTATTAACTCATACCTAAGGGAAATGTTTATCCGTTCTGCTCTTAACAGTATTGCCAACTGCAGTAGAAGAATTGGGGGAAAAAACCCAACAACCATGAAGCAGCTGTAAAGGTCTTTGCTCACAGTGTTTCTTCTCACACAGTAGAATTAGGTTAAATAACTGTTTTCTGAGAATTGAGTGTTGTTTAATATTTTGTTAAACTGTTTACTGTATTGAAGAATAACCTTGCAAGTGTTTTTTTGTCTAAACTTCCATTCGTACTGTCATGGTTTTAGCTGGGATAGTTGATTTTCTTCACTGTAGCTAGCATAGTGCTGTGTTTTAGACTTGGTATGTAAATAATGTTGATAACACCCTGGTGTTTTAGTTGTTGCTGGGTAGTGTTTACACTAGTCAAGGGCTTTTCTAGCTTCCCATGCTCTGCCAGGTGCACAAGAAGCCGGGAGGGGAGGGGATACAACCAGGAGAGCTGATTCAAATTGGCCAGAGGGTATTCCATATCATGTGACGTCATGCCCAGTATATTAACTGGGGGGAAATTGTCTGGGGGAGGCAGCGATCGCGGCTCGGGGACCGGCAGCGTCGGTCGGCGGGTGGTGAGCGGTTGCAGCACTTGTTGTTTAGTTTTGGTTTTGTTTTTTTTTTTTTTCGCCTCTTCTTCCAGTGTTTCATCTCTCTCTCGCTCATTTTTTTCCTTTTCATTATATTAGTATTATTGCTGTTTTATTCTAATTATTAAACTGTTCTTGTCTCAACCCACGAGTTTTCTTACTTTGGCCCTTCCGATTCTCTCCCCCATCCCACAAGGGTGGGGGAGTGAGCGAGCGGCTGTGTGGTGCTTAGTTGCTGACCGGGGCTAAACCACAACACGTCCTTTGGAAATCATCATTAGAGAGTGAAATCAGAGAGGAAACTTACTCTTCTGGTCAAGAACCAATTGTGTATGGCAGTGTAAAACAGAATGTATCAGAATGTATTCATAGGTAGGTAGCATTTAAGGGCTAAGAAATCACTGAAATTTTGAACTAAAGTTAGAGTTTCAGCTTAAATACCAGAAATTATCCCTAGAGTATGTAATTAGAGCTAAACTATAATCAGTATCTCACTGTAAGTAGTGCTTTGTCAATATCCATTACATGCATTGTTGTTGCAGGTTCTTTTTTTACATGTACACTTCTATATACTCCTTCCCTCATCTCTCCAACCTTTTAAGAACTGCCAGATTTGCATGTTCCTATTTCAACAAATGTTAATAGTTTACATATTTGAGATAATGGGTTTATCTTGCATTTTAAGGAAAATTCTTTAAATGATCTTGGTAGTGTTTTTTGTTTATTCATGAGCTCATAGAAAAATTGAGATGGGCTGACCTTGAGAGGTCCTCTCTTTTACCCCTCTAATGAAAGTAATGATAGTCCACTTGTGTCAGTCTTGACAGATGTTTATTGAGTTACCTCCAGCAGTGGACACTGTACAACCTCCCCATGTAATCATTCATAAACTGAATATTTCTGTATGCAAAACAAGCCATTTTGTCTGTAATTTCCTTGTTCACAACAGGCGCAAAATACACCACACTTTTCCCCTGTCATAGCTCTATACTTTTTATGATCTGAATGCTGTTATGTCAGTCTCCAGTTTTCTTCGTAGACTAAGAAACCCCAGCTGCTCTCTGTCCTTATATGTCATGTTCTGTAGCTATTGACCATTTTATTGCCATATTCTGCAGTCTTCTCAGCTGATCTGCATCTTTCTCAGAGTTCAAGGTAAACTTTAACAATGGTCAGTATAGTGGTAAGATAGGCTTCTCTATACCTCCCAATATATTTCCCAGTTTGCTAGTGTGCATGTTATTGTTGACTTTTATTGTTGACTCTTCCTTTTGAAGAACTGCCCACTAATCAGTTATCCTTTAAGTCAATAATGCTTGCCAAAAATTGTAATTCATTAGTACTTCTCAGACTGTTTCTCCACTACATAAAGATGATTCTGAATGTTTAAATTCCATTTTGCTCTCAGGTGAAATGCTGTAGAATCAGAGCACCCATAGGTCATTATAGGACCCTTAAATTTATGTCCACTTTCTGGAGATAAGAAATGCTACCTGTTTTTAGAGTCTGAAGTTAGATCATGAATTGCCAGACTAAATCCATAGTCTTTCAGTCTTCCCCTTTTTCTTCTTTCAGGCTGGACAAATCAAATGCTGTCAGCTTTTTTCCATTTCTTTCTTTTTCTGGTAGAAATACAGACAATATTTCCTACTTCGAGTATTAAAAAACTTTGCAAGGAAGCTGCTTGTTTCCTGGCAGACATTATTGCCTCAGTGTCGCTCTTTTCAAAGAAATAGTATAACTACTGATCTGGTTATGAGCACTGTTATGCTAGGTACCATGCAAAGATATAACTGAAAGGATGGTTCTTACTACAGAGTTGTTATATTTTAAGGTTATCATTTTCTCTTCCTGTTGAGGGCCAACAGTCTTCTGAATCTGCTGCTTCCTCATCATATTCTGTTGTCTTTAGTTTATTTTGTAAAAGAAGATATGTCCCATTCTTTTCCCTCTTATCCAACGTGAGAATTCTGGTGTGAGAGGGGTTCATGTTACATTACCTTTACAGGGCAAATAATTAACCTTTTTCTGTGCTGGCCACATATGTTCCATTAGCTTCTCTTCTTCCTGCTTCTCTGGAAGGTGATGTCTCTTCACATTTGTAAGTAGAAACATCCAAATGGATTGGAGCACACTGGTGATTTGACAAAACAATTCCTTTTAATCTGCCTATAATTCCCAGAGAAAGTAGGACTGAAATCCAGCAAAGGGGGTATGCATTATTATCCCTGGATTCTGTGGTAGCATCTGCCATTGCCATGAGGTCCAACCTGAGATAGTTTCAGTGGAACTTGAAAACTTTCCCTCAAGAAAGATGACAGGCTTAAAACAAACAAACAAACAAATAAACAAAACAACAAAAAAACCCAGCTGGATGAAACAGCATGTTCAACCTCTGTATCACAGCTCTGGATGCACTGTAAATCCAAAGGTGTTTATAGACCCATTATTTATTTTCTGTAGGCCCATGTTGTATGAACATGAGTTTTCCATTTTATTTTAGGATATTTAAAAATAAACATAATTTTTGATGTGTTTTGGAAGACTTCTTTCATTCCCCATTATTTTTCTTGGATTTTGTTCACCTGCATTTACAAAGAAATTAGTGAGTAAAGTTTACATTACCTATCAGAGATACATAACAGGTAATTTGGATACCAACAACAGTGATGGTTGTATGGCTGCCTGGACATGCTGTTAGAAGTTCAGCTGGAAACTAGGATAACTTGGTGACTGATAGCATGAAAATCTTGGTGCGCAGGCATTGGTTTTCTGCTATTAGCTAGACTAAAGCCTATTTGTATTATAGCCATAGTTCTTGTTCTAGACAGTGTGCTATATGATATTTCGGTCAAGCTCCTACATAACAGCTGAGCCAGAGTCAGTTATTAAAGCTTTGAGTCTTCTGCAGGTGCTATTTGACTTAGTGTAGCTCTTAACAAAAAGGATTAAATAAAGCTAACTTAACAGTTGTTTGATTAAGGTTAATACATACAGTATGTAGGTCAGTTGAAGTGTCATGGTTAAGTCCAGCAGGAAACTGGAGATAGTCCAGCTGGGTAATAGGGGTTCCATGGCCTTCCAAAACATGAAAAAGATACACAGAAGAGTTGTTGCCTGTAATGTTTTTCTACCCATAGTCATTAGATGCTATGATTACACGAAGATTTCAAAGGGCTTCTCCCAAGGAGTATTTTATGTAGTGTCATTTCTTGGGGAGGGGAGAGGAAAGGTTCATTTCTTTAAGAACGTGTTGATATCTATTCAAAATAATACTTAAGCTCTCTCCAGGGTAATCCTTTATAACATACAGAAGAAAATTCTCCTGCTTCAATCTATCACCTAACTATAATTCACAGTCACCAGAGTGTAGTGGTGATCTACAGTCCTCTTTCTCAGCCTTCTGTGTTTGCAAAACTTACATTTTGAACCACCATGTTAATGTCGCAGCTACACTGGCTGAGATTTACCTGTGTTTTCCTGTGCATTGAAAGCCATCAAGACTTAGTTGATTTTTTTTTTTTAATAGAAATGGTTCCCTAGATGTCTTCTAGCATCATGGATAGCTTGAAAACACAAGTGTCTTTGTCAAGCCCAAAACAGCACTGTGCAAATGCATGAGATTGAGGTTGGAAGCTGCAGCTGAGTTAACTTGTATCAGTGCAAGTGCTGCCTGAACATAGGTTTAAAGCATTTGGTCTTAAATTAGCCTGTACAGCAACAGGTGGGAACAAGCAATAATAGCAGTAAGAAATACTGTAAGCACAAGTATGATTTATATTTACAGAATCTTTAATTTTTTCTAAAGGAGAAATGATCTATTGCCTGTAAGCAGTCCTTCTTGATACCTAGGATGCTCTCAGAAAAGTTAGCGATCTTGGTTTAACAGGTTATTCACAAGTATCCTTGTTTGAGACAGCTGATTAATAAAATCAAACCTCAAAATGTTTATTCTTGTATGCCTAAGGTCAAAACTGCACCAAATATTCAATATGAGTGCTAAGTTTTGCTTCAAGAATCTGATCAGCAATACAAATATTTAGAGTTACCAAAATATAAGAGTCTTATCAGTTTTAAACAGGTGGAGGTTTTTGAAGAAAAAGGATCTTGGTTCAACATGCCTATTCGTTACAGTTAAGACTGGAGGGTCTCTTTACATCTATGTGATTATTCAATGGACACAGAAAACATTTCTGATAATACATAAAAGGGAAAACTGACGACATCCTTAAACATTCTTTAAATGTGCTCATAAAGATGCACAAAGGCAATGCAAACCTTTGTTTTGTCTTCTTAGATCTCTTCTGGTAGTAGGGAGACTGTTTGTAGTAGTAGTAGTATCCAGGCCTTCTAAAATCCACACATCTCAATTCTTACACGGAAGTTGGATGTCCTGAGACCTCTACCCTGAAGAGCTTTTATTAAAGGTCCAAACTGTTTAGATAGTCATTCTGTCCATGTTGTTGAAGTTAACTTGTTGAACCAACAAAAGAACAAATGAAATATGTAGCTCCCACAGGACTCCTCCTGATTGCTAAAAGAGAAACCTAAATTTTAGGATGTATCCAAGTAAGAGGATGATCTTTTTCTGAACTGCCTCTGCTTAAAACTCACATTTTAGTATTTATGTTGTTAAAAATTCTGAATTTATTTTTCTCATGCACCACTCCCACCACAGTGAAAGTATTTTTGATGACCACTGTTGTCTTCTGGAATCTGTGTTATGCTGACAGTGAAAGTAATGAATCATGTTAGTTTTATGTATATATGTGTAATAAATGTAATACACTTTTAATAGTGTGTCTAGCGGATAAGTGTTGCATAATGTGGCTGGTACATTGTAATAATCCAGTAGCCTATATAATGTTTTGATTTATATTTTGCTTGCTTTTGCACCCATATAGAATGGTAAGGAGATACTTCTGTGAAGATCTAAATGAAGATTCTTTTTTCAAGTGATTTTACTTAGTAAATAATATTAAATTCGGTTGACATAAGTATGTTCTGTGACTCCATGTACTAGATTTGGTTTTCTGCCTATTCAAATTGTAAGAATTGGATACCTCATTACTTTTTAAAAATACAACAAAGGAGATCTTTACGGTTGATTACAGTTTCTTTGTTCAGACACTTTGTAGAAACAGAAGTTTATTTTAGGCTTAATTTTGTTTGTTTACTTTTCAAACTTAAATGGAGAAGATAATTCTGATTTCCTGAGGTTCTATATACATCCTTTCTCCCTCTTCTTGTAACATGCACACATGTCGAGGTAAGTGTCAGAGACATTGATTTTCCCTCTAGGAGCACATCACTATCTTCTTAATGATTGCCTGTCTGGCAGCTGATGAGAGTATTTTCCTTCTGCACTTAAAGAAAAATTCTTATCCAAAGCCCGCTGAAAGTGGTGAGAGTCTTTTAAAGTACTGTGTCTTTGGATCCAAACCAAAGACACAGATTTGCCTCCCAGGTTGCAACCTATCAATGCAACCTCGGCCTTAATGCTTTGAACCGCATATGAGGGAGTGAAGAGATTTTTTTTTTGTTGTTGAACAAGCAGGGTATTTCTGAAAATAACTCTGAAATGCATCCACCCTACAAGATTGGTAACTTTTTTTTTATATTGTGACCATGCAGTGTTATGCATAAATGTTTTCACATTGTTTACTTCTTAGCAGTATTTGTACTACATTATCATTAAAATAATGAAGTGTATCTATTATTGTATAGCTGTACAAATAGAAATACTTATGTTTCATTTATAGATACTTGCCAGGAGTTAATGTGGCCTGTAGATTAATGAGGAAAAAACAGTACCAAAATCTTTGAAATGTCTTGAAAATAATGCATTTTGTTGTCTTTTCTTCTCAGGGACCATATCTGTGAACACTTTACGTACACCATATACTGCACCAGGGGAAAGTGAAATCCTGGACTTGGATGATGACTTGTATCTTGGAGGCTTACCAGAAAATAAAGCAGGCCTCGTCTTCCCAACAGAGGTTTGGACAGCACTTCTCAATTATGGATACGTCGGCTGCATTAGAGATTTATTTATTGATGGTCAAAGCAAAGATATTCGACAGATGGCTGAAATTCAAAGTACAGCTGGAGTAAAACCCTCATGCTCAAGAGAAATGGCAAAACCTTGCCTTAGCAACCCCTGTAAAAACAATGGTGTATGCAGGGATGGGTGGAACAGATATGTTTGTGATTGCTCTGGTACAGGGTACCTTGGCAGATCGTGCGGAAGAGGTAGGTTCCATGAGATGGCTGCATTTCTACTTTATAGAATCCTGCACAATTATTAGAAATGGTAAAATGTCATTAACTCTTCTGAGGCAGAAAACGCATCTTTGATTTCACTGGGTGTGAGATGGAGCCCTGCTCTAGACTGAAAGAAGTAACTCTAGAGGAAAGATCTTAGGGGATTTTCTAAGATGAATGAAGAAGTATTAGTTGACTATGACAGAGAGTCAGTACCACTAAGTATCTCTTAGAAAATGTCTCCTTTTGTGTCTTATCATTCATTGCTGAGTTCTGAAAAGCTTTGCAAAAGTAATTTCAATTGTTATTGCATTACTAAACAGTCACATTCCAATTCCAAACTGAGGTCTTGTTCTCCGCCTGTCAACACCACTGTGTAATTAAATTAACTTTTGAATTCCACAGTATCACTTAAATCCATGGTCAGATCTTCAGCCATGAGTCAAAGCAAAAGAATCAGTGTAGGAAAATATATTTCTTACTCAACTTTTTTTTAAAGATTGTAGTACCCAAGGAAACAGTTTCTACTTATCTTAAATCACTTAAATCACTCTTCCCTAGAAAAGGTAAGTGTAAAGCTGACAAACCCCATTTATTTAACTGAAAAGGTGGAGAGTGAGAAGGAAGACAGATGTTGAGGTTAGTTTATGGGAAGAAAACTCTGTAATTTATTTAATGTTACCAAGTGTGCTAATAAAAGATTTTAAGTAGGGAAACAATAAAAAAACTTAGTTATTATTTTAGGTATTTATTTTTATACTCATTGAAATAGGAAATATTTCAATGACAGAAGTTGTATTTTTTTGTCTCACAATTGACACAGTACAGTTTCTCTTCAAGCTGAAATCTAAACCTAGAAATTATTGACTGGGAACATAAATTCTTTCCATCTAGTTTGATTCACTTTTCTAGTTCATAAGATGAAACAAAAATATATTCTTTAAAAATAAAAACCGGATGAATATTTAAGTTGTATGTAGACATGTGCATTTATATAGAATTACTACCATCATTTTATTAGTATTTGCAAGTAGATTCGCAGTTTCTTCTGTTTTTTCTGTCTTATTTTTTGAATATATATGCCTTTGGCTCGTGGCCAGTTATTATGAGATCTCCAGATTGTTCTGTTACTGGTGGAGTGAAGCTGGCAGAGGGCATAACCGAGCTGTCTGATGCATTACAAAAGCTTTCAGTTAAACATGTCTGGTGTACCACCCTGTGGCAAAATTCTGCTATTACATATGGCAGAAGTAAAAATAGGATTTGCATTTTTTCAACTTGAGCGCTAGAAAACAAGTGCGTTAGAGACAAAAACACATGCAGATCTGCAAAGAACTTAAAAGCAGGCTTCATCATAGCAATTTATCATAAATATATTTGACAGGTGGTAATATTTTATATAGAAACTTTTGTCTTTTTTATTTCCCATACTTTATTTTCAACCGTCTTTCAATATAGAGCTTGATTTTCCCAGTGCATTCCCCTAGTGGGAATGGTGGTACTATGATGGTGGTGTTGGCTTCTCTACAATGGTATTTGGTTCTTGTCCAACTGAAATATGTGCAGCAGTTCAGACAGTATGGAATCATTTCCTGCTCTTGGGTTTCTCTCTCCAGAGGAAACTACACTGAAAAGACATTTCCTTCCAGTAATATTCATATCCCAAATGGTCATGCATTAATAAGATCATAGCTTTTGGGATTCTGAAAGTGACGTGTTGGCATCCTACCACACAAAGTTATTATAACTACTACCCATGTGCAGTAACTGATAAACTTTTGTATTTGGTGATATAAGCAACACAATTATAATTGTTCAAACTAATTTAAATAAAATAGAAACATGTTCATTTCAACAAACAGTACAGTTTCACAAAGAAAAGAAAGCATTAGAATAAAATATTGGAGACTAAACAACTGGAATATTTAACTTAATGTTAAGTGATTAAGGTATCTTCAGTAAACAAAAGCATGTAGCTACTTTTTAGTACCATCATTTATTTTTCATGCTATTTCCCCTAAAACAGGAGTACTGACATCCATATGTGGATGTGTCATGTACAATGCAGTATTTGAAATAATTTTGGTCAGCTTATCACTGCACAAAAAACACGGAACACAACTCAGTTCTAGTTTAATTTCAGTATACTTAAAATTAATATTTTTGTATCATGTGCTTTTTATCCTGTTGCAAGTTATTCTTTATTTTATTCTTGATTTTTCAGTAAGGTTAAACATCAGTATAATCTGTAGATTGGCTTTAGTAGATTATGGAGACTATAGCAGATGGATGGACAGATGTAACAGCAATATAATTTGGCGTCCTATCTTTGACTGTGGATCACAATATGTGACTGTCTCTTGGCAAAGCCTTTTGCAGGTGTATGCTTTTGTCTGGATGGCTAGGAACAAAGCACAAGAGTAAATTCATCAAGCAGTGATAAGGAAAAGTAGGCATGCAAAGAAAGATTTATCAAAGTGATATTTCTGAGGAGAAAATATATTTAAATTAGAGTGTGTGTGTGTAGATGTCCACACTGTGCATGCACACACACCTGCATACACACATATACATATTAAAGAATTATAGCTTTCATTCCTTGCATCATCTCTAGATGCTTTGAAATTTAAAAATAGAAAAATAGAGGTGATATGATGATAGATGGTATGAAGAATCATGTGCTCAAAATATTACAGTCATTCCATATCAGACTTAAATTAAATAATTGGTCCTGTGTGTTAAAGTTCTAGCACCTTTACAGAGTGGCTTAGGACCTCTGTCCTGAAATAATACCAGTGTAGAAATTGGGAGGAATAATTTCAACTTTTATTGATGTATTATCTAGTAACTAATTGCGTATCAAGAATTGTTTCCATCAGATTGATGGAAAGGTTCCTGACGATTCACCAAGGCTGCAGCTTTGGGCCCAGATGGACTGAAGTAGCTACCATAGAAAACACGCAAACAGTGCTTAGCTAAGTGTATGCCTGTGAATAGAACAAAAACAAAAAGTTTGAATTTGAACCAGTAGCCATCGATATACTTGAATACTCACACAATTTTTATAGGAGTTTTTTATAGGAGTAAAATAATATATATCAGTGAGTGTTTTCAGGGCACGATATTGTTGCTCCACTTATACTGGTAAATAAAACAGGGTCAGAGAGAAAACCTGAACACTTGATTATTGATGATCCATATTGTTCACATAGTTCCCGGCATGGCTCTGGACTGTATCATCTGTCACTTTCTGGCCAAAATTTGTGTGTGATTTCAGAGACGGCAGACACAGAGGTTGAGTTCATGCTTTAAAAATGGCTCTGTGGGCTGCAACATAGTCCTCATATTATTGCAGACACTTTGAAACTGAAAAACACGGAAAAATAATAATTCTGTCTTTAGGACTTTTGAGGCACTACAAGGGGTCCAAAAGAAACAAGATCCTGTTTTATATATTAAAATACATGCAGCAAGCATCCATGCTTGCCAAGCACCATGTTGTTAAAAACAACACAAACTTGACTGCAAAACTTATGAGGAAGAACACTGAAATTCAAATGACTAGTCCATACCTCTTTCACTTTAATTTAAATAAGCTGTGAATTGAAGAATAACATCTGTTTGGAAAATTCTGTTTCTCCCCATAATATAAGGCTGAGAATTTCTGAGGATAGGAACAGGTGTAGGAAAGTTTCCAGAAGAGTAGGTGCCTCAGTGTCTTCAGCAGTTTAGGTAATCCCAGCCCAAGTGAAAATTAAGGTCCTGAATCTCCTCTCATATCAGTACTAGTGTGTGCATCCTTTGGTGATAGGCACAGTGCTGATTGAGATAGTATATATATAGGAAGGAAGAGTATCCAGCCCTGAAGATTTTAATCAGAACCAAATTGAAGAAAAAAAGTGGAGAAGGGAACTGACCCCTTCAGTGTTTGTTTGTGTTTTGGTTCGTTTGGGTGTTTTGGTTGGTTGGTTGGTTGGTTTTTAGCACAGAAGCAGCAAGGGTTTTTAATTGTCAGGTCTATAAAAATATCAAAGAAAGAATGTATAAAATAATTTTTAGTACTCTCCAAATGATATCTTACTGTTTATTTCTTGTTAATAACTCTACTGCCTGCATTTATTTGCTGCCACAAAAAATTGTCAGTAATGTTTTATAAGGATTTTCTGCTATTTTTCTTTTCAATGCTATGCTTTCAACACTGAAGTGTTAGTAAAGTTATTATTCCCTGTTGTGGAGACTCTGATTCTTTTAATGAATAGCACATTCTGAGCTAAACGTATGGTCTGGTAGCATTTAATCTAATAATTAAGAGGAAGCTGGATAAGAGAAAAAAGACATTCTACCAACACTTAGGTGAGAACAGTTACCAGTGTAGATCTCAAAGAAAGATGAGACACATGCCCCTTTGGAATTACTTGGTCCAAAGCAAAAATAGTAAAAGTTAGGGGAAAAAATTAATACAAACTTTTAGCCAAAAATGCTCCTTCGAGATTTGCATAACTGGTGTAACCCCCATGGCCTCTCCTCATTCAGATCACCATCTTACTGACTAGGCCTTGCAAATTAACAATCCATTCTGGACAACTGAAGTAACTGCAGGATGGAAACAATTCCATTAAACAACTGAAACAATCTCTAGTTCTAAGAAAGTCAAAGCAAAACAATCCCTCCTTATTTCATCTTGAAAAGTGTTTCAGTACTGTCTGAAAAAACAAAGTTCTCTGTTAATGTATGCCACCAAGCATAATGATAGGGTAATAAGGCATTGCCACAAAGAATTAGAAGAAAGACACCAATAAGGGAAGAGGAAACTCCTTGTGCTGTCAAAGGTGTTATGCATGTACTACTAGATGCCTTCTGTCCAGCCAAGACCATCAGAACATGGAAATTTTCAGAGCTGAGAGCAATGCTGATTCAAGTGAAAGAGATGCTGAGTTGACAGATGATTCATATGGCAAAATACATCCTGCCATCCTTAGAGAGGCACACAATATTGTCAAAGTATCATTCAACTGTCTTAATGTAGCAATCATTTAATAATGGTTTAACAATAAAAGTTTTTCTGACAACACTTGTACCAGCAGACTAATTTCAAGTGAGTAAACTGAACATAGTTGTATTTTTTATTTTTGGAATATGTAGTGCCTCAGATCTTTGGTTACAGCTCTCAGGGCAGTGCTAAATCTTCTTCGATCAAATCATCCCTGCTTCCTGCCAGTTTTGTGGTTTTTTTCTGCGATACCTTTGAATTTAGAAAGCCTGTGACTTAGAGTTCCCCGTACTGAAAGGAGCTGGTTGACATGAGGGGGTTTTCTCATTGCCCCAGAGTTTTTAAGTCATTTGATCTTCTTTTCAGTCTCCTTGGTCTGTTCTTGGAACATCTGTTTCCAAAATAACTGGCACAGTATGGTTTAGGAGGATTGAGTACCTAATCACATCAGGTCTGTTCACCATGATGTTAAATAATCACAGGTCATCTCTGATTAAATTAAGACAGTTCCTTCTCTCCTTTTTCTGTAATTTTCTAAAAGACTGTATAATTATAGGAAAGCTGACAAACAGTACCAGTGCTGATTCTGACAACTTTCTTTTACATTATCATAAGATAATTTTTTAGCAACAGACCTCTAGTGTTGTTGAATATTGTTCATCCTGTAACATCTGATTTTACTCAGTTTATGAAAACTCTGAATAGTATTAATGTGTCTGTTTTAATACACAATATAAAATACCTTTTGTTTTCTCTTACATTAGCATGTAACTTAAACTTTTATGCTGGACTTCTTTAATTACCTAAATTGTGTTTATCTTGATAAGGATGTTGGGAGCTTTTCATGCACAGACTAGACAGCTAGATATAGGAATGAATTGTAAGCCCCTGCTTGTCCCTCCCCCCAAAGAAACTCAAAACCAAACAATCAAAAAACCAAGTCACCTCCCACTGAAAACTCTTTGACTTGAAATCTCTTATCAGGCTGGTGAGAGTTAAGTATTTAATCTGCTTCACAGAAAAATTTTAGGTTTAGAATATGCAGAAAACGTTCTTACCTGCATGGTTAGAAATCATCAAACCTGTAAATGTATTCTTCTAACCTGTTGTATCTAATGACTTTCATGCCAGTATTAGTAATCCCTTTTTTCCAACATCAAACTGTTTTCTTCAAATTTGTATTGGGGAAGTCTGGAATTATTAATGAACTTACCATCTATAATTTTTGCCTCTGATATGCTCACAGAGTTACTGGAACATTTTGTCCTTCCATGGACCGTGTAGGCTGGAAGTCTTGAAGAGCTTATCTGTCTTTAACAGTATACAAGACATGCAATGGAAAGGGTTTTGACAAACTGTCATAAGTACTGATGTTTAAAAAAAAAATACTAACACTTTTAGTTATGATACTGAATAAATATAGTATCAGTATAATCAGTCCTTAAAAATACTACTGAATGTGGGACCACAATACACCTTTACTGGAGATAAGTGTCTCCATTATACTGGGGCAAACTGAAGCAAAGAGAAGCTTCCCTTATGTGTCCTCTGCTGCCTTCTCTTTCTGCTTGTTGCTCATTTGGCCTGTTATTGGGCAAGTAACTGATAATTTTTTCAGTGAGTTGAAGTGCCATCAGGATTGCATCTTTTTCTAAAAAAGATTCTGTAGCATCCTGTTTAGACCTCATCATCTAACACTTCAACAATATTCTAAGACTGAGAGTTTTTGGGTGAGTTAAAGAATGTAGGAGACACATGGAAGAAGTTAGAAGGTCTCTAGTGAATTAGTGGTAGGTGAACAATCAGATGTCCATAAAACAGGGCACATTCAGACAGTATATTTTGTCGTTCAGGTAGTGATTTTAGTTATGAGGTATGGTTAGTTTTGTATGTTACTGCAGAGCCTACTGAAATTCCTGGCAGTCTGCCCACTGCTTGGTGTAAAGGATGTTGCTCGCTTACTGATTCTTCCACCACTATGTGCCATTGTCCATGAGCCTAAGAGCCATTTCCAAAGGCTGTGGTGGTTAACTGCGCACAACGCTTGATCATTCTGCAAAGAAGGACTTCCTAATATGTTTCAGAAACAGATGTGACCTTTGCTTTCTAGGAACTGCTGTGCCTCCCTGTGAGCAGAGATGTAGTCTTTCTGCTACATTTCTGGTTACTAGCCTGAAGGCTAGGAAAAGACTTGTGGCTGGTTGCTCTGGGGTCTAACAGACTGTGACCACTCTGTGCCAGAGCCACTCGCCGGGAGGGTTTCCTGTAATGTCTGGAAGTGACAGTTATTTGCTTGTCTCAGGGGTTTTAAGATCTTACCCTCAATATGCCAAGTCCAGTCTCGATCCTCTTGTTGAGGCTGTCATAATGTTTGTACGCATATTTTTGATTCTGTCATACCGCAGTCATCGTGGTCATAAAGCAATCTGTGCTCCGTCCAAACCATGCTGGGGATATTTATCCATTTCAAGCAGCTTTTTGCTAACTGGATGATAACTGTAACTGTGGTAGTAGCAATTCTGATAGGTTTATACATGAAGTATTCTAAGGTAGTTATCTGGGTGGATGATAGTCAGACTTGACCTTTTAATAGGCCATAAGGTTTACCTGAAGGTTTAGCTTTTACTGGCTTTGACCCATTTTGAGTAGTATCGGCCTAGTCTTGCAAGCATTTCTTTACATGTGATTTTACCCATCTGCTTGAAGATGCATACATGAATGGCTGGTTCATTAAAAGAGCAATTTAGTTTCTTTAAAAAGCACCAAAATATGCAGCTTAAAACCAGACCAAACCAAACCAAAAAAAACCCTAACAAAAAAACCAAACCCAACTCTGCTTATATATCCCAGTAATAATTGTGATATGTAATTTTTCCGTGACATACTGAATGAATATACATTTACCATCTTCTCTTTGAGCAATTTCAGTAAAAACAATATAATTCTTTAATAATTAATTTTCTCCTTTATGTTTTCAGAGGCAACAATTTTAAGCTATGATGGAAGTATGTTCATGAAAATACAGCTCCCTGTTGTGATGCATACAGAGGCTGAAGACGTTTCTTTACGGTTCAGGTCTCAGCGAGCTTACGGCATTTTAATGGCAACTACTTCTAGGGAATCTGCAGATACCCTTCGTTTAGAGTTGGATGCAGGACGAGTTAAACTAACGGTCAACCTAGGTAACAAACTCTTCCTCCAAGAAATTAACATTTTCTTTACATTTTTCTTTTTGCTTGCAAACATTTATGAAACAGCCTGTTTTAACATTAAAAGTAAACCAAAATGATATATAAACACGTGTCAATGCAACATTTGCGTATGTACATACACACACAAATACATGCCCATTATTATAATTTATTTTGTTTTCTTTTGCATTTTTGTATTCTTTATATAGTCTTAACGTAATCCATCACTATTTTTGTACTATTGTGTATTCTAAAAAGAGAAGACTAGGTCATCAGTGGTTATTTTTGGGCTAAAGTATTATTCTTTGTTGTGGAAGTATGGTCTCCCTCCCCAGCCGCTTCACAGTAGCAATTCCACAATCTAAATGTGCGAGCAGAAACAACGTGTATGTAGGTCACTTCAGTTTTACCTCCACCAATTAATGTACAACATGCAAATGTATCAAAGAATTTCTAGTCTTAACACTGAAAATGTTGCAATTAGATATTCCCACTGATGAATTTCTTGGTCTTCTTTTTTTAGGTGTCAAATCTATAGTAAATCCATCTCCTCTTTTTTAAACAATTCTGTAGTGGTATTTTTGTAGTATCGAACGATAACACAACCCTTCAATGCCCAAAGACTGCGGCCCTCAGCAAACAGCCGTGTGAACACAGGAGGCACAAGCCCTTTTACAGAAAAAAATATTGGTTTCCTGGTTTGAAATACGATAGACAAAACATTAGGTTATGGTTTTCTCTAGTGTAAAAAAAAAAAAAGGGAAGTAAATAAATAAAAGTGCTTCTGCTGTGCTTATGAATAAGTCCAAGTCAAGGCCTGAAAGGGAACAGAAGGACACTCAGGGAAATGCACATTCAGTGCAGACTTTCCCGTTCAGTGAAACGCTGTTTTTAAAGGGCACTAAGTATTTCATTGTTTTAATCGCAGATGAAATGATTTCCAGAAAGCATGGCGGGGGGCGGGGAAGAAAATAATCACCTAACCCTCCACTTCATAAAAGCGTTGCCCGCTGAAATACTGTCCTGGTGTTTAGATTTCGTGAAGGGAGAAGGAGAAGCGAAGGGTTTCCTTGTTTACTCTTCTCTTACAGTCCCCTCTAGCGTCGAGCCGGGGCTGCAGCAGGCTGCGGGGCGGCGCGGAGCCTCCCGCCCGCCGAGCGCTTTCTGTAAAAGGGGATGTGCGGGTGATGGTCCTTGGCTGTTTGCAACCACTTTTCTGATGCGGTTGACGACACATGACAAACTCAGCTATATGGAAACAAAATCTAGGTTTGATGGTATATATGTTCCTCAAAGGTATAAACCAGGAGTAGCTGTACGAACCAAGTAGCGTGGCATAGAATTTTTACAGTAATAAATGCAGGTAGCCCAGCAGAGGATCCTGCTACAGACCGGGTCATTCTCTTTATATACAAAACACCACCCTCTGTCAGCTTTTGCCTACTTCTGTAGTTCAAGAAAGCAAATAAATCCATGCCCTAGCAATATTGTTTTTTCCTCCAACACCTTTTTTTGTTTTTTCTTTTTTTTTTTTTTTTTTTTTTTTAATTCAGACAAGGAAATAAGCTGAAAATAGACAGGATTCTCTAATTATCAGTGTTTAAAAGTATGTGATTAATTTCTGTATATTAATGTAGCTTTAAATGTAGGCACTGTTCATTTCTTAAGTCTGTACCTAAAGAAAACGTAAACCCACAAAACCCTATTTATAGGCCTGGGGAATGAGCTTTGTATTTTACTACTTAGTTTTTGAGGATCAGCCTTTGAGGTATACTATACATAAGTTGTCCAAGATGTCTGATTGTGGCTGGGCTTGCTCTATGACCCATTGTGACGGAGCACTTTCTAATTGCATTGAGAGAAATTACCTGTTCTTTCACAGATGGGGAGAAAGTTGCAGCCTGCCTCAGTTAAGCATCTTTGACATTTAATCCCGATTTTTCACTTAGATTTGTCACCATGTAGCTTTGTTTGAAATTGGCCATTTTTACCCTATTTGTCGTTTCTATTTATAAAGATTTATCGCAGTATATCTGGGTTATAACAGTATGTAAAGACTGATGATATAGAGTGGCCATATTTGCATGTGTCTGTCCCCGGAAGGGTGGACTGTGATTTTATTGGATGTCTGCAGCTATTACCTTGAAGGATAAATTTTCATTTTTCATCTATTCTTCCCCATCTAGACTGTATCAGGATTAACTGTAATTCCAGTAAGTGCCTATTCAAACTTTTTAAAATGTTATTCCACCATTATAAAATATGCAAACTAGATGAAAAAGATTGTGGACAGCTTGCAAGCACTTTATAATTTATTAATGAAATGTGATGATTAATTATCACTGTGTAAAAAGTCATCATATACTCTAGTGTGTATTTTTTGTCCTTCCCATAGGATATAACTTTTAACTAGAATATTAAAAAAGGAAGTAGCCTACAGGTTGTAAACATACATAAAGGAAATGGTACCTGTAGTACAGTATTATTCTAGACAGGCTATTTTATTGACAGTAGCCACAGAATTTTTGAACCAGCATTTCTGATAAGCTGACACATATTTTCCCCCATGTCCTCCTAGTTTTCTTGACATTTTGCCTCCAACTTGTGGTGAGACTGTTGGAACATAATTGGCTGTACTATAAGAATTTCTATTTTATAATCCTCCTAGACAATTAACTGTATTTATTGGCTGCTTATAATACATTTGGTTTTACTAAATCTTTGTTTTATGGAAATGTAATACATTACAGTAAGGACATTATTAAGTCTGAGAATAACCATATTTCTATGATGATTTTTTACACTCTAATCATGTAAGAAACCTTAAATTGAACAATTTTTCTCTGTGATATGCATGTTTATGAAACAGAGGGAAACATTTGCCAGATGAGTGGACTAAATTTTAACTTCTCTGATATTATTTGGATTAAGAGGCTATATTCTGAAAGGAGAAAAAGGACTGTGATTTTATTTTGAGTCTATGGAATTCCTGAATGGTGTCAACAAAATTATTTGATAGTAAGTATGGTAGATTTGAGTTTTGGATTGTTTTTTCTTTCCCTTCCTAACAGGTTTTGCAGGCCAGAAGACTGGCTTTATGCAAATAGAAACACAGCTAAACAACAAACGGCATAGGTAGAGTTTGTAGTTGTTAATAGTTTCCCAAAAGACATTAACATAACATCCCATAACAGTTTTATAGACCACAAAGAAAAATAGAGACCTGCAGTTACTTATAATATGTCATCTGCTAATAGATTTTGTAATGAATAACTTTACATGACAAAAATACAGCATTTGTATTAAAAAGCAAAGTTTTCTTGAGGCAAGTTTTTAATCTAAACCATACTTAAACCCAGACAGACTTTTCAATACAGTAAAGGAAATGCTTGCAGGTACCAAGGCATAAAAATAGTTTCCTTGTATTTAAAAAAAAAAAAAAATCATTCAGTTACAAAAACAAATATTTCCGCTTGCCAAAAATGTCCATTGTCCATTGCCAAAATGTATAAGATCATGAAAAAAATCTCAGAAACATCTCATTGGTCTGTCACAGCACAGTCTTTCTTGACCATGAGAAAGTCCCAATTAGAAAAAGATTTCCAAGTGTAAGACAAGCAGCTTTTTGGGCAGAAATATAATGAGTTTGCCTGATGCCAGTAAATACCTTTTCCCTTAGGAAAAGCAATATTGCTTTTTTCTTAGCTTCCTTAATAAAATTAGAAAATCCCTCTGAAAAGGGAATTACTAACATAGGAAAAAAATCAGTAATAAAGCCACAATACGGTAGGTGTTTTGGTTTTTAATCTCTTTTGGACAAAATGAGGTGTCATAAAAATAAATCAAAATGATTTCAAGGTTCCATTTTTAATCAGGTTTTGGATCAAAAGAGAACCTGCAAATACAGAGTAAGTAATAAGCCTCCAATTAGAGGACTGTAAACAGGAGAAATATATGTACTGAATTGAATTAGCAGTTATGAGTTCTTCTTGGTCTCATACAGAAGCAGTATGTACCTCTGTACCAAATATCCTCGGTATCAAATACTCATAAGTTATTTTTCTTTACAGTTTGTTTATAGCCTTTTTGTTATTAGAAATGAACTTTCATGATTAGTTCCATCTCCCTTTGGTGCTTGTGTACTGAACAGATTTTTGTGAGCTTTCGGTACGGTAAGTACTACAATGCTTTCTTATTAGCACTCGCTGTAGCTTTTCAACAACCAGATAACATTTCATGAGCAATTTCTGTGTTTTAGTTTTTAAATTATGAAGAATTATTGCTCTGAGCAGTCCTTAGAAGATGCTTCCTTATTAGACAATGTAATGGATTTCAGTGGAACACACACAATTCATTTCAAAGCAACAGCATCCAGAACTTAAGTCTTAATTTGCTGAACGCTATAGTAGTACAGTGCCTATTTTTTGGGTCTACTGAGAGCTGGATGTATATCAGTCCTGATTTTATGTTGATAGAAGTAAATCTGATTTTCATGTTTGAGAAACTTTTTTCAGATTTTCCCATTTCTGTTGCCTATAAATTAGTCATCTTAATATAATTTCACTGTTTTACAGCTAGACTAGTAACAGAGTTAAGGTCAGGATGAAGCTATCTGATTTGAATTTGGAGAGACAGCTTTAAAGAAAATTTAAAACCAAAAATAATCAAAAATTGGTGTTTTGCTTGAGAGAAGAAAAGGAAAATATGACTGTAAGGACCTTATTTCCTACAGTGAATTACACACCTAGTGAATAAAATATTGCACCTCCTCTTCCTATTTTCGCTTGAGTGCAGCCTGAAACCTGTCTTCTTCTCACTGCAGATCAAATGACCAACTGTTGGCTGGTCAGAGCTGAGATTTTGATAGCAATTTCTTCTACACTTTGTCACGCCTTCACTTTTAGCTAATATCCTGTGTTGCAGAAGAGGTGGCATTTTGTGGTCTTCCTTGTTTGAAATACAGACTTTTTAAAAATTTCAAAACGTTAATCAGATGTCAGGTCGCTACTGAGCTGGAGTCTCGTTAACAATGTTATGGAGACTGTTCACTTCATGCCATTTTTATGGAACTGAGTGGTATACTAAAGTCAAACTATTTTTATTTTGTGCTAGGTTAGAAGATTGGTGTCTTTATAAAACCCTACACCACTAGAAATACTGTTTCATGTCAATCAGAAAATACCATTCCTGAAATGTTGGGTTTGTACATCCTTAAATCATTTCATTGTGTTCTTCAGACCTGCAAGTTTACAGAACAAAATTGTGTGTCAGGCAGCGAAATAAATGGTCCTTTTAAACTGCAGGTACATTTAGGTCAACGTTGAGGCTGACATCAGGAGAAAGGGGAAAACTTATGTTATGAACAGAAATGGCTACTATGGTTTCAGTATTAGTTTTGGTAGGAATTCATTTAAAAATAAGACTGAAGTGAATGATGTTGGTTCAAATAACATGAATGTGCAGCATTTCTTGGCACTAGTTGATCTGTAAAAAGAACGGTAAGTTGATTGTTTTTACATTATATACGAAATTGATGAACTAATTTTTAAAAATTGCCTAAGGAGAAATGCTAAAAAAAATAAATAAATTAAATAAAAAAATACAATTTTTTCCCTTTCAGAGAGGGAAGTAGCTGTTACCTTTTAATTGTAGTCTGTAAAGCAGAAGTTATAAACATCAGTGAATCCTATTGAATGGGATTTTTCTCTAGTATTTCTTAGAGACAGAACTTCTTCCCACAAAATTTACATGGCAGATTGATAACAGTTTTTTAATGACTTGTGAACAAATACAGGTGTGCTATATTTCCCTATTTTTCCACTGCTGCAATGTTAAGGGCTACTATCTTGATGTAATTTAAATTCCCTTTTTTTCTAGTTTTAATGCTTCCAAAACACTAGCATCTGAAAATTTCTAGGTACCTGTAAATCTAGAGGCTCCTGGGTTTTATGTGCTTTTTTTACCAGCATGTGCAGTCTTACATGTTATTTCATCTTTTGTGGGTGTTTTTGCATTGCTATAATTTCTGAAAAATAGTCTACATTTTATAGGAGTCAGTAGAGTAGGACTATAGGATTTTTATTAATCAATACATTATACAAATAGTAATGTTAACTGGTAAATAGCTAGCTCTCATTTCTGAATCTGAAACTTTTGTTCAATATGAAAAGATACAGGATAATACTTTTTTTTGAATGCCGCTGTGAAAGATTGCTCAACTAGTGAGACATGGTGCAGGAGTGATCTAGGTCAGTTTTCTGGTACACGGTTTTGCTTCTGTAGGCAATAATTCAGAGAGTAATCCCACTGAATTCAGTTATACGCAAATGGAGGACTGTCATAAGAAATGAATAAGAATTGCAGAATGTTAAGAAGCAGGGAGCAGAGAGTACTGTGGCTGTATACATGTATACCGTTCCCCAGGGAATGTATCAACCAGCTTTGCTAACTGGGTGACCACCTTTCCAAATTAGGAATAATTTCCTGGGCTTTGAGGCTTTTCTGTTTGTCCTTCCAGTGAAGTGCCCCTTCATTTGTATTTGCATGCACCCCTCCTTCTGTGTCTACCTAGTTCTTCATCCATTCTCTATAACCTTTATTTTTTTCCTCTCATTTTATTTTCTCCCTCCATTTCATTTCTGTTTTTCCTTATAATCCTTAATTTCTTTTCCTTGTTTTGTATGTCCATCCTTTTAAAACTTTGCTTTTCTGCAGACGTGCACATTACAGATTAAATTATTCTGTTTGGAATATGTAGCATCTGTTACTGAAGCATTTTTTTATTGTCAAGGTATCCTACAAATCCAGAGCAGGACAAGGAGCTATGTCAGATTATTGGTAAATAACAGGAGAATTATATGTATTGAAGAACCAACAATGGTGTTCAATTACAAGATATTTACAGTTTTCACATAGATTTTAAGCAGCAGGAAAGCTTAAATGAAAGCTATACAACCTTTTGAAAGTTACTGCTTGTGAAAATGCATTTTGTTGCAAAGTCCAGTGTCTTCAGCTCTGCTCTTATGGATATTGCAAAATCTACTGTGATGAGCAAATTGCTAATGCATTTCCATGTATTAACTTCTCACTGTCTGGTGAAAAGAATTAACAGAATATATTATTTGCTACTTTTTTGTTGTTGTTAGCATTAAAAAATCATTAAAATGATATAATATTGTAGCTTCCCCCCCAAAAAAATGTAAGAATTTGTATTTGGCCTGTTTTCTTACACAGTGCTTATGAATTCTTTGAGGTGGCTTTGATCTTCTTCTCATTCAGTATGGCTGACAGCCTACTAAAAATACGCAAAAGAGCTTTGCCGTAGAGGACATATAGCAAATCAACAGGGTACTTTCACTCTAAGTTCAGCCAGGGACTCCCATCTGTTTAGGGTGTAAAGTTTGAAATAATTAGAAATAATTCTTTTAAAGCTTTGGCTATAATTTGCAGATTTAGAACATGGGGTCATTGGATTCCTTCTCATTCAGCAACATCACTTTGAAGACCCCTTTTCACATGATTTCCTGAAAAATGGGGTCTGCTGCTGTGCAGCAAAACTGAAAACCCAGGTGGCCCTTTTCAGCCAAGTTCTGATTACAATCTCCTAAATGCTAATAGAACCATCACTGGAATCTAATCAAAGGAAATAGATTGAAAGACATACAGAAAAGGAAAACTGTTTCTTTACTCAGAGCTTGTCTTACTGGAGTCCTTAGTACTTAGTCCTGAAGCTGCACTAAGACCATCCTGTATCTATGTTTCAGGCACTCTGTTGTGAAGTTGAAAACAGGTAGTCTAGGAAAAACAGTTCAGGTTTGAAAGCAAAATAGCCTTTATAAATGTAGTCAAGAGGACTAAAGTAGTTAAGGGACAGCCCAAAATTTATTCTCTACAGCCACAGAAACCAGTTAGGAGAGATTATTCTGATTCCTCATTCTCTGTCAAATGTAGGGTGAAAAGAAGTGTGGCTGCACAGGATTATGCCAGGTAAGCCCATCATATTAATTGGCTTACTAGAGGTATGATAGCAAAGCCGTTCACCTCTTCCTGCAGTTTACCTGCCCACCTGCTCTGGAGAAAAGTAGTAGCTGTTTCCCCTCACTTGTAACTGGCTTCTGCTCCTGGGAAGCACCTAGGGCAAGGTCTATGACTTGACCCTTTTCATAAAAAGTCATAAATACGCAGTAGGCTTTTCCAAGATGCTGATAGATGTTAACACACAAAAATATTTCTGAAAAAGTCCTCTCTGCTCCGTGAATAGTAGGAGTGACTTAACTGAGAATGCAAAGGGAACCAGCAGGGCCATTGCTGATCATTTTTCAAATGCTCTATATACCTTTCTTTGGGGTTTGTGCTGCAGAATTCCATCTGTGTCTTAAAAATAATTCTGAAAAAGTTTGTCATTTACTTTAAAGTTGTGTTCTTCTAACCCTCTTCCTGTCTGCTTGTCCTGCTCTTGCATTGCCTGTTGCTTTGCTGCCTGCACAAATGCTCAAGCATCCATGTGTTGAATTTCACTAGATAAGTGGCCCATTAACAAAATTGTTCATTTTAACTTGCTGCAGTTTTCTGAGCAGTTTTATAGGATGACACACATGGACACCTGCTGTAGGATAAAACAGGAGAGGGGGGACACAGGAATGGTGTGGAGACAGTAGAAAAACTCGAGTGGAGAGAGTGGATTGCTTTTTTCAGCAATGCAGACTTATGCTGTCCCAAAGTGACGTCATCTGGTCTACATCTAAGCAAAAACATCCTGGAAAAATACATGTTATTGACAGAAAGGCAGAAAGGTTACTTCCTGAGATGTGGAATGATTGATCTGTATCCATTAAGGAAGAAATATTTCAGACATCTGAAGGGAACTGTTGGAAGCGTTTCTGGGTAAATGTCTGCATCTTCAGTTATATACATCACAACTATTTTCCTTCTCTCCTGAATTTGACTCATAAAACAAGTTATAAGTTGAATCTAGGAAATACCTGAGGCCCAGTTTTAGGAAGTTTCAAACTGGAGGAAAAGTCATTGAATATCAAGAAGAGGATACATATTAGGAGATGCCAGCTGAGGGGATGTTTTGCTTTTTGACCATTCACATAAGATAACAAGGGTTTGTAATCTGTTTTGTGTTGTGGCTTTTTATGAAATTTCATATGGATGTAGTTTGGCTTGAGAGAGGATTCTGAGAAGGTAACAGTGCAAGTATATTGGACTTCTGAGTGTAAGCTCTCCCCTTTAATGGATGATTAAAAAAAAATTAGTCTTGTGATATACTGATTTCTCAGCTAAAATGTATGCTTTGGTAAACACAGAAATGTTGCAGGGAAATATTCAAGTTATCTAAAAGGCAGCCATTTTTACCCCTTCCTTATTCAGTTATTAAGAGAAAAAAATTAGAAACTTGAACTAATAAAGGACATATGAAAATTTGAATCAAACAGCTAATTATAAAGAAATCTTGAGAAGAGTCTTGCACATGTATAATTTGTCAATGCCAGTGGTGAGGTACCCATTTGTTCCCCTCTAACTCAGGACTGAACCTGCTTAGCTGGGGCATGGGAGAGAATTATCATATTAATAACCAAACAAAAGCTCAAACCTTCATTAAAGTGAAAATAAGTGCTTTAGATTTGCTGGCTGACCATTTAATGGTTTATCATATTTACTTTCTCCCTGCTGAAAAAGCTTTCAAGGTCGGCTACTGGGGATTGAATGCTTCGCTCTCTCAGTGCTCCCAACCTACATGAAGGACAGCAATAAAGTTTATTTCTGTGTCTGCATTCTACTTGCTGCTCATAAAACCTCATCTGTGTTTGCTTTTTCTTAGCTAGCAGAAGGGAAAATTGCCATTAGTCTTCTGGCAGACTGTCAATAAAATTTTTGTGATATTTCAGTGTATAGTTCAATTTTACAAGACCAGGTATAGATAGTCTTCAATTTAGTGTATATATGGGGCTATATGAGTCAGGGCCATGGTGTGGATATAAGTCAGCTGGCTCTGAGCATTGGTAATATGCCAAGGTGTTACCAGCAGAGCCCGAGGGCATGGTCTGGAGTTGACTGAAGTTGTTGCCTCTGAACCTGCAGCCTGACTCTTACAGGGGAGTGGGGAGCAGGAGATCCTCCAAAATACTAAATAAGAGAAGAGGACTCCTGGAGGATAGGAAAGCAAAGATTGCTGCAAGCATGTAACCTCTCATTTTACCAGTAGGGACAAAGCAGCCTCCAGGATGTGCTAGATCTATAAGTACAGATTATCTTGAATTAATAAATCCTGATTTGTATGCAAGGGACTTGTGTGTGTCTAGCTCATACTGGTCCTATCAGATCTTTCATAAAAGGGACTTTTCAGAAGAAGTAGACTAGGTCTTTCTACTATTTTAATGGGAAGAAGCAGTAGAAAGTAAATTTTTGACGTATAGCAGGTCCTAAATTTCTCTTATTTTACTTTTATGGTTTTTTAATTAAGTTTTTAAGAAGCAAGATGACTTAATCACATTTCAGGACTGGTGATTTAAATTATGCTCACAGTTTTTTTCATGACAGAAAGTGGGTGTTACAGTCTAATCTTGTGGGGATATTGAGGAGTGATGTTCTAATCAGTAGTAGCAAAGCAATTGAATACTATTTTCTTCTGCAGGAGAATATATAAAAGCTAATGTAACATCATTCATATTTGTGAACTGGGCTGCAATAGCAGTCATTTCACAGTAAAGCTCTGCTACCAACAGGTCCCACAGGAATCTCTACTGACATATTCATAAATGATTAAGAGAAGAGGAGGAACACTGGGATGATAGTATTTGCAGGTGCAATGAGATTATTTAGGAAAATCAAATTAAATGCTGCATGTGAGGGTTTTCTGAAGGGTTTCAAAATGCTGAATGACTGGATAGTAAAATGGCAGGTAGAATTCAATATCAATATGTACAAAGCAATTCATACTAAAAAAAGTAACCTTAATTATGCAAGCACAGCAATGGAGTCTGTTAGCACTGAGCTGAAGAAATTGTGTGGTCATTGTAAATAGCTCTTGTAAAACAGTTCAGTGCTTTGAAGTGTCTAGAAATCCCAAAGGATGTTAGTAGCTATAGGAAAAGGAAGTAGGACCAGAACAAAAACCAGTATTATGCTATTGTGCAGTCATTGTTTATCCACATCTTGAAACCTGCATGTATTTTTAGTTCCTGTTCCTCATGATGAACTTTAAGAAAAATACAATGCAGTGCAACAGCTAGGATTCCAAGTATGGATTGGCTTTCCTACATGGAGGAACTAGGCAAGCTAGGGAAAAAAAAAAAAAGATACCTGAGAGAATATGAGTATATTTTTGTAAAGATGTGATTACACAGCTGTAAGAAGCGTCAATAAGTTAATAAGTAGTATGAAATTGAAATACACCAAGGACTTTTTGTGATAAGGCAGTTTCTGTACCTCTGGTAGTCCCTAATATGTTAGTCACTGGAAACTGTGACTCTGTTAGAGTAGTGATTACTATACAGTGGCCCTGCTTTTCTTAGCTGCTGTTGAAAGCACAGTGCTGGGCTGGCTGGACTTCTGGTCTTACCTGGCAAGGCCACCCTTATGTTCCCAAATGGGGTTTTTTGTTTGTTCGCTTGTTTTTTAATGGAACAGAAGTTTGTCATCAGCATCAAAGTTGATGATCTAGATGCAGCCTTAGCTCAGAAAGTCTGCAAACTATGAGCTGCTAGAAGCTGGCAGCAAATAGTTAGGAGAAAATCCCTTGATATTGTTCCCTTCCTCTTTCAACATCAATTGCTGGTCATTGTCAAAGGCAGAATGCAAGACAATACAGAACTCTGGTGTAACATTCAGTATAACAGCTTTTGTCTTATCCACCATTTCCCCTCTTATTTTGCAGCTTCTTTTCCTAATCATTTTATCACTAGTTTATACCCTGTATTCAGAGCAAACAGGAAATTGATATCTATCTCTCTCTCTCTCTCTCTCTCTCTCTCTCTCTAAAAATCTATCATCAGCTGGGTTGTATACAGTCATTCTAAACTTTGTAATTGGATTCTATGAAAATCAGGATATTACCACACAGATGGCAGCAGATGATACAAGCCAATATTTCAATGAATTCTCAAAAAACCCCATTCTTAGTTAACTGATAAGACCAGCCAAATTAGGATAAACCTTTAATCAATTTGGCTATTTCGTATGTACTAAGCATTGTGAATATTTTTTTTTACTTAGTACCAAGAGCTTTTTGGCAAGAAATTTTGGTTTGTAGCTCTTTAAAAAGAAAATAATTGTTAGCATTCAGTATTAAGAAAAAATAGCAGTAACTCAGCACTGCTCAGTTGATAATGCTTCTAACTTTATACTCAGATCAGAAATACTGTGAGGCTTCATGTATAAATGCCTTTATTTGCTTTTCACATTATTCCTCCTTTCTTTCTTAGGACTCTATGTTTCTAAGAAATAATGCTGTTGTGGTGCTTATTTATTAATACTTTTGTTGAAAACATTTAGAAGTGCTTATAAATGAAAATTCTATGGAGAAATTCTGCAGTCTTTCTATTACAGGATTACAGTTTGAAGAGGTTTTTTTCAGGTGATACAACCTTAGGGGTTTTTCCAAATAAATCTGTCTAAAAAGATACTAAAACCATTAATAGTTTAGTTCAGAAAGCATTTAAGCATACTAAGGACATGCATAGGACTTTTTCTGAATACGATGCCCTACTGAATCAATGCTGCTGTGCTTATCTCCAGAACTTTTTGAGGAAAACCAAACAAATTGCCATCTCTCTGCAGGTAGATACTGCTTTTCTGATCAACACATCACATGCTCACAGCCAGCATTCTGTCCTAATATATACTTGTAAAGAATTCATATAACAAGCATTTGGTTTTTTTTTTTAATGAAATGGATATATGCAAGTAAGAGATAAGGGAGAGGGGGAATATAGAATCAGAGAAACTGAAATTTGAAGGGGATGTCTGGTTCTCACTAACACAGCATGTAAGCGTTGCAATACATCTAATATATGTTGAGGTGAATTGCTAAGTGTCTGCCCGTCCCTCTCATATTAACAGATATTATGAATAGAACACTTCTACATTATAAAAAAGTGCAACCAACTTCAGTAAGAGTCAGAGCAGATCCTATTTCTCAGTTTGGTGTGATTAGGAGAACCAAGCTGCTTAGGGAAAGCTTGACTACTTCTTCTTCAATCAAAGAAAGAAAGAAAAAAATGTGGAAGAAAAAAAAGGTGGAAAACAAAAAGGTGTACCAAACTAAAATTTTGCTTAAATTAAGATTATTCTGATACTGTTATACATTTGTACTCCTGGAAGTCTGCAATAAATCCCTGCTAAGCAATTATCTTACTCCTTAAGCATTAAGATCAGTGGGGTCTGATTATAGACAGTAGTGAACAGTACGTGGGCATAAAGCCTTTGACTGTCTTTTCCATATGTAGCTTTCTAATACAGAAGTAGAGTTCTCTGCCTATTTGCATAAATACAAGTTCACAGAACCTGGTTTCTGTGCAATCTGTGACATTTTGATGACCTCTACTGCATCTGCAGAAAATATCGTATAAGTATGTATTAGTTTTAGCTGTATGACTGTTTCAAAAAGGTGGGCTATTTTATCATTGCTTCACTTCTCTGTAGGAAGTCATCATTTCATAAGTTCAATCTTGATGAAGTCTAACAAGCACTTAGCTGAAATATTATTCTCCATTAATGTTATAAGAACAGTAATTCATTTTTCAGTGTGCTTTTTCTGAAGACCTAATAGCATTAAAAACATCTACCCAGTGCATGTCACTGATGAGCAGTTTCTTATATTAAAAACACTTAATGCTGTATCTAGCACATTTTGCATTTGTGTCTATTAAAATGCATGAAAAATCTATCATAACATTTTAAGCACTCAGTAGCTTATTACTGGAACCACATAACTGCTTCCTTATTATCTCCTCTTGACAATTACTTTAATGAATTATATTCAGGTAGTAGTTAAAATTTCCATCCAGGCACATTTCATTTTTGGATGACATGACAAAAGGTTAACTTATGCTCCCTTCCAGCTGATTTCTAGGCCTCAATCCATCAGACAAGTCACTTCAAAGGAGATATTACTCTGAGTTGAGACATCAAGATAAAGTTGGCTTTCTGAGATGCAGTCCCCTTTGGGAAGTGTGCAAAGAATTCTTCAGCAGTTATTTGTCTAGGCAGTATTGAAGCAACAAGACACAAGATGAAGACCAAGACATGGAATGAGAAAAAGCTATTAAAGAAACGAGGGAGCTGTGGTTAATGTAGCTTATACTAATTTTCTTGTATTATTTCTCATTCATTTTATGTTCTGTGAGATTTTCCTCCAAGGATTGAAGCACATGTATGTAGAAATAACATTTCATTAGTTAAAATTCCTCTTCTTCTCTGCACATTAAGTCTTTTTTTGCTAATAGTAAAATCTGTCTGGAAAAGAAAGACCAAATAGGTAAGTTGACAATTCCATCTTTCACTCACATGCCATGAACTGTTTACGTGTGACTTGTGGAAATCAGATCAGAAATGAAGAATAACAAGCGTAGATAATATGCTCACTACCATCTAAGGAATTCTAGTTTTACAAAAACTGAAGCACTATAGTTGTTGAGTATAGGTGAAAATTGCCTGTTGAATTTGTGTTGGGGTTACTGCTATACATTGAATTGTCCATGCAGTTTTTGCTATGTAACATTTCAGCAGCTTGAAGGAGGGAATAATGTAGATGTATACCACGAGCCCTCAGGGGAAGAAGTATTCTTGCATCTCCAGCTAATGTTTTGCATGTGATAGAAGACACTTAGGAAGTCATTTGACAGGCAAATCAGCTATGAATAAAAGCAACACTATCTAGAAATGACTACAATGTGGATTTTTGATTTCCTAAAATTACATAAACCAAGATACAGAGCACACTTTAAGAAAGTGCAAGTAGGAAATTCTGTCAAGAAGCTTACTTGTTTTTTTAAATAACAAAATCATCATTCACTGACACTAAGCACAGTCCTTAAGAGATAACAAATGGCAAAAGAGTATCTTGCCAAAAGAGCATCTGGGGGCAATCCCCTTAGCAAGGCCTGTTGTGACAGAACAAGGGGTAATGGTTTTAAACTAAAGGAGGGCAGATTTAGACTGGATGTAAGGGAAAAATTTTTTACAGTGAGGTTGGTGAAACACTGGAACAGGTTGCCCAGAGAGGTGGTAGATGCCCCATCCTGAGACACATTCAAGGTCAGGCTGGATGGGGCTCTGAGCAACCTGATCTGGTTGAAGATGTCCTTGCTCACTGCAGGGAGTTTGGACTAGATGACCTCTAAAGGACCCTTCCAACCTAAACCATTCTATGGTTCTATGATTTGAGAGATTCTCTCAATGTTGAAATCAAGTCCAGCTACTCAATTTTAAAAGTCATGCTGTTTTAGTTTTATATGGGCATGCAAGAGACAGAGCAAGCAACAGCCTGAAAATAACAGAAAGCAAAAGGTGCTTGACTGTACATGTTAACATGTAAACGCTTAACCAGCCATAATTGCAAAATGAAATTCTCAAAAAGTTGCAAGTGAACAAAGAAAAAGTAAAACTAAAAGTCACTATTGCAGGCATCACAGTTAACTTCTGTTTCATTTAGCCATAAATATAAACCATAAATATATGTCTGGGAAAGTAATAGGTTTAGAAGCAGCTGAAACGTAGTGTGAAAACTTTGATGCAGAATGCAGAAAAAGGTCTTGTATGCAGAAAAGAAACACATATTGGTCTTTTGGGTAAGAAACCACATGAAGAAGCTGGAAGAGCTGCTAAAAATTTACCTGTAATAAAATGCCATATTAAACTCATGCAAACTGTCTCAAACATTGGAATAAGTATGTAGTAATCTTTAAGATTCTTATTTTAGGCACAGGAATCCTGAAAAAGTATGTCTGAAATTAGTATTCAGATTAGTTTCTTGCAGATAAGGAATATCAGATCTAACTCAAAATTGAAAGAAACATTTAAAAAACATTTACGATGTTGTCTACAGTTTCAGTCTGAAAAATTCAGTGTCTTTTTCCTTAATAAGAAAGATTCAAACAACTGTTAACGTGTATTGTTTACCCTTTTTAAATAGTACTAGATCACTGAAATCTTAATATTCATTTTAAATGACCCTGCTACTGTTAAAATGCCAAGTGCTCTGCCCTATGGCTCATATCATTGAGAACATCAGGAATCTGAAATTCTGGATGAAATCTGGGGCAGCTGAACTGGTGGCTCTTCAGAAGTTGGAAAGGTCTAAAAGTAATTATGAACTATTACACTGTAGTGTTGAAACTTTACAAGGGTAAACTTGGAGCAAGGATGACATGACATAGTGATGAAGAAAGATACAAATCAGAAAAAGCATGGTTTTGCAAGTGTTTTGTGAAATGGTTTAGGAATATACAGGAAAATAAACATAGGCTTCATATGTCATCTATTGTGTAATTTGGAAAAAATCAGAGACGAATCCCATACCCATCAAAGTCAGCAGAGGCTATTTATAGAACAGGGATCACCCTTTGTATTAATCTGTTTGTAATTTTTGCAAATAATCTGAAATGTTTATTTTAGTGCTCCTTGCTTGACTCCTGCCTATGTAGAAGCATCCAAGAATAAGCAGTGTCAAAAATTGTGCTTTTCAATCCATGATGAGTATAAAAATATTTTAAACCCTTTAAATAACAATCACCAATCACAAATCTTTAAGCATTATTTTCTTTACCCTTAACTAGGCAAAATGTTATAATTCAGCATTTTCATTAAAAAAAAAAAAAAGGATATGAGTGTGAGATTTAGTTGTTACATATTTTATAACACCTGTGCCTTGGGATGAAGACACCTGTAAATTAAGAGGACCTTCTTCTTAAAATAAAGTCACAGTCCAAATTCTTTTCCTTTCTGTGCTAACTAGTTACCAATCTGCTTATTCTTAAGCACAACGTGCAAGATACAAGGGTAAAATGAAATATTTAAGTGTTTTTTTCTATGTTCGTTTTTGCCTAAACATAAAGGTAATATTTTTATAAAAAGGTGAATTATGCAGAAGCATACTTAAGTTGTGCTTGCTTGTATTTTTAAATGTACTTCAGAGTTTTGACAGCTGTGGTTTGATATAAATGGGCACAGTCAATATCAAAGTCAGAAAGGCTAATGTGTGATCAAAGCTGTTTCTGCTTCTTTCCAGTTGTCAGTTACAATCTAAAGAAAGTACAGTATTCCTGTTCTCTCAGGGGAAAAAAAAAAACAAAAAAAAAGATCAAGTGCGTACCAACTTTTTCTGCAATAATCACTGTAAGTTAGGTTATTTTTCCTTCACTGGGTTTAAGTGGAAAGAAAGAGGGCAGACTTAGCAGTAGAAAACAGTAGCACAGGTTCTTCAGACTCATAAAGGGTGTCTGCACCATCAGGGTACACTTAGAGATCTGCTATAGGTGACTACACACCGGTTCCCTGTAGCAGCTGTGTATCTCAGTCTTCTTTGTACTTATGAGCTGATTGACAGCAAATTGCAGATGAGTGATTAAGGTCCAGATTATCAAAATTATTTAGATAGACATCTCATGGTGAAATCCTTCTTCCAAGTCAGAATTCCTCCAGATCTCTTGGGTTCAGAGGAGGCAGCAGAGTTCCTCTGGAAGCTGAGGCACTGTATTTGAATAGTAACTTTTAGAGATGATGTCTAAGGAAAAGGGGATTGCTGGGTGTATGACTCTCAATTTTTTTGAAAGCTTAGAGGAGTAGTCTCACCATTTCTATAAAGACAGGACAGGGAATGTATGTGTTTCTGCCTTTGTGTTTTGTAGGGTTCGGGGCTTTCGGTTTGGGTAGTCAAGATAAGAATAATGAGTCTCCCGAGGTAAAAAACTAACTCTTCTTGGGAAAGCAGAAAATGAACCCATCTTAGGATCACTTTTTTCTCTTAGTTTATGCCTACATCTCACCAATCAATACTATTGACAGAACTCTGAATTCACACAGAATTAATGAATATTGGACATCCTGGATGCTATTAAAGTCATATCAGAACAATGAAGTTTACTTTTAAAAAATTGAATTCTAGTATTGCTTAAAATTGGAATTTCATGTTAGTCTTGGTAGTATTTTACACAGGAGCTGTCAAGTCAGTTCTTATGATTTTCAGTCCTATTCCTGTTACAGGAGGAAAAGGAACAAACACTAATAACTCCAGATGAATTAGCCATTCTTTTCTCTACCAGTTTTACAAAGTTTTTGTTAAATAGGAGTTAAAAGGAATTTTTCACTGAAATAAATTTTTGATATAAGAAAGCTGTCTGTAATACAAGAATTCCACATGGGAAAATTTCAGCATCGTAAATGAACTAAAATTTCCCATTTTATTCTTCCTTGTGCAATACACTAGCTTATAGTGGATTATGCTTTAAACAAACAAACAAACAAATGATTTCATTTATCAAGCTAAATTTCTTAGGTTTTTTTTCCTCTGTATTATTCAGCGTCAGTGTGTGTCTAGGTGAGTTGTTGCAGTGATGAAGTCCAGGTTCCTTAAGTCCCTCCTCTCCTTGGTGGCCAGATTTTCCAGCTGGCTTCCCTTACTGTTGTTCTGTGATCTTTTCTCAGGTTTGGCTACAGGAGTGTTCTGGGAACTTGGCAGCTGGCTGAGAAAATGGGATAGCAAGCTTGTGAAATAGCTGCTTTTGTAATGTACTACAGTAGCTTAGGTGGAATGAAGTTGAAGTTGTTGACTTGAAAGTGTTTGTGTTAAGTGCACCTTACTTAATCAAAATGAAATGCTTAAATGTATTCAGCTTAAAATTCTTGGGAGGTTTCATTATAGAAGCCATGTCAAACTAAGGTAAAAACAAATTAAGATTTACTAAAAGTCACACAAGTAGTTTGTGGAAGTGAATCTGCTGAATCCCAATTCAGAGTCCTGGGATTTGGGCACACTTTAAAAAAATATAGCATGATTGAAGACAGGATATGATCTTACAGTGTGTTTGTAATGCTGCATGATCTTTGCAAGTGTACCTTTTTCTACCTGCAGTAAATACAAAGTAAACAATCTTGCACTGAAGCTTGCTTTAAATTAGCATAGAATTGCCATGTATTGAAAGTTCACGCTCACCTTACCTACAGCAAAGTGAATTGTCAAGTTCAACATAATTTCTGAAAATTGGCCTGAAAATGCTCAGCAGTGAGCTGAAAAAGCAACAACCATATTTTCAAGCTCATTGACTTTGCTGTGCTTTAGTTCAGGGCCTTGGGGTAGATTCCTAAAACCTTTTGTACCTTTAGCATATTTTCTGATAGTCATGATCCTTAGAGAATGGTAGAAGAGAAAAACTGCACTTTTATTAAAAATACAGGGATCTAGCTGACTTCTGGTTTTAGCTTTTAAAAGATACTTTCCTTTCATTATTTCCAAGAAGAAGGAAAAGTACATGCCCTTAGGGCTGTTTGTGTTTCACTTGCTTAGATATATGACTTACAAAACTAAATTAAAATGCAGCTGATTCCTAACAATAAATGTTTTAAGTAATGTGTTGAGAAATGTCTCTGAGCTGGGCTAGACATTTCATAATGCAATAACAAAATCAGTTTTATCCTCTCATGGACCCTGAGTTCATGTATAGTTGTAATTGCAGTTTCAAAACCATCTTTTCAGGAAACATGGTTCAACTTAATATAGGCCTAATTATTGACCAGCAAAGCACACTTCCAGTTTTGAGAGCATGGGTGTGTGTTCCACCTATACTTTGATGTGGCAGGAAAGTCTAGAGGCCAAGACGTACAACACAAAAGTTTACTACTTTCTGATGTTTCTTTCTTTCTCCATCTCGGTGAAATTCAGTAGTGGTCCTCATTCTGTTTGTAGAGAATAGGATCTCACAAGACAGTGGTTTATCATCGGCACCTTTCTTGGCAGACACCAGGAATCCTTAGATTTAATTTAGTCCAATAGATCTGTCTATGTTCTGCCCTCCCACCTTGATCCATTAGCTCTATTTAGATACTTATGTGTCACCAACAGTTAATATCTCACAGCTTTAAAGAAATTAATGGATGAGTATGTGTGCTATCACACTCCAACTTAAATGGCTTGCTTAAGGCAAAAGCTGGACAAAGTTGGGAGAGGGGAAATGCTGAGCAGCTCAGACCATGGGCAAGAGAAGCAAGTTCACAGAAAAGAGAGAAAAGAAACAGGCAAATGTCTATAGAAAACTTTGTGTCCTCAGACCTGGATATGGTGCTTGATTCCTGGATTGGTTGTTTTTTGTATCCTTCTCAGGATTTTTCTTCCCCAGTGCATTCACTACGTATGCTGGTTTTCCTTGCTAGTGAAGTAGATCAATATTAAATGCAGACTGTTTGTAGTTTGGTCATGTAGAGGAAGCCAGTAGAATTTTCAAAAGTACCTTGTGTGGCTTTCTGCATTTCTATATGAGTGCATGTACAGAAACAGATTTAATATTATATTTCTGTTACTCAAAATAATATGAGCAAATCTATTCTACAGCTGAAATGAAGGCTAATGAATGATACTAGCAATTTTAATCTCCTTTGTTTTAATTTCTGAAATGTCAGGTTTTGTTTTAAAAAGTAATAAAAATACCCTAAACTGCCAATACTTTACCCAAATTGCCAAAAGCAATTTTGCCTATAATAAAGCTATTGAGGGCTGGAACATTTTGATCAAGCAGTGCAGATTGATAAGTTTTGCTTGATATGATTCAGTGAATGTGCTGTTCTTGTGGAATTTTCTGTATGAGTCTGCTAAGAAGAAAATACAGTTGACAATTTCTTTGGCCTGCAATAAGACTTTCTCAAGCTGATTTATAAATTAGCTTTAAATGATAAACCGATACACATCGCTGAACTTTAAAAGGCGACTAAGTTTTTCTATTAGTAAGAAACATGCATCGTCAGGGAATTTCAAGATGATGCAGATGCAGTCATTTAAAATACAGTTGATTTACTATAATAATTGACTTTTTAAATTCAGGTTTGCAAATGAGTGATTCAGAAGACCAGAATTTTTTCTCCAGCCAACTGCCATAGAAAGGATAATGAAGATTAAGATGCCTTCCCCTATTTGTCTTGCGTTTCTGCATCTAGCTCTGCAGAAATCTTTTCTGAACATTTTGTGCTGCAGTCTGGTGTATAATATAGATGCCTCACAAGGTTTGCACAGTGGCTGTGAGACTGGCTGCTTGCTGGAACAGAAGTCTAGATTAGAGGCATGCTAGATTTACCCTGGAAAGCAGGATAAATGCGATGGCACAGAGTTGTCTCGTTCTGCTTCAGGTATTTACAAAACACTCTTGGGTGTCTCTCAGAGCCACTCAGCTGTCCTCACTTTACAATTCAGCTTGCTATGTATATATTATCTTAGCTGTGAGACTCCATCTGAAATACTGGCATCCCTGACCTCAAAGTAATATTCTCTATAACTGCAGTGGTCTCAGGGTTTTGTCCTTTTGTCCACTTATTCTCTCAAATTTCAAATGGGAGATGTCACATGCTATTGATTGCTGTAGTATGCATAGTTACCCATTAGCAAACTAGGCTGAAACCACTGACATGTCTTATAGTGACCAATAAATAGATAGTAGTGGTTTGCCTGTAACTAATTTGAGTTCTGTAAGTTAGTATAGTATTCACTGAACCATCCAGTCTCCCTTGCTAGTCTCTATTTACGTTGACTTTCTTTTGATACTTCATTTTTGATACCTACTTTTGATCACAGAATTGAACACTCCGAGCAAGTCTGGGTGGCATTTTTGTATGTGCCTTGATGGTGGTGGATGGCATTGTAAAAGCCAGTAATAATTCCTGTGTTTAGTTCAAACAACTAGTTTTGAATGTGTTTTGGTACAATGCCAAAAGTTAGTATCTTGTTTCAAAGTGACCAGTTTGTTTTTACGATGTTCTGTTCAAATAGTTGGTTAAAAGATCTCCCAATATAAGTACAACAGAATAGATATCTATAGCAGAAAAAGTAAGTATGCATGTCACCATCAATTAACAGGCTCATTTGTTGAATTCAGCAAATTTTCAGCGCTTGAATTAGGCTGAACAGGCTCCTCACAAGACAGTAAAGAGAATAGGAATCTCCAGAGAACATTTAGAATATTCAGCACACTGAAAATGAGATTTTCTTTTGGAGGTTCATACTTTTTTCCTTTAACTTTAAAAAAGACCAGTTAAGGCAGTTAAGTTCTAGCTGAGGTGCTGAAAACAAAGTAAGCTCAACTTTGGGTGCCTAAGTAAATTTATAACATAGGATGTTTGGGGCTTTACATCTATATGTCCTGGTTCATAATGAATTACATCATCAAGACTTGTACCTCTATCAGCTGGCTAAACAGTCTGTATTTTCCCATGTAAAAATATGGTTGTACAAGCAATTATCTGCTTTTAAATGGAAGTGCAGATTTTCCTGGCATGATGGACTATGAGCAAATTGTGGGAGCCATAAAAGTGCCTATGCTTTTTTATTTGGTACTATCGGTTCACACTAGGGATTCATAAAATCTAGTAGTTATTTAAGCCTTTAAAATAGGAAAAGAGCTGAATATATAGATGTTGATAATAAATTTCATACTTAAGCAAGAGGAGATACTTAGTGTATTTTTGCAGGTTACAGCCTGTCTCTGAAAGGAAAGGTTTATGATCAGGGTATTAGTGTCTGAGGGAATCAGTAGCTCAGAAAGAGCGCGAGTGCTGTGTACATGAAACAAATTAACTGTGCCCTCTCTAGAAGGAGTCAAATGAGTTCCAAGGGAAGGACAGCATGGGAAATAGGAGTGGAGGGATATAAGGTTGGAAGGGTAGTATTAGTCCATAGAAAACAGAAAAAAATACTTTTTTTTTTTTTTTTAAATTAGGGCTCTTGCTTTTCTTCTCATGGGAGATATTTTACCCCCTTTTCTTTAAAAACATTTTAAAAAGCCCAACCCCCCCAAAAAGTGGCAATATGCCAATTCTTATTTAAATACAACAGCACTTTCTGCTGGTGTGATTTAAATGAAGTGGAATCAGATCAATGTAAATTCAGAATAATACTGGAGAGCCAATAATTTAGTAGATTTAGATTTATAGTAGATTCACTATAAAATAAAGCACTATAAACCAGGACAGAAGAGTCTGAACTGTTGTGATCTCAATAATATGATGTTTAAATTAATTTCAGGTGAATATATTTGAAAGTCAGACAGGAAAGTACTAATATGAACTATGTTTGAGGTTGGCCAATGCTATTTAACAAGATATGTTAAAACTTTCCTTCTGCAGTCCTTGTACTCCTGTGTGGTATCAAGGACTACAAGTTTTTTTGTTTAAGCATTTAGAAAATTTTGTCCTAAATACACAGCTCACAAGCACATTTACTGCTTCTATATGCAAGAGTACGTTCGTGACCAGGAACCAGCCCAAGCGCTATGTTCTCTGTAGGAATGGGCATCCATCCTTCCCTATCCACCTCTCCAGCTGCCATGGAAAACTAGGCTACTTTGCAGAGATGCAACATGATGTGACAGGTACATACACAATACCTGGATGCTGGGTCTTGCTATTTAGTAGTTCCTTGTGCTCTCTATTAGAAAGCAAAAACGCCTCTTCTCTGGTAGAGATTGGCTTCAGAAAGGAAAAGCCTCTTTTCTGTGCAAGGTAGCTAGTTTCTACAAGGCCAGGACTCCTTTCAATGTATTGCTCCCATAGTGTGTTATAACCAGGTTCATCCTTTTCATAGCCCTTTCACCGTAGTTCCCCTTAATCCAGTTTTGGATTGTGTGCACTGCAAAGAAAAGCAGCTCACAGGTAGTTCTGACCTGATTTTTTTTACTTGGCATACTCTTGCAAAGGAAATGGACTGATACAGGAAAATATAAATTTGATTTTACAACAGGAAGAGTTTACATCCCTAACCATTAAAAGATAATAGACATATTTGCCTGTATAAATGTGAGCAACCAAGTTGGATTTGATATTTATATACACTGAGGCACCTTTACATGAATGGGACACTACAAGGGGTTGTTAATGTGAGAGCAAATTAAAATTGCATATGCTTTTAGATCTTCTAGAGATCTGTTATGAGATAAGGGAGACTAAGCAGTTCAACTACATAAAAAATTAAAAAAGAAGAGAAAAAGAATTGGACTAACAAATGAAGAAGGTCTAACATTTAAAATAATAGTAAGTGATGTATTTCTAGGTAGGCCTATTGACTTTCACTAAGATTTTTACTCATATCATTTAAGCATATTTTGTAAATTCATCCCTTGTCTCCCAAATCTAGTTAGAAATTGCTTCCATTGAAGCCCCTAATAAAATACAGAATAATAGAAATTGCTTAAAGAGCATTATTCACTGCATCTATATCACCATATCCAAAAAGAACATTATTCACTTAAGCTTTATGCAAAACTGGTCTTTCTCTTGTCAGAGAAAGTGAACACACAAAGAACAGAATAATTCAGGTTGACATCAGTGAGTACATATACATTGCTTTCTGCTGGGTTTGCACGCCTTTCCTAGCCTAGTGTCAATACAGAGGCATAGAGAAGGCAACATGATGTTATCAGAATCTCACTGCCTTTGTTGTAGCTAGCATTTTTATTCCTGGAGATCCCTTGACATGCTTGAAATAACAAAGTTTGCATATAAAAGCAGGACAATCAACCAGCAGCAATTAAAAAAATGCTGATAGAAAATGGAAAAAGTCTGAAATGAAAACTGTCCAATATGCTGAACAGCTACATGAAGCTATGAATGGCTTTTTGCCTTTATGCAGTCCTGAAGTTAGAAAGGCTTTGATTTTAGATAACGTCATATAGTACCCATTTATTAATAGGCATCTACCATCACAGTTAGCCTGCACTGGGTGGAAAAGAATCCAGAAAGAAATGTGGGAGAGTTTCAGAGCCAGTGGCATATCCCTTTTTAAAAGAAGGCTGACACATGCAACATAGTCACCTGAAAAGACATAGTGGAGGTGATAGTCTAACTCAGTGTGTAACCCTAATGTTTTCATATCAAATGTTAGTTTATTATATGTCTCTCTTAGTTATCAGCAGCCTTTACTATGCCACAGGAACTGAAAAACAGGCCAGGGAGATCTCTAACTTGTGAGAATGGAATTTGTTAATTGCAATCAGCTTTACCTTTTGGACAGTCACCACATCGGTCCGATAACTCAGGACTGAGTACAGAATGCTCTGATTGGTTCAGCACTTGGTCGATCACCTAGTCATATCTATGGTTGTTCATAGTTAGGATTTTTCTCTTTCTTTCTCTTCTTGGTCAACAGTGCAAGGGAAAATTTCTATAATAATTTTCTTCTGAGACACTTTTTCCTGGGCGTACAAATATCCTGTATCCCAGATTTGTGAATACTTCAGTTATTGCAAAAACATTGTGTTATACGTAGAATTATATTTGCTTCAAAAGCGTTTGTTGTACTGCTTACAAAAATAGCAGATTACAAAGAAAGGTATCCATTACATGAAAAAGGAAAGTATGGTTTGCAGGTCTGCTACATCAGAAGGTACTGGATCTGAATATTAACAAGTCATCTGGATGATAAGGTAATAGATGATCTTCTGAGAAGTCCTAATAAACAAACATAGGCTGAGAAGCTGACATAGATTAAGAAAAATATAACACACATGCACACACATTTACCAATTGTACCTTTCCCCCAAACTGTTTTTAGTGAAGGAATAAAAATCCAGTCTTGTAAACACATGCTGAAGTTCTTCTGGCTGCAGAATTCCCTTTTCTTCCATGACTAGAAAATGCATAACTAAATCCCATGTTGACTGTGCCTATTTATGACAACCTGGTTCATTAAATGTGCATATACAATACATTTATATAGTTACATATACAGTAGAAGTGTTTTAATATAGTAGCTTTATATTTTGAACTTTGCTTATACTTTGTAATTTTCTTGCTTGATGTGACTTTTAACAGTTGCCCAGCCAGTCTCTCTGTCTCTCTGTCTCTCTTTCTCTGTGAGGTTCACATATAAACTGATTTAAAGATTGCATAATGACTGTTTGGCATATCCTACAGGCAAAGGTCCAGAAACCCTTTTTGCTGGCTATAACCTCAATGATAATGAGTGGCACACAGTGCGTGTGGTTCGGCGAGGAAAAAGTTTAAAGTTAATGGTGGATGACCAGCAGGCCATGACAGGTAGTGTGGCATTGTGATTCCGTGTTACTGGGGGGAAACACAAAACAAAAAATGACAGAAGTAAAATGCCTTTGTCTGAAAGCAACAGATTTTTTTCTTTTCTTGGGTAAGATCAAAAATCCATGTTATGCTTCTTGAAATACTGCTACTACAAGTGCGTTATTACACTTGATATTAATGTTACCCTAACATTGTTATTGAAATTAATGAAAGCCTCCATGCTGACTTAAATGAATGTTTTTATACAGTAACTGGAGAGAAGTCATTTGATACATCACTAATGAGAAGGCAAGTAAAATGCTTTTGGCAACACACTGAATTTATACTAAGGTTAAACTCTAAGCCATTGCTGTAAGAAAGAATTTCATATATGTTAGAAGGATATTCTCTTGTGTTTTAAATCTTGCTTCAGCTCTCCTCAATAATTAAATGTTGGGCAACAGGTTTTTCTCAAATACTAAAATAGAAGTTGGGATGGGAGAAAAAACATGGCATGAATGCCAGCAGATGTTAGAAATATATTCCTATGTATATATTATCAGAATTATAATAGAGAAGACTTTGATTTTGTTCTGTTAAAGATAAGGCTTACAAATATGTCGTTAATAGCAACAGACCTGGTTTCTGGCCCCAATTCCTTGCACAATAGATTGTGTTAGCTGTTTAGTATTTTTCTTTGTTTTCATGTAGTATTAAAGAGCTTCTATCATGGTTTGAGCTTTGTTAAAATGTTAACAATTGTAATGGGTTTTTAAAAGAAAAGTGCCTTCTTTAGTAGTCTTCTTTCACCTCAGCAGAACACTGAAAACCATGCCACCGGTAGAAAATAACTGTTATGTGTTCTTATAGCTGGAAAAACATATTTTCTAGAAATTACCAATAGATCTTCCAGAGGTGAAGCAAAAATTTAGTCTGTGTATGTGATGATGATTTGGGTCAATCTCTGGAAAAAGCAGATGGCCTAAACCAGTTATTTCTTTTGTGAAAATAAATATATAGTACTGGAGGAACTATACTGAAAAATATCATCATCTTGCTGCTTCAACTGGCAACTCAAATAATAAGGCTACTTTGGGGACGTTTTCTAGTTGGGGGAAGCTATTTAGAGCTGAATAAAATATAGCGTTTAAAACCAAATGCATATTTCCTGGGCTCCTCATAGCAGATTTTTTATTTACAAATACTCCAGGTTACAAAACCGCCAAGAAGTACTGTTTTTACCTTTGGGTTCTGTCCCAGCTGCTCAGCACAGCTTCAAAAAAGTTCAAAATACATGTGAAGGATTAAGATGAAAACAGGAGGTTTCTATCATATGTAGTCTAGTCAGGTCAAGTCATAAGTAAAGAACGCAGGACTGTAAGTTCTTGTAATCACTCTTTATTGTGGATCACTGTAGTTACTATCAAATATCATGGTCTCAGCAAAAAGCTGAGACACTGGAACAGGATTCCTAGAGAGGTGGTCAATGCTCCAAGCCTGTCAGTGTTTAAAATACACTGGGACAATGCCCTTAATTAATTTTGTTAATGCTTTAACTCTAAATTAAGTTTTAATTAAGAGATAATTTTAAAAATATAAAAAATAAAATAAATACATATGAAAATAAAAATATATGTACATAAAAACTTTAATATTAAGAGTTAATGCTTTAACTCTTGGTAAGCCCTGAAGTGGTCAGGACTAGATGATCATTGTAGGTCCCTTCCAACTGAACTATTCTATTCTATTCCAGCTGTTAAAGCCAGCGAGTCTTTCCAATTGCCTCCTGATCAAGCAAAGTCTTCCTAAACTCCCTGCAGGAAGCTGTGTGGCCCATCTGTGGCCTTCTCCATCAGTGAGGGAGGAACTGGCATGAGAGAAGGAGCTAGAGGGAACTTGAAAGTCTGATAACATGGGAAACCTGCTGTTTCTCCCAGGATTTTTTTTTTTCCCCAACACAGAGTGTTTCCATAGCCTTCATGAGCTTAAGTTTTCACTCCCATCTGGTAGAAAGTCAAATGTACACAATGCAATTTAATGTGTAGTAGCTTTGAATTTCCTAAAGGGGTAGTGGAAGAGTTGCCGTATCAGATTGGAGTGCTCTTGCTCTAAACTGCTTAGAACTTTTCTGCAGATGTCCCAACAATCAGAATTGTGGTTAAAATATGATCTGGTAGTTATTAATGTGAAAGTTTATTATAATCATATGGGAACATGAGGAAAAAATGGGTTTTCTCCCCAAAATTCCAGCTTCCCCCTGCCACGCACTGTGTTTTACTTTTTTGATTCTATTTTCTATGTCACATATGAAAAAAAAAAACATCAGTTCCAGAAAGCTTAAGCTGGAGAGGAAGACATTAAATAATTCAGCCTCACTTTCCATTTTTTACAGGTTATAAAATACCACCTGTTCATCCATGTACCGAGCTTAGTTATCTTTGACAAATGCGTAATTTGTTCATGGATAAGTAATATCTTTCAGAATCATAACTAGCTTTCATTGGAAGTCATACAAGTGGTTTTGAAAATTTTACTCATCATAGAAGAGTTTAAATACTTGCAGCCCTGATGCACTTTGTTTTCTGGAAATAGTATAGAAAATAAAACTGGACTGAAGGAGGTCACTACAGTTGGATAACGGAAAGGATACCTAGCTTATGATTATGAACAGAAATTCACTTGGCCTTTTGTATGTCCATAGCATTGTAACAGGTAATGCATTTTATGCACCAACCTGACAAGTTGAAAAAACAAGAACAAAACCCAAAAAACTCAGCCTTGTAAGCACAAACTGCAGTCTCTCTCTTTTTCTTCATTGCTGTAGTTGCAAATACTGTGGAGCATTATGTGAAGTCTCAAGTCTTGTTAGCATCTTTGTACAACTGAAATGCTAGAAGGAGATTTGGGATGTGAGCCCAGACTCTGGAACTTTTTTATACTATGCTCAAGAAAGAAATGCATTTAAGGTAGTGAACGTAGTAAGGATACTGTTGTACAGGCCAAAGCTTAGTGGATTTTTGCCATGACATTTATGCAATGCCATCTGAAGTGATATAAGACTGGAATACATAATGTTCCTCCTCTAAAACATGATCTTCAGCTCTCTGGCTGTGATCCAGTACACAGCTCTTGAGGGCCTTGCAGAAAGGTAGAGATTTGGCATTTTTCAAGGCAGCTCCCTGACTCATTTCTGCAAGGAGGAACCCACCTTTGCTAATACAGCAGGAGAAGTGGTATGTTTAGAACTGATGTTTAGAAACAAGAGCATCAAGAAGGCTGTCCTTGGGGATTAAGGTGCCTCTTGCAGTGCTCAGCCTGTATGACTGCAGATCCTAGATGCTGATGGTGTTCAGTGACATCAGTAGAGTTAGGTCAGAATGCATCCAGAAGCAAAGTAAGCTGCTTGTAAATATTCATCATAAATTATTAAAGCATTTTTTTTTCATTTATTAAAGCTTGCAGACCTGTTTTCACTGTATCTTCACTAATATCTGGATTTGTATCTCAGTGCTGTGACTTAACCTGTTTTTGAGTCCATCTCCCTGGGCAAAGCCCAAATATCTGCATTCATCTTGCCCTTATCTTTTCACTGTTCACGCACATGTACACAGACACTTGCTTATAAAACCTATGAAGGTACAGCTCTCTAAGCCTGCCTCAAGGCTTTCTGCATCACCACTAAACACATCCAGCCTGGGTCAGAGCTCACACTCTCCTCTTGGAATAGTATGTTCAAGGAAAGAAAGGGAACTCTGTCTGTCAACACCTTTGTGCTGCAACTGTGGGAACTTTATAAAGCAGTTTTATGCCAGTATTTATTCCAGCTTAGGCTGGGTCTGCTGTCTACCTTCTTTGTACTCCATGAGAGACACGAAACATCCGAGGAACTGGGAAATCTAGTCCATGGTTTGCAAAAGGTAGATTAAGTGGTAAAATTGATTACTAACAAAAAGCTGTTTTGTCATCATACCCACACAACGTGACCATGAATCAGCCTTGTGATAGTACTGCCCTACTTCTTTAAAATAAGCATAGCAAAAAAATCTAAGTTCCATTAGAAAAGGGAACTCTTCAGTGGACATAATTTTGATGTGCTGGGTAGGGTATTTAATAACTACCTTAAAAACTTACCTGACCTGTACGCAGTGTACCCTGGCAGTGTTGATCCTTTTCTTCAGATTAGCTATACAGTCAGCAAATTTCAGGCTTTCTGCTAGGCAGGAGTCCTTGCATGACAAAGAAAGACTCAAAGGTAGCTGTAAGGCTTGGTTTTGGCCACCTTTCTGATGTAATTTCAGGATTATAAGACACTGGCATACATCCTTGCTGCAGGCTTTCTGCTTCTCCCATCTCTTAGGCTCTGTCCTTTTCTCCTGTGGTTTTTCCCCATGGTATAAAGCTAGTTGCTTTTAAGGAAGGCTCTATCCACCCTTGCAGCACAGGGTTTTGCAGCAGGGCCAGCATTAATGTACCTAAGACAGTTTAAAGAGGAATCCTTGCTTCTGCTTGCCGAATCATGCACTTTTAAGCAAAACACATGGAATAACATCCCCCAAACTGTTATGCCTCTCTTCTATTAAACTCTAACATTGTAGTTTTAGCTCTCAGATTTGCCTTTGTGTTCTTTGTGTTATGTTAATTAATTGCACTTGCCTATAGTAAAAGTACATGTCTGGTTAAGCGTAACCAAAGTGAGGGATTTTATTGGCAGTTTGATATACTGTAGTATTGTGCTTCAGTTCAAAAATCTTGCTGTTGGCCTTATACAGACATACTGAACTCAGTGGAAAGGCTCCCAGATGGTTACCAGAGGTTTGGATGAATTTAGAAGAATCCTCTCTGGAGCCAAAAATTGGCCTTGCACATTCTGAAAAGCGTGAAATTGATGCAGATACTTAATCACATGGTGTGCTTTCTGACCTCCCATTTCAGATGCTAACATATGTTTTCTTGTTACTATTTAAAGGTCAAATGGCTGGTGATCACACACGACTGGAATTCCACAACATAGAAACAGGAATAATAACAGAACGGCGCTACCTGTCTTCTGTGCCTTCTAATTTCATTGGGCATCTACAGAGTCTAACATTTAATGGCATGGCATACATTGACTTATGTAAAAATGGAGACATCGATTATTGTGAGCTAAATGCAAGATTTGGATTCAGGAACATCATAGCAGACCCTGTAACCTTTAAAACAAAAGCAAGTTATGTTGCATTGGCCACGCTACAAGCATATACATCTATGCACCTTTTTTTCCAGTTCAAAACAACCTCTCTCGATGGATTGATACTTTATAACAGTGGCGATGGAAATGATTTCATTGTGGTTGAATTAGTGAAAGGGTATGTATGGATTAGCATAATGACAAAAAAATCTGTTCAAAATGTATGTACAGGAGGAATACAAGGGAAAGTTTTGGACACAAATCTTTGTCTGACTGGACATGTATGACTGACAAATGTTTCTTAATGTTAAACTTCATATGCATTATTGTGACTTTTTCTTTCAGATGAAGCTGAGTGCCTGAAAAATATGAAAGTAAATAATAGGTATAACTTCTATAGTGTTTACCACAAAGAAGTACTAGTTTATAGCCTTCTTCTTGTTCTCTTTCTACATATGTATGCATGTGTTGGTACATGGAGTGCTCGTTACTTTCCAGAAACTTGGGACTGCATCTCAGCTCATCTAAATGAATGGTGATTACTCTGGATTAAGGTTGCTTCCCCATTTGGCATTCATTGTTTTCTTCCAGTTTTACCAGCACTACTGAGGAGTAAAAGGAAATAGGAAATATTAGACATATTTATAGTGCCCACTTGCTATGTAAAGAAAAAGGAAACTTTTCCAATTTTTTCTCTTTTCCCAGGTATTTACACTATGTGTTTGACTTGGGAAATGGTGCAAATCTCATCAAAGGAAGTTCTAATAAACCTCTGAATGACAACCAGTGGCATAATGTGATGATATCAAGGGATATCAGCAATCTCCACACTGTAAAGATTGACACTAAAATCACAACACAGAGCACAGCAGGAGCCAGAAATTTAGATCTCAAAAGTAAGTACAGTAATTCCTGTATAACCTACAGTGAGGGTCATTACAGAATGATAACCTGAATAAATCTTGTGTGTAAAGTACAGTATAATTTTGTAACACCATATGAAATGTTTTATTTGATAATAATTAATATGATCATAAGAGATGACATCGTCTTTATGTTAGCCTGACAATGCCAGTTTAGTAGTAGTTCTGCACAGTTAGGTACTACTTTAAATGTGAAAATGGTACATGAAAAAAAGTAGCAAATGGTAAGAAAGTGGCCACAAAGTGGCCCATATATACCAAAAGATAAATGGGTGACTAAAGGAGTTCTAAAGTGTCTATGAAAAAACCTTGATTTTTATACAAACATTAGTATGTGACATGCAGTAACCAGAGCCCAAGCTTTACAGTATGACTACAATGGCTTTGCAGAACTGATGATGTCTATGTTAGAGAATTGGGGAACATTTTGACCTGTCCCCACTGTACAGTATTCCATATAAAACCCACTTTTTGTTGGGAAAATAAACACAATGCAGTATTTTCATATCATAAAAAAATCTTGTAAGTAAAGCAATCTTATGTGGCAGTCCTCTAATAAATCAGTTATAAATACAAGTTGCCAGATGTGTTGAACCATAAACATATACTCACCTAAATAGGTAATGTGTTGCAATTTCAATTGCAGGGTGGGATAAACTATGTTTTATAGGTGTAAACCTACATTTTATAGGTCCAGCTAGATTCTTAGGACCCATTTTTATAAAACACACTGATGTATAAACCAAATATATGTATATTTTAAGATAAGTAATAGTATTAGTTGTAAGGATGGGCTTCTGAAAAGCTAATTTGCATCAGAGGAAAATACCTTTATGAAGGGATGTATAAGTATACCTTTAAAATACTGCCTACCTAATCAGACATTATAAAATAAGTCCTGGTCATGTGAAAAAGTATCGTGTATTTTAACATTCTTTCTAGAAGTTCTTGTTAGGAAAACCAAAATTTCATGACAGTCATAGAAAATCTAGTATTTCAAAAGCCAGGATGTTCAAAGTAGATATTAATATTCCATCAAGAGCTTATTCCTTCCTGGATTTTCTTCTAACTACCTCTGAGTCACAGATAATGAGCTGACCTTATAATTATTCTGGATTTTGTGATATTTTACGTTTGCTTCACTTTAAAGTGCTATTAAGATTGTAAGAAAGACTGTGAAAACTGTATCTTGATATGTCATAATCTTCAATACAAGCCTCTTTTTCAGAAATGCTTGGTTTATATATTAAAGCTTTTTGGATGGCTCACGCTCCATTCTCAAAATTTTATTTGAAATTTGTGCCACATTCTTTCTTATTTTTGCGTTATTGTAAATATGGTCAGTGTTTATTGAGGCAATGTAATATTTCAGTGTTATTTTTGATGCTGTAGAGAAAGCATCCACCTTATTCTTTCATGTTTTTTGCAATAATAAGTACTACTTTTGCATACATATGTATATGTATTTAATCTGGTTTTTTCCTAGTATATTAATTAGACATGAGTAGGAAAAAAAATCCTGTTAAGAACTGATAACTAAGTTAACCCAGTCATTTTATTCTACATCATCTTCAAACTGAATGTGGTGTTTTGGTATGTTGCTTTATTTAAGAAAAGAAAAAAAATTTGAACAATGTGCTTAACAGAGGCACTAGAGGGCACTGTTATTTCACTAAATGCACTGCTTAGTGCATTCACAGAGAAAGCCCATCAGAAAGGGTAACCTATAAAATGCAACATTCCTTTGTTTTCTTCGCTTTGAAAATTCTACTTTTGCTTTAGCTTTTTGAAGTAAAACTGTATCCATAGCGGGAGCATTTTCTAACCTTGAATTCCAGTGGAAAAAAACTGAAGATCATGAAAAAACATACTGAGATTTGAAGTGAGGAAGGTGAATTGTATTAGATACTGATTTTCTGTAATTCACCACCCAGAAAATGTGGCTGGTAAAAGAATAACAAACCTGACATATTCAGTAGACTAATACATAGTAAGCATCTGTCTCAAACTGTTCTAGTGTACACAGGTCCTCAACCTCTGTCTACTCATAGTAGTATGTTTCATTATATTTTTTTAATGTATTCTACTATGTTTTGCTTGGTCAGCTTCCTTAAATATGTCACAGCATAATCATGAGAATTTTTGTTGGATTTTTGGGGGAGTTCAAGCTGATACATTTTAGTCAGCAGGCTAAAAAGGAGGGGAAAAAAAGCCTTTCATTATTATTTTTTCTTCCTTTGTATTCAGTTGAAATGCTTTCCTGTAGCTTGTTCTTTTCTGTTTTATGCCAGTGTTTCTCATGGTGACACATCTCTGTTATGCTATAAATGCTCCATACACTTGACTAATACAAGCAGCTATGGTTAATTCATTGTCCTATATTATTTTAGCCCTAGCAACAAAGCAAATTTAAATTTATACTTCCTGCTAGTGATATCAATAATTCTGTTTAACCAGAGTTAGCATTAGGTAAAATATAAATGTGTACAGATACTATAGAATCTGCAGCCTGTCTGAGTAATTGTAGAGTTACCAGGTTTCAGATGCTGAAATCCAAGCTACTCCTGGAAAGATAAATCAATATATGCAGGTTTTTTGCAAATACACAGTGAATTCAGTATGAAGATATGACACAGATTGTGTTGTAGAGCCTGCACATGATGCTACTTGTCTGGGAAAGCAGACAGTTGCCATAAAATTATGGGAGAGAATTTCCACTGTACATTTCCTTTTCGGTGTAGGATTTGGCTATATAACATAGAAAGTCCATTATTACAGGAATGGATTCCCTGCATAACCTCTGGTACAGTTTCAGTGGATTGGAGTCAGTACCTGTGGAAACACATTACATTCTCTAGCTTAATTATTGCTGTAATTAGATGGGTAAATTATAAATTGGAGACAAATAAATGAGTGAAAATAATTCTGTGTTTGCATTCCAAGAACTGTGTTATTTTTCCTAGCAGAGAAAATTAGCAAAGTGTACTTGGGTTCTAGCAGATAACCCGTGAAGATAAATGAGTCTTAACAGTGAAGGCAATGCAGCTGAAGTCTGCCAACATTCAGTTACACAGCAAATTTGCTTTCACATATTTCATGAGCAGATTCCCTGTCCTGCTTTCAGATGGTTAGCATGGCTACAATTCAAGGCCTTCACAGACCAAAATAGTTGGGTGGAGGGAAATTCTTGCTTGATGCTGTGCTCTTATGGTCTTGAGGGGTCCGAGTAGCATCAAAGGGGCAAAAAAATTCAAATGGAAGTGGAATTTGACTTGTGCTCTTGTTCTTCACTGTTGCCAAACAAAAGATGTCTCCTTTGTTCAGACTGTAGGTATTACATCTGTAATGTCTCTTCCCTCTCCACATATTCTTCCTGTGGTGTGGGAAATTGGAGTTCTGTCAGAATTTTTTTTTATAAATATTTGAAGACACATGATCTGCTTTCGAGGAGGAGGAACATCCTCAGGCATAACTTTGTATCCATTTACCTACTAGGGTTTAATCTTCCTTTTGCTTCTCTCCTGTGTATATAGGCACTATTTTAATCCCCAAAGTTTTCACCTACTTTCTTTAAACAGCAAACTTACAAAAACCTACAAGAATCCACTCAGAATGACTATCAGAAAATGAAAATATTTTAGCATTTTAATTGTTTATAAATTGAGATGAAAAATAGAAATATCACACTCACAAAATGAAACACTAAGGAATGTTGCTGTTATTTTAGATTTAACAATAAATAGTTACAAACTTTTCTAGGAGTTTGTAGTTTCAGTTCTTCAGTATACTATCCTATTCCAAACTTTCTAGCTGTGATGTATCCTCTGGGATGAACTGCAGTCATCCTAATTTTGATATTGGGCTAACTATATTTTCTTTTTAAAAGGAAATCACCATCACAAAAAAAAATCCTACCCAACTCAACATTTATGGTTTGATTTTTTTTTTTTTTTTGCTGCCTGTGCAGCATGTCATATATCTTTAAGACCTGCTTTTTTGAACTGACATCCATACTTTCAACTTGTCTCACTCTGTTATTCCCTTCCACATGGCCTTCCCAAATGTCAATTGTAGAGTCCATTGTAAGTCATATGTTATTCCTGTGCTGTTATATCACTGCATCCTCAAAAAATGCTGTTGATATTTGAACATATATCAGAATCAACTTCCTTGGATTTAAAAATCCTGTCTGGATCTTTTGTCTGTTTTATTTCTGTAGCTCTCCACTGGCCTCTGGCTTCCTCCATTCCCTTCTGAGATATGGGTGCTGTTGCAATATATTTGCCTTTTCATTTTCTGTTTTCTCCAATAATGTGAAAACAGCCTAGTCTGAAACATCTGAAAGAAAAATAATCATATTAATTTCTGCTATCACCTCAGTGGTTTTGAAAATGCACTTCAAATATACTTCTTCCATGCTTGTTAAGGCTCACATGGCAATTAATTCATCCCTGTAAACTTTTAATGCAATTAACTAAATTATAAGTGGATCTACTGGCCTGGCATATTCATTGATGATTCGTAATAGTCACTTAATCTATTGATATTTCATTTGCCTGACAAAATATGTTATTCATGCTATACAAAACTGAGCTAAATTAGACTTGATCGTAAAGATTTCTTGTTCCAGCAATGGAAATTGAAATTATTTCAATTTCATATAATATTTGTCCCTGTTGTTTTATATTGAGCCCATTATTACTGTTGCTGCATTATAAGTTTTTCTCTATATTACAAGGTCTCTATCAATGGCAGTGATCCTTCATATTTCTATTACTAAGAAACAAAGCTTTAAGAAGCACAGAAAAGTAATTTATATAAAAATGCAAATTTGTACAAATGAACAAGTATTAATGCTTAAATTTCTCAAATAAACATGCATGAGCTAATTGTAATGACCTTGCCAGTGGGCTGTGAACTCTTCATGCAGAAATAATGTTCTGTTCCAAATGCGGAGTTCCAAATACTGTCAACAGTAAATAGATCTTCCTAATGTGACCTGTTGGAGCAGACAACAGCAAATGCAGCTGTTGTCTTCCTGATAGTGTTGGGAAAGCAGCCTCTGTAGAGACAGAAAAATAACAATCTTAAAACTGAGAGCTCTTCTTTGAGACTTTCTGTGTAGCAAAGATATATGAGCAGATTAACAATAGGAGATTGGACAACCTGGTCTAATGCAAATTCCTTTATCCTCCTTTCTTTGCAACTTGTCACATACTGCTTCTAAACTGCTATGCTGTCTACCAGGCTGTGAAAATAATTTTGGCAAAGCTAAGCCTTCAGAAATTGTATCCAGATTTCCACAATCATGAGATGGGGAAAAAAATTAAAAATATACTCCCAGTACTTCTGGATTAAATAAAAACTATAGAAAATACTCTAATGTTTGTGCTGAGCTATGTGAAGTCAACAACACTGCAGTAGTCTTTCAGATCACTCCATGGTGAGAGAAACTTTTTGCTTTCTGCTTCTTTTCCCCTGCTCTTTTCAGTGTCTTACACACATACAAATTTATAGATTTGCCTACATTTGTACAGCTCTTTGGCATGCAAGTTGTTGCTGTTGCTGATTGTGGAATTTCTCTCAAGTCCTTCTGGAATACTAAGTAAAAGTTATGCTAAGCATAATATAGGAAACAAGTATGCTTTTAAAACTTAGAAGAATTCTGGATATTTAGTGTAAATACATCCTACTGAATCCTAGCACCCCCCTGGCCAAGAAGCATGTCTTAAACTTGTTTTCAAAATGTGCTGCTGTTGGTATGAAAGCGCCATCCTCATGGATCTTGGTATTCTGGCTGAGCCATCCTTTTTTGCAAAAAAGCTGCTTCATGTAATATACTCAGAGTCTGGAGGTGATTGTCCTGACCAAGAAGTTGGTAATATTAGATAAGTAGTTTCCCTCTGCAAACCTACATTCAAAATGAGAATGGTTATGATCTCAGCTTTTTGGTAGCTTTATGTGGAGAATTCCTCACTGGAAAACAAGCTTTGCTAAAAGCATGTGTTGGCTGTTGAAGCAGAGAGTGAGTAAAAGATTTTAGAATATCAGTAGGAAGGGAGATCTGAGTATACTATACAATAAAAATTCCAGCTGCATTAGATTTTTGTCTATTCTTCAGGTGTATACAGTGTACAAAAGTGGTCAGAACAGGAAAGAAATGAAGGACATTTGATGTGCTTGAATGCCTCACCTCTCCACCACAACTGTCTCCCTCATACAGAGTAATTGGCATAGCATCAATTCTGTGGGAGATGGATTACCACGCACATTTATATGGCAATTAGATTTTATTATTTACCATTTAACATGCATCACCATCTTTCCTCACAGTTCATTGGACAAGCAGACTGCTTTGGTTTTAAATCTGTTTAATCTTTTTCAATGCCAGTGCTTTCCATCTAGTCTTCGGGGGTGGGGAAAGAAGCAAAGAGAAATCATAGAATCACAGAACCGTTTAGGTTGGAAAAGACCTTTAAGATCATCAAGTCCAACCGTAACCCTAGCACTGCCACATCCACCACTAAACCATGTCCCTAAACGCCACATCTCAACCACTTCCCAGGGCAGCCTGTTCCAATGCTTGACAACCCCTTCAGTGAAGAATTTTCTCCTAATATCCAATCTAAACCTTCCCTGGCACAACCTGAGGCTGTTTCCTGTCATCCTATCACTTGTTAACTGGGAAAAGGGACAATCACCCACCTCACTACAACTTTCTTTTAGGTAGTTGTAGAGAGGGATAAGGTCTCCCCTCAGCCTCCTCTTCTCCAGGCTAAACAATCCGAGTTCCCTCAGCTGCTCCTCATAAGACTTGTTCTCCAGACCCTTCACCAGCTTTGTTGCCCTTCTCTGGACTCACTCCAGCACCTCAATGTCTTTCTGGTAGTGAGGGGCCCAAAACTGAACAAAAAACTGATGCTTCAAGGTGCAGCATCACCAGAGCCAAGTGCAGGGGCACGATCACTTCCCTACTCCTGCTGGGCACGCTATTTCTGATACAAGCCGGGATGCCTTTGGCCTTCTTGGCCACCTGGGCACACTCCTGGCTCGTGTTCAGCCGGCTGTCTACCAACACCCCCAGGTCCTTCTCCTCCAGGCAGCTTTCCAGCCACTCCTCCCCAGGCCTGTAGCGTTGCATAGGGTTGTTGTGACCCAAGTGCAGGATCTGGCACTTGGCCTTGTTAAACCTCATACAATTGGCCTTGGCCCATCAATCCAGCCTGTTCAGATCCCTCTGCAGAGCCTTCCTACCCTTGAGCATATCAGCACTCCCACCCAACTTGGTGTCATCTGCAAACTTACTGAGGGTGCACTCGATCCCCTCATCCAGATAATTGATAAAGATATTGAAGAGAACTGGCCCCAGCACCGAGCCTAAGTAAGGTGGCTGGGAATCTGAGAATTTTTATTGTCAAGAAAATGCCAAATGTTTTTGTGTAACTGTTTCTTGTTTTGAGAATACATGTTGTTTGAGAACAGGATTGTTGGGGAAATATTGGATTTTAACATGGAGAAATCTAGGGGAATGCTCAGACTTGAGCACTTACCTTTTGAGTATCTACTTTTGTCTTTAGAAAACTTAGCTGCTAAGGACATTGTCATGTTGTTGCTGTTGCCCCACACAGACTTTCTACCACACAGCTTTATTTCCTTGTGAAACATACTCGTATTTGTATGAGCATTGAGCAGGTCTGAACAGAGCCAAAAAGCGTAATAGGAATGAAAACTGAGCACCAAGAGGTGAATGCAGAAGTGGAGAGCACATCCAGCAGAGCTGAGATGTAAAACAGAGAGCAGCATAGCAACAGCATGAGAAGAAGCTTCTAGACAGAAGCACATTTGTACCAAGTGCAAGAAGTCTTCAATGCAGTTATGAGTTACATGGTTGAGTAGTGTGATGGAATTGGGAGTCTTGGAGAAAGGTAGAGCAGCAGGTATATCTCCAGTGTGGACTGCTGTAGAAATTGGTGGCAAGAGAAATCTGTAAGGTGCTCTTCCTGGTGCACCCATCAACTCTGAGTTCTCTCTGGTACCCCTTAATCCTCACTATCTTTTTTTCTGTCAGTGTGGATTAGGGTGTAGTGCTACAATGAAACTGTAAAAAGAACAATATCAGGCAAAGGAGGAAATATCTGCAGAGTTAAATTCTCTTGACAAATAACTACAATATGTCTTATATGCCAATAAGGATGACTAAAGAAAACCCACAGTGCCAGCATTTCAGTGCTGGTGATTTCTCTTTTTTTGAATAACTGTAATGGGGTATTCAGGGAAGAATCTGGAGGCAGTGTAGAATTCAACTGAAAAGATCAGTTTCTATATTCCTTCCCAAAAGAGCGACTTGCTATCCCATAAATTCCTTTTTTTGCCTGTAATTATTTTGCCTTGCTTGGTTATCAGTACAGGGAATGTGGAAGATGGAAGGCACCACCTGTCACATCATACAACTGCCTCTTGCCCAAAGTATTTGAAAGGACAGGGAACTCAGCAGAGCCTGGACAAGTAAACTAGCTGCCCTTTCCCTTCTTAGGTGAGAGAGAGTCTAAAAGTGATGGAATTCATCACTCCAACAGGAAAAATATTTGAAAAGCCTACTTTTCTTAAAAAAAAAAAATCACATCAAAACCAAAAGACTTCAACCACAAATCAATACTGAAGCTACAGAATGGACTCTCTGAAGTGAATAAGTGTGCATAAAGCACTAAGTTTACATGTTCATGCCTTCCCTCAAGTGCCCTTGCAAGTGGTAGACAAAATTCAGTCATGCTTGGCTCTAGCACCAAACAGGCCTGTGAATGCGTAGCAAGTGCAAATTCTCTACTATAAAGGGAGATTTGAAAAGCCATATGCTGGAGCGTATGTGCTGCAGAAGCTGTGTGGATGCATCATTTAAGTCTTTGTCAACTGTCCTTCAATTTATTATTGGGCTATGATCACAGCAGGCTTCTTGATTTATTCAGAAAAGAACAATTATATTTCATCCCTATTTTTAAAGGATCGAATGATTTTTTTGATATGGAACAAAAAGTAAATGTTTAGTCATGAATAATGAAAGTGGGGAGACGCTTTAGAATCACCACTTATCTGCTGCTCAGACCCAATTCCTTTTCTAAAGTGTGTGTTGAAACCCCACATCTGAAAGTCACCACTGTGCTCTGCCTATTGCACAAAGTAAATGGTGGGTAGGTGCTTTTGTATGCTGGAGAGGGGAGAAGGTCATTAAGGACAAGTAGGCACCTATATTTCATTGAATGTCAAAGGCATCTAGATGCCTACCTGACATTTTCATTTGAGACAACATCCCTTGATTCAAGATCAGGATGTTGTCTATTGCATTTAACTCAGTGCATATTCAGCTTGTGGGAGAGTAATTTATTTTCACATTTCAGTTGCCTCAAAAATACCATGAGTTGGGATTGTGTGGGTCTTCTTACACTGAGTTCCACCTGGTACTTCATTGCGCAACTGTTAAGATACTACAAAGCAATTTCTATTGATCTTGTAACAGCAGCTCATCTGTTTTATGAAGGACTTGAAGAAAGTGAGAACTTTTTTCTTTCGAGATTAGACTTTCCCTATGGTATTTCTCAGTCTTTGCAGCCTTCATTCCTCTTTGCCTGCCTGAGGGAAGAAGCTGTTATATGCTTGATCATTTTGAAATAGCATATTTGGAGAAAAGTGTGCCTGACACTTCGGCTTCACCACAGCCAGATGTTCCTTTGTGTTTTCATATGTCATAGAAAGGAATTGCGGAGATGCCTGTTGCGCTTTCAGAACCCACCATGTTATGCCAGGGCTATCCGTATCTTTCTTGGGGAGTAATACCGCTCTAGTACACTGCAGAAGCATTCTTGTTACTAGCCACAGTAGTGATTTAGTACAATGTGACATTAGAAACAAGACAGAGAAACAACTTCTAAAATGAAAGAAAAACGAAGAGAACAGCTGAAAGTATAGTTGATACCAGCAGCGCAACAAGACATGGAGGGACAGAATGTCTGTTTTTTGAGAGAGTGATGGATTTGAAGGTGCCTTTGTGCAGCCATATAAAAACATTCCAGGGATATTGTCTTTATAGGTTATGAAAAATCAAGCCACAATTCCTTCTACTGTTTTATTTCCTCCTTTTTGTTTTGTTTTCTTTCATACATGGAACCATATTTGAATGAATGGTGTTCATTTCGTGTCAAGAACGGTATTCAAGGAATGAACACCAGATATGTACAACAAAAGATATTGATTTCAGAGAGTAAAGAAGCCTAACTATATACTGGTTAAACTACTTGTTCCCTGAGCAGTATTCACATGTTGCTGTTACCATTACAAACACGTGGACAATAATTCCCTCTCTACTAGTGTTTGAAGACAATGGTAGTCATTAAATTAAATGAATAGTTTTTGCCACCAGCACATATAATTTAAGAATTCTTGGGTGTGGACATGAATCAGGAAAGGAGGAAAGCCTATGCGGTGACCTGTCAGCAATGTCAGTAGTGCTAAATAAGATACTTCTGCTACTTATTCAGAAAAGAAATAAATCGAACAGCATCTTCAATTTTTATTTTACATTTCTTTGGTTTAGTACTTGCAGTGTTCTTATTTTGAAGAAATGTAGAGACATGGGATAAAAAAACAATGAGTTATTACAGAAGATTTGGCAGTATTTGTTTCACCAACAGTTGTGTGTGACTCACTGTTAGGTGGTGTTCTGTGTGCTTTTTCATAAGTGTGATTCCAATAACGAATACATTGAGAACTTGGGCTCATTTATTAGCTAGCAGTTTGCATCTGTGTTAAATTCAGTTGTTCCTCAAAGCATAAATCATCTCTGAGTCAGAAAAGAAACACATAGGTGTAAATAGGAAAGCTCCTGTTGGAATAAATGAAGGTCTTCATCACCTGTAAAAGATAGAAACTAAACCCACTAAACTCTTTCCTTTGTCAGTGCTTATAATATAACTGACCAGTACTATTATTGCCATGATTTACAGGTATATCTCTGAAAGTGCTGCCTTCCAGTTGATTCCTCTGACCTGCAATGAACATGCCAGTGAGAAACACTGTAGCATACTTATTTTTTTGGCCTCAGAAAAATGAAGAGAGGAAACAATCCTCCTTGCCTAAATAGAAGGGGGTAACTCTGTATACTGACTCCAATATAAGTGAGAAGAGAGTTGTGAGATTAAGGATTACCTGCTCTCAAATAAAGTGCTTTATTTGAAGCTTCTCCAGAGATCAGAAGGAAATCTTGGAGCACTCTATTCCCTCACCCATTTCTTTACTACCTGCTACATTGTTTATGACAGTTGATATATTTTATATAAATTGGTTATTTTCCTTTATAAATTAAGGAAAGTCAGGATGGTTATGAAAAAAAATGGAGACCTCTTCAGGAATACATTTAAAAATCAAAATAAACTTTAGCGGAAAGTACATGCTCAAAAGGTAATAGCTAAACTTTAGTTCCAGAAACTATGGTTAGCACTGTAATACAAGTATATTCCTTTGTATATGTACTTAAAAAAAATGCTTATCTGTTGAAAGAAAGAAAGAAATAGAAGAATTGCATTTTCCATTGTGCACAGCTCCTGAAATGGTCATGCATTTTCAGTGGTAGCAGCATTGCGATAGTATTGCATTTAGGCTGCAGCTAGTTTAGATAGTGTCATGATCTCATACTATTGATCTGATGAACAGCAATACCTTACTTAATGAAATAACTTACACGTAATTCATAAGGGTAAGTAAGCAGATACACAGCAAGGGGCTAATCCTGTTTCAAAGCGTGTAACATTTCCAGTAGTAAAGCTGTACTTACATAAGAAGTGAAAAAGAGGAGAAAACTGAGAATTTGTGTCATACTATGTTGATTCCTCTGATCACTTTTAGTGGAAGCAGGGACAAGCTTTATCTTTTCTGAACCTCTCCTAATGTACATTGAATATATAAATATTTTCATTAACAACATTTTTTGCAACTCTTTCTTGTCTGAATTTCTAATGGATTGAGTTTTGTGGGAAACTACTTCGTTGAGATGAACATGAAAATGAAGCATGTGATCAACTGAAATAAAAGTAGCTATGCAAAATATTTCTGTTGGCAGATATGAAAAAATAACCACATCAAAAAATTAAAATAGATTTTTTTTTTTTTAAAAAAAGAGGTTTAATTCCAGAGCCTATCCCTTAATAAAATTTTGTCTCTGAGAGAAAGCGTGTGTTTATGCCATCAGCAGCAAACTCAAACCACATTTGATATTAAATCTGGGGAAGGTTTAGCCCATAGTCATAAAAAATACTTGTATATACTTTTTAAAAGGTGAAGTCTAATAGTCAGTATGGCTGCTCAATACATACGATTAGTATTAGTGTAGTGTATTAGCTAGTGCAAAAGCAGAACTCAAGTTACTTTGAACATAAACAAGGTTAAAATATTACCCAGAACATGTCTTTGTTTGTGGAAACTGTATCTTCAATAGTATATAATGATCAGTTCTAATTATCAATAGTCTTAAGGAACTGTAAGTAAATAGTAGAGTTACGGTTTAGGTAGTCTCAACTTAATGTATGGTACTTCTGTGCATATGATACCTGTTTGAAAATATTCCAGTGTATATTTTCAGGAGCAAATATAGTGAGTTCAGGTTCATATGCTGGCACAATGACCTGGACTTTCACTAGTCATTCATCATAACTGACAATTGCTATATGACTGAATATAGCAATCTTAATATGCTTGAGGGATGGAGCTTAGGAATTAGCAGGGGATCAATTTGAAAGTTTGCAGTTTTAAAGGTTTAACCAATCACAGAATAAAAATGGTTGTTTGGACAGTATACATGTTGGGAGTTTTAAAAAGGTGTTGCATGTGTCATGTGCAATAGACCAAGTTTAACCTTTTTAGCATAGGTGTGATTTTCTTAGTATTGTTCTCTGGAGGTTCCCTCTTTTAAGTCCATTGGAATCAACTGAGATTAATTACCTCTCTATTCTGAGCTGATGATGACTGAAAGCACAGAACTTCAGGAAACCTGGAATGTTTTTACTTTTTAGATGTTCCACCTGAGAAAAAGATGAAGAACCTTTATCATGAGGCAAGAGTTTTTACTTTGTTTCCAGTTCAGCTGGCTGAAAAAACCCAAAAGTTTTTCTGCTGTGAATGAATTACATCTCATTTGTGGGAACATATGGATCACCATATTTTAATCTGTTATGTCTAATACCATGCTTCTGAGAATTGTACTGTACCTCAAAGCTCTAGAGGAAAGCAATATCTTATTTTTCAAATTATCTATGTGGAATGGAGAAAGCTTGAGGTTTCTTAGTATGTGATGCTATAATTCTTGCTAAGACTTTTGGTTGGATGGCTTATAAGATTAATAATATGCATGTTCCTAAGCTTTTTATCTCCATTTCACTAATTCAGATACAGCTGAGTTTTAGGGCTGGCATGTAGTGACTAAAAATTTTTCACAGTCTGGTAGATATTTGCTTGTTTCAGGCCATTTCCTTGCAGGCAAACTGTAAATCATTGCAAACAGCACTAAATTGCACTCCCTTGTGAACAAGCAAGTATGCCAGGAGAACCAGGAAAAGGTGTGACTGTGGCTCATACTGATAAGAGGGAGATTAAAATTAGCCACATGAGGTAGTGATGATAGCTAGTACATTCTGAGTTCTGTCGCTGTGATATCTGCCTACAAAGCTTGGTAAACATTTAGGAAATGAGCAATTCTGCATTTGAGGTGATGCAGAAACATTCTATGGTACATCCTGTAGCCTGGGCTCCAAAATCATCCAGACTGGAGGATGTACTGGAAAGCACAATGTAGATTAGAATATATTCAGATAGTCTATTGAAAATTTATTCTAGCACAAAACACATCATCAGTAAGGATTTAATGCATAGGTAGAGTAAGAATTTTGTCACTGGGTGATGCTTGAGAGTCAGATGCACCCATAAGCACCTTCCTTCAAACAGGTTCAATGCTTCTCAGAAGCTCAGATGGTCCTCTTCCTGTGTGCCTAGAGGGACTTGCTTATAGGCATGCTCGGAGCACTCCCACCAAGCTTGCAAAGATGGCTGCTTTTCCTGAGTTAGGAGATAACAGATCAGAACAGTAAACTCATGCAAAATGTAGGAAGCCATGGTTTTATTTCTTTCTGCCTGTGACTGAAAGAATCAGGCATATCTTGCCTGCCAGGTGAAGGACTGAAGCCTTTTAGCTAAGGCTGTGTTCACATCAAGCATGTTTCCTCTCTCTGGCCAAGCAAACCTCAGATTTGTTTCTGCAGCATGTCTTCAGCAAGACGTATGGAACACACCTAGTTAAACCTATAGTCTCACACTTAAGGGACACTTTAGAAAGGTAGGTTATGTTAGTTTGAAAGACCATTGTTCTGCCCACCAGAGACACCAAACACATGAAAGAAAGGCACAGCCTGAATTGTAAAACAAAAAAGCGTCCCCTTCCTCGTGTTTAAGAGAAAAGTTCTAGCTATGTCCTTGCAAAGTAAGTCTCAGAGCTATGAATTACTCAAAGGAAGAAAAGCACTAGCTTTCAGTCCTGAGTAACTTGCCTGAGGTTCGTCAGAGTGCTGTTCATAACACGTGCCTGACGTCAGAATTACTTTCAGCAATAAAATTCTGTTTCCTCAGTGTGCAGATTACTGTTTTAGAGGCATCTAACTCCCCCTGTTCCCACATGACTGACACAGGGTATGAATTTTGGTGGGGAGAATCAGTCACTTCACTGCTTAACAATGCTATCCCTAAGTTTCTCCTTAGATGTGTCCCTAACCCCTTTATTTCTTGGTGTGCTTTTAAATGGATGATTCTGGATATAGGACTTTAGGTGGATCTTGGTGCTCCACTTCACAGAATCACAGAACCACAGAATGTAGAGGTTGGAAGGGACCTCCAGAGATCATCTCATCCAACACTCCTGCTTGAGCAGGTACACCTAGAGCAGGGTGCACAGGACCGTGTCCAGGTGGGTTCTGAATATTTCCAGAGAAGGAGACTCCACAACCTCTCTGGGCAGCCTGTTCCAGTGCTCTGTCACCCTCACAGTTAAGAAGTTTTTCCTCATATTCAGGTAGAACTTCCTGTGTTCCAACTTGTGCCCCTTGCCCCTTGTCCTGGCGTTGGGCACCACTGAAAAGAGTCTGGCCCCATCCTCTTGACATCCACCCTTTAAATATTTATAAGCATTGATAAGATCCCCCCTCAGTCTTCTCTTCTCCAGGCTGAACAAACCCAGGTCTCTCAGCCTTTCCTCATAAGAGAGAGGCTCCTGTCCCCTGATCATCTTCGTAGCTCTCCACTGGACTCTCTCCAGTAGTTCCCTGCCTGCCTTGAACTGTGGAGCCCAGAACTGGATGCAGTACTCCAGATGCAGGCTCACTAGGACGGAGTAGATGGGGAGGATAACCTCCCTCGACCTGCTGGCCACACTCCTTTTAATGCACTCGGGATGCCATTGGCTGCCATGGCCGCAAGGGCACATTGCTGGCTCATGGCCAACTTGCTGTCCACCAGCACTCCCAGGTCCTTCTCAGGGGAGCCGCTTTCCAGCAGGTCAACCCCCAACCTGTACTGGTGCATGGCGTTGTTCCTCCCCAGGGGCAGGAGGACCTTACACTTGCTCTTGTTGAATTTCATGAGGTTCCCCTCGGCCCAGCTCTCCAGCCTGTCCAGGTCTCACTGAAAGGCAGCACAGCCTTCTGGTGTATCAGCCACTCCTCCCAGTTTTGTCTCACCAACAAACTTGCCAAGGGTACACTCTGTCCCTACGTCCAGGACATTGATGAATAAGTTGCACAGGACTGGACCCAGCACAGACCCCTGGCGAACACCGCTAGTTACGGGCCTCCAACCAGACTCTGCGCTGTTGATCATGACCCTCTGAGCTCTGCCGTTCAGCCAGTTCTCAATCCACCTCACTGTCCACTCATCAAACCCACACTTCCTAAGCTTACCTGTGAGGCTGTTACGGGAGACAGTGTCAAAAGCCTTGCTGAAGTCAAGGTAAACAACATCCACTGCTCTCCCTTCATCTACCCAGCCAGTCACACCATCACAGAAGGCTATCAGGTTGGTCAAGCATGATCTCCCCTTGGTGAATCCACATTGACTACTTCTGATAACCTTCTTTTCCTCTACATGCCTGGAGATGACCTCCAGAATGAACTGTTCCATCACCTTTCCAGGGAGGGAGGTGAGGCTGACTGGTGTATAGTTTCCCAGGTCCTCCTTCTTGCCCTTTTTGAAGACTGGAGTGACATTGGCTACCTGCCAGTCCTTGGCCACCTCTCCTGTCCTCCATGACCTTTCAAAGATGAAGGAGAGTGGCTTAGTGACAGCATCCGCCAGCTCCCTCAGCACTCGTGGGTGCATCCCATTGGGGCCCATGGATTTGTGAGGCTCCAGTTTGCCTAAATGATCTCTAACCCAATCCTTCTCAACCAAGGGGAAGTCTTCCTTTTTCCAGATTTTCTCTCTCACCTCTGGGGGCTGGGATGCCTGAGGGCAGCCTCAGCAGTAAAGGCTGAAGGAAAGAAGGCATTCAGTAACTCTGCCTTCTCTGCATTCTGCATCACCAGGTCCCCCACCTCGTTCAGCAGCGGGCCCACAGTTTCCCTCCGCACTTACTGCCTTTTATCTTAGTCTGCTGGAGCCATAATCGGGATGATCTGTGGTCAGGTTCCCTGAGTATGCTGACAACATAAATCAGTGCTAGATGCATTTCTAGGTGGAGATTCTGTGATTGAATCCTAATCTGTGAAATAGATGTATGTTTCCTGTATATATGAGCTAGCATGTAAATAATATGTCTAGGTACCTCTACATAATTAGTCATACAAATGTGAAGTCTGGATCTGCATTTGAAAAAATATAGTCCTGCAGTGTCTTTTCACATCATATATGCTGTCAGTGTTTTCTTCTACATTTATTTTGAAGAATGTTTTTCTGAGATATTTGTCATTCAGCACAAAAAGGCCAGAAGATCAAACAGATGAAAGGTTCTACAGATGTTTTTCTGTATCTAGTATTTATTTTTCTTTAACAGGTGATTTGTATATTGGAGGAGTGGCCAAAGAAATGTACAAGTCCTTGCCAAAACTGGTGCACGCAAAAGAGGGATTCCAAGGCTGTCTTGCATCAGTGGACTTGAATGGACGGCTCCCTGATCTAATCTCAGATGCTCTCTTCTGTAACGGGCAAATAGAAAGAGGATGTGAAGGTATTAAATATGCTGTTGTTTTTTTTTTTTTTATATCGTAGTGAAAATATTGTGTGAATCCTGCAGAGTTTTGTTGATATGTACACTCCATACATGGAGAGACTGTCTTTTACCTGCTTCTAATTTATCTTGTTTGACCCTTTCTAACATAAAGAGTGCATTTTTTTAGTATTATGGAGACAAGCGCATGCCTGCCCCACAGCACAGAGATTGATATGAGAACATGAGCTAACTTCTTAAATGTTTAATGTAGGTTCCATCCTGTTCCAGTGGCAAGATATTTTGCATGTATTTTGTTTACTTCTGATGTATTTTAACTGATAGAAACAATAGCAATTAGCTTCAGTGAAGTCCTTTGTATCTTCATAACACTTAGGCATTAGCTAATGCTGAAAGATTAGTTATTAATTCCATTTTGAGTTGATTAATTCAATGCTAATTTTTGAAACTGTTTAAGATCAATCTTCGATATTCTCTATTTTTGCTCACCCCTGAGATTTGTATTGTCATGAGTCTTCCTATCTGAAATCAGACAGCCAATTATGTTTTATCTCACATTTTTTATGCCTTTATTGACTCATCTGGAATATCATGGAATTTAAGTGAGGACAGAATCAGAAGAAGTATATTTGTAATTCAGGGGTGTCAATCTCTATCTATTTTTCCAGCTGTCATTTAATCCCACATTATTTTTACTATGATTTATGGAATAACTTAAGTCAATTTTCTAACCCTGCATATACATTTTATTCACATAATCCTTAATTTTGTGGCTATGTTCAATTTTATGCATTCTCCCCTATCTCAAGTGCTATTCTTCTCTGGACAGAAAAATATGAAAATGACTCTGTAGAATTTCAAGTTGGAAACTTGATGATTTGATATCAAGTTTGTTAAATTGGTAAATAAACATTGTAAAAAATCCAAGCAGAGCTGGGGGGTTTCCTCAAGCTTCACAAGATAAAGCTTTTTGGAGGATAAATTCTGTCTCCTCTTTTGTTGTGCCTACAGTACATTTGTACAGATAGAACTTTTTTGTTATTTACCTGCTACCTCTAGTTAACAGTTTAAATTCTATTGATAGCACATAGAAATACGTAAAATTCACAACTTATTTTTCTGTAGCTTTCGTGTCTCTTTATGTCTATCAGGAATGGAAAAAATATGTGTAAATTAGTTTGTCATTGAGTTTAGAAAATCAGATTCTGCTTTCTGAATTAAGTTAGCAAGTTCCATTCCTGCACCACCTCTTCAGAGATTCAAAGTATCCCTTAATTCCATTATGCATTTCATAGCTTCTTTTGAAATTATGTCATTTTCTAAATAAATTTTATGTACTCCAAAGAAATATTGCCCCAGGCCTAGAGTCTGAGTTCACCTTTTAAACCAGTGGCACAACTCAGGTATCAATGAATTTAATAATGCTACCAACAATTTAGTAAAGTTTGTACAAATATTGTCCTTTTTGGTGGAGAGTCAGCTTTTTCTGACACCAAAATCACCTGACAAAAGCAAAATGGTCAATCCAGATGTGCTGCCTGGCTCCCAGAGAACTGTCTCATCAAAAGTGTTTTGCCTGCAGAAGGAAACCTTTAACAGCATGGAATGAAATATTCCCTTTCAAACTTTCTGCTTAACCCTTGCAAGTTAACTCTTCCATCTCACTTGTTTACTTCAAGTCTTCCTGTCTGAGTCATCTGTCAGTGTCTTGTCTGCAGACCATGGATCAGATGTACAAAAAAATGTCTGACACCTAAAATATTATTTAAGTCACTTGCATATTTAGCTGCCTCCTGGAAGTCTTTTGTATGCCTCAAGCTGCCCATAGCTCTGCTGCTATGTACAGACAGGACTGTCTCCATCCTTACAGAGCTGAGGAGTTTTGCCTCTGTCTCATGCTGCAATGGGATGCATAAGCTCAGGAGTCCCCTGAGATGTCAAGTCCGAAGATCTCAGGACACAGCAGCAGAAGTAATTTCAAAACAATAAGTATTAGTCACCACCACTCTCAATCCAAAAGACGGCTGGCTGTACTGGTGGGTATATGTCCTTTGTTAAGACATCAGCCTGCTGCAAAATCTTTCCTGAGAAGTGAGGCACTTGGATTTGATGTTCTTCAGACTTTTATGGTATTGAATTCCCCACCTTTCTGGTATAGAAAAAAAAAACAACAAAACAACCCGGCAGTGAAAGCTCTTTTTCTCTCTTCTGTTAAGCTGTGAAGTCATAATGTACTACTAATTAATTTTATCTGTTAGGATTTTGTTCTTAAAAGGTTGATATTTCTCAATAACTTTACTGTCATAAGCGCATGTTAAAAATTTTTTCTTTGGAACATTTTTTTGCAAACCCACACATGGGATTGGTATGGCAAGTTGTAAGGCTTGCATTTCGAAGTTTCAGCCACAGGCAGATAGATATCTCTGTTCTCTATCACTGAGCATTGAATATAATTTACACTTGGCTGAATCCACCTTGTTGACAAATTTTCAATGGCTAGAACAGATAGAAACAGCTAGAAACATAAATATGTTAACTAGTTCTTTGAATTGTTAACAGCAAACCCCAGAGCCAGGTTGTGTCAGCCCTGTTTTTCTCTAGTCAAATCCATTGTACTTTCTTTACACAGTTTAAATAAAGCAGAATTACAGAAATCACAGAATGATAAAAAAATACTTTTAATATATTTAGGAGGAAAATGCACTGTGTGCACGTACATGTATATATAATATATTTTATGTATTAAATGAACTATATGAAAAGTTTCAAAGTATTAACATATGTGAAGATTCTTGGTGGTGAGATATGGGATTTGTTTTTGCAATATATAGTAAAACATTGCACATGCTACTTAATAATGCTCTTTGTGTAATATATAGCATGTAAGCCCTCACATATGACAAAAATAAACAAAGACCAAACAGTCAATTAAAAAGTCTGCAGTGAAGACTGAATAAATTAGAATATTTAAATAGAATGTGAATCAAAAGGTGAGTGGTTGAGAAGAGTGTATTATAATATTTTTACTAAATAGCTTAGTTCTGTAATATATATAGGAAAATATGAACTTGTTATCATAGATATTATAGTATTTACTGACATTAAACAGTCCTTCTCTGTTCTTGAAAAAAAAAAAAAAGCCTACTTTTATTAAAAGAAATTCTTACATATAAGCTAGTCTTGATGTCAATTTTTTAATAATGACTACTATAAATAAGCAAAAAGGGCTAAGAATCAATTTCATAAAAAGCAAAGTACCCTGCTTTTTACCAAGATCCTATATGTATTTTTTCCAAATATGTGTTTTAACATGCACTTTTTAATGTGCCTATAGGGTCTTGCAGTTTATGTACTTTTAAGTCCTTGTGACTTTTGCTCTACTTTTGCAAAGATGAGAAAATTTAGCATTGCATAACTAAAGTGTAAATAAATGCATGAATATATAACATTTAAACACCTACAGATATTTTCACTTCATCTTTGTAAAGTTTCCGAGTAGCAGAATCTGGTGAGAAAAAAATGTGTCTTGTCTTGTCAGCTATGGGATTCTGTCATTATAATCCCCAGCTCAAGAAAGGGTGATGTAATGCCCAAATGTTTAAACTTCTGGGCTCAAAACTCCAAAGAAAAGGAAATCACTATCCTATGTCTGCCTACTGCAATCAATTAGTTCTGGGTGGTGGTATTATTATTATTGTTGTTGTTGTTGTTATTATTATTATTATTATTATTATTATTACAGGAGAAAATAGAACAGTTAATAGTTTTGCTGAAACAGGGATGCAGTGTACACTGCTCTCATTCTTAATCACCAGGATTCAGGCCCTGGTTCAGAGGTGTGCTCCAGCAGTGCCTCATTTAAAGCAAGTGGCCATCAAACTGACTTAAATCATATTGATATTGATTTTTCTAAAATACTGGCAAATCAAAAGAAAATCCCACACTGAGATCTTTGAAGAAGCTGTAATGTGAAAGAAGGGTTAAGTGGACTTCTCTCTACAGGATGATTTAGGATATTTATATAATCTTTGGACCAGTTTTGTCCTGTCATCAATGACCTGCGGTGGGAGTTTCAAATGGATATTGATGTGTCTTTTCCAAAACAATTTAGGAGAATTTTATAATCCTAGAACCAAATTTTTCCTTGTAGTGTCAAGAGTCAATGTGAAATGTGTATGTGAGCTTATAGTAATCTGTAGTTCATGGTCTGTATTTCAGTCTTCATTCACTGATCATGAAGAAAGAGCTAGAAAAAAGAAAGACTAGAGCGGATGTCAGTGCCAATTATTCTTGAATTCAGTGTATCTGAACATGACAAATGGCTAGTCAGGATTCAGCCATGCATTTACTCTGCTAATGCATTCATATTTATCCAAGGAAGAAAAAAAAAACTTTTAATTTTCCTTTATTATATGTCATCAGCTCAATTAACCATTATATTTGTAGTAAAATACTGGCAAATTACTGCTTTCTTATTTTGGCTTGCCTGAAGATTTATGGCTATTAGCATTAATTTGTTTGCATTATATGGCATTTCTTTCTCTCTTTAACAGCAGCATGCACTTTACACTGAATGTTTTTTTTCTGTGTTTGCTGCCATTTCAATATTGCTTACTAACATTTAATATATTTTGCTTTTTTATTTTGCTGACAAAGTTGCATTGATGAAAGCTGATTTGCAAGGTAGATAGCCCTGTGTGTATTAAACAAGACTGAAACCCCCAATGCACAGATGGATTTCTGCAATAAGTGCTCTGTACATTTCAGAATTAAAATGTATTATTTTATTTCAGATTTTGTCTTTCACACTTCTAAAACAATGGGCTATGTGAACTTTCATTTTCCAGCATAGCTTGCATAGAGGCTTTCAGTCTTGAATATGTTTGTATAGTGATTGCTTTAGTGCTTTGATCATTCCTTTTCAAATTTCTTTATATTTCAATAGTCTACTTATGATTCTCTAGAAACAGAGGAGCTTTGTTTTTCATGCGTATGTCACATTTTGGCATGCCAGTTCATTAGTAGTCTGATTTTCTGCATTTTCCCTTAAAAAAAGGAACCTGCATGGGATCCCTGAAGCATGTGAATCGGTACTTGCCAACATTCCTGCCAAAGAATCCCTAACTCCTCTTAATTTCAGACCTAGAGCATTTAAAATAATTTGTGGGATTAAAAGCGTTGTATAGTGTAGCTTCATTTTATTACTTTTTTTTATTTTGTTTTGTTTTTAATTTTACTTTCTGATCTTTACTTTCATCTCCCAGAGCTTTGCTTTCTGTGGCATCTGGTTTTGCTGCTTGAAATGTATTGACAGGAAAAAATAACACTGAAGTGTTTAGAAAACTTTTAGCCAGTTAATGGTCTGACACAAGTTTAACAAATAACTTGCAACAAAGTTAACATTCCCACTGTACCTGGAATAACCCTGCTTCAGTTTGTGCATTCTTTGTTTGACATATCAGTCTCAAAACTAAAGAAAAACACCCTTTTAATATTACGTGCTGCTATGAAATCAGCAACTTTATATGTGTTTTACTTGATAACTCTTTGCTCATTTTATTTGAGATGTTGGCAACTAGTTAATGTGATCGAGTGAGAAGTACCTTTCTTTGGAAGGCAAAGTGCAAGTCCTTTTTTTGTATGTTCTCATCAGGCCCCAGTACAACGTGCCAAGAGGATTCATGTGCAAACCAGGGAGTGTGCTTACAGCAGTGGGATGGATTCAGTTGTGACTGTAGTATGACCTCCTTTAGTGGACCACTATGCAATGACCGTAAGTACACTAAAAAGTGCTGATCTGAACGCTTGAGAGCTTTAAGGCAATATTGGAAGCAAGTGTCTGAAGCTTTATATTATTTTAATATCAGATATTTAAATGAACTGGCAAACCCTGTGAAAATCTGCAAGGCTTGTGGGAAGAACATAGCTAAAATATACAGTATAAATTTTGGACAATGTGCAGTATCAAAAACTGACAGAATTTGGTTTTATTACACTTGATTGCATGTCTAATATAGTCATGGTTACCTGTTTGAAATAATCCCTTTCCTGCATAAATGTTACAAATAGGGGTTTTTTCCTGATTGAAAAAACCTTTTGCATTTTATTATCTTAAGTTATATTGTAATTTTGTAGCATTATATCATGAGGGCTATAATTACTGTGAAACAGTTGACAAGGCTCATTATCTCCCTTTGTAGATTTCTTTAGATGACACACTAAGCATGCCAATAATAAAAGCATGCCGAGTGTTTTAGTTCTTTTAAATTTCATCTGAATAAAACTACGTAACATACACCAACCATCTGGTCTTTCAGGAAAAACTTAAATGTGTCAAAAATAAGGGCCTGATTCACCAATGTGAATTCTAGTTTTATTCCAATCTAGCCTTTCTGATCTAAATAGAATTATGGAGAAGTGAAAGTGGATTAGTAATGCAAAAGCCATAATGATCCACGGTAACTGTTTAAAGTGAGCTATCGAGTTTTCTTTTTAACTCGTCACATTTGAAATATCCAAATGTTGCACATTTTTATATCCATATGAAAAGGGAATTTCTTTAAGGTTAAGCATTTTTATTTCTATTTGTATACATTTCTCTGAATGAATGACTGATGGTAAGAAGTGATGGTACAACTGTCTAGTCAAGCATTTTGGATTTTTATGTCTTGTTCTAGTTCTCCACTCCGCAGCAAGGTGTACCTTCTTGGACAAACCCTAAAATAACAGAATAATATAATCTGAAAAGCTTTTGTCTCAAATTGTATCTAGCACAAGGCTAGAATATGAATTATGTGTAAAAGCTACATTAATTATTCTCATGAAAGTTCCACTTTTCTACTCTTGACCATGTTTGAAAACTATGGAAAGGACTCACCTCAGTCTGTTTCTCTGCAGTTGCTGTCATGGTAGAAATGAAATGTGGAATGTGGTATCGAAAAGCTTTCGATAATTTGAGCAAATGTTTGGGTTTACTTTCTGTATATGAGTTTGCCCTTCCCAGCAATGTGAGTGATTAGTCATACTGCTAAACATATATTTTTAAAGATTCAATCCCTTATCTGCTACAGGAAAAAATTATTTGTTTCTATTTTACTTGAAGTTGTTATTTCTGTTCTTCTGTGATCTTTGAGTTTTTCCAAAAGTAACTAAAAATTATGAATAAGAACTTATATATTCCACATCTAGCAAAAGAAAAACTCTGTTTATAAATTTGTCTTAGTAGTAGCTGATGTCTGGACCTGGAATATTCTGTGAATTATTTCTTCAAGTGACACCTATTGCATAAATTTGGCGAATAGATGAACTTCTATGAGAAAGATATTTACCAATCTGTGAAGGCTCATTTGTATGATAACGTTATGGACTCCATTGCACACAATCAGATAATTCTCAATATACTTTTTCTGGTGATGTTAAAGGAGTACCTTTAGTACATGGCTACCAAAAATACTTACTTTTTCCCAGATAAACCTTTTTTTTTGTAATGTTCTATCACAAACATGAAATGTAAATTTATCCTAGATATGGATATTTTGTAATAGAACACAGAGTCTGATAAATATAATACATTTGGTTTCCGCTTTATCTTGGCTCTCCAGATTAGTTCAGATACCAAAAATCTGAAAAGCAATCTAACGAGGGAGATTTTTCATAATGGTGTATGTAAGGGAAAGGAGGAGAAATGATGTTGTAATCTCAGTGTCATCTAGATGCTCCTAGACTGCTCTCTGCTGTGTTTGGGAAGAGCATATTGGAAAGAGGAATGATTAAATGTTACTACAGTTTTTAGTAACTTGGACAGCCTGCACACCACGGGCTAAACTTCTGCAGCACTGAAGTAAGAAAAATTCCCTTCCCGTGAAGAAAGATTATCTCAGTGACAGGTGTGGAACAGCACTTGCTTGTTGCTGAAAAATATATCCTCTTCAGAAGGACATAGGCACGTTACTGAGCGGTATTTGTGAGCATGTTTCCATTGCAGATTGTACATGGAGCAATACTGCTTGACAAAAGCTGAAATCTAACCCAGTATTGCTACACAGACAGGCCCTTGGCTTACTTTACAGTTGAAAGTACTGTTTTATGTAAAATATAGTATTCAGGGCATCAGAATCTCATAGGCAGGGGTTTTTTGTCACCAAAACCAAAAATTGACCACTTAAAAACAAGTGTGTCAGCAGTCATAAGAGAAACAGTGAAAAGTACCTGGTTTATTGAGACTTGCATCCCTCCTCTATTGGATGTTCATGTCCAGGTGTTGGCAGCGGGGGGCTGCAGGGTGGCCTCGGTGAGGAGAGGCCAGGACTGCCCCATGCTGAGCACAGCCAGCTCCAACGGACCCACCACAGGGCACAGCTGAGTCCCTCAGCCAAGATGGTGGCACCTCTATGAAAACACGCTTAGAAAGTATGCCTTTCTTACCAAAATGCCAGACAGATGAAGGAGGAATGAACAAAAAGAGTGAGAAACAGCAGAGGGAACACCAAGGGCAGGGCAGGGTTGTGGGTGAGCATCTGGGTGGGGGTTTGTCCCTCAGCCAGGATTAACCCACCACACCTCCCCATTATTTTGTTCCACAGTTAACCCACCACACCTCCCCACTATTTTGTTCCACCAGTTCTTAGGGAACATACTTGAGTAGAAATTTCAGAGTCATAAAATGGCTGAGGTGAGAGGGGACCTGTGGAGATTGTCTAGACCAACCCCTCTGCTCAGAGCAGAGTCAGCTAGTACAGGTTGCCAGGGCTGTGTCCGTTGGGTTTTGGATATTGCAAGGATGAAGACTCCGCAGCCTCTCTGAGCAACCTGTGCCAGTGCTCAGTCACGCTCACAGTACAAACATTTTCCTTATATTTAAATGAGATTTCGTGTATTTCAGTTTGTGCTTATTGCCTCTTGTCCTGTCACTGGGCACCACTGAGTAGAATATGTCTCTGTCTTCTTTACTACCACCCATCAGGTATTTCAAAACATTGATAGGATCCCCACTGAGCCTTCTCCAGGCTGAACAGTCCCTGCTCTCTCAGCCTCTCTATATACAAGAGATGCTTCTAAGCCCTTAATCACCTCAGTGGCCCTTTGCTGGACTTATTCCAGTATACTCATGTTGCACTGGGGAGCCCAGCACTAGGAGATAGTGCTGCAGATGCATCTCAACAGTGCTGAGTAGAGGGGAAGGATCACACCTCTCAACCTTTCTGTGATGTTTTTTCTAATATTGCTGAGTTGTGTTCAACTTGGTGCCTACCAGGACATCCAGATCCTTTTCTGCAAAGCTGCTTTCCAACTGGTCAGGCCCCAGCCTGTCCTGGTGCATGGGGTTACTCCTCCCCAGGTGCAGGATTTGGCATTTTCTTTTGTTTTGTGAGATTCTTGTCAGCCCACTTCTTCAGCTTGTCAGTATCCCTCTGAATGGCAGCACATGCATCTGGTCTATCAACTATTCCTCCCAGTTTTCTACCACCTGCAATTTGCATAAATGTGCACAAATTACATTGCTGCACTTGAGGTGATACTTTCAGCGTCTTTCCCATAGTAACTTCAGTTGATCTGACATACATCATTTCTAGGCTTTACAATGTAAATGTTTCACTTGTATCATTCTTCTCTTTAATTTTCGAAACAGAGAGTTTGGAGGAAATAATGAAAGAAATAGTTTCTTGAAAAGTGTTATAGTACATTCTACTAATACAGTGTGCAAGTTTCTTTAATCTTTCCTGTAACAGCAAGTTATTACTCCTGTGCTGTTCAGTTTATTATTCCAGGTGAAAATGTGCACATCTTAAAATGAAGATTTTTTTAAAAGTTCTGTCAAAATAAGCAGGTGAGGCAGGTTGTTTCTTTCCCAGTCCAAGAGTGCCCTCTGTGTGTCAGCTAGAAAGAAGGAGAAGTTTAGGGAATGTACTCCTATGGAAAATGACCTGGGTCAGCCAAGGGTAAGGCTACAGTTTTACAACTGTAGTCAGAAACACCCAGTTTAATCCACAAAAGTTTTGCTTAGTTGCAAATCTCAGTACCCCACCACAGTGAGTGCCTGTAGACCGTAAGCCTCTGTGGTGGCACAGGTAGGAAGATTCTGTGTGCAGCAGTTTCCTATTTACTGGAAGATAAGCAAGGCAGGGGAAGTGTTGATCCCAAGATGCTATACAGATTATCATTTTCTCTTTTGATGTGATATGACACTTGGAGATTCAGGGCAACAGTGCTCTTTAGATGTGATAGACAGAAGTGTTACACTGATAAGTGTAAAGCAGACCAGTAGCAGTTGTTCCTGCAAAGTGGAATTATATAGAAGACTGTACTAAAAGGACAGTTAATGGCTGTTCTTACAAATGGATGGCTGCATGCAACTCCTCTGCGAAAATACATCGTGAACATCATAACTGTTTCTAACAGCAGGTTATGTAGTGAAAGCTATCCTCCCAGGGAATTCAGCTTTTTTATAAGATTAGGGTTGAAAATTACTCTGGCAAAACAAAACAAAACAAATCTAGAAGAGATTATCTGCTTTCTATAAGTTTACATCTGTTTTTACTCGGGCAGTCTTTAGGTATAGCCATATTAGTGAATGTAATGGCATGTTTGTGGAAACAAATACTGCTATCATGGCATAGAAAATAGCAGACATAATAACATTGTCACATTACATTAGTATAGAAATGTTCTGTGCCAAATTACAGGGCAACTTCAACACTGTCTGTTACCATAAGGGAATAATGTATTGGCATTGTACTTGTGATGGTATAGCTAACACTGTGTCAATACTTCCATTAAAATCCGTTTCTGAAGAGTTAGAACTTCACCACACAGTCTCTTCTGACTGGGAATTTTACATTCTCAACCACTGTGAGTAAAAAAACCTTTTTTAAAAGTTCTCCTATTTTATTTTGACTCTTTACCAAGAAAAATCAAAAGCCCTCATTTAAATGGAGAACTGTGTCAATATTACGAAATGGGTTCACATAAAATGTGTTTGATTTTCTTGACATTTGATTGCATTATACAGATACTACCTTTCAGCTAAGACTATATCTGTAGTGATGGTTAGATTTTATTTTCAATGTGTTTGGATGTTAATATAAAAATTGTGTATTGGGACAATTAAATTGGAGATTGAACAAGGAGTTCAAGGAAGGCCTGCTAGGGAAAGACAGGGTCCAGCTGCCAAGGTGGGGCAAAATCATCTTTGCCACAAGCTGGCCAGCCTGGTGAGGAGAAAGCCAGGACTAGGAATGGTGGGGAATGGAGATGAGAACTCATGAGAAAGTGAGGAAATAGTATACTGAGTGTGACAGATTGGTGTGGAGCTCTGCCCAGGGACAAGGGATGAGCCAGCTGAGAGCTTATGGGTTAGGGTTAGAGGGCAGACCAAAGTCTAATATGGTGTAACAGGTATCTGCTACAAACTGGCTGATAAGGAGGAAGAAATAGATCAGGCCTTCTTCAGACAGGTTGAAGAAGCGTTATGTTCACAGACCTAGTCCTCATGGGGGCCTTGAATTACCGCAGTATCTGCCGGAGGGGCAACAGAGCAGGGCACAAGCAATCTAGGAGATGTCTGGAGTGCATTTACTTGCTGACACGGGTGATCAAGGAGCCAATGAAAGGATACGCACTGCTAGACCTCATACATACAAACAAAAAAGAATGGATATGGGTTGTGATGGTCAGGAAGTTTAGGTTCTTGAGAGCTAGGAGCAAGAGAAAAAGCTGGAACACAATCCCGGACTTCAAGAGAGCAGACCTTGGCCTGTTCAGGGACCTGCTTGGAAGAATCCCACAGGGCCCAGGGGAACCGGTAGATATTCATGGATCACTTGAAGCTAAGGAACCTTCATACACAACTTCATACACAGAAAACCAAGCAAAAGTGGCAAAAGGCAGGAGAAGCCTCTGACAAAATTCAAACATTAAAAGGGAGTGTGTAAGAGGTGGAAGCAGGGTCATGTGGCCCAGGAAGAATATAGAGATGCTGTCCATGCATGCAGGGATGGGGTTAGGAAAACCAAGGCCCACTTGCAGTTTAATCTAGCAAAGGACGTGGAGGGGTAACAGGAAGGTCTCCTACCGGCAGTGAAAGAGCAGGAAAATGTGGGCCTGCCACTGAATGGTGTGAGGGGACCTCATGGCAAGGGAAATGGAAGAAACTGAGGTACTCAATCTTCTTTGCCCTGGTCTTTATTGGTAAGACCAGCTGTTAGCACTTTCAGCAATCCCAGGTCCCTGAGACCAGTGGGAAGGTCTGGAGGAAGACTTACTTTGGTGAAGAAAGATCAGATCAGGGAATATCTAAACAAAGTGGATATATAAAAATTCCTGAGACCTGGTGGGAGGCATCCACAAGTGTCACTGGTCATTGCAATGCTGCTCTCATCTATGACAGGTCATGGCTATTGGGGGCGGTTCCTGAGAAAAAAGTAAAAAATAGAAAAAGGTAAATGTTTCTTCTGTCTTCAAAAAGGAAGATCCAGTAAACTACAGGCTGGTCAGCCTCACCTTGGTTACTGGAAAGGCGATGGAGAAAATCTGCCTGAAAGCCATTTCCAAACATATTAGGGACAAGAAGGTTATTAGGTGTAGCCAGTATGGACTTACGAAGGGGAAATCATGTATTATTAAATGACAGTGAATTTGGTACTTAGGTATTTGTCATTTTTTGCTAAGCTGACAATCTGTGTTCTGATTTGCAACCATGCTGAGCACTCAAAATTGGGACTGAAACATGTGTTTCCAGAAAATCAAATCCTAATTATTTCAGAGTGAACACACCAAACAGTGGACACTTTTGACTGTTACTGAGGATAGTAGAAACTAGGCACTGTAAAAATGCATTAGTTAAAGTTTATGAGAGATTTGGATATTAGAATATTTGACATTATAAAAATTCCAGGAGGAATTGAATGATTGTCTCTTCAGCATAGTATTTGGAGTGCATTAAGTAATATTGAGGTTATACTTTGAACCACAAAACCCCTAAATATTGAGTCAGCATTCAACTTCTGCAATAAGTGAGCAGTTTTTTAAACACCAGCCTTCACTGCAGAACTCTGATCAAAACAGGTGCATTCTCACACTGAATGAGACAATAGTCTTATACTTTGTGAACATGTAATTAGCAATTATGTAATAATCCATATGCAAGGAGAGGTAATTTAATATTGCACACAGAAGTGTAGACCTGGCTTTCCTTAGGTTTGCGGTGTTTTGTGTTTAATGTTGTGTATGTGTATGTATATTTAAAAAAAAACCCACACACATTAGTTATAGTGTATAAAAATAACAGTATTTATTATTTTCTCCTATCCATGCTGCTGACTTTTTACAGTCTTCTGAACTATCACATGGTGTTGACAATGGATAGTTACTCTTTCTCAGTGTCTTCCTTCTTCTAGAATGCAAATCAGAGGGTTATATTCACATAATCTCTGTTTACATTATCAGTCTGGTATTACACAGATGATGGATTTAAATCATTTACCACATATATTTGTTTCACATTTATTAACTGATTTAACTGTTATGGGTACTGCATCTTTTGGACCTTTTGGCACCTAGAGTGTAAGATCAGTCTTAATGTTACTTTTGTGAGAAGGGTATATACAAAATAAAGAAGCTTAATTAAACCAGTGACTGAAAGCTAAACTAACTCTAAGAGCCACTCAGTAGTACTTTCCAAAATAATATTACATATTCCTGGCTAAGATTTTGCAGTTGCTAGCTACCAATAAATGTATAACCTGCTATTAAGAAAAGGGATAGAAAATTCCTCAGAGTACTTTAAAATACATTTGATTTCCATCTCCAGTAGGTGAGAATTAAAAAATCTGTCCCTGATAACATACCAGTCTAAATACTTCATATGATTATTTTGCCACAGAGGCTCACAGTACACAGGAGAAATAAAGATAGCTGCACGCAAGATTACAATGCAGGGCAAGCTGCTGGAATGAACTAATTGAAGAAATCTCAATTTGTTCAGCTTATCTCTTATCCAGTATCTCTCTATAATGAATATCTGGAATTTCTGGTGACAAATATCAGTGGCCTAATTTGTATAAACTTCAAAGGAGGTAGGATTTCACACATGCAGTATTGAAAAATGCAGAAATGTTGAGGTGTTTAGAAGAATTAGAAAAACAGTAAAAAGAGCAAGGAAAGCAGGAAGTGTTGCCTGTGAGCCATGGCTGTGGACCAAGATTACGTTTTTTTAACTTTTGTTTATTGGAGTCCTAATCAGGATAGACTGCATCTTGAGCAGTCAGGCTCCTGTGATGTTATATAGGAGAACATGTTGCTCCAGCCAGAACTATGGAGCATGATGCACAGCTGACAACATTTTTTCAAGGTTTTAGTGGCCCAGCTCTATAAATTTTTTTCCTCTGTTTCATATGGATTTTGTAGTACGTATATTTTGGCCTTTCACTAAGATATATCAGTCTATTGATTATGTAAGTTAACAGACATGCTTTTGTAGACAGTCTGAAAACAAGTTTTAGAAGTTTTTTTATTTTTTATATACAGGTTCTGGAGTAGTCAGTTAGATGAGCTATCCATGCCTAAAATAGTTAATTTCCATTTTCTTAAATATATTACAAACGATCCCTTTAAAAAATGAAAAGAATCGAACGTCTTTTGACAGTGATTGTAGAAGCTCTTATATGCGAGAATATTTCTAACAAGCAGTAATAAGTAAGGTTTTAAGTGGGATACTTGATACAGAAAAAGCCAAAAAGGAACTTTCAAGGTAGACAGAATACATTGTTATAGTTGTGCTTGTACCTCAAATAGAAGCAATTATGCAACATTTCTGGGCTACTCGGAGGTATTTTCTATTTCACAGTATTAAAAATGGAACATAGTGTCAGAAAATCACAAGCTTCTCTCTGCCTCTGGAGGAATCAAGGGAGTAATTAAATTGGATTTTGGTATGTCAATAATATTTTTCTCTTATTAATGGCATAATAATTTTGTAAATCAAATCCTAGAAGTGTTTCCAGTGTCATAAAGGTGAAAATGATTAAGGGTTAATTAAATATATTCTCATGGAACTAAAATTGTTCTGTTGGGTATCGTTAGATTCCTTTCTCTAGAACTTTCAATTATTACAATTTAATAGCATACTAAGTACAAGTCAGGCCTGAAATCTGTGTAGCCAAAAGCTATTCGCAGTAATAAACATACTGGACGAGTGCTGTCACTGTTCTTTCTCACAGATTTTTCTGAACATTCCAACAGTGTCATATATTAAAATCAATTTTAGGTAACTAGTAGTTTTCTAATCAAGATCAATCACTATACACGGCACAGCTGGAGCAAAAGTTTTAGCTCTGTAATGGTGTCAGTCCTTCCTCTCCAACAAACCCAAAAAAAGAGCAGTGAGTAAGTGCTAGTTTTTTTAATAGACGACAGCTGGAAGGGTCACAAATGGTAAGAAGGAGAAAAAGCTTTCCCAAGCAGTGTCTTCTGTAACCCATTCATGAGAATAGCTCAAAGTGTATATGGGGAGTTTGGTAATATATATCTATTTTATTTGTAAGATATTTAAGTACAATGGCACAATGATGCACAATGGTGCTTCAGAAAGATAAAATTATTCAGTCTTTCTGAACTCTGTACAACTGGACTCAGGTTACTAAGGCAACCTGATCTTCCTCAGCATGTATTGTGTCTTGACAGATAGGTAGCTTAGATTAAAATTAACTACACACATATGAGGAACTCCTATACTCATTGTAAAACAAGATTTTGTTGGTAGCTTGATACCATCTTCAGAGCCTTCTGTGTGTTCATTTTTGCCAGGTGCTGCAGAAAATTGAGGCAAAGAAAACCTTTCTATTAAAAGCAGAGTAAACAAAATTACCTGAATCTTATATGGGTAAATCAAGGTGTTCTGGAGTCCAAATTAAAGATCTGTGTAATTCCTCAGAAGCTGAGAATGGAAGCATGCACTGGAGTAATGGCAAGGCACAGAGCAGGATACATTATACAGACATTTTTGCAGCTTTCATGATTTTTTTCTCGTGCTGTAGGATGGATATTTTACCTGGTTTTGACCACTTTTGGCCTGCCAACTCCACCTAACCAGCAGTTAATCTGAATGAAATTTCCGTATTTTTCTTAGCACATACATCCATAAACGTGCTTATTCTTTCAGTGTCATATGTAATGTTTAAGATCCTTCAATATGTTATTTTGACTTAGGCTTATGAATCTTGTATGCTGGTGTTGTGTTTGCAAGTCTTCATGGTTATTTTCTGCTGGGTGTTTTAGGAAATTATGAAAGAAGGTAACAGAGTCAGTAATAACAGTATGAAAAAATACTGATGGAAGCAATACTCCTAGGACTGACAGAATTTTGCAAGGTTTTAGTGTCTGGTCTGATTGCTTAATGAAGGTAACTGCAAAATGAAGTCCCAGCCTGGGGAAAACCACTCCATATTAAAAGTGGTCAATACCCAGCTTGGGTACTGAAAAGTTGGAACTGTAGCAAAGAGGGTGAAGGACAGCTAATGTTCATGAAGCTGCTTGGTGCCCGCAAACCCAGTTTAAAGGCTGTGTTAAGGTTGCTTGTCAATTTGGTGCTAATTCTGGAGGAATGTTCATGCTGCTAAGCTTTATGCTATCACTCTTTGTAATGAAGCCATACTTCAAATTGAAAACAGACATAGGAAGAAGCACATCATTTCACTGTAAACATGCACATACTGAAGAGATTTAAAATGTATGATATGCAGTATACAATGTCAAAGTGCATTAATATTTACAGATACCATTTGCAAATCATCTTAAGCTCTGAGTTTGCTTTACCATATAAGGAAGTCCTCCCTATAGCACGTCTGTTGTTTTAAAATTCTCTCCCTTTTAAACAGTGTAAATCTTAAGAAAACTTCTAATGAGATCAGCGGTCTGATATTTGGATTATATTAAATATTTCACAGAGAGGTCAGAGTACATTGAGTTTGGGAACTTACTGCTGCTCAGAAGTATCAGCTGTGGAAGACCACTACTTCTTGTCCAGAGATCCTAAAAATAGGAGCTGAAGGCGCTCAGCCCCTCTAAAAATCAAGTTTTTGATCATGTATACAATACCAATGCAGCTGTATGCTGGGGAACAGAGGTGTACATATGCATCCTGAAATAAGGCCAGGACAGATGCTTGCTACCAGCAAACTGAAATTCAGTTACAATTCAAGTTTCAAATCACCAGTTGAATGACTAATTTAAATATGTTGAAATCCAAAGTCACCATGTATGGTCATATCATTTTCCCTCTTCCTCAACTATTAAACCCAGGTCTTGAAATTAAACCAAGAGTTTTTTAAATGGCTTTAAATTCTTTCTACTCTCCTTTTTTTCCTCTTTATCCCAACTTCTGGATCACCAAAACATGTTAGACTGGGCTCAGGTTGATTACAGTCACGAATTTTCTTCTGGCTCAAGTAGTATTTGTAGGTTGGCTTTACTGTCTCGTCAAAAATTCATCAGAAAGTTGATTTCAACCACTGATTCTCTAAGTGACAGATGGTCATATCTTTGCTCATGTTAATTTGTTTGCTTTAAATACTCATGTTATTTGGTGCTTATAAAAATAGCCTTTTCTTGTAACTTCATGACCTGTAATCGTAGCGTCTGTCACATATTTGAACTAGTTTTATAGCCAACTCATATCTCTGGTTTTGACTTTGGGCCAGAACTCTCCTGAAGAGAATCAGAAGCACCACAACCCTTCATCACATCAGGAGGAGCCAAAGGGCCTCCTTAGTCTTTCACCATTACTTGTATTGTAGAAGTATATTTGTAATTAAAGCCCCCCTGCACTTTTTCTCCTCCAAGCAGTTGTATGCTGTACAGCATACACACAACAGTTACCCAGTATTTCTGGGAAACATCAGAACCCCTGCACAAGTATACTTATGGTTTGCATGAGCAGTAAGTTGGGCACATTCTAAAAAAGTTCAGATTTACTGTGCATGTACAAAGCCACCTGTATAGCTCTTTCACAATGGGTTCAAGACTGCTCAGAAGTAACAGGCTTGGTACATGTAAAGACCTGATATGCATATGAGCAGGGGACAAGTTTGAGATTCCTGATGATCTAGCAGTTCGGCCAAGGTGCTGGATATCTGAAAACCTTGGACAAATATGAAAAATCCTCTGATTTTAGCCAGAATCCCAAAGTCAAAGAAAAGGATGTTCAAGGGGCTACTTAGGTATCTATTTGGTAATCTTCTCCCACCTGCTTGCTCTCTTTGGCCAAGTTCTGCTTTAGCCTTGAGCTCCAATCTTTCCTGTTTTATTCAGTCTTTTCTTTTTTGTCTGCTAAAAGGATGGGGACACATTTTAATAGGCTTCCTTCTGTAATCCCTGAGGGGAAGTCTTTATAGCAGGAAAATATTCAAAATGATAGTATCTCTGTAATTGAAAGCACTACCAGGAATAAATGAAAAATGTTTCCAAATTTGCTGGACCAGTAGTAGCATGTCAGATCAAGTTTAGATATTTTCAGAACTGAGTAGATTTAATTTCTGTACAACTGAGGGCTGAAAATTTTTGAAAATCATAATTTTGGGAAGATATTACTGAGCAAACATAATCCTATTTCCCCCTGAAATTTCACCCCAGAGCTTTTATTTTTCTAGCCCCTACTTGCTACCAACATGTATTACTAGTGATATTTAATTTGAACTACTTAATGCAGCTTTACTGGGATGACAGCCAACTTCAAAGAAAGCTTCTGTAACCCCAACAAATGCACAAGGCCAAGAGATGATATTTTCACTGAAGATTAACCTTTTCCTGTGGATGATACTGTATGCCAGACAAGAGGGGAAAGCTTATGGATACTGGTTGATAAGCCTATAACAGAAATGCAGTGTATTGTACTTTCAGATGTCTAGGAAAGGTATTTCTCATTATCTGGCTATTTCTGCGTTGTGAGGTTTTTTTGATCCAGTTAACCACAATATAAATAAGTCATCTAAGGAATTGGTCCAACTTTTTTCTTAGCCCCATTCTCTAGACAGAATGAAATCAGCATTAAGGATGTATAATAGTAATAATGTTGTAAAAAATATTGTTGAATGAAGTGCTTTAGAAATCATCAGTTTTGAAAGTGATAACTGAAGGGTCTTCTCTATGTTAAGAGCATCCTAAGTGGCAACATAAAATTCCCATAATACCCTGCTAATGTAACCATACATAGAAACTCTCCAAAAATAGGAATTCTGTTCCTTTTTCTTAATTCTTTAAACTGCTGATCCCCTGTGCCTTCTGAAATGGGGGTGTCAGTGGAAGTGGGGATGGCACATAGATATTTTTAAGTAACGCCATGTAATTCAGCATCACCAGCACAACTACGGTGGCTGTGGGAGGACCAACTGGGAGCAAATTTCAGACTCAGACTTCTGAGGCGAGCACTGCATCTTAAGCCCAGAGAGGTTGTGGAGTGTCCTTCTCTGGAAGTATTCAGAACCCACCTGGACACGGTCCTGTGCACCCTGCTCTAGGTGTACCAGTGTCACGTTAAGAGTGTGAGTCTAGCCGCAATCAACGAGCTGTCATGGCCAAAATATTGGTCGCACTCAAAAGAACTATCACGGCTGGACCAATGCACACCACAATTTATTTGAGCAACAGATACACAGGTTCTTTGGATTGCCGGTGATAGTTATTGTCTGCAAAAGTATATACAAATATAGCAAATATTAATAGCAGTGATGATTATAAATAATCTAAAGTGACTCTACAGAGATTTCTAAATGTTTCCCAGGGAGACACTTGGTATAACCAAGTGTTCGAATCCTACCCAAAGGCGTCCTAATGGGGGGGAAGAGAGGCTCAACCCGTCGACTGATCCCAGTAGTCAGAGTGGTACGATGATATCTTCCCTAACATTCTCTCTCCCTTAAGCTATATTTATATTATTCTTTACCTTTCAGGTGGAGCTTGAGTGGCTCTAGTCATATATACCTTTGTTATGATTGGTGTAAAACTTTCTCGCTTTGCTTTTAAAGGTATATACTAGAAAAAATCAACGCGCGAGCTCAGTGAGGGGTGGTCGCACCTTGGAGGCGGGTAACTTTTGGGATGGAGGTGTGTTTTGGTATTATAATGAGGTTATAATGAGCAAAGTTCATCCACAGGGCATGATTTTGCAATTGTACGGTGCTGGCCAGGGCATGGTTCCATGGTTCCATCTAGTTCCCGGACCTGCAGTGATTTATGGAGGAATTGGGCCGTGGAGCCTTCGCTCCACTCCCTCCTCCAATTGTCTCTCTTAGAACTAGTACACCGAGCTCCCCCAGTGTTACCAACATCTAAGATTGCAGGTGGTGTTGCTTAGGGAATGATCCCTGAACCGATATTCAGCATGTCAACTATATTCCACCCTGGAAGTTAACTTTTATGAAATGTGGATATAACTTTAGCCTCAATAATTTCAATCTCAATAATCTTACCCCCAGTAATCATTCCACAACCTGCTCAAGCAGGGGGGTTGGACAAGATGATCTCCAGAGGTCCCTTCCAACCCCTGCCATCCTGTGATTCTGTGATTCTGTAATCTTTCTCAGTTTGTGCATAGTAAGTTATTGATGTGTAAATATTGGTGAAATTTTGTGTTAAATAGTCTTTAAACCTGAAAAGCATAAGAAAGAAGCAGTAAGAGATTATGTGGAGGGCTGTAGAGAATTATAACCTTGCATATAATTGTTGGTAGTTGTACAGCCTTAGCTTATAAATTCTGGGCAGTACTGGGTAGTTTGAAGCAGAATTTGGAGTGATTTTAAGTACTAAGATGTAAGGCCTATCAGTTTTTAAGAATACTTGAAAGTATGGGGAAGAAGCTCCATAGGGTATCTGTACACAACCTTGTTTACTTTTAGATTTATTTAAACTGAAATATGGACTCTTGAGGAACATCCATACAGGAGCAAATACTAATTCCCTCATGTAAATATTCTGAAATTAAATTTATTATGTGTGTTTATGTGAGTAAAAACATGGATGGGTACAGAATTGTAAAAGTGGTCTCATATGAAGACAAAAATTTCTAGATTAATATACTCTCAAAGATAATTTAAATTATTCCTTCATATCACTGTTAAGTGATTCTGAAGAAATCCTTTTTTCATCACTCTATTAAAATATAATTGCAATTTTTTAAAAAGTGGGAATGGGAAATTGAATCATGGACCAATAACAGCATTTTGGAAACTTTTTCTCTGTCTGTATATATATACCAGTATCCCCTTTTCACATTAAGATGTCTTCTAAAATTTTCAGCTGAGTTTCTGGTTTTTTGACAGTGTGAACAATTTGTATAGGTTTTTTTATCCTGCTTCAAGATGAGAAAGCTATAAATCCGAGTTAAAGATGAGTTTTAATGAGTTTGCACATTACAGACATTCTGTTTTCTGAGCAGTTGTCTGAAAATATAGGCATTTCATTAGATGGAGTTGTTTAGCTGGGAAGAGCCTTCATCTTTGTGGGCAAGTAAAAATGATAAAGGAGTACAGAAGAAATACGCAGCTCAGAGGTCCCTGGAGACCTTCAGGATTTAACCTTCATTTGCTTTTTAATTTTAGAATTCTTTATTATTATGTGGAAGCATGTGGTTTTGTTCTTCAAGTTGGCAGGTGGCAGCAATCCCGTAATTATGATCTTGGTTGTATGCTGCCAGTGCACAAAGGGGAACCATGGTAATCCACTCCAGTGTATTTTCAGTAGTCATTGCATATTGCTCATGCTTTTTAGTATAAAATTCTATGTAAATCTCACTGTAGTAATAAAATTATTGAAGCTATAAAAAAATTATCATTTTTAACTTTTGCAGAAAGTAACATAAAATCATTAGCCATCTTATACCACACTGCCATGGATAGCAATAAAAATGTTTAATAATCATGAAGAACACACATTCCTGTCCAGGCTGCCTCTTTTTTGCCAAGGCTCAGCTATTTAATATATAAATTATTTAACCTACACTTGTCCTTAAAATACGATTGTGTCATCATTTATGTTCAGTTTAAATCAGCTTTTAAAAGGAAAACTTCTGAAATGTTATTTTTTTCTATTGCCATCTGTGCTGTAAAACTTCTATTTATTAGTATTTTTATTCCATTTAGATAGAAAGTGATTTATCTCTTTCCTCAGCTTAGTAAATGGTCAGGTAGTAATTCTCTGTTGTTATTTATGACTGGACTTGAGGCTGTTTTCAAGCACTTCAAGACCTTTTTTTTTTTTCCTCTTGGAGTGGCATAAAAGGACCTTAAGTCAAAATCCAGTATATTTACAGAAAGCCAGAGTAATTACCTTAAGAAGATAGAATGCAATGGTGCTGTCGGAACAGGAAATCTCCCCTCTGCCCCCAGCCCCCAGGACAGCAAGACAAATGAACAAGAGTGTGGACCCAAAAAGGAGATCAAAACTTTTCTTCTGGCTCTGACTATATTGACCTGGATAATCACTGGGATTCTCAGATACACTCCAGTGGCTATGTGTCCCCTGTTCACTGCCCACAATGACTTTTCTGCCAGCATAGGTAGGATCAGTTTGGGATTCATTCCTATCGGATGTAGGTGGACCACAAATACATAAACTATTCACCTAAGCTATTGCAGTATTATATACAGAAAGTGATTTCTGCTACCCAGACTGTTGTGTTATACAACAGAATGAAGAGTGTAATTTTTCAAGAAAAATCTGTCAAACATGTAGAGCATATGTCAGCATTAACATAAAAATGAACAGTTTTGTCCACTCCAAACCAGGAGCAGTATTTCATACATCTTTATGAAAAACATCAAGCATAAAGTATACTGTGATATTTGCCATCTGAGTTCATGGATGATAGATACATTAGAAAAAGGTGATAATAACAAAATAATTATTCATCTTCTATGCCTATTTTTATGTGCACTTTTTCCTGAAAAGTTCTATAGCATCCCAAATGACTATGTTTCTATAGCATGCTGCCCATTCATGTTAATGTTTGAGACAGGTATCAGTGAATTTATTCATGAGCACATGTATGTCAATTCTGCAGACAGTGAAATAAGCATGCAATGATGTTGTGGCTATCATGATTAAGTATCACCTCTGAAAGCTGTTTCCTTTCAGTGCTGATATTTGCCCTGTCTTTATGCTGTGGATACTCAATTGTAAAGATGAGACTGGAAGCAATTTCTTTGATATTTTTAAAAGTAGGGAATAATTTTTTACCTATCTGAATGTCAGTTTGCTGTGAGTAAATTAAAATGTTACAGAATGGAGACTGGCAATTATTGCGAATGGTAAGATGAATGGCATGCTTTGGTATTAGTATTCTTGGCAGGGCTTTTTTTCTTGTCTTTGTAACAAGTAGCTGTTGTTTTATTGTCTCTGTTTAAATTGGGAGAGATGAACATGGTGATCAATCAGATGTAGTAAAAATTCTTCCTGGTATTAAATTTTCTTCAATTTTTTCTTTTTTTAAAATATTTCCCAGTCTGCTTTTCCTTTTGTCATATTTCAGTCATTTTGTTTATGGGCCAAATTCTACTGTGATTGAAATTATTGATAAAGCTGTCTTAAATTCATTGGGAGCAAGATGCATTTCTAAAAAGGCAGTTATCTTTGTAGACAGCCATGAGTGCTATCTCTGCCTAATGAAACCAAGGCCTTCATTGCTCTGATGTGCTTAGTTTCCAGGGTTTAATGTGCAGAGCTTGTACCTGAATGTGGTTCTGCTGCGTAGCTGTATAAACCATGGTACGGCACAGGGCCATTATTAAATTTACTGTATGCTTCTGTGGTTCCTGGCAGTGCAGTCTCGTCTACTGAGAAGCCATCAAAATAAGCTCCTCAGGCAAAACATCCATTAAAGTTTTTTCCTTAAAGAAAAAAATCTTCTGCTAATTTGCCACAATTTATGTTTGCTTTGTGATTCTGCAGCCGAGCCTGTCAATGAAACTGTGCTAATCATTAGGAAGTTAGTGCCTGTATGCATTCAGACATCCTACAACTACCACTCCATAACTAAAACAATATTCTAAAAGGGTTTGGTTTTGTTTTTCCTGCATGGTTAGAGCTTTACAGCATGTGATTTTGCACTCTTCTCTCTCCTTAAAAACCCTTGAGTATTTTGTTTGACGAAATAACTGTTCTTACAGTATACTTTTTTCTTTTATATAGTGGAGTTTAATGATAGAAAATGGATATCTCACAGATAAAATTATATACTACATGCTATTTTGTCCTGTCTCAAAGACTTAAGCTGTGTAAGCTTTTAAAAATTGATCATTAGTCGCTTATCTTCCATAATGTTACCATTGGATAAAATTTGGAAAACAGTTAAATTAAAAGGAAAAAAGACTAGGAGGCAGTAGGTAACACTTTGTGGGAAGACCATTAGAAATGAATAGGGATTGGGTAGGAGATGCATATCTTATAAAAGGTTTCAAGACCCCAGAAATCCAAAATGGAAAAAGAACTGTTCAACCATTTAAAAATATTGTGTTGATTTTTTCCCCTTTTGGAGATACACAGAAGTCTGTGGACTCTCTGTGAACCTTATCATCTCATGCAAAATGCTGCAGCTCCATTCAGATTTTGAATAAGCAATTTCCATTCCATTGTATTCCTTCACACTTGAAATCTGTGGCTGTGTTGCTCATCTGAGAAGCTTAATGTTACAAAGTTAATATAAAACTATTTTAATTGCCATTTTGGAAAGGATAAGCATCTCAAGAGGGTGGTGCTTTCTAGTGATATTTTAGTTTTAGTTTGAAAATATATAAATTCCCACAGCAGATGACCATGCAAGTGCAGGGATGAGATTACATCTGTCACATGCAGCAAAGTTTGTTCAGACAGCCAGAATTTTCAGGTGACTTGATTGGTCAAATTCATATCAATAGCTAGGATTTGATCTGATGTTTGTGACTGCAAGAAAGTGCACTGGCATGTGCAGTGAACAGTAATACACAGTTTGTGTAATTAATATCTTGTTCTTTTCCTAATTGTTTCTAAATCCTAGAAAGATGCTGAGAGCAACTTGTGCTATCTGAGGCCAGGAAAACTTACTTTTTAAGCAATGATTTTAGCTAGCTAAGCCATTTCAGACTCTCTCACAACATGCTCTATTTTACATTATTCTGCTCTGAATTTTTGTCATTCTGATCTCAGTGTCATAATTAGACCAGAGGCTTTACCATGTTAGGATAAACCCACTTTTCACTATTGGCCAGATACTAGATGCTTCTGGTGAGAGCTTAAAAGCTGAATGGCTGAGCCTAACTGCAGGAAATACTGAAATTTAAAACCCTTTTTACAGTTATTTCTGGGCAAGCTTTTGTTTCTTAAGCAGTGAGTTATCTAAAGAGAGATATGTAAAGGAAGGGTATGTAGTCTCAGTTATTCTAATTTCACATCTTGGTGGGAGGCCTGGGGGGAGGAGCACTGCTGTGTTTTGCAGTCTTTATCAGAATAATGTCAGATCTTCACATTGTTTAATCCTTGTTTACAACCTCCAGTAATCCTGGGTTTGGGTTTCTAACACACCGAAGGTTGATACTTTACTTTAGCTACAAAAGTTCTGGATATTTTAATTAAATGCTGCTTCTGTTAAGAATTTTAGCATTTAGCAGTATTGATTTTGTGCTGAAATTTCATTTTGCTTAGAATTCAGTAGCTATGATTATCAGGGTGCAATTGCAGCCTTAGTGCTCTCTGGTAAGAATGGGAAAATTGCTTAGACTGAATGATTTGCAAATTTCTGCACATCAAGGGGTCGCCTGCCAAGATGCTGCTTTTCACAAATGTGGATCTCACACAGTGGGAACACACATGGGCAATTGGTCTCCAAGAGATGCTTTACTCTCAGAGTTGCTTTCCCTAGCTAGAGGCAACTGCATGTTAGTTCCAGGTGCCTGTTGTGGACAGCTACATCTGACCAGCTACAGCATCATTTTAGGTAATTTTGCATCCTCGTGAAACTTGTTAAAAAGCCATTTTAAAGATACATTCCATGCTTTCCAGACAGGACAGCTTGCTGAGGCGGTTAGGAAGAACATGTTTCTATGTATCTCTAAAAGATGGGTTGGAAACAACTGAAAGACCAAAACAGCAGGATGCTGGGAGACATACAAAGAGACAACTATATATATGGTGTCCCTACCTAGAGACAAGTGGCTTTTGGGGAGATCAAAGGATGCCGCTGCTCTCAGGCAGCTTTCTGTAAACTGAGCTGTCGTGGTTTAACCCCAGCTGGCAACTAAGCACCACACAGCCGCTCGCACACTCACCCCTGCCAGTGGGATGGGGGAGAGAATTGGAAGGGTAAAAGTGAGAAACGCGTGGGTTGAAATAAAGACAGTTGAATATGTAAAGCAAAAACTGCGCACACAAGCAAAGAAAAACAAGGAATTATTCACTCCTTCCCATCGGCAGACAGGTGTTCAGCCATCTCCAGGAAAGCAGGGCTCCATCACATGTAATGGTTACTTGGGAAGACAAATGCCATCACTCCAAATGTCCCCCCCTTCCTTCTTCTTCCCCCAGCTTTATAGGCTGAGCATGACATCATATGGTGTGGGATATCCCTTTGGTCAGTTGGGGTCAGCTGTCCCCTACAGCTTCTTGTGCACCCCCAGCCTACTCGCTGGTGGGCTGCTGTGAGAAGCAGAAAAGGCCTTGACTCTGTGTAAGCACTGCTCAGCAGTAACTAAAACATCCCTGTATTATCAACACTGTTTTCAGCACAAACCCAAAACACAGCCCCATACTAGCAACTATGAAGAAAATTAGCTCTATCCCAGCCAAAACTAGCACATGAGGGAAGAATATAAATTGAAAAGTGCAGACATGCTCTGATGTGAGGTTACTGAAACCAGCCTTTAACCTTGTAATTAAGTCTCATGACCTGTGGAGCACAGTTTCTCATAGCTGCATTCACATGAGAGAAAGAATAATTGATTTTCCTTTCTTTTATCTTTCCCTTCTTCCATTTCGTTTAAAAAAGGAACAACTAGATGACCAACTGAGCAAGACGCCCACACTTTGTTTTTTTTATTATGAGTATCTTTTGGACCTAAGTGTTAAAATTTGAAGTAATAAGTTTGAGAAGAACCTAGGGAAAAAAAAGAGAAAGCACCTCTTTTCCTGACTGGTGGGTTGTTTTTCATGAAAAACATCAACCAAGATACTCATCCCAGAAGGTCATTGTCACAAAAAGGAGCCAACTTCCTTATCTTAAAAGATGACACAGAAGGCAAATTCTACAAAGGACAATGAACTGGCTTCCAAAAGGGTCCTGATCATACAGATACTGAAATAAGGTGATTTGTTCTTGTAGTGTCTCATAGCACTCCACAGGGCAGCATTTGTCACCACTGTGTCTTCTGATTTCATTACTGTTACATGCTGTTTCTGCTTGGGTTCAGAACTCGAGGAGACACGTAAATTTACCCATCTGAATGTGTTCTTTTAGTACAAATCTTAACCTAGTATTTTTTCAGATCTTCTACATCCACCCTGCAGAAAATACGAAATAGACAATAGCTCCTAAGTAGCAAATGAAGAAGAAGAAATAATGAATGTATTTTAGGTGTTGGTGTAACAAGCTAGAGAAGAAAAGGTGTTTAGGTGCTTCAGGTTTTCACAGTTTCACAAATGGGACTTGTTGCACAGTGAAAATTGAGGCAGCCTGACATGCACAAAGCTTTCTTTATTCCAGAGACATGTAGCTGATGATATCTATGTCCATGTTACCTTAGTAAAAAAAAGGCATAGAGAGAGAGAAAGGAAAATTCTGTAGTGGCCAGCTGGGAAGAGAAGTGGTGGGTGTCCCCTGATGAGCATCCTCTCCTGGGTGTCCTGTTCCACGCAGCTGGGAATCACAATAATGTTGACAACTGTGGCCATTTTTTTCCTCAGTCAGATGAAACCTTTCGCCAATACTTAGTCAACATTCTTCTTGCTGGTCTTTGTTTGACAACACTCTTGCCATTTGACTCTGATTGGAATTTGCTTAATTAGAGTGTGTGTTGCACACCTGTTATTTGGTAACATTTATCAGATATTAGAATGACTGTTATTCACTTACCTTGCTAGTGCTAGTATAGACTCACTTAATAGTCTAGAAGCTCACAGGAGGATGGGGCAGTGGTGGGAATCTTAGTGCAGAGATAGAAACTGAAGCTACAGGGTGACAGGGTGAGGAGACAGAGGAGAAATATGTGTTTGATTTAGACATCGAAAAAAATCACTATCTCAGGGACTATGACAGAAAAGTGGTTCAAAGTGCACAGTGCAAGGCTGCAAGGAAGAGCAGTTGGGAGACCAGGTGAAGCCACATACACAGTGTAGCCTCACGGTGTGTAGGTGGAAGGTTGAAGTGAACAGGCTGGCTGAAACTGTGAATGGGAGGCCTTCAGCAACATGTGAGTTAAAGTACTGTGCAGCGTACTTAAAATCCTGTTTCTGGATGTGTCCAAAAGCACTTCAGATCGACAGCACAGACCAGATAGCCGCCATTTCAGGCAATGATGTGGCACGAATACTGCCAAGCACATGCAATAGTAGCATTTAAACAGCTATGTGATCTCTTTCCTTCTTCTTGCCACTATACATCTGAGAAGTGATAGATACAAGTTTCTTTCTAAGGAGTCCTTATTAGATAAATCCCCAACTACCTGTCCTAAGATGTTAAAGAAATCAGCCAATGTTCACACACTCTGGAGAAAATGAACACATTCTTCATTTATCTGTGGCTTTCTTAAAAGATTTGTGTGAAGACCTGAAGTATAACTCCCAAGATCCACAATATTCATAAGTAATGTTTTTTATGGAAATCAAAAAAGTGCAAAACTGAAATCTTTAATCTATTTTCTGTTTTCTTTAGTAGATAGATAAGAGATAAGGCAAATGGGAAAACAACCCTGTAGAAGGAATGTGAGAAGACTGTTGCGATCACTCAAATTACTCAAAATCACTCATCACTCAAAATACGAATTTGCCATTTAGAGAAAACATCAATCTGAATAAGGAACTACTGTAATTAAAGGTGAATATGGCTGTGAGGTATTTTTCAATACAAAACCAATGAAGTTTGTTCTGAAACAACTTTGCCATTAAAAAAAAAAAAAAAAAAACCAACAAAAAACCAACAAAACAAAACAAAAAAAAAAAAAAAACAAAAAAAAAAAAAAAAACACCACAAAAAAACAAACAAAAAAAAAAACACCAAAAAAAAAAAAAGAAACAAATAACAAGCCAACCCTGCAAACAGGATTATATTCGGAAACTCTCGGGGCATTCTGGTTCACTTTCTAGTACAGTAAATCTGTGTTTCCATCCAGGTTGTTAATTAGCTGCTGATTGGGCTGATAAATAATCATCTGAGATTTTTTTTTTCCCAAATTGGAATTAAAGAAAGAGTTAACCTAAACTGTCAAGCTGAGAACCAGCAAGCTTGGAGAAAATTCAGAGCTCAGACCATATCTGATGCATAAACATGCTCTTCTTAGATGTGCAGCGTCTAACAGCAGCAACTCATGTTGCACTATAATAGTTCCGTGACAGGTACCTTATGTGGTACAGTTAATTTGTGGGTGAGCAAACCCTGCATAAAAATAAGTAGTGGATTCTGCAGGTTTGATGCATTTCTGTTCCAATAAACTTTAGCTCCCTAACTCTTTCACTTGATTTTGAAGTTGCACTTAACCTGCTCGGAAATGCCTGTTGCAGTAACCGAAGCAGAAATGTGCAAGTCCCAATCTCGGTGGTGTAAACGTTTCCTTTTGTTTCTTCCTTTCCAGTTACTTTTCAGGTAACCTTAACTGCTCTTTGGGTTATACTCATCTGCCAAATTAGGACTGCTTCTTAGAAAAGCTGTCTATCAGTTTTTGTCAAGTCTAATTAATTCGTTCATTCATTGCAGAGAGATTCAGCCAAACTGTATCTTAAACAATCTTACATCATTATCTTCCTCTCTTTGTTTATTGTTTTAATGAAACAACTTGCATCTTGAATGACCCTGCTAAATTGGCAGCTGTAAACAGCTATGAAAAATAATTTTTTTTAAATTTAAAAATGGGTTCACAATTACATTTTTTTTTAAATATTTTTCTAAACCTTATTCTTTGTTTAAATTCAAATTTGATTATACATGAAGCTTTGTCTAGGTTTAAAATAAATTTATTTCTTTCCATTAAGCCTAAATCCTACATTTTTTTAATGCATTGCATATCTGACTGTAAGCAGTTAAAGTTGAAATTTTTTGTCAAAGTTCTCCTAGCTGGTTGAAAATTTACTTCTGAGGAGCCCTCATTTTCACCAATAAGAAACAGGATAGAGCTTCTACTGTTTAGCTTTCTTCCATCTAGAGAGAATTTGGAACTTGACATGGATCTGAGCCACCAGAATGCCCAGTCCATACAGAGAATTGTAGTTCCACATACCTCAAAGATGCTTCCAAGTGTTTAATTCACCATGTAGTGCTGTTTACATTTTCTTCTTTGTGCCTAGCCTAAAAAAAAAATCACTGATGCGTTATTTATTATTATGTAGCTTATTCTGAGTCTGAAGACAATTTGCATATGTCATGACTGCTTTATCTCTATCTCCTTTCTGATTTCCCCTACATAAACTGGGCCTGTCTGTAGTGATAGTTAACTTAGATGAATCTGACAAAGCTACATTTAATGCTGTCTAGACCCTGGTCACACCTGTTGCTACCTTTTGACATTTCATATACCTTGCATTTCTGCTCTGATACTCAAGTGCATTTTCATTCTGCATTTCATATGCTTTTGACCCAGATTATCTCTGATTAGTCATGTGTCAGAAAGCTCTTCCCTTATTTCCTGTATTTATTACCTATTTAACTGTGAAAGCATAATAACAAAGGCTTGGTTAAACTCCAGCGCTGCCTTTGTAGGTTTATTTTGGAGGTCAGTACCTCTCAGCTTCTGTTTCTCTATAATAATCTATGCAAAAGAAGTGTTAGGAGATTTTTAATTCTTTAACATCTGTAAAGCCTTGAATCACAAGGCACCTTGGCATATGCTTAGAACATCTGGCTGAAAATGAGGACTTATAAATCCCACACAGAATATTTCTATCAAACAGATTAGACAACAAGCTCTATGGAGAATGAAAAGCAGGGATGGGCAAGGTGGAAATAAAGAGAGAGAAAAGGAAGAGCAAGTACAGAAGATTAAAGAAAAGGCAGATAATGGATAGTTGCTGATAAGGAACGTGTAACGCTAAAAACTATTACTCAGTAAATGAAAATTCTAAAACAAAGAACACAAGGCTAAGACAAAAAAGAGGGAACAGATTAGCCATTTCTGATAATTAAATATTTGCTTTATGTAAGTAAAGGGAATTAAAATAGTTAAAAACTGTATCTTTCAATAGATTATCCTTCATTGTCATTGACAAATATTTATTGCCTGTAGAGGTGTATTAATATTCTTCTGAAAAGGTTCAGGAAACAAATGTAGCTATGGCTTTACTTGGTTGTAGGTAGAAAACAACTGTATTTTTCGCTTCTACAAATATGGATTGCCCAAGCTCTTGAAGTAAAAACTAAATACTAAAAACATTATCACCAGGTTTTAAAACAAACAAAAGAATATGAATTGTGTGTGTAAAGTTTCATGTTATAAAGAAGTATTTCTAGTTTTCTGGACTTATTCCCCCAGGAAAACATGTGTGAAATGTTTTAATCCCCCCCGCCCCTCAAATGGCATAGTAACTGTAAGATTAGAAAATGTGAAAGGCCTCAATTGCTTCTATAAATCTCATTATAAAAGATACAGGCTGAGTAGCCTTTCTGGTTTTCATCCAGCAGTTTCCTTATGATATCTATGCCTTGGAGCATTTATTCTCTTTAAAATTAAAGTGAAGAAAAAGGAGAGTTACCATGTATTTCTTCGTCAAGGCAAGACAATTCCATTATTTATTAATTTTTAATTCCTCTGTAACATTTTTAAGATACAGCAGATTTAAAGCTATATCAAATATTCCATGCTGCTATCATTTAGTAGCAAAGAATGAAGAAAAAAAAGCATTTGATGTGCTCTACTAATTTGAAAATTATCTATAATACTAATTCCTATCAACCCCTAAACAAATACAAATGAAATGTCATAGTCATTAAATATCTATCAGAGCGTCTGGCATTTTACCTCAGTAGCATGTAAAGCCTGCTGCACATGAAACATGTCATGCTGTTAACGTGTTTCTGGATGACTATGAATGTGGCTTTCTTTCTAGTGAAGGTCAGAAACTGCATTTGGAACAAATGCCTAGTGCAGAATGAATAATGTTAGACAAAAGTAACTCCTAGTAGGATGGGCAGAATGGTGGTTTTACACAATTGACTTTTGAAGATCCAGAAGGTGACACTCAACATGTCCGTCAATTGGGAAGGAGAAAGTGACCGTTGACTGTATTAGAATTCTTACAGTATCTAAGTTTACCCGAAGCATGTAGTAAGTACAGGAAAAACTAAAACTTGGTCCAGAACAATTGCTTCAATTTTTTGTAACTTTTTTCCCCCGCTCTTTCTGTCTTGTTCTATACTTGTGTCCTTCTGTTATTCTTTGCACTTTGGGTAGAAGGTACAGTATAGGTTGATAGAATATGAATCTGTTGTGAATAGGCACCAACAAATCACAGCTTTGGATATATTATTTTTTTCTTAACCTTTGTAGATAGATAGTACTTATGAGGGCAAAATGGCAAGAGTCTGAAGCTGTGATCATAAAGCTGTATTCATGTGACTCAGCGGTGCTAAGTGATGACCAGTAACTATCCATTGGCAGTGCGTTATGAAAGAAGTTCCTAGTAATGATAATGATATGAGAATTATGATTGTCTTTCAGAATGTCATCTCTGATGACAATAGCTGTTGATTTCTTATAAATTAAAGCTGGTGATCTAATTCAGTAAAAAACAGCCTGAAGGTGGTTGTCCTTTGAGATCAGATGATTTTTAGATCTTCAAACACTTGACTCCAGTTTTCTCATGGTGAACATCAACATTTACTGGCACTACAGTTTGCCTTTTCAGCTGAGAAGATTCACACAGCAGTTAGCACCATATATAAGACACTTTCTGAATTCCGTATTTTAGAATGTCAAGGAATCTCATATATAAACAAAAATTCCTTATCACTGCAATATTTGAAGTTATATAGGCAAATTTCTCTTTTTAGAATAATATAGGATGTGCACCCTAATATTTGCTTTTGAAAGATTATGTTTCTAATTTGTCTGTGGGATGTGTAGGCACTCTGATTCAGGTCTATAAAAATTGTTTAAATGCTATAATGAATTTTCTGAAAATAAAAGGTGTTGTTGGAAATAATAGTACATTTTTATTCCTGTAGTGGCTTTAGAAAGTATTGGGAGCAGTAAAATTTATCTTTTTTATTGTGTTATGCTGATAAAACTGCTTGTATTAGTTGTTTAGGCCAGAATCAGTATAATTCAAATAGGCCAAATCTTTTTCTGAAGAATAATATGAAATGAACAACAGTGAATTTATTAAAAAGTTTAGATCTGTGGCTGCTGTATTTATGAATGCAGACTCTTTGGGATGCTCAAAGGCATAGTAAGTTCTGAGAACGAGAGTTTTCATTACAGAGTAGATTCTGCCAGCTGCTGCATGAAAGCAAATGTCTGTTGCTAGCTAGCATCCCTGTTGTGACTACACAGCGGTTTAAGAATCTACCTGTGCAGAGCCACAATTAGTGAATTGCATCTGTGCAAGGAAAACTTGTTTCCATACGTCCTTTATGTCAGAACCAGTTCTTGACTACAAGTCCTAAGTTCTTGGATGTTAACTCTTACAACACTTAGGAGTTCACCAGTGAGTTTTTGAAATATACATTGCTGAATACAATGTTCTTGGACAACCATTTGTCTGTCTGAAGGGCAAAAGTCAAATGGTGGTGCATATAATATAGATTTATCCATCAATCTGAAAAGTATCAATGGCAAATATATTACCTATGCTATAAGTGTATTTTACTGCATCAGTGGGAAATTCCCACATATGTTATAACTATTGTGTTTAGGGATGCTCTGGCATAAGAAGCATGGTATAAATGTAGGTCATTATTATTAAGTTATGTTATCTGAATCCCTTGTTCTATGACTGTTTGCTTTAAACCCTGTGGTACCATGTGAGTGGAAAAAACCCAAAATCTAAATAAAGCACAAGGGCATCCAATCTACCCTAACAAAAAAAAAGAATTGTTAAGGAAATCATAGTGCTGAGGTCTAAATATTTCACAATTAGGCATTCATTTGGAAAGAGCAGCTGCTCTATATCCTCCACATACTATTTTGCTTACGTTGTTTACTGATTACAAAACACAGAATATACTTTTATTGACAATGTTTTCCCCTACAGTCTTCCAGGAGTGTAATAATGAATATTCACATTAAGAAACAGCTTCAAGGTTCTAGCACCAGCAGCAGCTGTGCTTCTTACAATGTCTGCAGTCACTTGGGTTGACTAGATGTAAATAATTTACATGTGCTGTATATAGCAGCCCTTTCAGATCTCCATATATTTATGCTAATACCTAAGTTAGATTTTGCTGGCAACCACTCTGTTGATCAAATTGAAACAAAAAGTAGGTTGTAGCTGTTCAGGGACTAGTCTCCCAGTTGCCCTGAACAACCGCCACGTGCGGTATAGAAGCCATCAGAGTTAAGTGTTGAATCTCAAGATCTCTGAGGAATATTTTAAAGCTAATTATCACTATCAAGAAAGTCCTTGAGGTCAGGAGGCACTGAAGTTCTCTACAGAGTTTGTCTAGTTGTATTACTCCAGAATTTATTAACATCCAAACACATCAAGGAGCAGACAGTAAGCTCTTTTGATATACAATAGCATGATTGCTCCCTCACATTCTTTCATTAATGATATAAAGCTGTAGCAAGTACAGGAAAAACTGCTTTCCCCTTCAGCATCTACCATAGAAGTTTTGCATCTCATGACAAATCCTTTAGGTTATAATTACAGTGTATAGATCTGCATGCAATGCTGTGGACTATCAGACTGATTACAAAAAAAACATGAGGAGATTCTGTCTGTTTGAGCTGTGAACTCACTGCCTATGGATGTATCTCTTGTGTAGATGAAAAGCAGCATGTGCAAGTAAAAAAAAACATATTTGCCTAGCTATCTCTTAAGGCACACCGGTGATCTATTTACATAAGCAGGTAGAGACTGTTCTTTAGGAAAATTTCCTGCACTGTCTTTGAGGTTTGGTCAAAAAAGTTAATTGCTAGATGAATATGGCTTACCTAGTTGTCATTTTACTTTTCTGCTTTATTTTAAAGGATGTCCTCTATTTACCTCTGTTGGCAGTTCTTTTGGATTATAGTTTCACCTGAAAGTGCCAAACAGGATTGAACTGGATACTACTATATGAGGGCGTATACAATCAAGAAACTCTCAGTGTAGAAAATTATGTTGCAAAGTAATATCCAATGGAAAATGCATTATTTATTGATTTTAGAACAGTACAGAAAAGGTGCACAGAACTGCTAGTGTGATGTATACTCTGCAGCTTTCTAGCAGGAAACCATCCATGGGTTTCTTGCTTAACTTTAAGCTTCCATCAACCAACAAATACACATTGCAGTATTCTCTGTGATTAGTCACTGTAATTAGCTTTTCCTGTGCATATACTCTTTTTTGTAAGCTGAAAGGGAAAACATAATTCTCACCACTGTTGCCCAGAGTAGTGGTGATGGCATTCATATGTCAGTGCTTTGTGCTATAACACCTAGGCAAACAGTAAGCAACTGCTTTTGCTGGAGGGATATCACTGTCTGGCTAATGGTTGCTCAGAGTTAGATGTATTCATGATACAAATACATATGCCCACTTCATCGAAAATTAAAAATGTCGAAGCGAACTCTCCAGGTGGTATGTCTTTGCCTCATTCAGTCTATCTTTTTCTAAACCAACCAATATCTTTGCTACAGGCTCATAGCACCCCTTAGATGCATATCAGAAACATGAGGAGGTGCAGAGAACTGTCATTTTACTTACAGAACAGAAGCTAAAGGACTAGTTAGTGCCATTTCAGTAGCTTATGGTGAATAACAGAATGCCAGTATTCTAACAAATAAGCTCATGATACAGCCTGTGTCACAAGGGAACATGTTCAAAAAGAGGAGGATTCAGTGACTAGAGAATTTATTTGTGGTTTTTTTCCTATGTTAAACAAAAATGCTTGGCTTTTACACAGGAGAGAGAGGCAACACGAAAAACTCTTAAAAGAGAGTACAAAAAAAGTCTAGTGTTTAGCAGCGTTTTAGAAATGCTTATATGCAGTCCTGAAGATGTATATTGAGGCAATTGACTATACAGAACAGGAATTAAAATATTGAGCTGGGAATGAAATTTGAAACATTTGCTAACTGGTGCAGTTTGCTCTTTCCAAAGGAAAATCTTTGCTCTTTAGGAATATTTTTATAAGCCCTTGGAACAGTCCTCTTAAGGCTTAGGAAGTAATAAGCATTACATACACAGGTGAATCATTCCAAACAGGCACAGAAATCACTTCAGGCCTTCATTTTTGAATAGAGGAGGAGAGAGAGAAGAGTAGATATACTTACGGACTTAAACATGCTTATAGATAACTAGTGAGATTTTCAAAAGAATCTAACTCCTATTTGTTTTAATAATAAGTGTTTAAATATTTGCAAAAATCCTACTTATGTTTCTTAATTTATGTTTAGACAAATTTGACTATCAAAATTGGCTTGTAGAATAAAATTATTCAAGTTTTACGGGGTTCAGGTGCTGGCATCCCATCATATTTTGCTTTAGCGTTTAGATCGCCTGAGACTGAGGTGATAATAAATGGATTTATGACTTTGAATCAAAGGTGTGGCTGCAATTTGTATAAATATATCCAGCTAACATTAAACAAAGTGGTGAGGTTCTTGTTAAGCCCTGTAGGTGTCAAGGCTCTTGAGTCAAACGTGTATTTACATGTGGACCCATGTAAGGTGTATAGTCCAGTCTGAAGCATACTTGCTGCATGTATATTGATATCACAGGACAGATTCACTCAAGTGTCTCTGTCTTGCTGTAATTGCAATTTTAGATGGCAGTGTAGGCATAGTGTAAGTTTTGAATGCTACATAAAATTTTAAGCTTAATTTTAATAATTTTAATAATTTTAATTCTTAAAGAAGTGAATAATTGAATGGTAATTCCTGGACAATTGCCATTACTATTATTAATGCAGATCATATACATACTATCAACACATATTCCACAGTATTTTCCCAATTAAATCTTTCCAGCTGGTAAATAGTAGTGTTTTCATCTTCCCCCTTCAGTAAAGTTCTACTGTCAGGCTTGTCTCAAGTCTCACCTATCTCTGTTTTTGATGATTTTGCTTTCTTCTATGCAGAACAACTCCTACTTTTTCTTTTCTCGTGGTTTTTTTCCACTTTTTCTTGGTAATTTTTTGTTTTGCTAATTAATATTTCAGTTTATAAGTAGTGGTTTAAGAAATCAAAATAATAATCTTCTAAGCCTTTGAAATGGAGAACTTTAAATCACAGTTGCATATTTAAATTCTTAGGTTTTCCAACTGGATTTCACTAAACAATATATTCTTCTAAAGAATGAATTCAGCTTTCCATCTGCCATGTAAAATGTGATGTTTCTTACTATAAATCACTTGAAAACAAACATTTATGCTGAAATGAATCTGTGTGGGAAAGTGGATCATAGGTAATTTTTAGACATGAAGGGTCCAGTGGCAGAGTTTGTGAATTAATATATTATTAAAGATGTACTTGAAATGTAAAATTCTGGAACAAGTCCGTGTTGCAAGATTGCTTCCTTATCCTTGATTGTCTGTTGTGAATTAATCTGTCAGTTTCATAGAAAATTTCCATTAGGAAATTTCATGAAAAATGTTGAGAACAAGAGAACAGTCTAACCAAAAGTGTCAGTAATTTCATGGTGAGTTATGTGTCTTGAATATAATAGTTCAGCACCACTCAGCTGACATGGTTCATTAGTTATCATCAAACCCCCAGATCATCTTTGTGCAGAAGCCCAAAAGGCTCTAAATATGCAAATGCAGTGCAATTATGAGGTAATCAAAATAAAATTTAACAATTTTGAAGTTAAATTGAAAATAGATAGTCCTTTCAAAGCCCTAGATTAAAGGGAGACAACCATATGTGAATCAGATACAGCGCTGCTGAATTATCTTGTTCAATGTCTGTGCTTTCTAAATAATAGACAAGGTAACTGTAAAGAATGATTCTTTTGAAGGATCTGACAAGCATGATTTATGGCATAGCCCAAAACACGTTCTTTGCTTGAATATTCAGTCGAAAGATCTTCATTTTCCCCAATTCTAATATTGTGGAATTATATCTAAATTGTGTCTTAACTTGTAAAGTCACAAAAGGGAGAATATAAATTACACTCTTAGAAAAATATACTAGAGATTTAAATTGGAAAATTGCTATTCTGGAATGCAAGACAGCAAACTACAATTAATCACTGTTCTTCCTCTCATCAGACTTCACAGTGAAGCTTCAAGAAACATAATGCAGTATTTTAAAAGGCTCATTTAAAAACCTTTCTCAAATACTATAAACATCCGGAGAAAAAAAAGGTATCCTTGTTTAGAATAAATAATTCAATGAGTTAATATTTGAGAACCTAAAAATAATTCAGTTTACGTAAACCCTCCAAATTTTTAAAAAGCTCAAATAGTGGAATTATTTTTAGGTTCAGGCGTTTATGAAAGTTCCCTGTAATCTCCATATGGAAGGATAAAGTGATAAATTGGAATATTAACCCCAAGAAAACAGGTGCTTCAGATTTTCTGTAGGTTTTAAAGGATGGTTTATATTGTTCCTAAAGCACCTAGTATCAGAGTATCATCCTAAAATCAACATTGCAAGTATAGGCTTTTTAAATGCTTGACACTCTGCTTCCTGTCACCGAGGTTCTCTATAGAGCCTTCTTACCTAAACTAAGTCAGACGTATGTCCTCCATCTAGAACCCTTATCTCCATGTGCTGCAGACTGTTATGACTCAGCTTTTAAACCTCATGAAACAGAATTGCCCACATAACTGTTTGCATAAGCAGATGTTCTCTTTGAGCAACCTGTAGTTCAGAAACATTTTTCTAACTCTATGTTCTGCCGGAAAGAACCCTCTTAAATTTTCTGTGAAAGCATCTGCATTGCTAACTAGGGCTAACTCCTTTTCATGTACACCACAGATTTTGTTCTTCCTTGTCTGTCTTTCCAACAATAGAAAGAAAAGGCAATGCTTAACAGAAGAGAGCTTCTACGTTACTTGAGGAAAATAAAACTATTCACAAACAGAGAAGGGGCAGGTCGGATACCTGTTTTCACTTGTAAGTCCCATAAAACTGTCTTGCATAAAGTCCAACTTTCCTGTTGTTACCAGAGCACATGACAGCTATTGGAGAGAGGATTCAGTTGCTTGTATTTAACCGTCTCAAGTGATTGTAGATATCTGCAGAACCTATTGGAAAACTGTGTCCTTCAGGAGTGGCAGCTGGGATTTAGGTGTCTAAAATGCCACTACACATCCATGATGAGGTGCTTGAATTGCTTCCTTAATGTCTTCACTGCTCAGATGTTGTAGGCTTATGGAAGGGACCAGAGGCAAGTCAAATGTAACACATTGTGTGATTAGACTACAGGAATATCTGTGAGAAAAGATATAGCTTGTCATGTTGCATATAATGTATTACATAATATATAAAGGATTTTTCATAACAAAGATGAAATCTTATTATTATATTTTTATTTATTTATTGGAGTGGGTTTTATTGGACAGCAGTAATAGGACCCAGATGCGAGGCTTTGGAAGATTTTCCAGTAGCAGCAGCTGGCTCCTTGGCAGTCTCCTCAGGCAGTTGTGTTGACAGTTTGGAGTTGCCTCTGGCTCTGTCATGTAACTAGGCAGCTGATGAGCCTCCTTAGATGTTTGGATATTATTTCCATTAGATACCATTGAAACATCTTTAATTTTAGGAAAGATGTGCAATTTTTTTGTACCTATGCAAGATATGTATGTATATACGATGTATATATGATGTATGTAATATGATATGTATATAATATATATATGTGTAGAACTTTAAAATTCTATTCAACAGGAATTTTCTACTCTAGAAAGTGCTTTGCAGTGAGTTACTGAGTTCTTATGAAAAAGCCTTAGAAAACAATCACTGAAGTTCTGCAAAGTAAGTGGAACTGAAAGACTCCATACTTGTGCAGTCTTAAGCCTGTGCCCACTGATGGAACTAGCCAAAAGATACCATTTTCTTTTGTACTACCATCTGATGTGAATAGTTAGCTTAGGTAGCTACCTCCATTATCCCTACGTAGATTTACTGTACTTGTCCATTTTAACAAGTTCTGTATTAGCTGCTGTGCTTTCCATACCTAGATATAAAAGTTCACATACATTCAGAAATTACATATATGGCTCCCAAATTAAAAAAAAAAGGGGCGGGGGGAGGAAAGTGAACACATATTCATGTTATACTATGCCATATGTTGTAGTAAACTGGGTGTATAAATTCCCATATGTGGATTTTCTCATCTTTGCCCCTTACATAACTTTGACATGAATGTCCAAATTGCCAGAGGAAAAGGCAGTGGGATACATTTTTAGCTCATCTTTTACAAGGCTTTCATTGGATGCCTACAGTTTTTCTAGTGCAACTAGCTACAAAAGGAAAGGATGGCATTAACAGATATTTTTGTGCATTTAAGATTGCTTGGAAAGTGGGGTATCTTTATGAGTAGAACCAGGCGTTTTGAGATCCATATCATATTGACTGAGCCTGCATTTCATTGCAGGTGTAAATTTTTGCCCACAGTTCTTTCTTTAACTTATGGGTAAGAAAACCCAAGACCAAGTTAAAAAAATAGTAATCTGACTTCAACATCAGAATGATTTGTTCCCAAAGGTTAGGCAAAATCCCACACTTTCATAAAGCTATCTAAAAGTTTGATAATGAAAAACATCCATCAGATTTCTAATCTTTTTGCTTTTGCTTAAGAAAGACCCAGTATCATTTGCAACCATCCAACCTTTCTTCCATGCCTCACACACCCCTTGTGAGGAGACAAATACTCCTGCTTTGCTTTCCTGTCTTTAGAGAGATATTGCTCAGGTATTGGTTGCTGTTCCTAACTGCTTCAAACCTGCATTCAGCTGTGCTTACTCGAGGTGATGTAGTGCTTTCTGTGAGGCCTTGCAGGGCCTGAAATTTTAAAATAGGAACCTGGAATGGCAATGATATTTAGGCTGCAGGGCTTTTCATTAAATTAAAGGCACTGGGGAGACTCTAATAATAGGGATGAAGTCAAGAATGGGCAAAGAAGAGTTTGATCAGATAGTGTTCTTGTAATTTGATTATGCTTATGTAAGGGAGAGCTGGGAATGGAAAGAGGAGAAGAGGATAAGAATCAACAAAGAGTAGAATGACATTAGGAAAGGTTTTTATTTCTACTGAAGAGCTAGTAAGAGCTGAGTAATGTGATTTTTATTGTTGTATGAAGTGACCTAAACTTTGGGGATGATCTGGACTCACTATGCTACAAGACTAACATGGTTTCAGTTGTTCCAATCCTGTTTTCTTCTTCATGCTTATGCTTTTGTAAATCTAAAAATAATTGAAGATAAATCTTGTTTATGCAGGAGTGAATATAAGAATGTATGTCCTGCATATGTAAAGGGTCTAATAGAACAATTTTTTAGCTACTTTAGTGATCTGACTTACAGAAAAGCAACAGTGGTAATGAAGAAGAGGATGCCTGTGAAGTTAAACGAGGGTTTGGATACCTCAGAAACCTCTGAGCATAACTTCAGACACTGGTATTTAGACTGTGCACATTTCCCATTCACAAGGAAAGAAGCAGGGTTTAAAACAATCCAAAAAGATTTTGAATATTATACATGTCATTCATGTATCCTTTGGATGAATCATTTGCTTTCTCTAGGGAAAGCCGAAGGCATATGCCTGTTGAGAAAAGCTTTCTGTTTTTGCTGAGAATTAATGTAAGATACTACACAGATGAAGAAAAATAATATTTCTGTTAATGATAGTACTGGACTCTGAAATTAAACCCAGCAGGTGGGTAGATGCTACATGCATTTCAAAGGATACTGCAATTCCTCTGACTGAGGGCAGGCATGGAGCTGAGGTTAGGTCATGGCTCTTTTCTTCCATCTGTAGTGTTTTGTAAAATGAAACACAGGGACAGAAACTTAAGTTTCAGAACATCCATGGACTGTGTTTCCTTTGATTAATGACCTAATGTATGTTGTTTTGATTGCAAGGCTCTTTCCTAGGTTTTATTCTAAGTGTTGCAAATGAAATCCCAAATCCCAACATTTGACTGGATTCATCCACGTGGGGATGCTGCTGTCTGAGTTGAGGTGACATACCAAAACATGTTTTTACCAGGGAGCTGTTACTTTTTTATATTGCAGTAGAGCACAGCATGAATTTGACAGCATATGCAAGTATATCCAAAATTTAAAATTACTTTAAGATACTTACAACTCATCAGATCAGCCAGTCTCCCATTCCTTTTCACTTTTATTAGTAGCTTGAAATGGGAAAGATTGAAGTAACATAAACCCAAACTTCCATAGGAGCTGTAGGGGATAGATCCATTGTTATGCCTTGTGTCTTGTATGATCTACCGTGATGTAAAATGATGGAAAAATGCGCACGTGCATTCTGCAAGGAAGAAGTTTAGATAAGCATTTGTGCATTTACTTTCATCTGGAAGAACCAAAATGTAGGATTATACTGTACAGTGCTTATATCCTCAACTTTTGCTGCAATGTTACTGGCTGATTTTGAAACTCCAGCCTATTGAGTGAAATTATGCCTACTCTCTATGTTAGATTCATTGTGTGACAAAATATGCTACTACATGGACCAATCAATTCATTATGCTTTTTAGTTATGCCATTCAATGAATCAGGTGGTGTGATTCATTAATATGAAAAGTTTTATCAATTGATTAATTTTTAATTTGCTGTGGAAAAAAAATCAAATCAAGAAAGAGATGTTAAGATTTTGTTTTACTGAGCCTCACTCTGCTTTTACAATACCACTTGCTCAGTAATCTTCAAGAGGAACAAAGTTGATCTGAGATGCAAAAAAAAAATCATTACTCACCACGTTTTGTGAAGTATTTTTAGTGGCAGTTTTTAGTGCTTTGTTTGCAACACAAGCCAACATTGTCTTGGCTCAGCCACAAAGACAACAGACTTCAATCATTTACATTTTTCATGATTTCCAAGAAAGCAATTCTGATATTCTTCATCAATGGTGGTTAGGTATAAAGGAATAAAAAAATCCTGTAAAAGATCCTGTGTCTCAGTCAACTACTATTGAAACTTTGTTGTTCTCAGTTAAATAATATTAGAAATGAATATAAAGCTTACTTCTTTAAGTGGTGATCCACTGTCTGGGATAATGTTTGCGAATGCAGAGATCTACTATCTTGCAGTCTGCATTGCTGTTTTATCCTGTGTGTAGTGTGTATTAGCCATTGTACCATTCAGCTGTCCAGCTCTCTGCATGATGTAAAGAACAGCGCAAATGCAGTACTAGTGCAAAAATGTTGAAGATCTGCTTCCACGTTTTACTGTTTTCCCCGTTGACTGAGCTTAGCAGGGAGGCTTTTAGACTTGTGAGGGAAAATGCTGTCTTTGCAAGTTTGATTTCTGCTGCCCCTTATAAATTTAGTTGTCAGTTAATGCTATTACATATACGATTTGGGATTTAAGGGAGTGTGCTCCTATGTGCAACTGTAATTCCTGTGAGTGTATCTACTGAGGATAGGGTATACCCTATTATACCAGTAACTTACAAATCTCTCAGAAATGCTTATCACACATCTGAATGATTCCTTAGTGAATATGTTGATCTAGACAGGATTTTATTACAACATGAAAACTGTAGTTACCAAAACTGTTTTATGATTTTTGGCTGAAGTATGTTTTGCAATCAAATCCTAGGTAATATGGGTTTGGGACAGGTAAGATAGCCCTTGATGACTTTTTACTAGAAAATCTCAAAACTAAATTAGTGCAATTTGAATGCACATGTAAACTCCACTTCGGCTTTCAGAGGCAACAAATTTCAAAGGTTCGAAGTGGATTAAATGCATAAAATGAAAAAGAGAAAAAAACTAGTGGTTGCTTTTCATTGTATTTAATTTTGTTTCAAGAAAACAAATGGAGGGTGAGAGAAAATATTAATTCCAAGAAGTAACAGGTTTTGGAATCTCTTGCAAAATAATCGATTTGATAAAAGATAATAACCACATTAAAAATATGCCGTATAATATTAGTAACTCTGGTCCAAATAAGGAGAAACTGCTCATTCTGAGGTTTAAACCCTGGAATTATACTTAGATATTTCCAAAACAAAATCTTTCTGTCTATTAAATATATAATTTTCGTCCTTCCTTTGAGCACAGATATCAAGGGCTGGGCAGGGTGAGATTAATCCTTTTGTATTAATCCTAATTTAATCTTAATTGTATTGTATCAGCTGAATTATCTGTGTCTATGGTTATTATACATCTAATCAAAATGTCTAATGACATTTTAGACACTCCAGACGATTTAGATTAGTTTAGCAGTGGTCAGCATAGCAGATTCATCCTAGTCTTCTGTAATAATAGTAAAAGCATAAAACATGGTACTATTACAGAATAGATTGGAAAAGAACCTCTTCACTGTTATTTAAAGATAGGCCAGTTAAATACCTACTGCCTTGTCAAGTCTTTCCTCCAAGCAGCCGTGCAAAAAATTATCAAAGTTTTAATATAGGGAGTATTTTACATCTATGACAATAATATGAATTGAGAGGTAAAGGTTTAACATTCTCTATTACTGTAATCACTGTATACTGAATTCAAGTAAATTATCCTAAAAAAGTAAAACTTCTAGAAGCTTCTTATTCTGTTCTTGTCGTCTTTGGCTTGGCAGGAACAAGGTGAATAACATGTCAGGAATGTGCTGTTAAAACAACATTTCTCTTATAATAAAAGCTTCAAATACCATTTTAGTACAATAATCGTGTAATATTTTTTTTTTTTTACTGTGGTGTTGTATCCTGTGAATTATAAATTAAAAATTGTATCATTAGCAATAATTAATAACAATTCACCATAGCATTAGCTTCACTGTGGCATAATTTCCTTGGCCTTCCAAATTTGCTGTTGGCAGAGCAACTCAGTAAAATTTTGGAGGATGTGTGCTGGTAAAATATATGGGAACTACACATTTAAAAACTAGTAAGTCTCATTCATTACAAGAGTTAATTACTTGTACTTACTATTAATTACAACTATAAACCATCTTTTGTAAAAGAAAAAACATATTTCTTATGATATACAATCTTATATCTGTTGTATAAAAAACTAAGACATCTAACAATATCTACAAATACAGTTTTGCTGAAATCTTTGGCAGAAACAAGAGCACACAATAGGATTAAGAGCAAAACAGACAACTATTTTTGCCAATATAGTCCATTTTCAATACTACTTAGGATTTATCTTACTAATACACATTTAGGAATTATTAAATTTTAGCTTAGTAAATCTAGATTCTAAAACTTGACTGTAAAGGACTGGTCAATTTTTTTTTCCAAAATGTACTTTATGGATTTGATAGGCCAACACAAATGTCAATATTTTGCATTTAATCAGTTCTTAAAAACAAATGCATCACTTCTTAATTACTCAGTAGCTTAAAGCTGTTCTCGTTGGACTGCTGTGAGCTGTAATGTATATAGGTACATGGAATACGTCATCTATCAAACAGATTGCACTTGCTGTTAGTCAGAGCTTTTTGCTATAGTTAGATCTTTTTATATAAAACTTTCTAAGTGAAATCTTGGTTACACTGAAGTCAATAGCAAAACTCAAATGACTTTAATTAGTAAGGATTTCACCCCTTGTTGAAGGATTTGCAAAATAAAAATAGCAATTATAAAGTAGAATTTTTACATCAAAGGTAACAGTCTCAGCCATTTCATTTTCATAGTTTCAGAAATATTAAAGAATTACTTTTTAAAATGTATTTATATTGCAGGACTTATCTGTTGCATCAAAACTCTCCAGTCATTGTATCATGCTCATGAATAAGGGTCTTTACTAGCAAACTAGTACAGAGCCATGCCTGTGCAAGCAGTCCAGAGATGTACTTAAAAAGACACCCTGGATGTGAGAAAAAGGTCCAACATGCAAAGTGAACTGTATAGAGGTTTGCTTGCATCACCCTAATTCTGCTTCTTAGAGGAAAAACAAATAGGGAAATAAATTATTTTTCAAGTTGCTTTTATTCAGAAATGTGGATTGAACTAGGAATTAAATACCATTTTTCACCATATACTAAAAATTGAATGCACTACTCATTTTAAATCTATGCAAAAATTACTCACTATTGAATATCAACTTTCTGTTCAGAGCCTTTTTTTCACAGTTTAGAAATTTATCACCTAAAATAGGAATTTATAATGTAAATGCTGATACAACATAATAGCACTAGTGGGTGATATTATGATAATCAACTAAACCTATTTGCTGAGGGCTTTTTCAGCACTTTAAATGGATGAAGCCTGTTCATAGAAAAGAGACTATGATGGGAAGCTTGCAAAGGCTTACCTCATTACTTTGAATGTAACACAACTCGATGTAGACAGCAACCAGTATTCTAATGTATTTATTCAGGCAGAAGCTTGGTTTCTCCCTGCATTTTGATAAAGATACTGAAAACAAAATAGGCAATAAAAATTTAATTTGGTTAGGATTCTTTCCTCAGACTTGTGTGAAGACAATAGTGTACCAAAATGAAAGCTAGCATTTGGGTAAGTGTGCATGATTTATGCAGTTACATCTCTAAGAGTAACATTTTTACTATTTTTCCAAGTTATCTGTTTTACTTGCTCTTTCAGACATCTCTGTGCTAGTAGATAGATTTTCCAGAGTTGTGCTTCTGCCTAACAGTTCCTGAACCTTTGGACCTAAAATTGAGTTCCTGTTATTTTTGATGTTAATTTAATATTTATTGACAAGGTTAGGTTTGTAGAGATTGATAATAGTGTTCAATGGGGTATAGGAAGAAAAAAACCAATGACCTGCCTGGTTCATTCAGTGGGAGTTTTGTCTGAGTGCAAATTAATGCCCAGTACCTCCCACAGCAGTAAGGGTGAGTTTAACACAGTAGGTCTTAAATACAAGTCACTAATGAGAACATGACTGGAAATTAGGTCTAAATCTTGCTTCACTGTCCCATCTTGATTAATACAAGTATTTAATTTCAGCATCTCTAAGACTGATCAGTATGTTTAGGCGAACTTGGCAACTCTGAAGACCTGTGCCTGACTCCATTTTATTATCTAATCTATGATTCCAATAATCTCAATTTAAGTTTGCATAGAAATATTACACTTATGCTGTACTGCTATGCTATCTAGCACTTTCCTTCCTTAGTACTGGATAATAGAAAGTATATTTTTATCATCTAATGTCCCTGACTTTCTAGCAGTGGCATGTCCCTGACTCTGACTACATTTAAAGCTATAATTAATCAAAAAGGAATATTGAAGGATACCAGAATTCCAGCTTTTCATACCACTGTTTTGTTTTAATATTTTGTAGAATGATTTAAAATTCTCTATTAAAATTTAGTGTCGGGTGATTTTTTCTCTTAGTTTTGGAAGAAAAAACCCTCTTCATTAAAAAAATGTTTATATAATTTATTTTTGTACAATGTAAAAGGCAAAATGTTAGATACATTGAATCATATATGTACACACATATATAAACGCATGTTTATTATTTAGTTCCAATATAGAAGTTGGATGTAACTCTCAGTAATGTAAATGCCATAACAAATACACTACAAAACGCCAATAATTTCTGGTATTATGCGAGATTATTGCCGACTTTTCATCAGTTACAATGATTTTGGAACTTTGCCACTTCCATGACTGTTCTCAGCAGTCTTCATCCTTTTCTGTTCCTTTCCTTTTTTTTTTTTTAAATACTGACCTCATATCTTCCAGGGTCATAATACTGCTAGAAGGCCAAATCATATTTGACTGTTTAACAGTGTAATACTCTGTATGGCCAGAGTGACTTTCCTTTCTTAATTTTTTTTCTTTACTTGCACAGAACAAAAGGTTGTGATGAAAATGACAAAAATGAGGAAAATAAAAATTAAAAGTTGAACCATAAACTTTATTTTTAAAACCTTCTTAAATTTAAGGGTGTATCAATTAGATAAACCATGTCAGCTTGAGGAAGATAATGTGCTAGAGAACTGTGGTATTATCTTGTCTAAATCTTATAATATTCTGGTAATTTTTTGGTGAGTATTTACTAAAAAGCTTTTGAAAAATGTGAGAACTTCAGGAGGTAATAAGAGTGAACACTAGTGTTGTTTGTTTCTTATGCAGGAACAAATTGTAGCTACATACATTATAACCAGTTACAACTAGAAGAAGATTTATTTTCTGAAAGTATAAGAGGAGGGTAAATATTAGTTTTGGAGAGGAAAAGTTTCAAATAATACAGTGGTTTCTGGATTAAATTAAATTATAGTAAAACCAGGGCACAGTAGATCAACTAAAGCTTCACAGAATATGAGGGACTGTTCATATGTCTGCTTTTTGCTTTGGTATTTTCTTTTTTAAATAGTGGGGGAGGAAGAAAAGACAAACTATGCAAGCCCTTTCCCAAGAACTAAAATCTGACACTACTTTGAGGCTTTATGATGCTGTAGCTCCTGTGGAGAACTGAGGCTCTCTGATACCTTCCATGCAGCTCAGTCTTTAGCATCTTACCCTTGCTCTAGATAGCTCCATTGTTTAATAATGTATTGTCCATCTTGAAAGACTGTTAGAAATTGGTTGAAAATACAGGGAGAGAAAACATGAAATTTGCAAAATTCAAGACAAAAGGTTCAGCCTTAAGCCTAAGTGTGGGTGATGGTCAGTGAATACACAGGCAGTAATTTTGCATGCAGTAAAGGGTTCACAAAGGCGTGCAGTATTTACCACCTTGAACTGAGCTTGGCAACTGGTACTGCAGAGTGAGTCCAGAGCCATGCTGGCGGGGGACACTACTGGACAGTGCTTCCAGTAATACCCTCTTCATGCCAGTTCTCAGATTTCTTTCTCTGATTACACTCTTGCATCTTTCTGCTTTACTACTTCCCATAGAAAACATCTACATTTAAACAAAGTAGAAACTTGTATGCATTTAACTTATTTTTTTATTATAATAAAAGTAAAACCCACAGGGTGAAAAGTAATTTTTCCTTTGAAAAACGGCTTAACAGCTGGGAATTTGGAAGTGAGTGAAAAAAAAGAGTTTTGCTCAATTAGCTCCTGTCATTCAGTAGCTTCCTCCTGGGATAACTTCATTTCTTTATTCTATTGTGTAGACCTAATTCCATTGTCATGAAAGAGAACAGATGAAAGGAGTTAAAGAAATCTTAACTGCAGCAAATCTAGTATATTAATTTTCCAAATTGTACCAAAAGAAAAGGGTGCTGTTTCTGTCCTGCAGTTTTTGCTTAGAAAGCAGTTAAGACCTCAAACTTATGAGCATCCGTCACGCTCCTTGCCTTGGACGGATGAGTTCTACAAGACTCTCAGTGACTCTCTACAGACATTGAAGGTTTCTAGGATTCCTATGTAAAATAAAACATTTTGAATGTCCTTTCATAACATGCCTATGCACTAAATAAAATTTTGATTTCAGAATCTCTAGGTTTCAGGCATTTAACCAATGCTGTCATTAATCTGGGTAGCCAAAGTAAAAACAGTGAGATGGTTCCACTGCGAACCTACAACTGTAACACTGCATGGAGTATGTGATCTTTAGGTTAGAGGTCTTGTTTCTCTAAGGAAACACAGCTGTGCACCTGAACCTTGCAGAGGGATCCACAGACTCAGAACTTGGCGATTATTCTCTCTCTGCACTCTTAAGTTGTGTGAGCCTTCACAGGTCCAGGACAAAAGACTGTACTTGACTCTCTTGGCTTGCCTGTCTTTTGATATGCTCTTCAGGTAAGCTTTCCATCTGTTCCTCTAGGTTATTCTTTCCCCCAACCATATGTGAAAGGTATCTGTTCATTTTGGCAGTGAGTTTGTATCTGTTGAAACAGTGATTGCTGTATAACTTCTTCCTTCACTGCAGAGATTTTAAGATGTGCAGCTTATGCCCTGGCCAAATTCCCAAACTGAGTATTCCCCACTTCTCTCACTTGCAGGGCCCAATCAAAGGTAGCTGGGAATGAAAAGTTTGTGTGGGAAGGCAGATATACCTCTCTGTATTATACCCATTAGGCCAAGTTTGAATATTATCTCAGTCTTGTTTGAAGAAGGACTTAACCGTGGTCTCCCACATACCAGGAGGGTGTTTCAGTTATCTGGCTACTAGATAGTCTTGGTAAAACTCTCTGTTGAAATTATTCCATGTTGTTTGAGTAATTCCATATTCATTGGGTGAGGGAAGGAGAAATAAAAGAGGAATTACTACAGTTTGATAATTAAGGCATTCATTCATACACGACATTCAAATTTAAGTCCTTTGTCCTTCCTCCTATGAATACTGAATGACTCTTATGTAGTGAAACAGTTTCAGCATTTCCATTACAAAACACCTCACAGGTTGGTATGTAGAGTACTCCTTTGGGATGTGAAAAAAATTTGCTTCAGGATCTCACAGCAGATGAGCTACAATAGGGATCTGAAACAGGCCTCTCACCTAATTGCTCAGCTTTTGAGTACAGTCAAGTGAACAGATTCTGGACAAGCTCTCCTCTCTTATTAATTGAACCATCCTCTAAATAAAATGTGTGTAGTGAGAAGGTGAGAGTACAATATTTTTTTCTGCTCTCTCTGAAAGCTAGCATACTTGAGCGGCTTCATGTTAAAACCTGCACACACTCTGTAGTTAACTGTCATTACTAGATATCCATTCACAGTAGAAAACAATATGAATGTCATGCTTGCTTAGTGCTGAGATAATAATATCCCAAGCACAATGGCCAGTGAGCTTTAGTGTAGGCAGGAATTAAAATATCTCATGCTGTCTAAATCACTGCTAAATGCTGCATTTAAATGGAGACTCCAAAAAATGTAAGATTAGTAAACAGTTTTGTCAGTTGGAAGTAATGAGGTAAACCTTAGCCACTGCAAGAGTCCTATTTAGATGCAACGTAGCAAAAAAATCTGGATCTGAGGAATATTAGAAACAATCTATATACAGTAAGAGTGGTTGACTGGATATTAACTGCAGCTATGCCTAGAAAAATAGAAAGTGTAAGTGTTGGTTGTATACAGTCCTCTGCACACCTTAGTCCATATAGGATCACTGCCAATTATTATCAACATTAATTTAGTCAGTTTATTTTCCTTCCTCATCCACATGCACTGAAGGGATAAAATGCTGGTTGTGAATAGCATGCATAATGTGTAAATAAGACACTTAATCCTATACAAAAATAATTGTATACAGTGCAATTTTGAGATTAGATTTCAGTCTGAAGCTCTTAAGAGTAAATGCACCTCAAACTTTTCAACCGCTTTTTTGAGGAAATTGGAAAATTCAGTTCTCTGCTGTCTTACAGTGATACAGAAATGTACATTGAACAGAAAATAGGAAAATAATAGCTATAGTTACATCAGTTCTTGCTTTTGAGATATACATTTATAGGGTACATGTGACATTTCTTATGTTCTTAAAGTGGGACTCTTATTACTCAAATGTTTAAATATAAAATATTGAAAATGTTTTCCTTCTCTCAGTTTTCGCAGATGTTCTTTGTTTTAAAGTAAATATCAAAGATACTTTGAGCCAAATTCTCATCTTGGTTATATCCAACCAAACCTGCCAGTTTGAGTGCACTTGCTCAAGTATGTCTGATCATGGTTTTCTCCCCTCTCATATTTTCCCACCTATTCTCGCTGTCATATGCTTCAGTAAAACCTAAGTTCCATATCTAATGTTGGATACTCTTAGCACAATCCCATGTGGCTCTTACTGCCAAGTTGCTTTTTTTTTTTTACCAATAGCAAAAGACTTTGATCTTTATTTACAATTGTGAAAAAAATACAGACCAAAAAAGAATGTTAGAGGTGCTGCAAGAAGAAGTTTTTATCAAAATATCTAAAATGCAAGGGAGGAGGCTTTTTTTCTCCCCCTTTTCTACTACCTTCAGCTGATAACATGAGTGGAAACTGCAGCTTTCATGTCTACAGTCGGCCTTTACCATATGTTAGTTTGCCATATGTTACTATATGTTTTATTAAATGCATGGTATTCTTTCTGTGGCTGCAGCTTTACATTTTCTTCATTATTAAAAATGGTATATCTTTTACAAGTAGACTTCTAGCTGAAGACACCTTAATAGAAAGCCTTTTAGAAGACAAAGCAAGAGATAGAAATTACAATTTCATATTAGTCATTTATCTGTAAATAACACCTTTTTGTGGCAGAGAAGATGTGTTCTTTATGTAATATGCTGGATTAAAATCTACTCTCAGTGCTTGAGTAAAATGCAGTTGGCTCAGGGATTAAAAGGTCTTAAGCTGTGGCAGTGTTATGTCACATTGAATGATTTAAGTGGCAATTTTTTTTAAAGTATTTTTGACCTTATTTTAGACAAGGTACCATTTCCCTCAGTTGAGAAAGCATTATGTTGGCATTGAAAACTTTCAGAATTAGCATTACACCTTAAATTTAGTCATACTTTAACTAGCTTGAAGGATTCAGACAAGTCCCTGTATTAACTTGAGTTTGAAAACTGTAACAGTAGCCTAGATCTTTTTGAAGGAAGACAAATATAGTAGAAACCTGATCAAGACCTGTTTCCTGTCACTTTATATCAGACCAAACTTAACCAAATTCAGTTGCCTTTAGATGTTTCTCTACTAAATGCTTCTACTAGAAAAAAAAAGTGCTTCCTACATAGTGTTTCCTACTAGCAAACCAAGAGGTTTTACTTTTCTGTAAGTGGTATCCAGGCAAAGCTGTGCAGCCCATACTGTTGCTGACTTGAACAGAGGAATAACATCCCTTGCCTAGGAACTGTGTGCCTAGTAAGGTCCAAATCCATGCATGTCAATCTCTATACATCAATCAGTGCAAACCCATCTGCATATATACATATTGCACAGTGATGAGTATTAAATTAAGCTGTGTGGGCTTTTCAAGCTTTGTCTGCATTGAGTTTCTCATGGTTGAATGCCCTGGCCCAGTAATACTACCCCATCAGCCTTGAAAACACAGCAGGGATGGGCGGAAACCACCAAATAAACCATAAACATGGGTGAATTAGGGAGATTTGGACAAACAGCTTCCTAGCAATAATTTTGTTAGACAGACTTGTATGTGTTAGGGGACTGTGTGAGGATGAAATGCTGGTCAAAATAATGCCAGTTCCACAACACTCTGGCCAATTTACAGTAAGAAAACAAGTATATGTAGCATCTGGAAAATGGCTGGTCAGATAGCTGAATGTGGAAACCACTTGGAAAGGAAAAAATTAAGGCAGAAATGGGGAAATTAAACAAACAATGAGCATCTAGGTCAAAAGAGTAGCGAGTTTGCTGTTCTAGTCTTTAATAATGTCCTTACTCATTTTATGTATGCTTTCTTTTCTCTGGTTAAATCTCTTCTGCACACCAGTTGCTTATACTTTCCTTTAATGCTGTGATCAACCCTGCCTAAACATGGTTAGTTTTCAGTGGTTGACTTTTTGTAGGAAACCTTTGTCAGTAATCACAGTTAGCAGTCTTTCTCTTTATATGGCTTTAAGCACGAGTTCTTTTTGATCTTTTTGCATAGATGTTTTTCGTTTTCATAGAGACAGACCTTCTGCCAGCAAATACTACTAAGGCTGATTACATATCTCCATTGCACTCAATGTTCATAAAAAAATTCTTTGGTGAGCTAGTTGGGTTTGTTTGTTGGGTTTTTTAAGTCCCCAGTGCCTCAGTGTCAGTTTGTCTATTCCTTTATAGAAAAGTTATGGCTGTAAGGTGACATGGATGATTAGCACTGTTATTTTGAAATGTATATAGTTTTGTCCTAATCTTTAGTGCTATAAAAAAGTCTGAATTTTTAAATTACCTCTCATTTCTCATGATCATTTGTGTTGTGAAATCTGTAATTGGTTTATCAATGACGAACAGATTATAACTCGACAAAGAAACACCTTTAAGGTTATCAAAGATGACAACTGTTTGATAAATTGATAAGTGAGTTTAATAACCTGCTTCATTAAGTAGAAGTAGAAATTAATCTGCAGAGACGTTTACATGTAAAAAGAGCAAGTCAATTGCTCAATGATTTTTTTTTTTTAATTATAATAACAAATCTATTACCAAATGAAGCAGTTTCTTTGGCTGTCCATCTCTCAATTGCACAGAAGGAAAGAGCTTAGTACAATGAGATCAATTAAACAGTAGAGAAAATGTGCCATTTTACAAATTATTACCAATTACTCTAGCTTCTTTCTGAGTTACAAGGTCTGCCAGATTCCTTTGAAGCTCCTTTTGGAAGCTTAATGGTCAAAATCAAGATCCAGCAATTTATCATTCAACTAACCATCATTTCTTAAGTTCATGCAAAGTGACAAACCCTAAAGGAAAACATTGGATTTTTTTTAATTTTCTTTTTTTTTTTTTTTGTAACTTAACAGACTTATCTTCCCCATTTTTCAGGCTCTGGGCTCTGGTTGCCAAACTGTCAATGTTCCAAGGGTAACCCAGGTTATTTCTTATGAGCATTCAGATCAGAAGCAACTTAAATATGCACTGGAAATCACACAGAAAATACCATGTCATTAATTGTGACAACTTAGTTCTGAAACATATTTTTGATGCTCTGTGCACTGAGTTGTTCTGGACCTTTTAAGATATTCTGACGGTGTGCAGACAAAATTATCTTCTATAACATTCTTGAGATTATCTTCTAATCTTAGTTATCCAGACCCCAAATAGTTTCTCTTCTAATATTTTTTGCTATTACTGAGAGATCCATCATGGTTTGAAGTTCCCAAAATCTACCTTTCAGCGGCCTTTCTTTCTACATGAATATGCCATATACCTCCCAAACTTGATTTCTGTTTTTAAGCATGCTAAATTTTCAACTTCTTTATGAAATTTTGTCTTGTTTTTAAGGCTTCTGCACAGCAGACAGCTCTCTGGATCAAAAACGTTGTTTGCCATGCATTGGGCAATATTAAGGCTAGCCAATTAAGCGCTGCTTCTGCTGAGTAGAAGAATATCTTCTTTATCATTATACACCATCAGCTTTCTAATCCCTTCAAGCAATGAGTCTGACGATTATTTTACATTTCTACTATACCTATAAAAATGCACTATTCTTCCTGAGGCTTGCTACATGTTTTATTTTTATATTGCATTCTTGACTGTCACTTGCTGTATACTGTCAGAGAGAAGAATGTCACCAACATTGAGAGGAATATAAGCAGCTCCCAGTTCCTCTAATAACTCAGCAAATTTACATGCTAGGGTTAGGAAAATGGCTTGCAAATTACTGATAGTCATCAGAGTAAGAGTATTTTTTTAGAAGAAAAAAAATCTTCATACCTTTATGCTTGAATAGGTAGATAAGGAGAAAACAGTTTCCAACAGACATCAAAACAAAGAATTAAGAGAATTCTTATGGTGTGGGAATTCTTCTAGTCTGAAAAACTAGTGATAGGTTGATTGGGATTGCTAAGGGAATGGGTGATTAAGTAGTTGTTGGTGGTGGGGTTTTGTTTGGTTTTTTTTTTAATGTAAGTTTGATTTCTGGGATAGAGTTTCACACCAATACATTCTGATTAGTAGATACTCTGCTCAGAGATTGAATCCTGGTCTTTTATAAACAGCTCTACGGGGAGCAATAAGCCTCCTGTCTTAGGCACTTACCCAATATCCCCAGGAAACCAAAGCTCAGGCTCCAGAGTTCAGTTCTTAATTACACAGGATACTTCTATGAGCAAACTGAAGGTATGTCAAGGACTTTTTTAGACTTCAAGAGCAAGTTAAGCTATCTGAGTAGACACAGTTTCAGATCCCTTCAGTGCACTTTGCATTAATCAGTTCTAATTCTCTAGCTTTCCCTTATCCTGAAGGCTTTCTGATGTATTCTGGTATGTCACAGGTTTTGCTGTGTTTCTTTGCTTGTATGTGTGGTCTCGTTTGCTACTATCATAAGCCTTCAAACTTTCTGTCATTGCCTTGTTCCAAGTTACTACTGAAAGGTGATTCTGAAGAAAGACAGGAAAGGGGAGTACAAGCTCACATGCTGAGATAAGCTATTAAATCACTAGCTTTTTCAACTTTGGATGTTACAATTAAGGAATCCTTATTTTAAAAAAACACTACCTAATATTAAAAGAAAAAAAAAATCGTAAAAATAGGTCAGTGGTGACTAGCATGGATCTGTGTGTGAATGGAATCAATTCAGGTATTGTACAACATTTGATGCAAGCTTAATGTACTTTTTCCAGGTTTTAAAATTATTGTTTTCTCTTATCCTTCATGAATGCAAAGGAAACTCCACAATGCTTAATGTGAAATAATGACATGCAATGACAAAAATACTCATGTTTTCTAAAGGTTTAGTGATATGATTCTTGATAACTCTGCTTCCTGTAGTGTTTTAGTGCTTAATTGTGGAAGGATTTATCCACAGTATGTGTTGACTAGTACTATTTTTATGCAGAAGAATATTACAGTTATCTTCTTGCTTTGATCTTTTCTCTCTAGTCCCTTAGTAATTTTCTGTTTCTATTTACAGAAGTAAAATCAAAAGCAGTAAGGGGTGGGGAGGAGCATTTGTTTCATAGTTTTACAACCCACCTTATTTATCTAGTTCTTTATCCTGAACTTATGGTCACTGTTCTTTTGCATTGTAATATATGCAACATCATCATCAGGATTTATCTAAAGAGAGAAAAAGTCATAAAATTAGATAGAAAGATATAAAGTAGGGGGAGAGGAGGAGAGCAATGTCACATACACTGAAATATTACTTATACTGTGTGACAACCACAAAATGTGCAGTATATTATATGCAAGCCGCTTTCAGAATAGTAGGTCTGTTTATATGAGTAAAGTGAACAGGTTTTAAACCCATAGAAATTCCTTTACAGACATGTTCTTAGTTCTTTAACTTTATTTATTGGAATTTAAATGTATTATACAAGAACAAATCTTTTTATAGATACTGCAACAGATGGTCAAACACCATGCTTACCTACAATTATATCCAAAATCAGTGTGGACGGTTATATCATCAAAGACAATAAAAGAACAAATGTTCACAAGCAAATCTGAACCATTAAAGGCCCAACCTACCCTGCAGAAATCCAGCAGGCCAAGTAAAGTGCAGAATCTACACTTGGTGCTCCCAAATGCTGGAAAGTCTGATAGATGAAGAGAGGGGTTAGAGTTCCTCCCAGCTGAAACAATTCATTAGTTTGTGTAAATGCATTTAAATCACATCAGCTAAAATATTTATTTTTTAAATGACAGCTTTTAAAAGCCTTATTTCTAAAGCAGGGTTTTTAAAACCTTGAAAATACAATGAAACCTAAAATCATAAATACTAGTGTTTTCATCTCGCTAGAAAAAAATGTTTTAGATAAACCACAACAACCATTTCTTTTGACTTTGGAAAAAACCCAGCAAGTCAATTATTTGCTCAGTTCTATTTGCAGTGACAGAAAATAGACCTAACTTCCATATGGCTGCAGAGGCAAATGCTGCTTCAAAGGTGGATACTTCTGCTTGGAGATGTTTCATGATAGTCTTTCTCACAGGTAGTCAGAATACTCAGAGCTGGCCTGATTATTGGGGAACTTACATAGTCAAACCAGGATTTAATAGTGCCTACACATCTGCCTGTGGAGAAAGTGTGAAAGGAGGTGGCTATAGCAGCTCTCATCTTTTCTCAACTAATTCCTCTCAAGGTTATTACAGGTTGGTTAGCTGATAAAACGATGCCATTGCGTTTCACCTCTCTGATGCAGACTGAATCAATTTTTGCAACTTGTGTTTTGGTATCTTGTAGTGTAGACAGATAAATGTATTCTTCAGTATATTTTCCTTTCAACACCAGGGATATGGCTTTCATTGTTGCTCTAAAACAAATCACGCTCAATCTTGAAACCCTAATTCACACAGGTGAAGATTAGACTTGACCCATTGTTTTGGCTTTTTAAGCATTTGCCTTTGTAGCTATTGTCTGTCACGTTTTCCGGAGTGGTCTATTCAGTATCATCTCCCTGAAGTGACTGGTTAAAATTTGTTTGTGTTTGTGTGTCTGAGTTGGAGGGAGTGGAAATCAAGAGAAATACTTCCATATTACTTTTTAAAACCAATACAAATATAAGAAATCATTAACTGTTTAGCATTTTTCTTTGTCTATATTCATTACAAATCTCTCAATAGCATGGTTTGGTTTGATGTTTATTGTTCACAGTTGATATTTGGTAAAATATTTTATAATACAAACATACTGATTCCTTAATTGAAAACCTCCTTGGAATTCATAATGGTTTTGAATGGTTTGCAATTATTTGAAGATTTTAAAATACCATGAAAATTAATAGGACTGCTTTGAAAAATGCCATTAAAAAAATATACACCCTTTAAAGAGAACTTCATAGGCCTGTGCTCTTCAGTTTATTATTTGTTCATGCTGCATATATAATATTAGCGTTCAGCATCACTAACTGAATTGCAAGTGGACCTCACTTTCACTTTTGCTATTTTTTTTTATATACGCTGCATTTACTTACTGTAGAAAACAGAAAGGCAATTAAGGAGTGGTGAGGGAAGATCTTTTTCTCTACTTCCTTTTGAGAGGAATAACCAAGATGCTGATACTAGTGCTAGCCAGTATGGAGCACATTCTACCTTAATTCTGTATGCACATCTGCCAGTGTCATCATCAGTGCTAGTATCACTGGTTCTGTATGAGAACTAGTATGAGAGAAAGGGGATGTGCAAGAAAGGCAGTAGGACTGTATGGCAAATGAGCAGATCTTACTTGACAGACAAAAGCTCCTAATTTTTCAAAAACATCACAAGAAAGCGTTTGTGAAAATAGCCTAATACAATGAATCAGGAACATAATTTTTGAGTACAGATGTTCTTAGAGGGTAAATCAGACCTACTAGGCTTCAAATGACAACTCCAGCCTGAATCACCTCTACTCAAAAGTTGTACAAACCACTGAAAGGCATCAATATCCCTTCCACCAAAACCCAGCTGAGAAGTGTTGCAGAGTTTCTTCTCCCTCCTGCTTTACTGGCTGGCACGCTTCCATCAGGTCTCTTGCATACACAAACTGCTATCCAGTGGAGGTGATGGAAAGCAGAAGTGGATAGTTATTTTTGTTCCCTGTGCAATCCATCAGAACTTATTCCAAATAATACTTTGTATTTCATGTGGCAGGAGAGCACCGCTTTGCTAATGGAGTTACACTGCTGAATTCAGTAACAGAAGCTTTACAGAGCAAAACCCAACAGTTAGTTAATCTGTGATGGTGACTACAGTATCATTGGACTCTGACTCCTTAATAGTCAAATGATTTATAGTCAGATTTTTCCATGATAATAAAATACCAGATGTGTTTATTAGAAAGTTTCTTAACACAATTTGTAAGCCCCAGTCATTTGTCTAGTGGAGGGGTTTCATATTCAAATGTAAACTTAAGGCTATAGTCCCCAAATGGTTTGCTACAATTTCCAAACCTTTCAAGCAACTTGTGTTGATTTTTTATTTCCAAATGAAAGGTAGAATGCTTTCCTGTTGTTTTGGCTAAGCCCAGAACATTCTTGTCTATTTTAGCCGCATTTCACCCCATTACATTTTCAGAGTTAATTTGAACATACAGTCAAAGAGAAGCTCCTAACTTAGAGCACTTAAAAATAAGAACATTAAAAACACCACCACTGTATGAATAATGGTGAGAATCCCTGTAATTCAGATTGCATCCAAGTAGTGAACTCAGGAGCATTCCCATCTCTGGATCAGATCATCTGTCTCTCTCAGGATGAGATCTCTCATCCTGACACCTTGGGGTGCACCGATCCTGCCTGCGCCTTGGTTTCTGTGGCCACTGAGGGTGAGCCCATAAACATAAATGGAATGACCAAGCCCTTCAAACCACTTCTTGAGTGTCCTTGTATACGTTTCTGTACTTGAAGAAGAATTTGGCTCTCTAAATTTTGGATTAAAAAAAAACACTAAAAAAACCCCCAAAACCCCAACCCAAACAGAAAAACCCCTTTCGTTAATTAAGTGGCTGCAGTTAGGCTTGCAGACTGTATAGCAAATAAGCAGGAAATCTTTAAAGGAAAAAAAGAGGAAGGGAGGAAGAGAAACTTGGATAGGTTGTTGCTAAAAGGCAGCCTGGTCATGCTGCTTCCCCCCTGTTGAAATACAGTTCAGTTTACATTGTTTTACAAATAAATAGATATTTTGTCATGGCATGACTGTCTGCCTTTTAGTTCAAATGACATTGTATTAGTCTGCAAAGCCAGAGGAACAGTTTTCTTTGGGATATTATCTGCATGGCATTAGGATTAGATAAAATTAGATTACGGTGAGCATTTGGCTTAAATTTTTTCTGTATTTGCCTTTCTGCAGAAAGACAGTTTGCTTATTTTCAGTATAATGCAAAGATTTTGTTTCCTGCATTAACTGATGTATTTCATACTTATCAAAATGGGCTTTATGCTTGTACTTTGTTAACTTACCAACCAGTGGCTCCTCACTTATAAACTGTTACTGCTGTGTTGAAATCAGTGTAGGTATGTTGTCTTGCATCAGTTGAGCATTTGCCTATGTGTATTTTAGTCTTAATTTCTAAAATTATTATTCTACCTGTGACTTGAGCTCCTTCTCTTAATCTTGTAATCTGGAAATAGTAACCTCCTATTACCCTTGTTTCATTCACACTGCATTTCTATCTAGCTGAAAATGGGGATAATAATATTTTCACTTTTAGAATAACTAGAGTTTATTAATTGGGGTTTGTATGACAAAAAGCAGTATAGCAATAGGAAATAATTGAAACCACTTAAAATTCAAGGAAATATGATGTCACTGAAGAACATAAAGATGTAATTTAGGGACCATATCTTACAAACCTATACATGTCATTATCCATGGAGGATTATGGAATTATATCAGTATATGGAAAAATTGTGTGCTGTAAATGAATAAGTGAGAGGTTCCTGAAATCAAAGCTTAGGAAACCTTAAAAACAGAGGGTGGAGAAGAGAAACAGATTGATGCAATTATAGGTGCTATCAACAGTTTAAATCTGCTAGCCACGTTGTTACCTGTAAACCATTATCAGTAAAGAAAAAAAAAAAAGTAATTCCTAGTAGACTGTTCTGAAAATACAATTTAATAGTGTTAATCACGTGGTAGTAGGTCTGGATGCTTAAAATATATTATAGATGTTTCAGAAATCTGCAATAAAGCATGTTTTTAGTAAAGGAGACTCGACCCATCCTAAGTATTCCGTGATTATTTAGCTAGTCTTTCTAAAAATGGCTGCTTTTCTTAATTTAGTAACTTACTCATGAATATGAGATTACTTCAATATTTGTTGCCTTAATCAGGAAAGCATATGAGCAGAAGCTTTCCTGGGGACTGCTGAGAACCTCTGAAATGTTGCAAAGGATACATGAACCCAAATAGAGAGCTTTTTGTTTTTTCTCTCACACACACACACATGCAAGTGAGTGTGTACACATACACACACCACTCGCACTTTTTGTCCTTCTCATTTCATTTCCCCGTGCTCTGTTTCATACCTATGGTGATCTGCCCAGCAGTCAGTATTCACCATGCAGGCTAGATGAATTTTCAGGAAGGCAGAGAAGCCTTTTTTTGATAGGAGGGTAAGCAATGCAACATAGTTGTACTGCGGGGGGGGGGGCTTGTTGTTGTTTTTGGAGGGTTTATTTGCTTGTTTGTTTGGCTTTGTGTTGTCTTTTCTTTTTTAAATACAATCCACTGGAAAATGTATTTGGAGAGAAAAGTGACCCATAATGATGTTCTGTTGAAAAAAGTGATGCTTTGTTGCTGAAAACCAGAAGGAAAATAATGACATAAAAATTGTCCTTGTTCAGGACAACTGCAGTAAGCAAAGATTATATATAATTGGACAGTTATGAATCAATGAAACTGTATACTTTTACATGAATCTTGGCAAAAAGTCAGCTTCCTATGTTTAAGAAATCAGGATCAGAACACTTCTAGAATAAAATAATTAATTTCTTTTACTTTGTGTGTTCTGGTATGGAACAAGATAACTTTGATCCTTCCATTTGAAATGCATTCCATTTCAGTCCTGAAGCTTTTCTGAACTATTATGGAAAAAGCTTCACTTTCCTTTTCAAGGAGAGCAGCACTAAATTTAAACATCTATTTTGTAAGTATATTAAAAGAACAGATAATTTTGAATTATTAGATTTTGCTGTCATGTATTCTGCAGTCACTTGAGTCCATTGATAGAATTACAGTCTGGTAAGTCAAATGTTCTTAGCTTTTATTTTGTATTGTATTATGGATTTTGGTTTCTGGGTCCTCTAGTTCTTTTCATTCTCTGGTTCTACTTTCTGCACATCCCTTCAATACCCCTTCAATATTTCCTAGACCTTGTGATGACATCCTACTGGATAGGTTTTTCACATTCCTCTAGTGATGCTGATTCTTGATTTTGATGGGTATGACATTGCAGCTGTGAATTTGATTAGATAATAATGAGGTTTATTTTTATCCAACTGTTCTCATTTTTTTATCACAATTCTTGTATTATTTAGATGCTTTATATTTTCTAGATGTACTATCCTGATGAAGAATCTGGAACAGAACCATGAACCAGGATTAATTGTTTTTAAAACTGTATTTAGAGATTGCAGAAAAGTACTATGAAGCAGGACGGTAATGCAAAGGGTGTCAGGAAAGACTCACGTGCTTGAGAAGTATATTTTGAGATAATTTTTTTGAATGGAAATGCAGCTATCAGCAGTGGTGGAGTGAGCTGCAACAGGTTTATTTTTAAGTTGTGGGGATTCAGTTACAATATGGATCAAAGGAAACTGTTTCTTTGAAGAACGGTGGACAGGGAATTGCTGACAAGAGAGTGTCCTGCTGAAAAGAAATTCAATAGTCATGATGATCTCTAGTGAATTTAGTAAATGAGGGACAAATCTTGAGATACTTTACATGCTAGCAAAAAGGCAAAGTCTTCTACAAATGGGATGTAAGCCTCAGGAACTTGCTCTGGAGATATTCTCTCACTCTTCAAATCAGTGCAACTTACCAGGGGGAGAAAAAAGAAGTGATGAATATTAGGAGACTTGTCAAGGGTGTAGCAGATGGAGATTTATAGAGACATAACTTCAGGAAGAGACAGGGAATTTCTACTTCTTCCCACCCTCAGTAACAATGGATCATAACTCTAACCCTCTCCTGTGTTCAGACTACAGTCTCGTAGCTGTTGCAAGCAAAATTTACTCAAGTTTTATTTTGAAATTTTAAAGTAAGTTCTTTCAGTCATGTTTTAGTTCACTTTTGAAAGCTTCTGCACAGCTGTCCAAATCTGTTCACTGGGTGCTTCTTTATTTGGTGCATGTAAGTGGCTCCATGTAAGTTCAAAGAGGCCACCACAGTACCCAACTATCTGAACCACTCAGGGGTAAGCTACAGAGGAAAAAAAATAATTTAGAGCACAATGTTGAGAATATTATTCAATAAAATATTGTAAATCAGTAGAGAATTAAAAAGGTTTGAAACTGGAAGTTTTCCTAAATAGGATGATTGAGGGTTAAATCCCATGGGAATGGACTGTTTAATGAATACTACTGAGCCCACGGAGTCCAGGAGCATGACAGTGTTTGATTCTCATGCACGAGATATGATCCAGCCTTAGGAAATAAGGTCTAATCATGACAATTTTTTGTCAGTGTTAAAAGCTGGCAAATACACACACACACGTATAGATATGTCCATATTTCAGCTAAAACTTCATATATCACAGGATATTCTGCTAAAACCAAAAGTGGATGATGCAACTTCCTTTCTTTTCTACTCATCTGAAATCTTTGTGCTTGATGCATTTTCTTCTTTCTTGAATTCATTTGGAGTGGTTTTGTTTTGTGATCTAGAAGAGGAATTTAAGGTGAAGTGATATTTGCTTTCCTATTCATTTACTGTTGGCCTAGATAAGGTTGGTTATTCTCATTTTTGTTTTCTAAGAAATGCTTCAAACAGGCAGATAGACCTGTCATATCTAGAAACATCACATATGGGGCAGAAGATGGTGTTGATAAGAAGTTTACTCCTACTTATTTCTGCACCAACTCTGGGCAAGGGGAGGCCTAGAGGAGAATATTTTCATTTCTGCAGTTAATAATTTCCAGCACAAATGATTGCATGCAAGACTCCTATTCATAGAAATATAAAGACGAAAGGGACTGCAGGACATCATCCCAGTCCCAAAAAGATAACAAATTATATTTGAGTAGTTCTAGAAAGACTTGAGTCTATGCTGTTCTGAAATAATTCTAAGAGTGGAGACTCTGCTGTCTTCTAGGTGATCTCTTATAGCGCTTCTTTATCCTTACTGTTGAGAAGGTTTTCATAATATCCACCCTAAATCTTAATTGCTGCAAGTTAGCACATTTCTTTTTGTCCTATCCATCATTGTTATTGAGAACAGGTTATTTCCTTACTCTTTTGAAACAGCCTTTCATGTATTTGAAGGCTATTATCATGTTCCATCTCAGTTGTCTCCTCTCTAGCCTAATTCTTTCAAGCTTATCGCAGCTCTTCTTCTCTAGACTCTGGTCATGTTGCTCTCTTCAAAATTCTCTCAATTGGCCCATGTCTTGCTGGACTGTGATGTCCAAATTTGTACCTGCTAAGCCTGCTGAGGCTTTATTAGTGCTGAGCTGAAGGGAAGAATTACTTCACATTTTTGCAGGCTATACTTGTGTTTCTGCATTCCAATATGCTGTGAGCGGATATCGACTCACGGTGTCACCCCGAACCACATTAAATTGTGAAGGCTCACACTAAAACTAGGCAACTAAAGAGAAAAGAAGTACTGATCATTTTACCCTCCCACATATCTATTAGATAAATATGATCAAGGTTTATTAAGATTGATCAACTGAAAAGGTATGGAAAAAAGTCCTGATCTTGAAGAAGAATACATTTGTTGTTTACCACAAGAAGATATCACTGATCAACACTTAACTAATTACAGAATGCTTGGTCCATCACAGAGTCACAGAATGGTAGGGGTTGGAAGGGACCTCCAGAGATCATCTCATCCAACACTCCTGCTTGAGCAGGTACACCTAGAGCAGGGTGCACAGGACCGTGTCCAGGTGGGTTCTGAATATTTCCAGAGAAGGAGACTCCACAACCTCTCTGGGCAGCCTGTTCCAGTGCTCTGTCACCCTCACAGTTAAGAAGTTTTTCCTCATATTCAGGTAGAACTTCCTGTGTTCCAACTTGTGCCCCTTGCCCCTTGTCCTGGCGTTGGGCACCACTGAAAAGAGTCTGGCCCCATCCTCTTGACATCCACCCTTTAAATATTTATAAGCATTGATAAGATCCCCCCTCAGTCTTCTCTTCTCCAGGCTGAACAAACCCAGGTCTCTCAGCCTTTCCTCATAAGAGAGAGGCTCCTGTCCCCTGATCATCTTCGTAGCTCTCCACTGGACTCTCTCCAGTAGTTCCCTGCCTGCCTTGAACTGTGGAGCCCAGAACTGGATGCAGTACTCCAGATGCAGGCTCACTAGGACGGAGTAGATGGGGAGGATAACCTCCCTCGACCTGCTGGCCACACTCCTTTTAATGCACTCGGGATGCCATTGGCTGCCATGGCCGCAAGGGCACATTGCTGGCTCATGGCCAACTTGCTGTCCACCAGCACTCCCAGGTCCTTCTCAGGGGAGCCGCTTTCCAGCAGGTCAACCCCCAACCTGTACTGGTGCATGGCGTTGTTCCTCCCCAGGGGCAGGAGGACCTTACACTTGCTCTTGTTGAATTTCATGAGGTTCCCCTCGGCCCAGCTCTCCAGCCTGTCCAGGTCTCACTGAAAGGCAGCACAGCCTTCTGGTGTATCAGCCACTCCTCCCAGTTTTGTCTCACCAACAAACTTGCCGAGGGTACACTCTGTCCCTACGTCCAGGACATTGATGAATAAGTTGCACAGGACTGGACCCAGCACAGACCCCTGGCGAACACCGCTAGTTACGGGCCTCCAACCAGACTCTGCGCTGTTGATCATGACCCTCTGAGCTCTGCCGTTCAGCCAGTTCTCAATCCACCTCACTGTCCACTCATCAAACCCACACTTCCTAAGCTTACCTGTGAGGCTGTTACGGGAGACAGTGTCAAAAGCCTTGCTGAAGTCAAGGTAAACAACATCCACTGCTCTCCCTTCATCTACCCAGCCAGTCACACCATCACAGAAGGCTATCAGGTTGGTCAAGCATGATCTCCCCTTGGTGAATCCACATTGACTACTTCTGATAACGTTCTTTTCCTCTACATGCCTGGAGATGACCTCCAGAATGAACTGTTCCATCACCTTTCCAGGGAGGAAGGTGAGGCTGACTGGTGTATAGTTTCCCGGGTCCTCCTTCTTGCCCTTTTTGAAGACTGGAGTGTTGTTGGCTACCTGCCAGTCCTTGGCCACCTCTCCTGTCCTCCATGACCTTTCAAAGATGAAGGAGAGTGGCTTAGTGACAGCATCCGCCAGCTCCCTCAGCACTCGTGGGTGCATCCCATTGGGGCCCATGGATTTGTGAGGCTCCAGTTTGCCTAAATGATCTCTAACCCAATCCTTCTCAACCAAGGGGAAATCTTCCTTTTTCCAGATTTTCTCTCTCACCTCTGGGGGCTGGGATGCCTGAGGGCAGCCTCAGCAGTAAAGGCTGAAGGAAAGAAGGCATTCAGTAACTCTGCCTTCTCTGCATCCTGGATCACGAGGTCCCCCACCTCCTTCAGCAGCGGCCCACGGTTTTCCCAGTCTTTTTTATCATCCTAGTCACCCTATACCATATACCCTATACCCTATAGTCAATCTATTCACCAGCCACTGGAAATTCGGTACTCTTATCAAGCTAGAAATCATGCATTGCAGATTAATGGCCTGGTTTGTCTTAAGGCTCTGGGTTTTCTCAGTCCTTGTGTTTATAGACAACTAGGTCAGAAAATTTCCTAATAAGGTTTATGTATATATGGCTAAATATTGATGAAATATCTGCTGATCTCACCACTGTGACCAAATGCCTCAGTGGTACAACAGTTTGTCCTTTTCATATGAAGAGATTAAATTAGAGATTCTAAATAACTTAACAAAAAGTTAACTGTTGTTTACCACCTGGGTCTGTATTGAGTAGCGATGCAGGAATTCCCTGCTGCTAGTCATATTTACAACCAACATTTCCCCAAACTGTAGCAGTACTGGAAAGGAAGAAGCAAACTTCTTCAAATGCATAAATAGAATTTTCCTTCTGAAAAACTAATCTTGTGATTCTGCTCATTTCTGAGCTTCTTTAGTGGAAGAAAGACTTTACTGTATTGCTTACACATTATAAATCTCCTTTGACGAAAAAAAATAAAAGAAGTGCAAACTAACAGTGATACATTTTATATACCAAAAAGCTTTTCATATACTGAGTTGTGTAATTGAAGCCCATTTTGACTGGAGAAGTTGCTTTAGAAGTTTTTAAGGTTGTAAGCTGTTTCTCCCTGTGTAATTCAATAGCTCATTACCAGTTAAATATAATTATATTATACTGTATATAGATCCAGTGTTCTGGAGGAATTCCACAAGAAACACATGCACTCGTGGGATATACTGGATATCTAATGGATATTTATTTTAATGGCATAAACATTGCTCTAAATCTCTTTTTGCATTAATAATAAATTGATCATGAGTGTGAAGTAGGTGGAAATTAAAAATAGCTTCTAATAATTTGTAGCTCATATTGATTTTGTTGGAATGTTTTAACACTAAGGTAATGTCCAAGTCTTTGGCTTGTGGAAATTCCATTCAGGTCAATGGGATGTTGGTTGAAACCATCCAACTCCAAGTCTGTCCTTCAACTCCAACTTTGTGGCTTTCAACCAGAGCATGTGTATCAGAGCTCAAAATTATGTGGCAACATGAGTGTTGCTCTTGCTTAAGTTGTAATTTATAAACCTTTCATGTTATTGTAATTCTAGCATAGAAGTTCACTCTTAGCCAAAGGAGGGTTGCTCATTGTCCCATACAATGCAAGTGCCTTGGAAGGCAGTCCTGAAGGGCAATGGGGTCCAGGAAGGCTTGGCATTCTTCAAGAAGGAAGTCTTAAAGGTGCAGGAGCAGGCTGTCCCCATGTGCCATAAGACAAACTGGCGGGGGAGATGACTGACCTGGCTGAACAGGGAGATTTTGCTGGGACTCTAGAAAAAAAAGGAGAGTTTACCACTTTTGGAAGAAGGGGCAGGCAACTCAAGAAAAGTTCAGGGATCTCATTAGGTCATGCAGAGAGAAAATTAGAAAGGCAAAAGCCCAGCTAGAACTCAATCTGGCCAGTGTAAGAGATAACAAAAAATGTTTTTACAAATATATTAACAACAAAAAGAGAGCCAAGGAGAATCTCCATCCTGTATTGAATATGACGGGGGGACTTTGCCACCAAGGATGAGGAGAAGGCTGAGATACTTAATGCCTTCTTTGTCTCAGTCTTTAACCATCAGACCAGTTATCCCCAGCGTATTCAGCCCACTGAGCTGGAAGACAGGGACAGAGAGCAGAACAAACCCCCCATAATCCAGGAGGAAGCAGTTAACAACCTGCTATGCCACCTGGACACTCACAAGTCTATGGGGCCAGATGGGATCCACCCAAGAGTACTGAGGGAGCTGGTGGAAGAGCTTGCCAAGCCACTTTCCAGCATTTATCAGCAGTCCTGGTTAACAGGGGTGGTCCCAGATGACTGGAGGCTTGCCAATGTGACGCCCATCTACAAGAAGGGCCGGAAGGAGGATCCAGGGAACTACAGGCCTGTCAGCCTGACCTCGGTACTGGGGAAGATTATGGAGCGGTTCATCTTGAGTGAACTCACCGGGCAAATGCAGGACAACCAGGGGACCAGGCCCAGCCAGCATGGCTTCATGAAAGGCAGGTCCTGCCTGACCCACCTGATCTCCTTCTATGACCAGGTGACCTGCCTAGCGGATAAGGGAAAGGCTGTGGATGTTGTCTACCTGGACTTTAGTAAAGTCTTTGATATTGTCTCCCACAGCATCCTCCTAGAGAAGCTGGCAGCTCATGGCTTAGACAGGTGTACTCTTCACTGGGTAAAAAACTGGCTGGATGGCCAAGCCCAGAGAGTTGTGGTGAATGGAGCTAAATCCAGCTGGTGGCCAGTGGTGTTCCCCAGGGCTCAATTTTGGGGCCAGTCTCATTTAATATCTTTATCAATGATCTGGATGAGGGGATCGAGTGCGCCGTCAGTGAGTTTGCAGATGACATCAGATTGGGTGGGAGTGTCGATTTGCCTGAGGGTAGGAAGGCTCTACAGAGGGATCTGGACAGGCTGGATGGATGGGCCGAGGTCAATTGTATGAGGTTTAACAAGGCCAAATACTGGGTCCTGCACTTGGGTCGCAACAACCTCATGCAATGTTACAGGCTTGGGGAAGAGCGGCTGGAAAGCTGTGTAGCAGAAAAGGACCTGGGGGTGCTGGTTGACAGCTGGCTGAACATGAGCCAGCAGTGTGCCCAGGTGGCCAAGAAGGCCAACAGCATCCTGGCTTGTATCAGGAATAGTGCGGCCAGCAGGAGTAGGGAAGTGATCGTGCCCCTGTACTTGGCACTGGTGAGGCTGCACCTGGAATAGTATGTTCAGTTTTGGGCTCCTCAGTACAAGAAGGATATTGAGTTGCTGGAGGGTGTCCAGAGAAGGGCAACAAAGCTGGTGAAGGGTCTGGAGAACAAGTCTTATGAGGAGCAGCTGAGGGAACTCGGATTGTTTAGCCTGGAGAAGAGGAGGCTGAGGGGAGACCTTATCCCTCTCTACAACTACCTGAAAGGGGGTTGTAGTAAGGTGGGTGTTGGTCTCTTCTCTGTTAACTAGTGACAGGACAAGAGGAAATGGCCTCAAGTTGCAGCAGGGGAGGTTTAGATTGGATATTAGGAAAGGGTTGTCAAGCATTGGAACGGGCTGCCCAGAGAGGTGGTGGAGGCAGCATCCCTGGACGTGTTCAAAAACTGTGTAGATGTGGCACTTTGGACATGGGTTGACGGTTGGACTTGATGATCCTAGAGGTCTTTTCCAACTTGAATGATTCTATGATTCTATGAAATGCTTCATTCTGCTACAAGGGGAAGGTAAGAAACAGGGATCCTGATCCCAAGCTTTGTGTTAGGTTATGTGCCCCTTTGATGCAATAAAATGTAGAGCACATGCCCTGTTACATAGCCAATGCACAGGCTGTATCCATTAGGTCACTGACACAGAGGGTTTATCTCCTACCACTTGACCTGATGCAAGTGGTGTGCCCACATCTCACACTGAGCTTATCACTAACATTGTAAGTTTAAATCTGGCAATCGTGATGAATATTTAGGGTAGAACAATGATATTTTCATTAAAGCTGGCTTACAGGAGCAAACTAAATGGAAACTGAAGTTCTTAGTATCAAGCATTGAAAATTTATATTGTAATATTTAATCTCCCTTTAGTACTTTTGTGTTCCTTCAGTAGGAATTGAGTGAAAACAAGGTGAAGGCTTTCAGGACATTACTTAGAGTAGGAGTTTTATTAAGTAAAGTGCCCTGATTTGAGCTATAGGAATTAACTAATTTTAGGTTTAGAGGCAGCTCTGAAAAGAAAATACGTGAAAGAAGATTTGTTCAATCCCAACTAAAAAACAGTGATGAAGAAAAGGCATTTCGTTTTTTTAAAGCAAGACAATAAAAAATGATTAAAGAGAACATAATTTTTAAATGTTTCTAAAATGCTTAAAAATAATTTTTAAAAATATGATGCTTTAGTTTTCATAATGTGTGTCCTTTAGTTTTTCACTACAAGTAATTTGAGACATTCTCATGCTACCAAATGAAAAAAAAGTTTCACTGCAAGTTTTTGCTTGACTTTACTGCTTTCACTGGTTTATAAAGCACTTTGATATATCTGGATAAGGACTACACTGGTACTAAGCTGTTTTTAAATAAGGCAGCCACAGATCAGTAGCATATACAGTACCAACTCCACTAATAAAAAAACAGTTCTGCGGGAGACAGGGATATGGAAAAAACGTGATAATTCTTATTATGTGATTGTCTTCCTCCAGTGCGTGGCATAATTCTGATTAAAATTACTGGCAGTACTTTGTGTGCATCAAAAGAAAAACAGCTCCAGGAACTGACATCCTGTTAAATGTGGAAGAGCTATTATAGGCTAGTGGTTCAATATGGTGGTTTTTGAAAACTTCCTAATGAAAACCCAGTACGTATTATGCCCCTAAGCTTTTCTGGGCAGTAATGCTGAACTGTGTAACCAAAGATGGCCAGCAGTGCACCCATATTTTCTATTGAAATTTATGATAGTTTTAGCATGCACAAAGATTCAAAGAGCAGGTTTCAGACCATTATCTTTTTAGGGCCCCATTCTTCTCATTTTACTTATTAGAAACAAAATTAGATCAAAAGGTGTTAAAAGAAAACTGCTAGCTTTCTGACCCTTTAAAAATATGTATGCATTGTATGTTTTTTTCTCTGAGTACATCTTTTATTATGCACTGAAATAAATAGGTAAAATTAAGCAAGTTTTGATAGAGTCATAAAGTTGCAGCTGAGAAGTCATGTATTTTCTTTTCTGTTAGAACCTGGTTTTAAAAGATAAGTTGGTTGTGACTCTTCATTTTAATTATATAGCAGGTGCCCTCTCTTAGCTAGGAAAATTTTTAATGTAATTCATTAAAAACCAAAACACAGGTATGAATTAAATGATTTTCTGTTTCCAGTCTCTTGCTGGTTGCAGGTATTATTTGCATATATGCTAAGGAGAATAAGCTTGGTTCAACAAAGTCTCTTTACAGTGATAATGCTTTCCCATACAAGTTGTCCCATTAAGCAAAGTTGATCAGATATTTACAGGATTCTCATTTATCTGTGTATAAAAACTGAGGAAAGCCCACACATCCATAATTATTATAAACATTGGCATTTATCATGAAGCAATCTCAAAGTGCTTTAAACACAGTATTGGCTTTAATGCCACACTGAATGTTCTTGTTAGAGCTTTATAGATACAAACTTTTAGGTGTCGAAGACTTAATCCTGCAATGCACTGTTTAATATTAGGCTTGAAGATGAAAACCTTTGAAAGCGTTCAGCATTGGTATGAAGAGTGTAATTCTACCAAGCCTTACTCATGCAAATAATCTTTATCCTTGTGACTGATAACATTGACCTTGTTTGTCAATTAGCTATTAAGTGACTAATGGTTTGTAGTGATTTGCCCAAGGTCGCACTTGAAAAGCTGTGGCAGAGGCAGATGTAGAACTTCCATCTTTTCCATACTACCAAAGGGAAGTGTAGCGTAATGTTTTAGATGAGGGTATGGCACGCCACCTGATAGCATAGCCATCACAGAAGTAGTTAATTTTATGGTGTCACTGGATGAGAGATGTGTACTATGACAGTAAAATGTAGGTAGCTGTTTTTATTTGAATGCTTCAACAAAAGTGTATATATTTTCTATATTAGAATCCCCTTATATTTGTCCTTAGGAAAAGAACAGAATGCATGTATCACCAGATATTCTCCCTCGTTAAGTTAATTATCTTTGGCTTCTATACTAGCTTAATTTTTCTTGCCCTATCAATAGGCCTACTCAAAGAAGTACAACATAAAGGTTTTTATCTGTGTTATTGATTGGCTAGAAAGTGATGTGTTTGGGACTCTGTTGGAGATTCTCTAGTGACTATTTATTTAAATTGGGGAAAAAGAAACAGTATTACTTGAAAAAAGAATAACTAGAACTTTCATTTAACATTACAAAAGAGGGCATTGCTTAATCCTTGAAGTAGGAAATTGCTTTTCGTCATGATCCATTGCTTTCATACTGTTTCTGGCTGCTGGTGCTAAAGGAAAGAAAAACTATGTTCTCACTCTGTTTTCACTGTATCTGTTTTCTTATCCTCTACAAAAACTTGGCTGCTAATTTGTTGTTGAAGCAAATAAAGGGAGGGGAGAGCTTGGCTATGAAAAGATCTTTTTGTCTCAAATGGGCATTTGCAAATATGGAAGCAAAGCAAAACTTTATGTGGGAAACTGAAAAAAGGAAATCAAGGATTTGAAATAGTATATCAAAGCTGAAGTATATGAGATATTGCAATTCTTTGAGATGCCGTTATGGGTTTATACCTAAATTCAGCAGCATGTTCCCAGAAGATGGATGTTGCTAAGAAGTGTTTCTTCTTGTGTTCTGATCTTGTACATATATAGAGAGAAAGAAGACGACAATTAATAGCAAAAGGCATAGCTGGCTGGAAATGATGGTGTCTTTGTTTCACCTTGCTTAAAACTCATTCTTTTTTGTTAAAAGCACCTATTGTTTTACTGCTTCTAAGATGCACTACAAAAATATAGCGTGTTACAGCTCAGGGCTGGAAAACACTAATGGACTGTAACTAAGGAATGATTATTTAACTTCAGAAGTTACAATATTTAGTTAATGATTCCCTGACATTGTCAGGACAGGTCACAGAATGCATTTTAATGTAATTATAAGTTAGCAGCAGCGGTTTATATTTTTCCCCTAGCAACAGCAGTAGAAGTTGTATTTTTCTCTTCTCCTATCAGTGGTGACTCCTGTTTCCTTTTTTAATCTGATGGCTTTTTTTTTTTTTAAAAAATCCATTTAGTCTTGCAAATCATAATCAAAGGTTAGGCTAGCAAAATAGCAATCTGAAAATAATTGTGACAGCGAGTTTTTGATACTGGTATGTAACAGAAGAGGTACATGTAGGTTTAATTTTGAGTTTTCGCTTGTGCTAGCTATATAAGGAAAATAGCAAGACCACACCATATGCCCAATAAAAGCGTCATTAGAAAGGCATTAGTAGATTAATCCAACTTACTCTGTGGTTTATTTTATTTAGAATGTAATAAGGTAAGTTCATTAGTTTGCAGACTTAATGTTTTCTACTGTACCTCAAAGCAACCAGTAACAATTCCACTGAGACTCGGCAGATCTCACTAACACCTGTCAAGATAAACACATGGCTCTCTAGGGGAATCATCTTGGCAACATAACTGAGGAAATCTGGAAAAAAGTAAGTCTTTCACACACAAAAGGGTGTTACACAGTATAAACTTGATTAATGATTTTCACATGCCTCAGAGGTCATATATATCTCTTTAAAGTGGAAAAAAAGTCAAATCTATCTCTGAAGAACAAATATTTTGGAATGTACAATACTGCATTTGAAATGTATTTTAAAGAACGTCAAGGATGTAGAATAATTATGCAATTTGAATTGCACCTCAGAAAGGCTGTCTGAGACCAGCAATTGAGTCTCCATCCCCCTAGGGCTAATATATTAGATTACAAGGATTATTGTAGTGGCAGTATTTGTGCCACTACATTTAAGATTATGTCAGCATTTCCATTTTAAACCTGTATGTTCAGAGTCTCATAACTCAGCTATAGAAAACTTGCTTGGCACTACAAACAAATACGTTTTCTGCACGATGGTGACACTTTTTCAGGGGAAAGAAAGAAAAGAAAAGAGAAAGAAAGAAAGAGAAAGAAAGAAAGAGAAAAAGAGAGAACAAGAAAGAAAAGCTTAAAGCTAAATAAGTATTTGGACATTTTAAAGTTATGAATGCCAAAAGTTAATGCCATCTTCTTACAACTCTGCTTTTTAAATTTGGTTATTTCTACAGCTGACTTGTGACACTACTGCTGTCTGGAGTCTAAAGCAATGTACTGAACTAGAAGAGTGGACAGAATGATAGCAGACTGTACCTTACCCCTTTCTTTGCCAATATTGTTACAGGACTAATGTGTTCACAGGAGGCAGGAGGTAGAACTGCACTGTACATCCTCTTCTCTACCAAGGCCACGAAGGGGGTGGGGGTGGGGTGACAATCATGAATCATGATGGGTGATATCTTAGAAATCCTGTCAGGAAAATCTGCCTAAAAATGCACTTCTGACTGTTATTTATTTTAGGCACTCCACAAACATCATTTAGGGCTCTCCTGGCTACCACTGGACTTCCCACCAAAAAAAAAAAAAAAAAAAAAAAAAAGGCAACTAGCTTTGCCTTGCAAGGTCTTTAAGCTCAGTTTCCCCATTTTAGGGCCATTGTGCTTTGGGTCTAGTTTCAGCTTGGCCCTCACATGGCATTTAGTATCTCAGGTATTATGTATGGGAAGCGGTAATAAGAGCTGCAGACAACCCAATACACCCACTTTTCCTATTTCTGGAGGCCTTTATAAACAAACAGGCTTTGCATATACTTCATGTGCTTGTACTGGATACAAAGGAGCATAACGCTGGATTCTGTTATTGGCATCTGTCACTGATCTCATCAAACTTCTTGATGAGTAATTTGCAACCTATTTTTGTGCCTTTTTTTTTTTTTTTTTTTTTTTTTTTTTTTTTTTTTTTTTTTTTTTTGTCCTTAGCCGGAGTATTTGCTGAGGAGTTCAAATTAGTAGCATTTAAGCTGTAGTCAGGGATCTCTCTTTTCTGCAGCAATGCAGCACCAGTTCCTGCAGCAGCACTGGTGGACATCAGAGAGACTTTTGCAGGTTCTGCAGCAGTCTAATTGCCCATAGAATTAACTGCTCATGCAGTAGTCCAGAGAGAACATGAGTACAGCCTGCCCTGCTTGATACAGGGCTACAAATCTCTTAAATACCTCCATGTATATACATGTGGATTTGGCCTTAATTCTTGTGGCTTTAGATTGGAATGAAAGGGGGAACCTAGCCAAAGTGTTAGCACCCTTTGTGCTAAGTTAGAAAAAAAAAAAAAGAGAGAAAATACAAAATTAAATGGCATTGCAGCGCTGGCAGCCAACAAAAGATAACCCCCAGTACCGTACAAGCCATCCTCCTCAAGGCAGGTCAAACCAGGGCTAACGCAAGTAATGGTAGATGGACTTGGCAAAGTGCCCTGCAGACTGATGGACCAGCCAGGGCTGGAGGGAGCTTCCTTTCAGAGTCAAAATTCCCTGTTGGAAAATGTTCTCCAACCAGTCCCTTCTATTCTAAATTGAAAGGATCTGGCTTATGTGCATGGTTTCAATAAAACGAAACAAAATAAAAATCAGCTTGCTTTTGATGGCAAGGAATACAGAGAAAGAGGTTGTTTCTGTCTTTATGTGCAAAGAATCAAGAAACCTTTAATATGAATATTTAAGCCTGTTTAGATGGACAGATTTATGGACAGAAAGACTTATTAACTGCACTGGGATTTATTTTGTACTATACATATAGAGAGAATAGCTGCACTACAGAGAGAGCAGCCTAAGTATTTCTGTTGTAAACTCCCCTTTTTTTACATGATCACCCAAAATTTGAATTTCTCTGTATTTTATGACTGCACAAATACTCCATCCATCTCTCCTAGAGTTATATTTTTTACCTTCTAAGCCTCTGAGTAGTTTACATGATAGTTTATTGGCTTCCTTTCTGAAGTAAAGGGTTTCTGCCCTAAGTTATGTAGGGTTAGGACACAAGCTGGCCATAGTTATTCATGGATAACAAGCCTAGGTTTAGTATGTTGCAACCGGACTGGCTTTTGAAAGAAACAATCTCAGCTGTTTAAAAGGAAAATTAACATGTTAAATGTTATCAGACATTGAAATGTCTGAATTTTTAGTATTGGAAGATCCCGTGTATAGGTCCTTAAATTCATCAGAGGTTATGGAGGCAAGTGGAAACATTAGCTTGAATGTTTTCTTCTCTAAGCTGCTGTCTGTAGGATGGATAAACATAAATTCTGGCCTGCTTAATTGCAATCACAAAACATCCACAGGTTTTCAAATGAAGTGAGATCCCGTACTCAGTAGTAGAGAAAAGCTATACTAGAAAAACATAGAAAGTATGTTAAAGTGTTCATTGAATAGTATTCCCTGTAATACAAATACATATTTGAGGGTTTTTTTTTCTATCCGAGTTTGCTGAACAGCACTTGAGCTTCAGTTTAAGAGTGGACGTTGCAACACTAAGTGCAGGATTTCACCTCTGGAGAACCACGGTGGCCAGAGAAAGCCTGGTTGCATAAGGTGGCACTTAACCTAAAGGAGCCTTTAATTGAACTGACGACTTCTCCTAGCCTAAGGCATAGTCTGCACTTAAGTTTTGCTAGTGCCACCAAAGTCATTCACCTTAACTGATATAGCTGTATTGACAGGAGTCAGGGTGTAGGGAGATATGGTTGTACCAGCAAGAAGTATCTGATTTCATCAGAGGCAGTAACGTAAATTATACTCATGGAAGTACTTTTTTTGTTTGTATAAATCTTCTTCAGGAGCATTTGGTGTTTATAGGATAATGGCAATAGAAGCAGCCAGGGAAAGATGTGTTTTTACAGTTAAGGATATTCTTGTTCATAAACTTAGGAACCTACTAGTATTCACAGAGTTCACTTGGTGGAAATAACTTGATTAAAAGTCACATTTACTACCAATGTGACCTGCACAGGCTAAGTGTTAAGTGGGGTTAAAAAAACATTAAATTAACTTCACTGAGCTAAGTTTCTGAAATACTAAAAACTACCTTATGAAGACTAGTTTATTTTCACACTTTATTTGCTATGCCTGCAACGGGACATTTATTTGTTTATTGCCCTCTTTTGTACCACTTCTTCCTCCTTTAAGTGAACCTTCACAGACTGATACCACAATGTTGATTGATTCTGTGCCCTTGGGGATTAAACCCAGATTATTTCAACTTCAGCTAGTCCTCAGCTAACAGAGTCATACTCTTATGTCAGCAGGGGGTAAAAAAGAAAGTATTTTAAATAAGAAATGCTGCTTACCATCGGTTTTCATAATGTTAACTTGCAGATGCTTTTAACTTTTACTTTTCATTAAAAAGCTTAAATCTGAGTGTTAAGACACCCAATTAAGCTTTTTAAATAAAACATGAAAAGACTAGAAGTATGTGACTACCAAGATTTGCTTCAAATTGGAAGGAGGTCCTTGCTGTTACCACAAAAAACTGAGCAAGAGGGGATTTTTACTTCCTGGAATTTCCTTCTTTTGCCTTCCTGTCCCCATCTGCCTTCCACTTGCTTTCATACACACTTCCTTCTTCACCTTCCTTTTCACCTTCTTGTTATTCTTTCTATTTTCAATCTTTTTATGAAATTTTCTGCACGTTACTTCTCCCCATTTCTTACCTGTCCACTGCATTAAATCACCTTTCTCCTCCCTGAAACTTGGATAGTCCCCCTCTTGTTTCTCTCTGTGGTTCAGGATGCAGAGAGCCAGGAAAATGTCAAATGTTATTAGAGCTAGTACATACAAGGTGCTGAGCACATTGCCAGATCCAGAAAGGGATGCCTGTTTAGGCTCAGTCTCCCCATTCACATTTTAACTGGGTACTTAAATAAGAGTTAGACACCTAAATAGCTTTGTGGAGACTGGCCTTTGTGTCCTCAACTCTTGGTTCGGATAGGCCGCAGCAAAATAATCCATTCATTTAACAGTCCCTAAGAGTGTTTAACATCGTAATGTAACACCTAAAAATGACCCATTATAATCTATCCGATGAAAAAACTTCTCAAACGCAGATTTAAACTAGAAACTTTAGCGGCAGTTATGTGTGTGCACTGCATAAATAATACACGTTTAATAATGCCGAGCACTTAAACACCCTTTTTATCTCCAGTAAAATATTAAATGAAGTATCTTTAGAAGTACCTAAACATTTTATTCACTTATCCTTGGTATTTAAGCACTTTAGGCCTCCCTGACACAGTAGATGGCAGGTGGAGTAAGAATTTAGGTGAAGGTGCTCAAGATACAAACATACCCAACAACACAGAGAAAGAATGCTTACACAAAGTCCTACTGTATCCACACCAAAGTGTCTCTTAGTTGAATAAACTATGGTCAGGCTGGAAGGGATCTGCGGAAAGCCTCTGTTGCAAGGTTACGCCTAATGGGAGGCCCCCAACGGGGCGGCAGCCATGCTTTCCTGGATGCCAGCGGGGAAACTCCCACCGAGAGAGAGGTAGCAGAACGCAGCTCTTGATGGAGGCCTTAAAACAGCCGAGCAGAAGTTAGTCTAGACAGGACTTGCCAATCTGAACAACTGCGTTGCCAACTGTATCGTTACACGGTTGGCAATACCGGCTTCCTATTTCAGAGAAGTGATAACAATTTTGAGTTACGCGTCTGTAGGATGTCTAGAATCATTAAGAACAGTCAGCTAACTACTGCATGTTTCTAAAACGGCAGCAACGTGTGAACAGTTTACTGAAAAAACTGGTTCCAGTGACTGACTGAAATATTTTGTTTCCTGAGTCAGATTGATAGAAAACCTAGTGATATGTATGGATAAAATTTCTAAAACATATTACTTGCATGAACAGGAAATATACATCAGGGGCTTTAATTTCAGGAGAGTTAGCGAATCCAGTTTCTTTAAGATTTCTTTCATTTTTCCTTCTTTCCTTAACTCTGAAACTCAGAGAAGATATATTGCATTTTATCTTTTAAGAGGTGACAGTGCATGGCAGTTGCAAGCTGATCGTTTGGAAGACTGGGATTTCTTACTTCTTTTACACTAAGGCTTCTTGAGACAGGTTGGAAAAGTCACCGCCATCCTCACAAGCTGCCTTTCCCAGTGGCAAGCCGGGGGTGGCAGAGGACAACCCCCGCCGCGGAGGACCGCTGCCCCGGGGCCGCTGTGCGGTGCTGGGGTGCCGGGGACCGGCCGGGACCCCCCTCGCCCCGCACCGCCGCCGCCTCTCCCGCTCTGGCGGGCTTCCTCCGCTGCTTCCACGGAGCGCAGAAAGGCCTTGGGCGCTAAGCCTGAGGGGTTTCGGGTTTTTTCTTTCCCCCTTGAGTCCTTTCATCACCGCGTTCTCATCTTTTCACGATTTACCTCGGCGTCTATGGCAAAACTTTGGGTCCGCGGCGGGGCTGCGGTGCGGCGCATCCCGGCGGGGAGGGGTGTAAAACGCACCGCCCCCGGGGCCGGGCAGGAGCCGCCGCTGCCTCCCCCCTGCTCTGGGGGTTTCGGGGAGCCTTCGCCGCCCTGGGCAGCCCCCGGCCCAAGGCGGCGCTGAGGGGCGTTTCTCCTCGCCGGGGGAAGCAATCCGCCCTGGGCTGAGCAGAGCCCGGGCGAAACGCCCTTCTCTTTCTTAAGCCTACGCAGGCTGAGTAAGGGTTGTGACTTCCCTCGGCATCCGTGTGAATTAGAAGGCGCCTCAGCAAATTGCAGCGGTTTTCGTTTAAATTCACGCGAAACGCATAAAAAAGGCATTCTCACACCCACCGCTCGCCCTCTCCTTTTCACGCATCCGCACCCCGCACCCATGATCTCATGCTGCTGAAGGCACGGCACAAGATCTACGGCAGGCTGGAAACGGTGGAGGGAGGGAGGGAGGGAGGGAGGAAGAAGGGAAGAGAGGGAGCGAGGGAGAGGAGAGCCGGGAGCGTGCGGCTCTCACACCCTGCTGCGCCCAGGTGCGGTACTGCAGGGGCTGCGCCCCCCGCGGCCGCCTCCGGGAGGTGCGGGACCCGCCGAGGGGTGAAATGTTTTCCCTTTCAATGCAAACCTTCGTTTTTAAACGTGACATCTCCCACCCTGGGGCGTGGGGGGGGTAGAGTAGCCCTTCCCGCTGTTTTCGGTGGGCGGCGGGGCCCCGCAGCCGGGGGGCGATGCGGCCGCTACCGGCTCCCCCCTGCAGCTGGTGCTGGGGGTGGGGGTCAGCCCAGAAACGGGTTTTTTCCAGCCCCAATTTGCGGCCGTGGCTGCGGTGGGCAGCCGAGGTGCGGTAGTTGAGTAGTGCTGGGGGGGGGGGGGGGGGAACGGGGACGGTCACCAACCCAAACCCAGTAACTCTTTGTTAGGCGCCGTGCGTGTAATTACCGGGTAATCAAAGCCGATGCTCGAACAGCGAGAGGGAAACATCGGATGGGCGAAGTTTAGGCCAATTAAAAGACCCGAAATCGTTCTTTTTTTAAGATGAAAGTGGTTTTTCAAGACAGTGGTACATCTGAACTACCGGAGGAGGGGAAGCGCTCCCGCCGTGCTGCTGACTCCGCGGCGGGGCTGGGCGGCGGGAGGGGAGAGCGGCGCGGCCGTGTCCTCCGCACCGCCCGAGCCGTGCTCTGGCAGCGCCCGGCTCCCGAAAGGCAGGGGGAGAGGCAGCGCGACTGTGTGGGAGCTGAACTCAGCCTCCCTCCTTAACATAGGCTCGTCCTCTGCATTGCATCCGAGCCTCAGCGATTTGCTGTTTGGAGACTGCAGATTTGCATAGCCCTGCTCTTCGCAAGCATGGGGTGGTGGTTTTGGGTTGGTTTTTTTTTTTTTTTGGGGTTTTTTCCTCCCCCCCCCCCCCCCCCCCCCCCGGCTTCTTTCATAAGGGTGCACTATTCTCCCTGAAAACATCCTCGGGTATTACTGTCAATAGTCAGACCACTGAGATTGCCGGAGCAGCCTGATTATTGTCTGGCGGCGTGTGCGACCGTGTGTGTGTGTGTGTGTGTGTGTGTGTGTGTGTGCGCGCCGGGAGAGAGCTCGCTCGGTGAGGGCTTCACCAGTTTGGAGATGAATGGAGGGAAGAGCAGCACTTTGATTTTTCTCTGCTTTCCCAGCGCTGGCTGATGGAGTGGCATCCCCTTTTTTCTTTCTTAGCAGAAATGTGGCACGATTGGCTACACTGTGGATTACTGAGGATGGGGGAATGCTTGGCACTCTCGTAGCCCTTGCAACTGTGGAGTATTGTTAATGAGCACCAGCCCCGGGAAGGCTGAAACTAGCGATTGTTTCGAGCGCGGGGCTTTTCCCCCTCTTCCACCTCTTTCCGAAGGCTCTGAACTGCCTGGATTCTCCGCCTCTGACTATGTCTCGGATTGTTTTGGGTAGAAGAAGACCTGGAGAAAAGGATCCTCATAAGCTTTCCCACAGGGAAGAGATGGCTCGCCTGGTGCGGTGAGCTGCAGCCAGCGCCGTGTGCGTGTGTGCGAGCGCGCCTCTCTCCAAACTTTGCCTCCTTTGCCGTGGCCGCTGCTCCTCCCGAGGACGCCGCGGGCCGGCTCGCCGTGCGCCGGAGGATGGCGGGGCTCCTCAGGGGCAGCCCGGAGCCGGGACCCGCCGGCAGCGGCGGCGGCGGCCGCTTGGCCCTGCTCTGGATAGTCCCGCTCACTCTCAGCGGCCTCCTTGGGGTGGCGTGGGGCGCCTCCAGTTTGGGCGCTCACCACATTCACCATTTCCATGGCAGCAGCAAACATCATTCAGTGCCTATCGCTATCTACAGGTCACCGGCTTCCTTGCGAGGCGGACACGGTGGGTTTGGACGCCGCTCGGTACCCTGCACGCTCGGGTGTGCCCCGCACCGCCGCCCGCCCGCCCGCCCCGCAGAGGTCAGGCGCGGGCTGCGGGACCCCGCGGGCCGGGGCTGCTGCCGCGGTCGGTGGGAGGAAGAGGAGGGCGGAGGGGAGGCGGGAGAAGGAAGGGCTGCGGGGCCGGTCCCGCCGGGAAGCCCCCGCCGGGCGGGGAGCGGGCCCGTCCCGCCGCTCCCGGGGCGGGGCGGGGCGGGGCGGGGCGGGGGGCTCGGCCGGCCGCCAGCCGGGCGGGGGCGGGCGGAGGACGCTGCCGGGGCGGCCCCCGGGACCGGCGGCGTCCCCCGCGGAGCCCCGGCGGGGGGCGGGCGGCGGGAGGGGGAAGCTCTCCCGCAGCCCCCCCCGCGGCCCTCCGCTCCCCCCGCCCGGCCGCCGACGGAGCCGGCCGTAAAGCCCACCCCGGAGGCGCCTCCGTCGCCGCGGCCCCCGGGTGGGAGCGCCCCGGCAGCGCCGCCTCCCCCGCCCCGGCCCGGGGACACACGCACAGGCGGGAGCGAAGCGCCCCGGGGCCGGGGCCGGGGCCGGGGCCGGGGCCGGGGGCCGGGGCAGGGCAGGGCAGGGCAGGGCGCCGAGGGAGCCCGGCGCGGAGCGAGGGGCGGGGAGGGAGCCCGTGCGGTGCTTAAATCGCTGGTGCTGCTCGTGCTCCTTCCGATTCATTGCCGTGGTCCAAAGTCGATGAACTAAAGGAAAGGTCAGCTAATTATACAGGGGCTCGGGGAAGGAGTAAGCGTTTAGGCACTGAGAGGGGAAATAATAACGCCCCCGGTAGCGGTCAGGAAAGGGACGGAGATAAAATTCTTTTCAGGTGCAAAGACAATTTGCTTCGGGATTACGGTGCCCCGGTACTTAGTTTCTGAAGTGACGGGAAGCTGCTTCAGTGCCCTTTAAACAGCCCTGTTACAGTTTTTCCTCTTTCTTTTTGCATACGTACGTGAACCTGTACATAAATACAGGGAAAATCGATATGCGTATGTTCAGCGTTACCAAAAGCTGTGAAAGAAAGCGAAGCACCAGACTGTGTTTTAAGGATTTAAAGCCTCCCTTTGTCTCCGAGGGAGGAACAAAAAAAAGAAAAACCTTTGTTGCCTTCTGATTAGATTATACAGCTTCATTCTTCATTTTCTCATCTTGCCTTGCTTCATTTGCACGATCATGCGATGTCATTTACAAGATTTGCAAAGTGAAAACCAGATCTTGTACTTAACCTTTGCAGCCCTGTGCAAGATGACCTAGTTGCAGGCACGAGGTAGTTAGGATTTATTGGATTTTTTTCAGTGATTAACAGTGCTAGCATTACTGGATACGATAGTATTGTTTAGTTGAAAATTCCCACTGTGTCCTAAATATCCTTTAATACTCAACTGCTAGAAAAGGCAAAGTGCACAGACATGGCTTTTCTTAAGCATTTTGTTAATTAAAAAAAAAAAAAAAAAGTTAGATGTCTGGTCGAATTCCAAAAAAAAAAAAAAAAAAAGAGGCTGAGAAATTCAGGCCACCACTCTCTTCTGTAGTGCACTGAGGCAGTGCAAGACTGAGAATGCTGCATATTCTGTACCGTATGTGCTTAAAGAGGAAAATTAAAGATGTACGTGTGTGCACATGAGTGTACGTGCTTATTATTCGTTTAATTTCTGCCCATATGGGGACATCATTTAGGGGCTTGCTATTAATTTGAGGGAAGGCTAAAAGAATGACGGGAAAAGAAACATAGAGGTGCCAGCTACAATTCCTTAGAATGCATTTTAAAATCACACCTTTTGCCAATTTTTAAAAACATTACCTTGGACCCAATCAAAGGGTGATGGTGCAAAAAGGCAGCTTTCTCAGGAGAAATGAGTCTTGTTAAAGAAAATGAAAGATGAAGTGGTGGAGCTGCCACTTAAGGACTTCATAGGGAAGCCCAGGAGCCTCTCCAGAAGTTAAGTAGCTGATTTTACAAAATGAAGGATGTTACGTGTCATAAGAAGGCATTTCAGTGTGTTTACTTGATAACTCTAAACGCCTTTGCTTTTCGTGTTTATCAGAAATTCTGCTATCTGACAGTGTTTTAAAACATCTAATTCCTTTCATTGTTAATTCTTCAGAGAGGTGTTCCCATTTGCTTCTATAAGCCTGACGGAAGCATTTCTCTTTCTGGCTGAGCAGGGTTGGACACAGCTCCTGTGCAGCCCATTGCTGCATTTCTAAGCATCAGTCAGAGGGAACTGGGTGAGGGGTGGGAGGGTGCTTATTCCTGACCCCAGCATCAGAGTGCCCTTCTCCAGTGTCCCCAGTCCCTGCAGGCTTAGCCAGGTGAGAGGGGGAATTTGATTCTCAGGCTTGTGTCCTCCAGCATTAGCTCCGTTCAGTTTTGTGGTTATTCAGTTCTAGTCTAACATGATTGTACGTAAATGTTGCCGTCTTTAGGGTGACCTCCTATCTGTTTTTTTGTTACTTTGTCAGCTTTTTGTAGCATTGTACCTGTTAAAAGTCGAAAAGAGCTTTTAGGGTAGGTCAATTAGTCAATCCCCGATGAAAGCATTGCTCTCTAATATTGTGAATCAGAAGTGTCAAAGGAAGGAGAAACGATGACTTTGCCCAGGCATTCAATAAATGTCACAATAGTCCTCAGACATCCCCACCCTCCTCCTCCTCTACCGCCGGCACCCGCTAGCCCTGCCACCCCCATCATCTAGGCAAATGCTTTGGTTTTTTTATTCTTTCAGTTTTCCTTGAGCCAACCCAATTCCAGCTAATAGTACAAGCAAAGACAAAAGCCCAGCATGGCTGGATTTTTTTCCACTTGTTTTGAAAAACCAACCCACAATCTTGCTGCTAACACTCTCGTCAGGTAATTTTGCTGGGATTTTGCTTAGTGGTATGATCTCATATCATTTTAGTGGACAGTATTGTGCCTCACAGAGACATAAACAGAATTCCAACCAAGCAGTTAGCTCACCCTATTAAACAAGAAGTAGTTCAGCGCATGTTTTTTTTAATATACTAAAAGTAAAAACTAAACGTCTTTCAAGCTTGACCAAATGATTTTCCGACGTTGCTTTCTGACTCTCCTTAAACTCGGGAAGGTGAAAGATGGCTGAAAGAATCGAAAGTTTAACCACAGGAAGGAATAAGAAAATAATTCTCTGGATCATGACATCGACAACATATAGAGAAGTACAGAGAAGTGAGAGAGAGACTGATGTTCACAAATATCAGTCCTAGACTGCTCAGCGCTTGCCAGTGGTCTCTGCAGCACGTGGGTTATTTGATGATTTATGTTCATATCTCCTTGCTCCGTTTAAGAAGGCGGCTATTGCTTTTGTTATAGCTGTATCTACCATGCAATCTTTTTTTGGAGTAGATAGAGTAGCTCATATTGCAGTGCCTCTAGATTACAAAAACATGGACTGTCCATGGCAAAGCCCACATAAAAGAAAAGAGATTGCAACTTTCTCAGTAACTTTAAATGAAGAAAGGCAGTTTCTTTAAGAATCAAGGAATATGATGGATCATGTGTGAAGTGAAACTTGCATGTTGAATAAGTAAAAAGTTAAAAGTGTAGCCGTATGGATGGTCGTCACCATCCTCATTCGCCCCTTCCTTCCTGCAAACACCTCTTTGGTCTCTACTGGGCTGGGCCTTTTATTGCCGCCCAATTCCTCATTTGGATACTAAATGACAAGTACAGTGTGTCCATTTCTTCAAACTGTTTCTTCTTTCTGTGCTCTCAGGATCTTGTTCAGGCTGTTTTCTGATAAATATAAATTGATTCTGAGGTTTTTAAATCTGCCAGAATAGGAGCCAGGAGGTGACTAATGAAAGCTCCATGTTGGTATGTGCATGTGCATGTTCTTGGAAAAAAAAGGCAAAAATGGGGAGGAAATAGGATCAACATGCTCACAGGCAGAACAGAAAGAGCTGAGCAGCATGTGTAGGGGTTATGTTTTTAAGGACCTGGGTTAGCATGGTGTCAGAAGGGATTTGACTTGATGAGACTTATGACCAAGATACAGGCCAATGGTTTAGGAGGAACGGAGGCAGTCTGAAATAGCAGAAAGAGTGTACTGGGGCCGGTTATTAAGAAAGTGGTAGTTTGGGGTGGAGAAGTGCTAGGGACCTTTATGGTGGAAAAGTAGAGGGATTTAAACTGTTGAGCAGAAGGGGTGTGAAAAAGTGCTTCAACACCAAACTTCTTGAGCAGGAAGAAAAGTTTGTGGAAAATGAGGGCTTTGGGGAAGAAAAGTTGACATGTTTTGGAGGTGACAGCTGAGGTTGAGCACAGGGGTGGTGTCTTACCCCTGCATGTTCCCTCCCCTAGTCTTTCCTACCCAGCATGTGATGAGGCAGCAGGGACACACATAACTGATCTCCCACTTCGGAGCTAGGCCAGCTTCTTCCAGTCTCTGCTTCGCCATTGTTGCTGAAGTTCACCTGCACTGGATTCATCCACGTTATGTCCATTTAGAGAGATTTCTGTAGCAGAATCACCAGCTCACTGATACTGGCGTGCCAGACTGCACACTGGATCAGGCAGTGAAGATGCCCACTGAACTCCACAGGAGCTTTCACTAAGTAAGAATAGCAGGACCAGAATCGCAACAGTGCAGTAAAATAATTTATATCACCATGGCGAAAAATACGACCAAAATGACTTTGAAAGATGTGATATAAACAGCATTTTATCTGTGTAAGAAAACTGCAAGGAAAGACTTATTAGTGTAGGTAAAAATAATTGACGGCCTTTTGCCTTTTTTTTAATATACTGGAATTGCTATTTCTGCGTATAATGATAATAAAACAAATATTTTTAGGTGTTAGGGTAAATGAAATGGCATTTTTCAGTTAGAATGTGCTTATTATGTTGCAGAAAAGGATTATATTTTGATTAAAACATCAAATGTAAATGTTTCCAGATGTTCAAGCATTGTTACACAATGTGATATTAGAGGTAGAAGTGAAAAAGTCTCATATTCATGTTATAATTGCCTTTTTTTTAGAGAGAGATCTTTTTAACTGTTTTTTCAAACGTGTTTGTATATCGCAATCTTCTTGTTTTATATCTCCTTTTCATTCACGGATTTTCAAATGCTTGCTAGTTCTCCTGCTCTGAGTACTTCTTACACATAACTGAGACATTTTTCATGTTTTAAGACTGTAAAGCATAGCAGCTTTCTCCATGTCTTTAAATTATATAAATTTTATATCCCCTTTCAAAATTTCCAATATGCTTCATCAGTTATTATCCCATCAGCTGCCGAAGTATTAAGATCAGTTGGAATAAAATGAATAACAAAGCAATTTCAGACAGCATAGTGGTTAATTGCATGTGCAGTTAGATATGCATATTAGGAAGTGTGGTTTCTATATTATTATTTCTGTCAATATGGCTTGTCAAAGGGGCATAGAGTCTTCAACAGTATTGTGGACAGTCTGGAGCACTATAATCAAAAGTGGAATGTTGCTCATGGATTTCTGATAAGCATCTTTATACAAGCCCTACTGCCTTAGTACATGCACAGCTATTGATTGACTGGGGTGCCTTTACAAGAGCTAAATAAATAACAAAGCTCTGTTGTCACTTATCAGCAACACCACTTTTGCCTCAGCCTGCGGTAACCATGTTTTTCTAAATTTAAAGCATGTTTTATTGTCTTTTAATCAAATACTCTTTGAAATAAGTTATCAGAAGAAATTAATTTAGCATTCAATACAGTGTACTTCCTGCTGTTTCTAATTTTCAAAGATGGATTTTTTCCGATAGCAAGAAGTTGACTTGGCTTTAAGGGAAATTCTGTCTCTTCATTTTAGTCCAGAGAACTCTGTAGACAAAACTCTGGTGTACCACCGCTATGTCCAGTGTGAGTAAGCACAACCAATTCTACAGTCCTCATATTTTCTCAGCTTTCTCACGTAGATAGCCATTACCATGGTTAACCATAGGATGATATGCTTGATTTTCAACAGATCTCACAGCGTAGTTCACTGAAGTTCCTCTTTTGTCTTGTCCTCAGACAAAGTTTGCAATAGTTCTTAACCTTTCCGAGTAATCAAGATGACATTACTGACCTCTTTCTTGTCTTTCCCCCGTATCAGTTGATTTATCTCTCTGTTATTAAGTTTGATGTCCTCAGGTCTGCCACAGTATCTGTAGCAAATTTTTCTAAGCTAACAACTTCTTTTCTAGTTTGTAAATACAGTGTAGGCAGAGCTGATAGATCTTGCTGTGATAATAAGTTGACTTGTGAATGTAGCTGTGATTATAAGTAGAATGGAACGGTCTGATTTGATGAAATTTCAAGTATATTATAAATAAAGATGCTGTTCTGTAAAGTTAAAAGTAAAAAACATAAAGAAGAGAGGCCATGTTCTTACCATCATTTAGACACTTTTTTCTTTCCAAATAGCAACATGGATGTCTGGAAGTAATTGTACCCCCCCTCTTCCTCATAACTTTATACACATCCGTGTGTGAGCATGTGCATGCACACACATACATATCACAGACCTTTCCTTATAATGAGAAAATGGTCCAAAGTGTTAAATTGAAAAAGAGAGCATTTCTCTAAGAGTTGAAAATGTTAAAAAATATTCAGTGACAATATTCAATAACCACAGATGTAATTGTTCAGAACAATATAATGAATTATTCCCTTCCCCCTTAGTTGACAGAAAAAATAAACCAGTGGGAAAGGAGGAGGGGAGAAGTAGTGCTGCTGGATGTCGCTCCACAGAGCTGGGATAAGGCAGTGGGGAGGATGCCATGCTTAGGAGCAGTCACCATCTCTGGCTCATGATTACTGAATCACTGTAGAAAACTAGCAATTGGCTCTGAATTTCTGTAAGCACTAAACTGGCCAAATCCATCAAAATAGCCCAGATTAAGGGTGTGACTAGCTCGCGCACTGTAGGTAGGATAAGAGTCAAAAAGCTTTACCATTTCTGGGGCTTGGTTGATAAGAAAAATGTACACGTACAATAGGTACACGGTATCCGTGATCATGAATCTCAGAAGGCAAGACAAGATTGAAGCTGAGGCAGGGTTTACCTGAAGGGGTGAGGAATGCGCATAGTCTATTTTTTTCTTTTTCCACATATTTGAACTGTAAACAGCACAATGATGAGTCTTCCTTTTAAATACATAGATAGGCATTTCCTGAAGAGCTTGCTGCTCAAGCATGGACAGATGGAGGGCTCAGCAATAAAAGATTTGCTCAGATCATTCTGCTGTTCTGGGGCCTTAGCAGGGGATGTGCTCAGACACCTACTGAGAAATGACAGAAGTGTTAACTCTTTCTTTAGCTCTCTTTTACTGCAGCTGTATTTGCAAAGAAACGCCAACATGCCTCTAAAGCTAGTTGACTGCTTTCCAAATATGTTCTTTTAGTCCTGCATATCTACAACTGAGTTAGGGCTTCTCTAATTTACTTCATCAATTCAGCTCCTCTGCAATTGTAAAATAAAGAGCAGAGAATTACTAGGCTTGGATAAACTTCAAAAAAACTCTGAGAAACTACTGGACTTGGTTCATTTTCAGTGACAGCAGCTCTAGAGCCCTAGGAAGTAGGTGGAAAGGAGATGGGGAGAAATGGCCTTGGGCTTGGCTCCTCCTCACTGACCAGTGGAGAAGAGGAGATGTGAAAGAATTGAGGGCTAAAGAAGACACTGTTTCTGATCGTTGGCCTGGGCCTGATTTGTTCTTATTGCGGTCAGGCACAAAATTTCCACTGCATGACCTGATCTGTTGTGCCTCTGTCAGATATGATGTCCCTCATGCATGCTGCACTTCTGATGTGGTTCTCCTCCACCAAAATAATGCTTTTATCATAATAATAAATGCAAATAATAATGCAAACACATGTATTTTTAAAATAGCTTTGATGCAGTTAGTGGATGTGTTCACTTTATTTCACATGACAAGAATGATGAGGGAGCTTTCAGCAAAAATAATGAATTGCCATATTTATGGAAAACATATGAGCATGGATTGAATCATGCTGTTATTTTGGGTTTGGATATTCAGTGCCATAGAGAAGGGTTTAGGAGTTGTGACAAAACAACAGATGTGAGATTAGCCCCTTTGGCTGTGTCTAAATGGATGCGTCCTAAAATCCTGGTATCCCAGTTGGTCAGAACATGTTGCAGCTCCTGTCCAAGCTCCATCCTTCCACCCATGCTCTTCTCGGGCTGGTTTGTGTTTGTAGTTTGCCTTGCTGTGAGTTTTAAATCCACCTGGGACATGCATCCCAACCTTGGCATCAGAGCAGCTCTCAAATACCGCTGCAGATTATTCTAAAAAATGCTGATTATTCTAAGAAATGCTGTGAATGTCCATCTTCCTAAATAATCTGTTATATCAACTGAGGTTAAGTAAAACATTATACAGGCAAGAGAAGGTGGGGGAGAAGTCTACCATTATTTTATTGCTTGGAAGTTTTTCCAAGCAATTTTTTATTGCTTGGAAATTTTGCTTAAGTTGCAGGAGTATGACTGCTATTTAATGGCCTATCAATTAGAAGACTTTATTTTTCAAGTACTGTGGTTAAGAAACATGCAACATGGTTTTGTTAGAAATTGTTGGCTAGAATGTGTTATGTATGAGGGTATGTAGGCCAAATGCTCATTTTGGCTGTGCTGACTTCTAACAGAAAACCAGGCTTTCACTAAGGTTGAAGCCAGAAAATTTTTTTTTAATGGTATTTTTAACTTTTGTAAAAATCTTCTTACATTAGCTCATAAAGTTTGCTTTTCATCACTCAGCACAATTTGACAGCTTTAGCTGTTGTCTGACATGAATATAGTAAAATCCACTGTATGGCATTTAGAGGGAGAAGTTGGTGAAGAAAGAATAGTAACAACATTATTTTGCAGCAACAATAGCAAAAACAAACATCTTAAAAAGAGATGTTTGAATATCTTACTGTGCAAGACATTGCAAAACTGTAGTTAAGCACGAGATAAGAGGAGTTGTTGGTCTGTTAAGAAGAATAGTGGCCTGCAAATATCTCAGACACTTGAATTTCACTTTGTAGCTGGCAGTGATTTCATGAGTTGTATGATTATCTAAATGAAAATGCAATTTGTACATAAGCGTGCAGGAGCTTAGTTTCAAAGAGCCTGAGGTCAGCAAAGGTAAATAATTAAATGGGGAAAAAATGTGATACATCTGCTAGATATCTATAGAGGCGGTTACTTTAGATATGGCAGTTATTAACACTGATATAAATTGCAACTGACTCAACTGAAGACAACTCAGCTCCTATCTATTCGTTGTACCTGTAGGATGAAATTTGCCTGTCAGGGGGCTTATGCCTTAGACTTTGGGAAGATGGGTTTCAGTGCAATCTGTGTGTCTCATATGCTTTTGCTGGCACTTGGACTAGGGACAAATGTCACTGTTTCAGTACAAGGTCACTGCTGGAGATGTGAGAAAGGCTCATGCTAAGCTGATCATAGCAAGTGTGGTGTGAGTAAATAAATATGTCAGGATTTTGCAAAGATTTTCTGTTTGTTTCAAGTCATTAACTTGTTCTCTGCTGGCTATTTGATAATCACTTTCCTCTTTCTTTTCCTTTTTCCAAATGTAATTATTTGAATTGGAAGAAAAACTAAAAAAAAATAATTATATGTAATCTAGGAGAAAATTTACATATGCATATAGTGTATGGTGGTACTTTTGTCTTCCCTAGGGGTCAGTTAATTGCCAAAGTATAGTTTGAAACCAAGGAAAATCTGGGAGAAAAGGAGCAGTCATTATTGCTAAATGATACTTAGCATAAATGAATTCAACATTGTTACCCCCCTCCCCATTTCTAACTCTCCTGTTGAAAAGTGGCATACATACATTAACCCTTGTCCTGCATAAGCACTGGTATCTCTCCAGCACTACAGTGTATCTTGGCAATAGGCTTCTCTGGAATGGTTATTCCCACTTCACAGAGAGGAGGTGAAGCATGGTAAATCAGCTTCTCATTTGTGTTCCCTCTTGAATGATTCAAAGAAATCACACAGTGGTCAGATTGGCTATCTGAAAATTCCCTGTGTTTCTTGTGCACTTGCCCGTGATGTAAGAGACATATCTGGGGCATGGCCAGAGTGTGTAGCACTCTGTTGTCAATTGGCATAGCTTAAAGCAGATTCCATGCTGGTTTAGCGTATGCCATGCCTCAGTCATGCCATCATAAGCAATTCATTGGGTAGTGCTTTTCCCACAGCTGTGTGTCAAACAAAAAACTAAGGGGCAGCAGAGGTTAAGGATTATTCTGTTCAGCCTTCGCTTGTGCTTGTTAATGAGTAGCCATCCACTTTATTTCAGGAGTACACAGCTTTACCTATCTAAATGTGACAAGCATCTAACCATAACTCACACAGCAGCCTGAAATGGGAAAAGGAATTAAAAAAATACTTGCTGAGTTCCATATTGCTCTTTCATTCTATTGTGTTGTGCTAATACTAAGACCCAGAAGCATTAAAACAACGTACTAGTTACTGAACAAATACCATTCTACCTTCCTTTGGTGTGTAGGTTGTACTGTGGGATTAATAGAACTGATTTGTGAAAAAAAGAAAAAGGGTGATGCAATGAAATTGGGGAAGGGAACAAGAAGAGGAAAATGGGTCAAGCAGGCAAAGCATACCTTTGTTTAAGAAAATGAAAAAGAGAAGTAAAGAAATATATTCCCCTATGAAAATTTGTGATTTTTTTTTTACAAGGAATACTTTCTCAGTTATTTGGTTTGATTTTTATAGTTATTGTAATTATTTTAGAGGTGGAAAAGGCATAAAATACTGATCTTTGTGTGTGCCCAGTACACAAAGCTTAGCACTCTCATGCCTTCATAGATGAGACTTGCCTGTCTTTTGGTATAAGTCAAATCTTTCCAAACTCCTGCCGGTGCTTGCATTTTTGGGGCCATATGGGGGGCAGTTCCCTTAAATATTGTTCTCTGCTTGTCTTGTAATTCCAGTTGCTCATGGTATCTGATGTCTATTAAGTGAGAAGGGCAGTCATAATGCATTGAGTCTAGATTTGAACTGGTGGCTTCACATCATGTCATTTTGTTTTACAGATACTGTTTACCATTTAAATGTTCCCTCTCCATGTAATTGCTCTGGATGTTTGAATGTTGGCATCAGCAGGAGAGGTATTTTCTCTCTATTCTATAAGTGAATGTGAAGGGGGTGAGGATTCAGTTCAGTGAAGGCATATCTAGCTTTGTGTGAAAGGATTAGTTGCTTTCATATGTTACTTTAGGACTATTAGGATAATTAGCAGTTCATCAGAATGATTTCACAGGTCATTATTTGTGAGAATGACTGGGACAAGGCTTTTTAGTTTGCAGTGAGTCTGTGTGATTTACCATGTGAAATGCCAGTAGATGGGAAGAGTCAACAGTCACAGAGTGAAGGTCAGCATTAACTTTCTTTCATAATTTCATGGGGGTTTTTTGAGTAATACATCATGTCGTGTGTCTTTTATTTCTTATCTTAGCAGATGTTATAATTTTTAATATTATTTGCTTGTATTATGGTGGTGTCTAGAAATTTCAGTCAGAGGTTGTGAGCCCATTGTGCTAAGCAGATGGATTGAATAGAAAAAGACAAGAAAGCTGAGGAAATAATCACTCTCTACTGCTGACAGTACTCTCCAGGGTAGGTTTCAAAATAGCTTAAGAGCTGTGTAAAATTAATAAGCTGTTCCTCATGTACTGAAATCCTCTTTCATATTGCATTGGCATGAGGGATCTCTGTAGAGAGGAGGGGCTGCAAATAAGATTTGCCAGAGCATGGGGTTGAAGATTGTCCCTGAAAGTCCAGATTTTCCTGTGAGTCCAATGGATGAGTGCACACTAAGAATATGCATAAAAGCGGTCTGGATGGAATTTGTCCACTACAAAATCTCTGCATCAATGAAGTTTGCTTAGTCCCTCAGAGCAAGGTTTATTAGGCATAAAATTTTAATCAGTATCCTTTTGTTTCTTTAGCATCTTTGTCATTTTCTTTACTGGTAGCAGAAAGAGATGAGAAATCGGGGAGCATTTCTCTTATCTAATAGAAATTTAAAGTTAATGAGATATTTTTGTAGCGTTTTGAGGTGCTAGGTCAATTTGTATCCTCTGATGTGGAGACATGTTCCCTTGGACTCCAGATTTGCAGTGTGGCATGAAGTTTTTGATTTTGTTATGACATTTTAAAAATGTTATTTTTTCACACAGTGTATGTTCGGTGCATATATGCAGTAGAAAAACTAAAAATAAAGATGTAGCACTGAATCATAATTAGAAGGGAAAAAATCATTACCTGTCATGGAGAAAACTCTGAAATAATAAATACCACTGGCACATTTTACTGCTGTCATAAATATTTATTCAGCACATGTCCATAGGCTCAACTTACTACATCATATTCACTTAAATGTGTTTATGAAATGATCCTTCTGCACACATATATATTTTATCAAATTTTAGATTCCTTGATTAATGGCACAGACCTTTTTTGCTCTGTGGCACAGTCTGTCATACCTCTAATCCAATTTTGAAATAAAGGTATTCTTAGATCTTCTTATAATAAGGCTATTCTTCTTGCTATGGTTATAGCTCTTTTGCTTATTTTCTTATAGAATGGACTAAGATTTAATAGTGATGTATTTCCTAATAAACATAGCTGGAAGACAGCTTCTTCCATTATCTTAGATATACCTTTGTTACGTCTTCATCAGAACCCATTAAATATTCTTGGACAGTCACTTAGCAATATATAAAATGTTTCTTGCCTTCGATTGCAGCAGAGGCATCAATCCAAATGTTCTGGGTTATATTGCATAATTGTCAAGGAGTTAAATATGCACAATGAAATATGCACAATGAAGGTACAGTAGTTAAAATTTACTGGTGTACATCTAACGTTTATAGATAACCCTTTTAAAGAAGTCAGGATGTGTTGCCATGTGCAGCCATTCTATCTTAATTCTAAATCACTGCCACATTGTCTCTATGTTTTCTTTTGCAGTCAGTCAGCCAAAGACCCTGTAGAACATTTACCTTGCAGTCTTGCAATTTTAATTATCTGATCGAGTGTATTAAATTCTGGTGAGGGTAAAACCAATTACAATTTCTCAGTAAGTTCATGCCTTATTAGTAGTTTTCTAGGAAATGGAAACCAAGTTTGTAGCAGATTTGGAGGAAGACGACTCTCTGGTTCCCTGCTTTTCCTTTGCATTTTGGACTTGGGTCTTCAGGTAGTGTCATCACTGGCACTTGGTGTTGATGATTCAAAATGTTGTATTTCAGTCAGTGAACTTCTTTTAGTTCTAATTTGAATGTGCACAAACTGTTGCAGATTCACTAGTATAGTCCTATGGATAGTTCATTAATGAAGTTAAAATTATTTATATGCCATGTGGTATTTCTCACAACAGTAAAACAATGCAGGTGCATACAGTGTATAAATGCAGGAACTGTCCATCTAACCTGGATCTTCTAAAAATCTGGATCCTATGCGTTATATGAAAGTAAAATAATCAACCAACAGTAACAAGCTCTGATAAAAAAAAAAAAGAAGAGCATGAAACTCACAGCTACAGGCAAACTTATCTAAGCTGAATGACCTTAATCATATATTGTAACATTAAACACCATATAGAGGAAAAAAACTCAGGCCTCCTCCTTGGGAAATAACATGCACAAGAAACTCTCTCTGATGTGATTATCCAGATACTCTGCAAATAAGAAAATTATATATGGGTTAACTTCAACATTGTATGAGGTTTCTACATATTGTGTATAAAGCAGTGGTTAAGTGAACCAGGTTCTCACCTAACTCATGCTGCTGTCAGCCATGGCTTTCAGGCCACCAGGCTTTTTTCATTAGGCCTAGCTATGACGTGTGTCTATACCTGTAGATACAGAGGGGTACTGTCGACTGTGGTCTAGTATTAGGTGCCAGGAACATCTAGGTGAGATCCTCTCCTAATAGTGATGGTTGGAAGCTGTATTTTGCAGTGTTTAATGGACATACCTTCCAAGAAGATTGCCAATTCAACTTGATATCTAAATTGCTTTTTACACCATTTGTGCTGGCAGATCTGTTGAAGATGCAGGACCCTTCAAATGTCTGTGAGAGTTATCTAATCAAAGGTCTGATTGAACCACTGGGTAAAATACGCTATTCATTGTCACGAAGTCCGAAACTAGGGGAACATTACTGGTATGTCAGTGAGTGAATGCTCTGCTTTCAGCTTGACCAGCATCCCCAACTGGGAGCTGTGGTGGGAAGCTAATGCCACACAGGGCATGGACAGTCCTGTTTAATTTAAGAAAGCAGACAAAGAGCCTTCACTGCAACTAAACTGTTGCTTATTTTATGTTCTTGTGAATCACACGTAGCAATACAGTCTTTAGTGAATAAAAATTGTATATGGTAAACACTGTTGCCAAGATAGCCAAATGAATTGTCCATGAAGTGAAAGGTACACATCCTGAAATCTTATCCAGGTATTTTAGCAATTTAAAAGATGTCATTTTATACACTGGGTATTTCTTAAATGTTCTATTAAATTGAGAACTCTCTACATAAATGCTAATTTAATTAAAATGTCTTTGTATCTTAAATATAAATGAAAATGACAGGCTAGAAGCCTTGCTGAAAGTTTGCATGGACCTCTACTTATGCATAATTTTTCTTAACTTCTGCGGCACTGTCTTTCTTTTTAATTTCTTTAAATGAACAGTATACAAGAACATTTCCTGTCTTTTTTCCTTTAAGATTTCTTATAACAGAATACTTTTGACAGGCCACTTTTGCTTTCAGAATTAAAAATTCCCCCACAAATGGTTAGTAAGAATAACAAAACACTCTCTTTTAACTTGGTAGGCATGATGATGATACCAGTTGGCATTTAGCTGTCCCATATATTAGTTCATGCATGTGAAACAAAATGATTATACCTACAATTTTTGGTAATTTACCCAGTTCCTATAAGGGAAAATTACTTTAAATGGAAAACAGTTATAAATTGTTTTTTTTTCTTTTACCAAGAATTCTTTATTGAGAGAAGAAAGTAATGCTTCACCTCCTATGTAAATGTGCTTTTCTAAAAAAAAAAACCACCTATGTAAGGACCAAATCAGTCTTTTTCAGGTGTGGTAAATGTGCTAAGTGGGGACTCCTAAAGGAGAGCAGAGACTGCAGGAGAGGCTGGAATTCTTTATCCACAGGATTGTCTGGACATACCAGATACACCAGTTTCTTCACTAATGATATCAGCCACTTGCTAAGAGAGTTGTCTTGTTGTGTGATAAACCTTCAGCTGTCTTCAGCTATCATTTTTGGCAACCTGTACTGGTTTCAAAATTATGGCCTTTTGAAGCAGAATAATATTCATTCAATCATGCCCACACACACGTGTGTATATATGTGTGTCTGTATACACTTTCCTTTTAATAGGACGTTGCAAGCTTTAAGACAATGCTGTCACTATGCATTCTACCTCTTGAATGTTAAAAAACAAAACAAAAGAAAGGGAACTGATGTAGCTATTCCAATGAAATATTTAATGAGCCAGGTTCTGATCTCATGTATCCTTAATAATTAGACTTTATTTACCTGTGTTTAGAATCTGTTATCTTAGCTCAAAAGATGCCCTTGTATACACAGGTGTAGTTTTAGCTGTCTGTAAGTCCCAAGTAATTGCATGAGTGTATTCACATAGAGTATTTGACCAGCACAACTGGCGTTAAGCACAGGAGTGGGAGCAGAGATCTCCCCGTGCTCTGGTGCACTCTCTATGGCACCTCTGGAAAGTTAGTTTTATTTTCAGTCGATCTCAGGGTCCTCATCTGTAAATTAAGAATTACTTTCTGCCTCCTGTAGGGCTGGTAACAATCTTGAGTAAAATATTTTGTGAATTCATGGATAAGGAATAATATTCTGTAATTGTTATTTAAAAAGGGATTTACTTGTATTACTCTTAGGTCAGGCACTTGCAACGTTGTCATCGGCTGCTTTAAAATATGGCTAAGCCGAAGGGTCAGTGACAGCATCAGGCTATTTTTTCTTCTGAGATTTTAATGTCTGTTCAACTCTATGGCAAGAATCTCTCATTTCCAGTTGTAAAAAAGCATTTTTTGTCTAACAAGAGAAGGCTGCAGAATGTATTAAAATACAAATCTGGTTAGTTATGTTTGATGTCCCATGTTTTAGGCATCTGTGGGAATGATGCAGTAGCTGCTTTGTTCATAAAATTCCCATTGATATAGAGGCATGTTTGAGACATGAGGCAGAATTTAGATTCAGATCTCCTATGGCTGAATTGACTAGAGGTAAACCTGTAATTACAGCATGGGTACAGAGCAATAATGTCAAATAATTACTGTTTCCGGAAGGGAGACAAATATTTATCATTTCTTATGCACTGTTAGTATACATGCTACCCTTGCCTTGTGTACTGTGGTCAGAAGGATCTTTTCACCTTCAGTCCTCTAGCTCGGGAGATTTTGAAATGCCTGTATAACCTAAAATTCTTTTTGACTTTTTTCTACTTCTATTCACAATCAAATTCTGTTGTCATGGGTATTTAACACAATTCTCTGCATAGAAGAGTCATAGTCCTGATATTCATTTAGCAGAAGAAACATGAAAGTGTCACCTGCATACCTTGTTCAAAGCTCATTTCCATGCTAGGGTCAGAGAAAGTGATTTTTCCACAGCAAGTAAGATAAAAACTACTGTTTTCAGGTTCCATAATCAAGACAAATACAACTGCCTGTTGCCATGCACCATATATTTTCCACATTATAGTAATGGATGCACTGCTGCCACCTGCTATGTCAGGACTTCCAGCTAATTGGAATAAGTTATGTCTGTTCCAGTTACTCTTACGGTCTATAAAAGGCTGCTTTGTCCTAAACTATGTAATAATTTTTGATGGATTTCCTTATGGTAGCAGATATTGCTGTACTCTGGTGAGAACCATTGTTTTTCACAAACACAGGTGTTTTCTGCACATATTAAGGCTTTAGAGATGATTCTTTCTACTCAGTTTATGCTAAGGCGTAGCATTTGGTGTAGGTGATATGACCCAGATCCAGGTGTAGTAAATCCTGAAAGGGACATGAATAGACGTGGTTAAGGCTGTACCATCCACTTATGGCTGCTGGCTGAAAAACTGCTACATGCCGTGCTGCTTCAGCCTAGGATCTGGGATAGTTTCATCAAAAGTTGTCGCATCCTTCTGTCACTGGGAGAAGGGTCCAGGCCATATGAATCAGAGATGAGATAATTGCAAGGCTAAAGAAGTACACCTGAGTGTGCGAGATGGGCTTTGTGTGGCGCGGTCCACTTGACCTGTTGAGAGTATGGCAGATCCACTGCTTGCTCAGCTTCACCCAGCCAGGAGGAAATTGTCCCCAAGATCTTAGAAAACACATGACCTTGTTCCTATGTTTTCTCTGATTTTCTCTGTATTTTTTTTTTTTTTCCCTCTGTGGTTGCAATCTTGTCTTAAGGTATAACTGTAACATCAGGAATCAGAAATGTGGTATTTTTTAGGTGAAGCTAATTTTTGTAATAGAAATCTAACTTGAATTGTTACCTGATGGTTACAGTCAAGGTCTACACTCATTTAACAAGAGCTGGAGGTGTATGAATACCAGAGCATGGTGTGGACAACTTTTAAAATAAATTTCCCTATGATAAGTGATTTATTACTTTTAAAGATAGAAGACTCCTGTATTTTAATTATTCTTTAATACTCAGGGTTGCAGATTTGGCATGACAGAGTAACAAAGGGGATTAAGTGTATGTGATCCATAGTTGCTCCTGTGCTCGATCTGGAGAGCATGTATTTCAGTGCCAGCAGGAATCCTGACCTCTTCTCTTCATAGAGTAGAAATTCTTGCTTTTTCCTCTCGGGTGCCTCATTTGGTCCCAAATATCAGCCAATGAGTGGTCCTGCTGGAACTGCAGATTTCATTCTTCAAACCTTCATCTTCCTTACTTCAGAACTAATTGGAATGGTCTCTTTTCTTGCTCCCTTTTCCTCTCCATATCTTCCAACCTACTGTTTTAGGTGAGATGGTAGGTGATAGCAATAATATCCTCAAGCTTAAGGCCAATTAGCATTGTAAAAAACAGGCTAGCTATTTTTCAAAAGAAACAAAAATAGTGTACAATTGTGTGCTATAAAAATATGAGAAAATGTGAATTTGTATTTTATAATAAAAATGTTTAGTACCTTTTAGTATGATGGCAGTAAGAGAAAAAAATGTGACATTACACTGGCTATAAAATGGTAGAATTTTCTGTGCTATGAATCTCTTTTGTAACCCTCCATGTCCCATCTCAACATCACAACAATGCTACATCGCATTACTTATGGCTAGATAGTGAGGGGAGCCTTCAGAAAGCAATCTTCCATCTTAGAGGCTACTTGTGTCATGAAGAAAAGAAAACTTCTGTGATAACTGCTAGTGAAAGTATTTGCTACTTGTTTTGGGTATCTTATCAGTTAATTGGAGAACAGTTTATTTAAAATTCATGTTCTTGCAGAACATGAAGGTTCTTTTGAGATCTCTATGATGTTAAGACCATTTTGCTCATTTAATAACACTGATGTATAAGACTATATGAAATGTACAGAATATCTGAAATTAACAAGTTTATATATTACATAAACACATATTGCTTTACAAAACACAGAAAGATAAACCCATGTGCTTTTTTTTCTCAAAAGTATCCTAAAGCTAGCTCTCTTAAACCTGTGAATTGAGTGAACGCATGGAAGGTCATGTGCAGATTTGTGAAACAGTCAGTCTTGTTGGTTCAAAATACATTAACTAAATAAATATAAATTATATATGTTCTTTTTTTCTTTTCCTACAAAATTCTGTCTGGTGACTTATTGTAGAACTGTAACTTCAATTGAGTACAGGTTAGTGTTTTTACTAGATACTTCATGTTTGCAAACCTGATAAGACAATTCTTTTAAGGAACTAGGAAGCTAAATGCATGAGCTGTCTTAGCAAAGCTGGCGCAGCTAACTAATTGCTAGTACAGCTGGTCTTAGCTTTTTGGTACAGTAGGTGTTGTCACATACAAATATCAGTAGAAATGGGAATTAGCCTGTGATTGACAGTGTCTTGACTATGTAGTTAATCATTTTCCTTTAAATGTGTGTTAGTCAAAGCTTATTTTTAAGAAGACTGAAGGATCTGAGAAATGCCCTTTGTCTTTGATCATCTCTTAAACTTCTAATTAAAAGTATCTAAAGCTAATAATAGTATTTCCTCCAAAAAAGGTTTGCCAAAATGGAGGAATCTTGCTAGATTAATTAATCTCTGCTCTTTCTGAGAGCAGAGTATATAGACTTGGAAGACTGAGAGTTGCAAAGCCTCATTTTATGCTGAAATCCCATATACAACGTTTGCAGAGGAGTTTGGGTTTAGGAGGGCCTACATCCAGCCTTCTCTTTCTCAAGGATTTTTTGAAACTGTTTTCACCAGGAAGGAGTTGGGAAAAAAAGATTAGAAAAGGAATATAAAAATACTTATATTGTCTTTTCTCTTCCTCCACCTTTCCATCTGCAAATCTAAAAAAAAATTTCACTGATAAGTCACTGAACATTCCACACCTTGTTACTTGAGTCAAAAATTGGTTATCATAATTAGGTGGATGAGTAAATGTTTCATCTGTATTCTGTTCCAGTTCTATTCCAGTTTACTGTGTTTTGTTCCTTTGCTCCTTTCTTCAACCCTTTGCAGCCCATACTTGCCAGGAATTGTATTTTTCAGCACCAGTTTGCTCATGGTGGCTCTAGAAAAAGCTGTGGCTCAAGAAATTATTCCTGAGGAAAGATGGTCTTTTCTACAAGACTCTGAGTCATATTACTATCAAAAGATTCATTCACTTAATTCGTATTCCATGATTCATGTTTCTAATGAGATCTTCGTTATTCATGCAATAGTTATTCATAGATTATTCTCTGCTTATTAACATATGGAAACACTGGGCCATGATACTTGCTTTTGAAGAATACTTGCAGAAATCAGCTCCTCTTAAAACATTTATTTCACATGCAACAGTTTACCTTGTTTACTTTATGAATGCATGCTGTGAAGATAAGCAGTATAAGTCATGTGAAAATCCAGCTATGGTAATGTATATTGAAGGGGCACTCAGTAACCCTGTAGCATTTTGTCTTGCTCATTTTTGTCACCGGTAATTTTACACAAAGAAAGGGACCTATCACTCGATATACATTGAGAGAACATCAAAGTTATGGTGATTCATATATTGGAACTCTGCCATAATAGAGAAAGAACCATATGTAGAATGAAGTAATATGACATGAAATAAAGTGATGCAGGACAAGAACCGACAGTTGCATTACATTATTCAGTGGAACAGAATCTGAAACTGCTGCAGGGGAATGAATGCATGATACATAATATGGACCAATATATCATGTAGATCATTTAATATATTGAAAAACTGATGTATAATGCACTATTGAAATGGGGTATATAATGTATTCTGTAGAGAGAATTTTCTTTCAGTCCTCCTGTCTTAGTCATGGACATAATGGAAAATGTTGTCATGCTGAAGAGTAGCTGACCTTGCCTCCATTTATAAAAGGAGAAGAACCTATAAATGAGCTCTTCCATAAAGAGGACTACGTGATTAAGAAAATTGGTTTCCCAAAGTAGTAGCGTCAGGGTCAAATCAACCTTGGACACAATCAAAGAATATACATTTTTTTTCTCTGAATTGTGTAATAATCTTTTGACAAATACAGTGCTCCAAAAAATCAGGATTGTTACACTTAAGAAGGATTTAAGGTATCCACAAGGAGAGCTTATGTTATGTGGAATGAACGTTCAGTCAACAGAAAAGCTTTAATTTTTGAGTGTTTAGTCTAGACATTTTTTTCCCTGGTGATTGGTTGCATCTTTCCTGCATCAGTCTGCCCACATCCAGGATCCAATTAGTTTTTTGAGGTACTAAGTAGTATTTTTTCATACCACCTCTCGTGGTTTAACCTCAGTCAGCAACCAAGCACCACGCAGCCGCTCGCTCACTCCCCCCTGGTGGGATGGGGGAGAGAATCAGAAGAGTAAAAGTGAGGAAACTCCTGGGTTGAGATAAAGACCATTTAATAGGCAAAGCAAAAGCCGTGTGCACAAGCAAAGCAAAACAAGGAATTCATTCACTCCTTCCCATGGGCAGGCAGGTGTTCAGCCATCCCCAGGAAAGCAGGGCTCCATCACGCGTAACGGTTACTTGGGAAGACAAACGCCATCACTCTAAACGTCCCCCCCTTCCTTCTTCTTCCCCCAGCTTTATATACTGAGCATGATGTCATATGGTATGGAATATCCCTTTGGTCAGTTTGGGTCAGCTGTCGCGGCTGTGTCCCCTCCCAGCTTCTTGTGCACCCAGCAGAGCATGGGAAGCTGAAAAAGTCCTTGACTACTGTAAGCACTACTTAGCAACAACTAAAACATCTCCACACTATCAGCACTGTTTTCAGCGTAAATCCAAAACGTAGCCCCACACTAGCTACTATGAAAAAAAAAAAAAAAAAAATTAACTCTATCCCAGCTGAAACCAGGACACCACCTCATTGATTTATAATAACTGGAAGTAAGCTTAATTAAGAACATATCTTTTTTTGCAAGAGAATCAAGAAGATCCAGTGGAGTCGCTTACAATTCAACTTAAGGCAAATACAATGCCTTAGTTGTTGAGACTGGAAAAATTCTCCCTAAGGATTATTAAATGCCTTTTACAGGTGTGAAAAAGATCTCATGTTGTTAAAAAATACATCCATAAAGAATTTTCACACATTTATAAAACCTGTTGCTAAACTGGGGAGAGGTCTTGTTTCTTAATGTAGGTGACTAAATGCTTCAGGAGATGCGTCTCCCCCGAGGCACTCAATTTAAATGCCAGCCTATTTAATGTATTCTGTAAGAACAGAGGCACAGCTTATAAAAAGAACAAGAAAGCATATTTATACCCTGTATATTGGCTAGGGATTGTACTATCAGCAAGTATAGTTTTTCAGCTATTATATTTCACTCATTAGTTACATGGATGCATTCATCTGTAGAACAGGTTGATCTGTGGTGTGTATTTGGGGTGTCTTAGGGAAACATGAGATCATTTCACCAGCTGGGTGTAACTCCTGATAAGAGTTCTTTAAAGCGGGTGAGTTTATAATAATACAAGCTGAGAGAGATGGCCTTTCTGATCCAACAATCCATGCTTTCTTGTTGGGGATGAGTAAAATGGGGCAAGAATTTGACAAATTGCATTTTTGTATACTACTGCGCAGGTTCAAAAAAAAGAAACTATTTAACCTGCGTACACGAGATACTTTGCAGTTGTTAGCCAGTGCTGAATTATACAAGAAGATACTTGGTCTATATAAATTAATATATACTCTGGGGCACTTGCCTAATCCAAAGCCCATTAGAGTCAGAGTAGTACTCTTTGGATCAAGGTCCTAAAGGAGACCTGTGGAGTTATTTTATGGTCTGCAGAAATCCCAATACAGTAGCTCTTAAAACTAGACCGCTTGCTTTTTTTTTCCCCCCCCTGTTTTCAGCTCCCAACTTTTGTATTTCCCTTTCTAATACACAATTTTTTTCCTCATGCCTATTGCATTTTTGTTTGCTACTGACCAGTCCTTTCTTCCCCCTCTCCCCATGCTTCATTTTGTTTCTGTTTTACTCCACCTCTTGTTTCCATCCCTTATCTTTAGCAATACCCCTTTACATTTCCTCTCTTTTTTGAAGGTATAAATCCCCCCTCTTAGCTCCCTGCCTTCAGCTGTGTAACATACAGATCATTAGTGAGCACTGGTGGTATCTCTTCCCATCAGACCTGTGTCCATAGCCCACCCTAGAAGCAAAGAGATGCTGAGGCTCATTCACTCAGTTTTGAAACAGTACTTCATATGCCCTATTTCATTTGCTGCTTTCTTGGTTCATTGTGTTGACCCACTCTGGCATACTGTAAAGTTTTGAAAAGTGCTGAAGTCATCTGAAGGGTCAGATGATATGTCAACGTGAGAAACTCAGGTGAACTGTGCCCACTTTCTGAACTGATCAAAAGCCATATGGCTTATCAGCACGACTCAGTAGCCTCACCCTGCACTAGGTATGGTTTCTAGATGCCACAAGGTATGTGAATTTTCAGCTGCTAGTAAAAGACTCTGTAGACACACCTTACATATAATGTAGTAATACGTATAGCTTTCTAAGTGCCTACATTGCTTCTGAAAATGCCTTGTTGATGCCCTTTAGAATTTTGCCCAAAAGTGTAAATAGCCTTTTTGAAAGGAATAAATATATTCGGCTCTTAGTCGTTATAAATGGTGGAGTTAGGCAATGATAATTAGCCACCTAGGTTCTAACGTAGATCCACATTTTAATGAGATATTGTGTGTGAGTTTGTATGAGGTGGTTGGGGAGTGAGGCAGGTGGACAGGAGACAGGGTTTTGTGTAGTGACTGCTCTGAAAGTTACCCGAGTCACCAGAAAATGTTGTTAGGTTCACTTAAAAAAAATGGAAAATTCTTTCAATATTAAAAAAAAAACATTATAGCTAGCAAATTTGGGGTCAATTTCTTCCTCCCTTCAGGAGCAATGAACATTGATTTAATTTAAAAGACTGTGTTGTAATGGAGACCTTTCATTTTTAGCTGAAATCAATTGAAGGAGGTGACTAGTTTCTAGAGGTGCGGGGACAAGACAGGCATGCCTGGGAAGTTGGAGCTCCTAGTCCTACACACTGAATGGCCTGTGAGCACCTATATTCTTTCCAAGTGCAAGGATTAGGGATCTCAATTAACAGAAACCTGCTGGCCCTATTTTTCATGCAGTGTAAAATTAGCTCTTATTGAAGAGTTTCATTCTTTCCAGGATGTTCTGCATGTTCTGAGTAGGGTACATAATAAATCTGAAAAGTTCAGCAAAGTCTTCACCACAGCTTTGAGGCTAACCAACTCCCTTTTATCTTGCATGAAATCCTTATCAGACCAACATATTTGAAGAAGATGTGGCGGAGTCTTTCATAGAAGAATCTTATGCAATGGATTGTGGATAGAAACAGCCTGCAATCTTGTAGAGTTTAAAACAAGAATAACCTTTCTACTTTAAAATATTTTTAAATATTTCAGCAAGATTCTTCATGTGGTATTTCTCACAATCTATTATATCCTGTTCATTTCTGTTAGTGCCCCCCTGCTCCCTCACCAAGAGGGTTTTCCAGGAAAAGGATGGAAATGGAAGTCTGCCATAAATAGGAAGGGAGTATGTTGTTGTAATTTTTGGATTAATTTTGTTTTATTCAGTAACACTGAAAGTCCCTGTTTGTGTAGTTTTGGTGTGTTGACTTTTTCTAGAAGGCAGAACAGTTTAATCCTCTATACTTTAGGAAAAAAAAAACGGACTTTGTAGGCGGTTTATTTGGTAGACCCTTAAGTCCTGAGTAAAACTGGATGTGAGTGTGGAGTTGCCGTACATCATTAAATCTGCTGCACAGAGTTTGCTAATGAAAAATATCATACAGTAATATTGTATGAAGTCATTATTTAATAAAAATAAAGTACTCATATGCCTTTGCATTTTGAACAGGTGCTGTGCAAAAATGTGTAGGCCATCTCCACATAAATTAATTTTCCTGAATATACAATAGTTTGGGTTTCTTTAATGACATGTTTTTATTATTTCTGTCACTTCTGGGTACTTTGATGGGTTTATTTATTACTTTTCTCATGCTGTTTAACAAGGTCAATATTTAGAATAAACAATTTTATTTTTATAGTGGGTTTGCAATTAAATATAATCAAACTATTCTCTATCTTGACTAAACTAAACTGCATACAAAATAGGAATGAAAGACAACTCTTCATTCACTTTTATGTAGCAATGGCTATTATTAGTAGCGGTATACAAGTTAACACTAAATCTGAGATATGTTTCCTGGTCAATATACAATATACTATTGCTATGTTTCATCTATTAGCAATTGGCATGTGTAAACAGTGTAAGAGTTTAAATATTTTAAAAGTAAGTTTTAGGGGCTTTGATCTCTGAGATGGTGAATATGCTTAAATATAGGTCTCTTAGGTTAAAATATTGATCCCACCTTCAAAAGTGGGGAAAGTACTTTTGTGCATAAAGAAGTCGTATATGTTGTGAAAACATCTGAAGATGTTGTTTAGAATAACATTCTAGCTGTTCTAGGAATTGTTTTACATAATGAGCAATAGGATATCTACAATTAATGCTTACCTATACATTCTTTTTTTGTAAGGTATTCATGATGCCCTTGTGAAATTAACTGTGTGTTTTCCAGGGCTTTTTTATAATACAAATATGTAACTTTACAATATACCTGTAGTTTGTAAATTTGGTGCAGCAAAATCACTTAATTCACAAGGGTTGTACATAGAGTGTGGCACCTCTAGGAGAAGGATGACAGGGGTTGGTGCCTTTTCCTTTGATTTTCAGAAATCCTGTGCAGATAACCTTGACAGCATTGCTTCTTGCCAATAAATACAAAAACAAATACATGCAAGCTTTCTGTAAGATTTATGAATTACTTAACTTGAGCTTGGAGGGACAGTGTTTCTGCTTTGAGAGAAAGATAACATAAAATAATATGATGGCTTGGGTCAGCTCAGAGTGTTACCACTCAAGGAATTTTACAACCCAAGGTATTTGGAGTCTTGTTTGTGCAAAACATATATTTATAGGAAAAGAAAAATCAAATTTCTGAAATCTGAAATGGTCCCCAGTTTGCAACAAAGTGTTAGGCAGACATTATCAACCAAAACAAGTAAAAAATCTGCCCACTATACATCTGGCTTATATGCATCAGTTTGAAATGAGCAGACATCCATGAAGCATGTATGTAAGTATACAGAGAAAATGAACATGGAATAACAGAAACAAATCTATTCTTTCATCTTATTCTAGTTAACCTTCTTTAAAATGAAGAAAAAAATACTCCCAAAAAAGTCAGCGGAGTGTGCACAGGTTTCCCAGTTCTCTCTGTGCAGCTGTTTGGTCATGTTTCAGCAGCTCTGTAAAATCAAAACAGTTTCCTACAGTTTTCTATTCACTTGTGTGATAACGTGAAGGCTTCCCCCCGCCCCGCTCCAGCTTTCTCTTCCTAGTGATTAATGACCAGGAGAAAAGTGATAGTCTGTGGGGAAGCTGAACGCCTTTAGCCATAGCTGGTCATTTATCCCCAAGGAAAATTTTGGTGTGGGTTCTTGTTTCCTTTACAAAGCCTGGCTAGTGAAACATTTTAAGTTTTCTTGGCACATTTTAAATGCTTTCTGTGCCAGGGAAGTCTCGTTGTTATTATGTACATGTGATGTGTTTACATTGTGCATGACATATTTGCTCTGTATACTTTTTGCCAGAGTTACGAGAAGGATGATCTGTGTTAACAGGATAATTTACAGATGTGTTTTTAGTTTTGTATTCCAACTCAAGGTGTTAGTGTGCTTTTCTGCTCCTGCTGATTTAGGTGGTGGGATGGGTAGTTTTCCTTTCCTAATGTAGTCAGAGTAAACTGATCTATGGATTTAATTACCTGCACTCAGAGGCTGTTATGATGAATTCCTTAAAATGAAGGATTAATTAATTAAACTAATTAATTAAAATTAAAATAAGGATTTTTTTCCTTAAAATAAACAATTATACAGAATTTGGCCTTTAGAAAACAAAACAAGAACTAAAAAGATATTTTCTTCTGAAATGAATCCTTTGTCATACCTATATAGTCGGTGAAATTATACTAGTGTAAAATAAATGCAGGTGAGCTTACAAGCAGACTGTTTTTTCCCAACTTGTCTGCTAATCCCTGTGCTTTTTAGGAATATGTTTCAAAATTAATATGCTTATACTCTGGGCAAGAGCAGCAAAGTGCAGTGGTAGTTCATTGCAACAAAAGGCACTTCCCAGAGCTTTTCTTGTTTTCTTCTTCCTCTACCTCTTTCTGCAGAGAAAGCTTGAAAGGGGAACTACAGGGGAGATAAAGCTTGTGAAGCCAACTTCAAGTTGTGCTTAGATGTTTGGCTTGTTGAAGAAATGTCCTTGGGTTCAGTCTGCCATCGCTGCAGGTTCTTTGATACTTGCATCTTGCAGATCTGTCACAAAAGAAGATCCATCCAGAGTAGCACACAGGATTCATTTTTGCTCATCAGAAGAATAACTCTTCTTAAATACAGTTACCAAGAAATTCCACACTGGCAGCTTCCTGCATTAAAGGGCTTTTCTACAGTGTGAAGGTGGCAGTCCAAGGATGTATTAAAATTTGGTACTGATTCCCTGTGTGATTTGAGGAAGCAAATTCTGTTCTCATTTACTTCGTCCTTATTAGTGGTTGCATTCCAAACCATAGAAATATCCCTCAAGTGGCTTCATAAAAGACTGGAGATAATCTGAAGCCGCTGATTTACTATTCCCCATTCTCAGGCCAGAGAAGAGTTACCGTAAAGTGAGACCGTATATATACTCAGATCTGGGGGAAAGCTGGAGTTATATATTTTGAGGATTTTAATGCATATAGCAGTATCTTTAAAAAGCTGACTGTGAAACACATTTAGAACTTTACACCACAGCAGCAAAACTGCCATTAAAGAGACTGTAGTTCTTGCAATTCCCTTTTAAGTGAGAGAAGCATGGCTACTGAATTTAATTGCTCTGATTTGTAGCTCATGGACGTTCCAGCCACGCTTTCCTTTCAAGTAAATTTTCTTTTTTCCTTTTTTTTTTATTGGATCTTCAACACTTTCCCTTTGAGTCTGATGCTGTGAGGTGCTGGGTGTCTTTTGGGAAGAGTCAGGTGCTTTTAACTCCCACAGACTTTCCTGGATGTTGGATGCACTCAGCACATCACAGGAGAGTGTCTCTCTAAATTCTCTTTGATTCTGCAGAGTGGATGAAGGACAGCAATGATGGTGAATGTGTTATGCCAGGCTAAATAGGCATCTATCTGTAAAAGCATGGTTTTATTAACTAAGAAATTACTCACACTAGTAACAACATCTTGTGGGAAAACCCATAGTTTACATTATAATCCCTGCAATCTTTTCTAACTTGTTCCAACAACTGTCTCCCTGGACAGCTGATAATACTGTTTCTTCCTAATACACCCTTGCAATACACAGCTAAAAAATGTCACACAAAGTAAATGGCTTTACTCTGTAACTTCCTTAGTGCATTATTTTCAGTTTTCCCAGGGGACGTTCTTAGACTTCAAAGCATACAATACATAGATGGTGTTTCAGCTTTGCAGAACATCTTATTTTCATTAGGGTCCTTTTTTTTTTTTTTTTTTACCTTGCACTAAAGAATCTATGTCACTAATTGGGCCAGTAATTCCTTGTCATATCATGATAAGTAATGTATTTGTTACCCAGTACTCAGTGGCTTCTTCAATTGTTTATTACACTTTGGGCAAACTAAGTGATTAAGTACAACATGAATTTTTAATGAAGAAAAAAAGGTGGAGGAAGGAACATTCAAGCAGTCTATTGGGTAAATTTAAATTTCCATTACCTCACCAAAATGCCAGTACTTTATATGTATGCATAAAATTTCATCCTGCTCTTTGTAAATTTGAAACAGCCAAGAGAAAAGCTGTTACTTTATTGGAACAAATATGGGAAACATTCTGTCCTTGTTAGAAATGATCTTGTTCAATTGTCTTGCAAAGCTGCCTTCTATTTTTTCATTTAAAAATTAATTTCTAATGGCCTCTCAGCGTGGTGAGTGCTAACAATAACTGGTTTGTTCAGGAAACGCCATTGCCATTTGAGATTCATAATTCTGGATGTAATTCTTTTTCTTTTTAAAAATTAATGAATTTACTAAGGATTAACTGATTGTGAAATGTACAGATTTATTTCCTTCCTGTCTGCTCATTTCAAGTGACTTGATTCTATTGAAAATCAGTATTGGTGGTGTACCTGCATATCTCTACCTGTAATTTCTGTCTCTTACATATATATATACATATGGAAAGAAATGCATTATTTTCCTGACATAAGTTTGCCTGCAATGTTATATGGCAGCAGTATCTTTGTTGTGTTTGTCTGCATCCTGCAGAATTCATTGTTTCAAAACTTTTTTTTTAGGTTCCCCTCATTCTTACTTTTAGCATCTGAATAGTTTAGATTTATTCTGGGTATTTTATCCGGGTGATACTGAGGGTTTCTCATGCTGATCTGAAAATTCTTTATGATCTTTTTTCATTCAAAAGTACTTATGTGCTCACTAGCATGATAGAACTGAACGAGTGGGAGGGACACGAGGAAAGGAGGGACATGATTTACATTAAATGGAATAGAAATTGTTGAAATTACTAACTAGACAAAAACCTCCCACCAAGTATGTTTGGTGTTGGTGTAACATTTTGCTCACATCAAGATAAAGTGTTTCATATTTAGATTGACTTTTTGCCTAACTTTTTCCAACTCTTGCAACCCAACAAAATCATCAATCTTTTTTTTTCTGACTGATACTACTCATTGAATTGTCTCAAATTTATGAACTGTACAGCCCCAAATCTGCAAATTTTCTTGCATTTAATATGAATTTACTATTTGTTAAAAAACCATTCCCAGCACACCTCACTCTTGGGTCCTGATGGCAAAATATTTTGCCCAGAATTTGGACTTAATATTGAATTCCTTGTAGAGATATAGAAGTGGAATACAAAGAAACATAATTATTTCCCTAAATTCTAAATTGAAACAAAAAAATGGACATTCAGACTATAACAAATTAAAAGAGAGTCCCTGCCACGTGCCCTTAATCCTTAAAAAAATCTTCATTTCATTACACAACACTTAGGCAGTGAATAAGAGGGGTTTTTGTGCAAACCTAAGTAGTATAGTTAGTTTCATGCTATTATGCCCCACATGGAATAGAAACAGTAAATGTTACTTTTTTGAACTTGAATAAGTACTTAGGCAGATTTAGGCAGATCAGGGGGAAAAAAAAGATAATACAACCATAATGATATGCATACTGATTTTCACAAATTTTACCTATGCTACATGCCTTATAGATTTTTGGATATGATTTTTATTTTCAATGTCTACTTTAAAAAAAAATCCTTCTATCTACTAAAGACGGTCTGGCTTAGAATATGTGATGTCAACAAGACTATTTGAAAGAGAGACTGAAATTATAGCTAGAGCTTCTCAAATAGCTCTCCTATTTCCTGTTGTACAGTAGCCTCAAAATTTTGGTTTCTTGTGATCTGCCAGGAGAGGAATACATGCTCTAAGTTATTGGAGAGGACAGGACCCTAACTCCTCTGGATTTACATAAAATATGCTTAGAGTTTACCCTAAATCCTTTGGGAGACAATGACAATGACTCAATCAGTGAACAAGGACTTTGCATTACTCACTGTGTTTGTAGGACAGTGTGATTTTGTTGCAAGTGTAAATTGTGGTGACCTATGGTGACAATGAGGAAAGTGTCTGGATGTCACTGCAGGAAAAGCTGGAGGACAGTGAGAGGCCAGCTGGCATGTAATCCAGCGGCTGGCTAAGCAGTGAACTGCACCAGGGAATCCTGAACGTCATACAGTCCAGTACTGCCTGAGTCAGAGCCTGGTAACAAATCAGCTGCTAAAAATGAAATATGTGACTGACATAATGTAAGTCTTAAAATAACCAAAGATGCTGAAGTGAATTTTCTGTAAGTCTTCTGCCCTACTCACTGGCGGGATTCTTGCCAAGGTGATAATTTCTAACCTCTCTTCACTTCCCTACCGGATCACTCCTGAAATGCCACACAAAAGGAATGATTCACAGATTATCTTTCTCTTCCCACTGGAAATCAAGTACAGACTTCAATTGCCATTGATAAAAAATTGAAGGCTAGAAAAGCCTTGGCTATATCTCTTTTTTTGCTGCTTTTACTGAAGTATCACTCTTGTGTGGATACTGCATCCATGTTCTACATCGAGAAGCTTGGTTAGTTGTTGTCCAGATATGCTTCTTCACTTATTCTGGAATCATCCTTTTTATGAAAACCAAGCAGCAGAAACATTAAAACCATGAAGAAACGCATGTTATCTAATAAATACAATATTCTAAAATCTCATACTAAGACATATATGTTAAGTGAAAGGACTGAAACTTCCATTCTTGCCCTCCATGCTGCATTTAATCTTACAGAAAAAGATGAGGCTAGATAATTCCAGGCAATGTGTGCAATTCCATATTCCACAGTGTCATGATGGGGAAAAAAAAAAAGTTTTTACTGATTTAGATCAAAATATCGTAGCAAAATTATCTCAGGGAATCTTTATGCTGGTGTCAAAAAATGTAAACAATACTTTCAGAGGAGATAGGTAAAAACCTGAAGAGAATTGTAATTTCTAACCTTGTTTCTGTCTTTACTGGTAAAAATATAACTATCTGGGCACCTCTGTAGGAGATAATGTTTTTTCAGGCCTCAGAGTACCTTTGCTGATAGCAGCATGGTGGAAGAATATAATATAGTGACTGCTGTCATTTCAACATTCTTTTGTAGAGTTTTAGACTAAATATTGTATGAAAAGGTATAATTAGACCTTTTTTGTTTTACCATTCTACCAGCAGGGTGATACCTTACATCCTGTTCAAATTGTTTGTAAGCAGTGAGTTTGCCGTTTGCCTTAATAACCAGCACCCATAACGAACACAAATAAGCATATGAGTTCCAAGGTCTCCACTGCCATGGAGTTGTCTTTGATTGCTTACATTGAGCTTTTGATAAGTTGTCATCATATCCTATTGATCTTTGTCTGTACTTTAAGTCTTCAAAGCCAGGAGGAAGGCATCTTTTAATGATGTAAGAAGATATTGTAGCCCCTTGCTTTAGGGTAAAAACAGGTAAGTAAAGAAATTGAATAGATCTTCAAATGGTGTAGTAGAGTGAAGCTGCAGTGACATACACTATAAGGATCTGAGCATATTATTAAAAAAGGCTGAATTTGAAGACTTTTTGCATAGTTGAAAATGTTGGGCTTCAAATCCTGAGTTAAATTTTATCTTCATTCATACAGCTTCAGCTCCTAGTTAATACAGGTCTCATATGGGTATGTGCAAAAAGCAAATGTGCATTTCCCTCAGGCATATAAACTGAGGTAAGAGCTGTCATTTATTTATATTTTTGTACAGCTTCCAGCAGAAGAAAATTGTATTAGGTGCCCTCAGAATAGGATTGTTAATAATAAAAATTTAAAATAAAAATGCAAACTGAAATCAGACCTCTTCCCAATTTTTCCAACTACCTTCTTAGACTTGCCTGGTTCAGATATATATGGCTCACTGCTGATTCTGCAATTGCTAGGGAGCTGCAAGCCACAAGATTATGCAAAATCTAAGACTTTTTTTGTACTGCTTCAATTGCTGATGCCATGTATCCAAAGAAGAGCAATATACTGTAACTCATGGTGATGATTTAGTTGTTCCAGGACAATATGCATTTCTGGAGAAATGAAAGAAATATTACATGAAAATTTAATGGATTCTTCCAAGTAGGGTCATGTTGCCCTCTGTTACTTTTCCAGAATTTATTTTTCATTCTTCTTATCATATAGTTCTGGGACATTATTGTTGTCATACTCTTCTTTGTCATTTATATCCCTGTGTCCTGGAGAACCATAGATAGTTCATGTGTCTCCAAGCTTGGTACAATACCTAGACTAGCACAGTCAGAAAGATGCAAAGCAAACTATACCCTGATTACAATAAAATCAGAGAAGAGCCACAGATTACAGTGGTATTTTATTTCTATATTCTTTTGGAAGGAAATAATATTGCAACCCATAATTAAACAGCATCTTTGCAGTCTAAAATTGCATCAAGTGTTGGTGGTTAGTATTGTTCCTTTAGCTAATGCTTTGCAGTGTTTTCTCTTCACACCCACTTTATTAGAAAATAAGCTGAGTGAGTATCAACCTTTTTCCTTCACCTCCCTGTATCTGAAAGTTTATGGAATAGCTGAGATGATCATCTAGGCCAACCCCCATTCCCAAAAGTTATCTTTTGGGTAGTTGGATATGCAGCCTTTTTATATTTATCTTATGCAGAGGTTTGTTGGAGTAAATTGGACAAAAGCCCAAATAGTGTTATTTTTCTGATATTTTTATTGTTTATGTTTGTTTAGGACTTTGAATTCTTTCCCTTTTTATTTAATCATTAATGTAGCCAGACCTAGCTGTATTTGTCATATTACATATGTGTCAGGCAAGAAAAGAAGAAAACATTGGGAAAGAAAATATTTTATTAAAAAGAGCAAAATAAGCTCTTGTAAGGAGATTTAGAAGGTATTTTCAAAATTCTGAAATTACATTTGAAATTCTGATAACAAGAGAGCATTTCCATAGAGAAAGTCAGGCTTTATTATGACATCACAATTTCCATAGTTTTGATTCGTAAGTTTTTTGGGTGATGCCTACTTTGTTTTCCCCTGGCATAATGGTATCGTGGCCCATGATCATGGTTTTTGCTGTGGACATATTACTATTAACAGTAAATGAGGAAATACAAGCACTGGGGATAGAATCTCAGGGTTTTTTTTTTTAATTCTTGTTAACTTTACTTGCCTTATTTTGCCGTAGACCAAGTAAAGACCAGGAGGAAACATACTTGCAAACATACATTGACTTGTAATTTGAAGTATAGCCCATAGACATTTAGGAGTACTTAGTCACACTTCCTAGAGCTCTTATAGTCCAGTTGGCTTTGGCAAGGTTTTGCCTTGACAAAGATGTTAAAAATGACTGAACTGCTGGAAGAAATCTAATTTGGTGGTCATCTGCCAATTTAGTGCATGTTGGTCTGGTGACACCCTTGCCAGTTGTTTTTGCATTTGCTATGGAGTGGCCTTTAAGAATTCAAACTAAGTATCCTACAAGATAGCAGTCAGCCAGAACATCCTTCATAAATTGTGTTCCGTACAACTTTTTGTGCTAGTCAAAGCCTTGAAGGTACTTATAATGGCACTTACTAATATATTTTCTTTCCCTAGTAAGCCCAGCCTGAGAGGAGAAGGAGAATGCTCTGTTGCAAGTATGGCATTTTCCATTAGCCTTTAGGGAAATGACTCCTTTTCTCTCGGTTCTCTCTCTTAATGTGTCCTTAAATGGTCACGCTTCTGATAATGCTGTCGGGAGGAATACTTCTGCAATTTGCTTTGACCTTTTTGCTCTTCCTCATATTTTCCCATTAGTCTCAACCAATATAAAACTAACTAAGCTTGACTCTTTAAATGAAAACTGGCCAAAATCTCTTTGGGAATCATTGAGCATTTAAGAGACAAAAAAAATGCATGTGCGATATCTGGGAGCGAACTAATTAGACAAAAAAGTTGTCAGGGACTATTGTTATGACAAACACAATTTTCAATATTTTATTCTTTACAGAACTAGAGATAGCTTGGAAGAAGGAGGGTTAAGTCCAGAACAAACCCCACATTTTATAGATCATTACACATGTGTTGAAGACAGCTGACGGGCCTCCCTCTGTGTCGCTATTTTTCCCCTCTGCCTATCACAAAACTCACATTACAACCTTTGAGGGTCATTTGAGTGAAAATTGTTCTTCATGAGCCTGATTCCATCTTTCAGCCTATTTTACTGTATGCAGGCATCTTTCTCTATAATGTACAATTTCATTATTAAAAGTACCAGTTCATTTATAGGTAGGAAAATTAGCAATGCACAGTATGGAAAATACATCTTTCTCTACTGGATTACTGAAACATCAGAAAAATAATATGGTAACTCAAAGGAAAAAAATATATATTTAGTGGATTTTAGTTCTTCTCACCTTACCTATCAACATTAAATAAATGTGGGTTTACTTCAAATTAGTTTGGTAATACACTGAAACTATATAAAATAATGTACATGGAATCACTCTTCTGGCAGTAAATTGCACTATGATGGATTATCTATAAGACCAAGAAAGCAGGTTGGCTTGAACAAGTTGGTTCCCTTAGCTTGATTTAGGGACTACATTTTGCACTAGGAATCTGAAATTGCTGAAGAAGTTAAAAAACCCAAGATTATTATACTGCACTGATCATTGTGAACACTGAGAAGAGAGAAAAGTACCATGCTGACATGTCCAGGATAAACGGTCTTTGCAACAACTTGTTCAAAAAAACATCAAGATGTACATTTTCAAAGCTGAAGGTCTATTTTTAAGAGGGTTGAAATAGGATAATTACACTGATTGTCAGTTATCTGGAATCATTGTCAATCATTTGGGTGATTGTACTTGGCAGTATTAAATGTAGCGAAGCTTTTCTCTTCCCTGTTACTGTTGTGACATGAATGACAATGTATTGCCTCAGTGAATAACAGGATGCTGGTTTGATTTAACTGACTTCTGAACCGTCTCCTCTCTGCAACCCACATGGGAAAAGACTGGGAGGTGGCAGTGGAAGTGGCTGTCTTCCACCTGCCACGCTCTCCTCTATATTGTCACGTGTGTAAGCCAGAAGAAAGAATTTTATCTAGCATACCCACTTATGAATTAAATTGGGGTGAAGTTAATCCAAACAAAAAAACAGTGCAAATCAGTATTGCTTTAAAAAGCTTTGAGTGATCAGAGAAAGGCTTAAACCTCACACCAGTCCTGCGCACAATGATTAATTTGCTTCCATGGGAAACAAACGCTGTTGTCACTGAAGTTAGTGTAAATGTTATTAAAACTGGTGGTATTGTGCTGCTATATCAAGAGCAGAGCACTCTTTTTTTAAGGTCAAAAATCTCTTGTAACTGAAGAAGTGCAGACTGTAGCTTGACATAGTTGAATTGATCCTTCTACCAAAGTGTTCTGAAGTTCCTCTTTGCAGTGATTTAATAAAAAAGCATGTGTTAAAATTTGCATTTCTGCTTGTGTAGGGCTCAGTGCCTTGAAAAGCAATTTCTATCTTTCTTTTATTTAAAAATCACATCTGTCATTTCCTACTGAAAAGGCAACACAGCAAACATGTTGTACTAGTGAATTTAATTGTACATATATAGGACCCAGAGAAGATTCAGATAGACATAATATTTACCTTGATCAATTAGTAAGTTGTTACGTACACTGATTTGGTAATCACAATTATACACTCCAATAATGGGAGCTACTCCACAGAAGCCATTTCTGTCTCTGAGGTTGTGATGCTCTGCAACTGTGATTTGGTAGACTATAACAACCTTTTCAGAGTTGTTAGACTAGTCATGTAAATCCTTCTTAGTTTAGGGATCATTGACTAGTTAGGCTGTAACAGCTCCTTAGGAACCTTCGCAATCCCGGATCCAGCTAGCAATGTTGTGGGTTTAAATTTACGCCATACAAAAGCAGCAGGAAAACAGTGCTTGCAGTTTGGAATAAGGAAATCCTTATTTTTTAAGGTTGTAGGTGCCTGCCATTCCAATCTCTGGATTCTTCCTGCATGCTGACTGAAGTAGCTCTACGTAAGAAAAAACAACAAAAACCCCCCACACTCCAAAGTTAACACCACTTGAACATAAGCTAGGCTGAAGCAGAACTGGTTTTCTGCTACCTGGAGATACTGCAAATGAGTAGTAATTCCTCTCCAAGACTATGTACTGATGTTTGCCTCTTTGGTATAGCAAAGGCATTTAGTCAAAAAATAGAAGTTGCCTTTTGAGATAACCCACTTGGAGGATATTGATTTTAAAAAAGGATATTGTTCAATATATGTGACTCTAAGTCTGTTAAAAAGCAGCTTTTTAAACTTCATAAGAGATGTGAGTGAGGAAGAGATCCCTTGTGTGAAAATAACCGAATAAACTGTTCATTCATATTTGTTGCAGAACGACAGACGCCTAGGAGAATATCAGAAATTCTGATTTCAACTTACTGCCCAGTATTTATAGCTGCACTTCAGTTTTATCACGGTAGGGTTAGTTGTCTGAATAACGGTTCATCAGTGTGAGCATGGGGAAGTCACAGTATGGCCCTTAGTGTTGTAATATGAGCTTATGAAAAGAGATCTCTAAAATACAGCTAAACATTTGATAAATTATTCAGAATAGAAGCAGAAGCTTTAAGCTGCTCATTATACCATGGATCTTTGCAGCAGTTGTTGCATAAACTTCATATAGCACAACAAATGTATGTAAGGGTACAATTTAGGAGAGGGTTTCTCATGCTTCTGTGATGTATGCATCCTCCTTTGTGCGTTACAAATAAGAATTGCTCAAATTCTTTTTATAGTTCTAGTCTGAAACAGCTGCTGTACATGGTTATGGGAAAATGATGTGCAATACTCGGTTTGAATGGTTTTTTTTCAAGATTTGTGTTTAACAAGAGCAGTAGAATACATTAGTCATAGTCCAATCATAAACACGATGATGACTTGACTCTAACTGCGTGACGTGGCAAGTGCAGCATCGGCTCCATACAACAATACATTCCAGGGGTTTGGAGGTGTCTTTTAATCCAGACCTGAACGTTGCACCACCACAGCCAGCTCTGCAGATTTATGAATGATGAAGGCTCACTGGCTGGTTGCTAACACTCCAGTTCAGCTTCTTCAGTGTACATCAGCTGGTGTGCATTGACCACAGCTAAAAGCTTGTAGCGGGGTGGACCAGGACAAGACCTAGGCACGTGGCAACTTCTCCCAGGAAGGGATGCATGGTACTTCTCTTTAATAGCAGCCCTCAAAATATTCACAGCCACTTTAAACTCTATTCAGTCTCTATTTTGAAGGTTCATATAAAGCCCAGGCTGATATTATGTACAGGCGTGACTATTATCATAGGATTATAGTTTCTCCTACCATATAGTTTCTCAACACCATTAAGCATAGTAATTTTTTAATTCCTTCCTTTGTTCTCTTTTTTTGGAGCCAAGGATAACTCTATATGAGCCACATTAATTTCTAGTGTATGAAAAAACCATTTCCAGTGTCTTCTATGGGGATATGCTCCATATGCCCAGAATTTCATATAGATTATTAATTGTTTTTTTCTTTAAGTTTTAACTTCTTGTTTCATTACCTTCTTTCAAATAGTTGTAAATTTTATCTTGACTGTCCCTGTATTCCCAATTTTATTTCACCTTTTCTTTTTTCGAGGTTTAAAATCCCATGATCTATGTCTCTGCTGGTTTTTAGTTTATGCTCACAAAGTGCTAGAGGCTTCTCTACTGTAGAATTTACTATTTATAGAAGATTTTTAGAGAGGTTACTCAGTTAAAATAATAGACTTATTTGAAACATTAGCATTCAGAATTACTGCACCGGTGTGTTGATATGACAGCTTCTCAAAGTAGCATTTTAACACATTTTCTATATACATACAGATTCTGAGAAAATTTTTAGGGGTACTGTATGTAGATTTAAAAATCCTGTACTGGAAATGCTGTGAGTCCTGAACTTTCGAATCAGCAGCTCTGTCAGCATAAACTGAGGCAATATTGCATTGGATGCATGTTTGTTAGTTGAAGTGGGGAAGAGCACTTTGAACAATGGAATGCAGAATTATCTGATATGGGATCTCCTGATGTACCCAGGAATTTAATTTATGCACTGGGTACACACAGGAGATGCACTTCATCATGCAGGGAAGTTTTGGTTCACTTCTGTCAGAGAGTTCCTTTGAATAATGTTCTCCAAGTGAAGAGGTACTTCATTTTAGAATTCCAAGAGTCATTTTATGAAACTTCTTTCAGAAACACATTAAAATAATACTGATGCTTAAGATATAAATCAGAGTTTTTGAAGCCTGAAACATGAAATTTTTTGGCTCAAATTATGTTTTTTGCATTCTCAGTTCTCCAACATTATGCACCTTTTCTGTTTCAGTTCTGCCTAATTTTTTTTTCAACAGTTAGATTGAAAACCCCATTACAAAGTTCTTCTATTAATATATATGCTTGACAGTCAGCTTCCAAGTCTGTTCCCTTGGTTAAACAGTCCAATAAATAAGTCTTGAACATTACTGTCTATTGGTAAAACAGAAGTGGTGAGGTTAAGTATCCAGTGCCTTTCTCCTTGTGTAGTTGTTAGAAGCAGTGTAACATAGCGTGACACATCTGCCAGCAATTCACACCCACTTGCTCATGTATAAATGACTGAACATAGGACAAAACAATGAAAAATCAAGCTTTGCTTTTTAAATAGAAACAATAACTGTTCAGAGAAAACCAGAAATATGAGCTGTGCAACACATTAGAGAAACAAAACTCTAGTGGAAAATATTGTAGCATTTTCTAAGTGATTACAGATTATGTTAGTAATTATGTATATGTTGCTAACAAGTTTTGAGAATATATATAAAGATGAAATTTGACAGTGTGCAAATAAAAATGTTTGATTCTGATTATTATTTTGTGAGAAAAGGCAATCAAGGAAAACAGCCATTTATATTCTTTACTCTAGATTAGTTAAATTTTTTTTACAATAAGATTGATACAATTTCATACAAAACTAAAGTCATTCTTTTAAATCAAATTGATCCCCCAAAATCCAACCAGATGTGTATTTCTTAGAAAAAAAAGAATTTTATTCAAAAAATGTACCCATCTTTTGTCTAGAAAACAAGGACTAAAAAGTAAAGCTTATTAGGAAAGCAAGAAGGATGTTCTAGTTCCCTTCTTCTGACCTGATTGATATTCTCTTTTCTGTCTCCTGACATGTTTTCTATAATGCAGACCACAGAAAAATAGCTGGCAACTTGGCTTTATTTTCTTCCAACCTTCAGACTTCAAATGCAGAAAAAATGTCTACTAATTTCTATTTCAGTGTTGCCATAGTTACAGTTTCTATGATGTTTTTATTTTTTTACTTATATCTGTCTGTCTATCTCTGTGTCTTTCATCTTGCTAGCTAACAACTTTTTTTCTTCTTTCCTCCTTTACTTTCCATACTTGCCAGTTCTTCCCATGCACCTACTTCACGTGCTTAATTTAATCAGGTGTTACTATTCTCTTACTTTTTGTAATTCAGAATCCTCATTCTTGATGCTTTGTTCAATATTTTTATCCTGTAATACCCCACAGGTAGCATCCAATGTATCTTGTCAGGCTTTGAAATACTCTTTCTTTCTACTATTGAAACTCACAGTAATTAACTTTGCTTTGCATACTGTTCCAAGAAATGCCTTCAGGTCTAAATGTCCCCCCTTCCCCTTCTGTTCTCAGATTGTACTGGATTTCTCTTTGATTCTGTTTGTGGTAGACACACATTGATGCAGCATAATACCCATTCTCTCACACTGCACTTTCCCCATATTTTGTTTCTCCCAGAGGCTCTTTTCTTGATTTTTCTTTTTTGTTTGTAGTAAATACATACAACAGCAGCAACTCAGAAGGCACTGACTGTGTAGGCTTAATGTACCTACTCATCTGCAGTCATTCATCATTGCTGTTGGATTGCTTATACAGCTGCAAAGAGCAAGACAGTTCAGTGATGTACTTAAATTGGATGCTAACTGCTGCTGGTGAAAATGTTTCATCCCTATTATTTAAAAAAAATCATGACTTTATTAGTCCCTAACATGCAGGCAGACATTTGATTCCTGATATGCTTATGTGAAATTTATAATCTCCTGATCTAACAGGAATAAGCAAGATCATGAAAGTAGACCACCCACGTTTTTTCTGTGGCAGTTATGCCTTTCACTCCAGGGACAGTGGCACTGAGTCTATGGATACCTTGAAAATACTCACACTGTCTTAACTTTGGAGCTCTAATTTATAGATCTAATTCAGGGCTTTGGAGTCCCTTGTACATCTGCTGGAGAGATTTAGATTCCAAATTTAGATGCTGTGAATAATCTTCCATGAAGAGTGAAGTTTCTTCTTTGGACTGTTTAGGAAACCTATGATCCTAATTGGGGCACTTAACTTTGATTGCTAGAGCTAGCTGCTGGTTTCTGTTTCCTTATGCAGACATTGCATCATATGGTATTCTCCCATTTAGGAAACACAGAGCTTGATTATCCTTAAGCAGTAGCTGTCATTGATTTTAATAGGGTTGTGCTCAATGGAAAAGTGACTCAAGTGACATTCTACCTGCTTTAAATTGGGGCAATATGATAATTTGCTTTTACTACCTGAAGACATTTTTGCTGAGTTGTTTTTTGTTTGTTTGTTTGTTTACCAGCAAGTTTTTTTTCCATCTGTTATTCTGTCCCACTGGGCATTTATTCTGGACTTCCCCCAGGTCCTGGAGGAAGTTTCATATACCACCTTACTCGTCCTCAAGTATTTATTTTCTGGCTTTTTTGTTGAAGCAATGATTTAGGTTAGGTAAAGATGGATTGGCACAAAGCCAAGATTGATATGGTTGAAGGATGACATTGATTAGCAGTGTGTTTACTGTGCTGTCTACTGCCAATGTACGGACTGAAAGGAAAGGAAAAATGCTTACAAATGAAACAGAGCTACTGAATTTTACAAACTGCTTTGAAAGAACTGATTCTTAGTAAAAGAAGTAGTCAAAGTTACAGAATTAATGGTAAGCTTCATACTGTACAAGCTGTGGGCTTGTGCAAAGCAAATCTTTCATGTGTCTCCTTTTACAGCTTCTCTGTTCTCAGTGCCTGTCTGGATCTGATGATCAGTTAACAAAGCCTAAATAGTCATTTATCATATGTTATAATTGTTAGATTTTTTTTCATTAACAATTTGGGAACTTCTCCTTTGCTGCCTATCATCCTCCAAAGTGTTCCTCCTCCCTCACCTGTGTTAGTACAGAAAATCAGCCCCTCCTCATGCAGCTGAACTTGTTGGCAGTATCTTTAACCAGGGGTAAATAGCACTGTGATTTATTGAGGAAGCAGGACTTGTCACATGCAGAACAAGCATCTAGACATTAGGCATCATGTCCAAGCTAGCCACAGGCAGTCAGGCATCTCTGGGAAGGGATTCTGTCTATCCCCAGTTAGCTGTTTAGGAAAGATAGGATGAATATATAGAGAGACACAACTCCGGGAGATGTGTTTCCACACCTTCCCTCCAAGAGGGAAGCTTTCTATCAGCTTCACTCTGTTGTATCTGTGTCTACTCCATGGACCTAGCATGGCATATACAAACCCTTCCAAGTGGTACTTCCAGTTTTACAGCTCCAGAGAAAATCTCTTTTTATTTCAGTGTTATGTTGCTTTGCATCAGTTGTCCTCAGACAAGTTATTCGTAATTTATTTAGGTGTTAGTGAGAAAAGATACAATCCCTGGGCTTAATACTTTTGCTTTGAATGCCTTTATCTTCATCATAATAACTTAATAAAATGCAAATAGGCAGAAGATAAAAGGTTTCTTGAGTTGTATTTGGTGATACTTCAGAAACTGGCTTCTGCATACACTTTGGCTTTTGGGTGGTTTGTTTGTTTTTATTTTTTTAAAAAATGAACAAAATTCCTTGACGTAGCAAAATCTGCCTTGTAATCTGCTCAATGGGAAACCTGACTTCTAAACAAGTAGAGACTATAGAGGGTATCTTTTTCCTAATCTTCTATTACTGTCCTTGTAAAGGGCCTATTAAGAAAGAGTCAGTGTTGATCACTTTTACCACAGTCACAATTTATGAGACTATTATCTCACATAATCCAAATAGGTAATGTTATTGTGCACTTTATACTACAGTTCTTCCTTTGTGCTCAGTAAATGACTAGCTGCATTATTAACAAGTATTTTATATAGGTGCCCTGGGTTTAGTTAATTTTTCTGTGGGCAAGAATCTGATAGTACCAAAAGCAGTATACACACAGTAAAATAAAGATCTAGAAGATTACAGGAAAGGTTAGACTTGTTTGAATAGCAGAGGTATGGTGATTAAGACTGTAGGTATCCTCCAACGCATGAATCTTTACAACATGAGTGGCAGCACAAAGCCCTGATAGCCTCTTCCTGGGCTGTAACAGAGCCTGGATTCTCCAGTTGTGAAACTTCTGGCTCCCCTTTCACAGTATACTGATTTCAGTGCAAGTATCCCATTGTTCAGCCTTCTGTCCTGATTTTCCTCTGCATCTTCTATTAGTGATAGTTATATTTTCCTTCTGTCAGTTTGTCCTTGATTGCTTCTCCCCCACCTTCCTCTCCAAAGTATATGCTACTGTCATATCTGATTCCTTGGTAACATACCTGTTGCATAGTCTACTTGCTGTATCTTCCTGTTATAATATTATTTTTTCTTCCAGCTATATATCTGATTAGTATTCACCACTTTAAAGAATGCTTCAGTTTTACTCTCCCTGTGGACTCTCCGTTAAGAGTTTTTACTTCAGGCAAAGGACAGATTATACTATCATGTTTTAAAATCCTAATAATACTAATAAATGCCTCTAATGGACTGAATTCTGTCCCTTTTTTATAGAAGACCATTGAGTAGGTGTCCCATAGCAGTGGGTTTATTAGAAAGGAAAAGTCAAATGGAAAAGCAGAAATAAAGGTAGCTGTATACATTAGAAAATTAGAAATATTAGAGTCTATCAGTCTAGAATATGTTTGCAGTTTCCAGTTGCTCTGCTGACAATAATGGGGTTATGGCAGTGTGAAGACTGGATCTATAAAATCAACAACATGCCCTCTGAGTGGTATAGCATATTGCATGGTATAGAATATCACACTTATATTTGTCCCAATAAAACCAAGCCACTATTAATGCAGTATAGGAAGGGACCAGAAAATCTGTTGGTGGTTATTTCTATTTCTCTGAGCATGACTGCCATATGCTGCTTCTATTTTGCTTGGAGTGTAGGATTATTAATAGAGAATTAGCAGTAGTCATAATAGATTTTCTCTTCATTTTTATCTAGTTACGTCTTTTACTTTCCAGCATGTACATTACTGCTGCAATATATGCCTTTGCTGAACTTGACCTTGGACTGGTTGCTCTATGTAGAGTGTTTGAAATCTATTGGAAACAAAACTTTGACATATAATGAGGTAGCCCACTTGCTGCAGCGAGTGTTCTGTTGTGAACAAGTTACGCTGCTTTCCAGTGGTGTGTTGGGTAAAGACTGCAGACCCTGGGGTCTCCGTACGTGGAACCATACCCTCAAAATCCTTCCTACCATCTCTGCATGCACCCAGCTCTGCGAATTTGATATAGATAATCGAGGAGCAAATAATACGGTGTTTATGGTGCCCACAAAAAGACAGATGATATGTGATATCAAGTCTGAGGTGACAGAGATGGAGCTACAGAAATGTTTTTAAATCTCTTCTGGCAAAACTGGGAGGGGGTGCTGGCAGGGCATCACTGTGAACAGTTCTGAAATTCAGCTGGTGGGTCCCAGATGGTCTGAAAGGGTTCACAAAGCATATGTCTTCAGGTGCTTTGAGAACAGGCTGTATTACCTGACCAAGTCCAGTTTTCTACACAGGCCAGGTTGCTTTTTTCCCTGTTATTGTGTGTGATTGTTAGCGGCTGAATGTAGAGAAGAAGGTCATGCTGGTTGTTGTAGTTGCAGAGTTGGGCTTTCTGACAGTTGTCCAAAGGTCAGGCTGCTTGTTCTTTTATTATCTGTCTTGAGTGTAAATAAATAAATGAAATACATTGAGGCAAAAAAATCCCAAACTGTAATAGTTCAGAGTATCTTTTCAGACGAAATGGCACTTTATTCCCATACAAAACGTTGCATAGAAGAACACGAGGAAAACATACCAATTTGGCTTCTTTTGAAAATGCTCTCTTAAGACTGCCAACTTAGAAAGAAACTGAAAGAAGCAAGGGGAACCAGTGATTGTTACACAGGATGTGACAGCTAAAGTGTCTTCTTTAAAGGAGAAGAAAGTTCCTCAATAGCTCTTCTCCATCAGTGCAAATTGCTACAGAAAACAATTTACTACATGCTGCCCAGAATTAATAAACTGAGTTATTGATGTAGGATCCAGGTCACCACCTAAACTGGGGGGAAGACTTAGAGGCACAGTGTCTTGCTCAAACAGTATGTTTTTTTTCTGTGCAGAAACTGTATTTTCTCTGAGATACACAGCTCATACTGACTCAGCACTTGAGATAATGAATCTTTTTCTGAAGTTGAAGTTTCTGCATATTAGCGACAGCATAATATATTGAGGTTGAGACTGATAATGGTACTAAGTAATCATCCCTTTTAAAACAGGAATTACTCTGATGAGCGTTAACATGAATATCAGTGTAAGTACAGGGTGTGCTTAGTACCATTTAACATGACCTTCATTTTGATAACAGCTCTAATTAGGTGTTGTTTTGTAAAAGCTGACAATCGGTTGTGTTTGCATTACTGCAGTACCTCATGGATTCTGTTTATCTCCAGTTTTGTGATCTTCAGTGTTTCTTTATCATTTTTGTCTTATACAAGGAGTTGAATCCCTTGAGCAGTTGAAACATCCACAAAATATTTAAGTGTGCCCTGACATGAGTGCTAGGAGAAGAGTGCTCTTCAGGGCTGTGGGTTCAGTCCCATGGCAGTGTAAGTCCACAGCCCTCAGATAGGGCCATCACGGCTATTCCAGAGTAGGAAGAGGCATCAGTTCAGCTGCATCATCTTCCTGAAGCAGTGTACCACAAGGTCTCTTGGACACTAATGCTGCCCTAGGAGAGAGGTGATAATATACTTGGGATGACATAGTCTGGGCTTTGAGGGATCCAGGCTTGTTTGACATGCTTTCAGAGGATTTGCTTGTGACTTGGTTGTGCTTTACAGTTATGTCAGGTTTATCAGATTGAGCTAACATGTTACAAAAGCAGACTTTTCCACCCACCAGGACAACAATTAGAGCAAGACTGGTTCTTTCAGTCCAACATCTTTTTAAGGTGTGCTGCGTGTTTGCGTAAGCATAAAGAGGTTCACAGAGTAACTTGAATTTCTTTGTCACATTTTCTTCCTTGGTTATCCTGTCTTGGGAGTGAAAGTAAATCTTGTATCTTCTTGTGACTCTTGCAAGTGTTGGATTCAGTTCTGTTGATGTTACTGTTGAAGAGAGCAGTGTGATTCTAATCCACAGCTTTTTTTGTATCCTTTCCTTTATTCTTGGTGTGTGTATACCCTCTGCTTTCCCTTAAACCCACACCTGATCTGTGCATGGAACTGCTCTTATGTAGGCTTTCAGGGAGTCAGGTCATACAAGAAGGTTAGAAAGCATTAGTTCCCGGTGTCATCTTGTGCAGTGGTCTGGCCTTCCTATTAACTGTACTGTTGCTTTTGCATTGGAAACAGTGAAGACAATTCTTTACTGTGAGGGTGACAGAGCACTGGAACAGGCTGCCCAGAGAGGTTGTGGAGTCTCCTTCCCTGGAAATATTCAAAACCCACCTGGACGCAGTCCTGTGCACCCTGCTCTAGGTGTACCTGCTCAAGCAGGGGGGTTGGACGAGATGATCTCCAGAGGTCCCTTCCAACCGCTACCATTCTGTGATTCTGTGATTCTGTGATTCTGTAGTTGTTTGTGTTTGTGAGATGTTGAAAAGCAAACTGCTACGGAACATAAAAATGCCTCCTTATATGCAGTAGTTTAAAACATAATTAGGAGTTCCTCGTTTTTAGGGATCCTTTAGGGTGTTTTGGGGTCACATATACAAATTTTCATTTCATTTCAGTTCAGTTCTAAAAATCTACTTTTTCTTAGTGAAAGTTTAGATTCCCTCAGTTTTTGATACCGTAAGATTATGACACTTTAGGGAGGATTCCTGTTCGTGAAACACATGACATTTTTCATCACTGCTAAGATTCTGTATAATGCAGATATGAATAATTCAAGTTTGGGTCTACAAACATCAATGGGGTTTAATAAAAGTTAATAGCAATTGCTGTATAAGGAAATAGTCTTGTGTTTTTCTCTTTCATTATAGTTCTAGTTTAACAATCCTATGGCTAAATCTCATGAACAGCCAAGATTCTGGATGTAGATGAGTCTGGATTTCTCCAGAAAATATAGAAATTGCTCTTTTGGGATTTGTGATTTTTTTCCTTGTATGCTGTTATACATCATCTTCTATTTATCAAAAGGTAATCTGAAGCTTCCATTCCTTCTGTTTTAGTGTACAAGGAACTAGTAGCTTAAGGACACTGATATTGAACATCAACTGTGAAGTCATGTATTTTTTTTCCCTAAGAAGAAGAGGGAGAATTGTTTGGAGAGATGGCCTGTGGCTCTGAGAGCTGCTCGTGGTTTCTGCTACATTGTTAGAAACTAAACAATTTGTCAGAACTCTTGCAGATTAGGATTAGAAGAAGAAGAGGATGAAGGATTGATGAAAAGGGAAATACAGAATGACTGAAGCCCTACTCTGAGCATATCGCTTTATCTGAAGGACTCTCATTACAAACAATTGCTCGATGTTTTTTCTATCCAAAGTCAATAAGAATAAAAAATTGGGTTTGCTAATCAGATGAGAACTTCATTACTTTGTTTCAGAGACAAAGGCACACATAATTTTTAGCTCCTAAAGTCATGCAGTTTAACTTCACAAGGCTAATTGGAAAGTTTGATTTAAAAAAAAAATTAGAAATGTATGTTTTTAAAGGTAGTAACAAGAAAGGTGCAGAAGGTGTTTCAGCTTTGAACAGGGTAAAATACATTTAAGAACTGATTAATTGATTTTTAAAAAATTATGTCTATTTTTACCAAAGATATTTTCAACCCAATAATATATAATAGAAGCTTGCATAATCAAGCATGGCAGACAGGGTCCATTGCACTCCTAGAGTTAAGGGTGCATGAGTGTTTCTGTTACAGTCTTATGTATTTTGTGAGATAAGATGGTTATAGTAATTGGTTCCAAACTGAAATGTATCTTTAAAGATTGAGACCTGAGGTCACAAGTTATATTTTTAGAAATGTATTCTAGGAATTACTTTAAACTACTGTGGTTTGTTTATGGTATACTGGATTCCCAAGGTCTACATTAAGGTTCACGGTCGCATTAAAGGCAGTTTTGTATAAACAGGTAGGTAGGCACAATACCCATGCAAGTAGTTTACAGTCTCGTACCCTCAACCAGTGGGTTGCAATTTAAATAGATGCTTAATCCCACCATATCAGGATCTGTGAGTGTATTACTAACAGAAGCATGGCTTTGAAATTCCACTTAGGCATACTGAGGTCTTTGTGCTCACTCAGAGCATAAGTATTAGTATGTCCATCCTGTATGCAGAGGGCCAGCTTTGAGGGACTTGCTGGCAGATAGGACTGTTGGGTGCTTGTTCTTTGCTCCTCAGCTGTGCAGGCTGGCTCAGGGGAAGCAAGAACCTATTCCAAATCCCTGTATTTGAATTCCTTCCTTCGACATGCTCTGGGATACCCCTGCTACTCTTGCATGGAGCAACATGGGGAATGGTGTCATATAAGCCAAAAAGACATGCTGTGTTTCTCAGCTGGGACCTAATTTACTTGAAACTTGGGGCCAAGATATAAACTACGTAACAAAGGAAATTGTTCCCATTGTTTTAGACTCCCCACAAAGCTCTTTGGGTTTTGTCTCATGCTACATGATCTGCAACTTTTCTGTGGCTAAGCAGAACTCCTTATTAAGAATGTCTCTGTAACATTCACTAAGTGTCCTTCAGAAAAGGAGGCCCGGTTTTTTTCTCACTTGGGTTTTTATTTTGAGGTGACTTTGGTTATTTCATTTGGGATTACTGCTTGCTTGGACTAAAGAGAAATAGGCTCAGGTTGTTGTTATTGCTGAAAGCAGGACAGGTTCTCCATACCTTGTTCTGTTCCTACCTGTATCTTGAGGACAAGGGTGTTGATTTACCCTTGCCATCTGAGAGTGTTATAGCAGGAACAAGTAATAGCTTTGAGAGCAAAGGACTGAACTTCACATCAATATATTTTTTAAACTATTATTTTCAAAAATGAGCATGAAACCAGTTTCTCTTTTAGCACGAATGAGATGTTACTGTCACATTTGGCCTGAGGTATTTACGATTTACTCCACAGCATCAAAACAAAGTTTATAAAGAGTTTGTCACAGAGCCTCAGGTAGTTATCCACTTGCTGCTGAAGAAGAGATATCAGATAGGAAGAGATGCATGGAATTTTATATACAGAGAGACATCTGTATATAAGGGACTGTGTTACTAGAAACATTTGTCTTTTCATACTGTTAGAATGTTGAAAAGCTTTATATGTTATGTATTAATTTTTGCAAATTGCTTGCCAATTTAATATCAACAGCATCTAAACAGTAAGTAATTGCTTATGATAATGAGTGCAAACTAATTTACTGGAATATGTTAATATTCACAATGCACTTTAGAACAGCGGGGTATTCAAAAATACTACTCTCTTGTTTAACTGCAGTGTTTAGGTTACATTTTATTACAAATGCTAGCAAAATCATCACAAAGTCAGCCTCTTACTTAATAGCCATCTTATTGAGACTCTAGCATGTGTAAGCAAGGAATATGTAGTGACCTTTGAGAACTAAACAGGATGTGAACAAAACCTTCTAGATTTAAATAATGAATCTTAATTTCTGACTGATGTTCATTAGATGAACATTTATAAGACAGAGAGCCTTATTTCCCTTATGACTTGTAAAATTTAATTTAACAAATTTCAAGTCAAATAGCATACAATCACTTTTTTAATATTTGGGTGTCTGCAATGGATTTACTCTTTGTGTGAGATGTAGAAATATTTCTAGAAATGTTTTATGTGAATCTGAAAGAAATACTGTAGTGCAGGAGTGCTCAAAAATTCCAAGTTAATATGTCGTAGCTGATTCTGCAACACTGGTTTTAGTGTACTTAAGTAATTGTTTTTTGCTTCTTTTCTTGGATTTGGATTGGGTTTCTTTTAGCAAACTTAGACAAATGCTTATTTAAAAATGGGTTCGATCTGAGCACATTTCTGCACAGAATAATTTTCCTTATGCATTGGTATTACTTATAGTTTTGAAGGGTTCTTTACATCTTTGTGTATGGTACTAGAAAATGCTGTATTGAAGTAGGGCTTTCTAAACTGTTGAAGACTGATCTTCACTTCGGGAAAATAAAAACAATCATAATTTCATCCAGCCAGACCTTTGGAAATGAAGAGCCTACACAAAATCACTGCTCTAAATAGGCTGAGTTAGTCTTCAGAGGGTGATTAACTGCTCACCTTTCTTGGAAACATGGGTGAACTAAGTCATAGCTAATAGTGCTGGCATATGAAGTGTCAGAGTTGACACTTGAGTGAGTCCCTGTTGAGATGAATGAACAGCTTACACCCCAATAATGTTTTGTCAGGTTCTCTCCAAACACTGTTGTGGAATTCAGTGGTTAAACCATGCTCCCTAATTACTCAACTATGTAAAACAGTGAAAAACATAAGATGCGTATTTTTCACTGCAGCTCTTTATCCTCTGAAGCTGGCAGTGAATTGTTGCTTACAAACAACAGCATAAGGACTTTCTGAAGAAGAATGATAGCAATTATCATAATGACAAGGCACATAGTGTTTTTGTGCCAGACCACAACAGGAAATCTATTATATAGTAGAACAGAAAGAAGTAGGAAGGAAGTAAATCGGCCCAACCTGGCTGGCCCCTGTTAGCTGTTGTTATAATGGTCTAATAACCTTAAAGATTCCAATACATCTGGATCTGTGTATCCCTATTAAACACTCTTTGTTTCATGTGCAAATTTAATAACATAAGTAAACATTGATGTCCCAAAATATATCCTTGCGAAAATGACTAGGAAATCTTTCCAGATAGAGTATCATTTGTAGCTGCTTGTTGGTTCTTATTTTTGGGCTTCCCTTGAGCCAGCCAACCAGATATTTTTACATCATATTCCTCTTTTACCTGATACTCTTCTGAGGTTTGAGTACATGTAATAGCAATGAAGACTAGCTTTGTTTTTAAAATTTGAGGATTTTAAAAATCAGTTATACACCATGTGTATCAAATGAAATTAAATGTCATGAATTTTTGGGCTTACTTATGCCTGGAGTTAGCAAAACAATACAGTACTACAAGACTGCAGTTAATACGTAGCCTGTTCATTAGTCCTTTCTTTTGCCAGATCTGCCTCTGAGACGCCTCTAACAACTGAACAGCTGCTTTAGTGGTGGATCCATGTGCTTCAGGGAGGCTTAAGCTCTGTGTTTTTCCAAAGATTTAATATCTTTCATTTCATTTTTGTTAGGAGAAGAATGGTTGCTATTTTTGCATTTCAAGATGTAACATCTCTAAGAAACTATGCTCTTTCTGTTTTTCTTCAGCTATAGCCCATGTATGTCTACTTGAAAATGTTCAGAAATGCTACAACACTATTTTGTCTGCTAACTATTAGTAATTATTAGTAGAACACCACAGAACTTCTTACTCTTCTCTACCTTCACAAACAATATCAAACTTCATTGCACGTTGTCCATAATACAACTTGCTATTTTCAGAAGAGACTTCATCTCAGCAAACTGTGAGTTGCAGTGTTGCCAGTACCATCTTTCTGCTGCAAGTAATAGTAGCATCTTATCTTAGTCCAGCATCTGACATCCTTGTGCTTGTATCATTTTTCAGTGAATTTAACAGGCTTGCAGTTAGCAGTGCTCTTATTTTCACCATGTTATACATTTCTTCTAAGACAAGTTTTTACTACTTTTGAGAGCTCTCTAAGTATTTCAGGATCTCAAGAGTAGATTATGAGATGCAAAATTTAGCGAGGAAGATAATATAAATGTCACTTAAAAATAACTAAGTTAATGCAAGATAGGATAGCTGGAGTATTGTATTAGTAAGGAAGCCAACAAGAAACAAAGACTTCAGCCTAGAAGCATGCTAGGCATTTGCAGCCACCCTCCTGTCCATTTTAACATAATAAAATAACTTAAGGCCAGCTATTTCAAATGTTTGTATCTTTATTTAAAGAACAGGGAGTTGATTTTTAAAGGTTGCCAGAAATGCTGCAACACTTCTGAGAATCAGGATACCGCTGTAGGTCTTGAATAAAAACATAACTTCAGGCGCTGTGGTCTGCATGAAATAATGACTTTTTAAAAAAATTATATTATTTCTTTGAAAAGTACATTGTCTTTTGATGGACTTATACAGAGGAAATTTAATTTTGGATTTTCTTCTACTGTTTTTTGGCCTATATGCACATCTGTGCAGAGCTGCTTTTGTGGGAGATGTTCAGATCCTGGTGCATAGGCAGTTTGTTTTCAACTTAGAGGCCTCCCAGTTGAGTCAGCAAGCTTGGAAACTCTAACAACTCAAGTTACTTGGCTTACGGAATTTCTAACTTTTGCCAGGTATCTATTGAGTTTGTAAGGTCCCTGGACTGGAACCACTGAATGATTTCACATAGGCCACCAACAGATGGTAACAACATTTGGTCTCTATCGACCTGCGTAGTATTTGAGCTAATGTCCTAGTTTCTGCATCCTGTTACAAATCCCTTCACCTAACCAGCCCCTTAACTGCATTCATTTTGTATGTTGGCACAACTAATAAGCCATAAGAAGCAAATCAGTGCACGTGCAGTCCATTTATTTTAATGGAATTTAATGTAACAGTAGTTAAATTGAAGTATAGGGCCTTGACATTTCCTAATGTAAGGAGAGTGGGGACCAGAACAGTCCTATTGTCTTCAAGAGTACTTGAGTTTACTAATTTCAGTCTGATAATGTCCTTACATTCTATCTGTCCAGAAATATTTTTCTTCTCATTGCCTTCTCATACGTTTTTCCCAACAACACAATTTCTACTTCTCTAGACACTGTTCAAGAAATTTATCTTTAACTCTATGTTGACAAAGTTGTAGGAGGAATAAAAACTTCCCTTATTTATAGACTTTTGACTTCTAATTTCCATCTGATTTCTTGGCAAGCTTTCAGAAGTAGACACATTTTACCCTTGTTACCTTTAATAGAGTTATAATGGATTAAGATGTTTCATGTTGACTGCAGTATGACATTTAAGGCAGGCTTTGATTTCAGAAATATCTCATTTTCTAACCGTCTTACATTACATAAAAGTGCAAGGCAATAATGGGGAATTACTTGGCTTACATTTCATACAGAAATGTTCTCAATTCATTTTGAACAGTCATCCATACTGGAAAAGGGATAGGTAATAGGTAGCCAGTAAAATTTTTAAACTGAGAGATTCTGGAGAAGAACAATAATTTTCTTTTACCAGTCTGTGTCAGATTTGCATTAGAAAGACTGTACCCTTTCATAAAATAAATAATTGTTTTTGTATAAATAAACATGCTAATGAGATCAACAAACCCCAGAACTTTTTTACTGTGGACATTTCAAATATAATCAAAACAATTTTACAGAATCATTGCCTAAATACTATCAAATCTATTGACATTCAGTAAATCAACTCATGGTTTTTTAATAAGTCAGATGAACAGGTACTCTAATTTCTACATTCTCTTAGGAGTCCTTTCAGCTAGCTCTTGCTTAACTAAGGTCCTTCTCAAAATTATATTCATTTTAAACATAATTGAAACCTCTTAGTTTGATGTGCCTACTCAAACCAAATAATACTTTACTCCAGTTAAGTGACCTAATCCAAATCAATGGGGTCATTCAAGATGTAAGATGCTACTTGATTTGAGTAAAGATACTAGAATCACTCCAGTTGGAAAATCCTTTAAATTCTGTGAAACTTTTATCTTAACCATCTATGTAATTTATGATGGTAAGAATGATGCTAACTTGTAATACTGATGCTAAGCTGCATAAGAGTTGTCCTTTATAGGCATACATATCCTTTGAGCCATCATTACTCACAAGTTCTGGTTGTTTGTCCCTTAGTGACCCTATTGAAATCAATGAGCTAGATATCCTCATTGTAGTTAATATATTTTGGCTTGAAATACAAACATTTTGTTCCAAAAGCAGCAAAAAAAATGAATCCTGATTTTTTATGGAATGGTGCCTTGTTTCCCCAATGTTACTCTCTCTTACTGAAAGAATCCAATAGCTTCTGCTCCTTTTTCCTCCCAGAGCTCCTGATGACACTTCAAATATCTGGCACCATTGTCTGGCTAGTGTAGCACACTGAGTATATTAACCGGGCCACCAATATCCAACTACCAAGTGCCCTACAGGCTATTGCCAAACAAAAAGTATAGTGCTTGAGCTCTACCTATTTCTCTTTTACACAGTCATTGATTTTCATTAAACTGCTAAGAGAAAATTTTGTTTGAAATTTCTGCCTACCCCTCTCTCAAATTTGGCTGAACTTGACTATTAGACTGAAAAGTTATTGGAGGATGAGCAAGGACAGTGGATATGTTGTGCTGCTCCATAAGGTTATCCTCCACAGAGAAACTTTCTAAAAATAAGACTTCACATTTGAAACTGGGGAATTAAAATTACCGGAACAATTGGAATTGGAATGGAGTATTTTTCCCCCACTTTATTATGGCATGCAGTGTGAAATATATCAATGAGATATAAAGCACAAAGACAGAAACAAGGAGGGTTTGTATTTGTATAGCACCTTTAACATTTAAAGGGTCTTAAATAATTTTGGCTCTCTCTCCACATGGAAAAAATATTTATGTCTTGCATTACTGGGAGAGATATGATGTGACCTAGTTCATGGAGAAGTGTTTCACTGAGTTCTCAGCAAATGCAGAGAATTAACTGGAATCAAACCATGCTTCAGTCCAAGTGGCTGAAGCCAAAGATGGAGATGCACATTTGTCAGTGGAGCCAGTGACCAGTGTCAGACTGAGCACTCCTTTTAGTCAAGAGCCTGTGGCCAGAAAGTCAAATTATGGGAAGACCCTAGGGATCATTTTAGACAGGTAGGAATGCTATTGAACCACCTACAAAGCATTTATCAGGTCATGGTACTGTACTAATATCGTTGCCAGAGACAGGAGGAAAAGAGGGTAAGAAAGGAGTGGTTTCTGGTTTTCTGTTTTTCTTGTTTTGTTTGGTTTTTGTTTTGTGCACCTGCACGTGTGTGTGTTTGGAGGGGGGGCGTGGTGCTGAGCTGATTAAGCCATGTATAGCAACTCTTGTGGTCTGAAGAAAAAACTTTTCTTCTATGTTACTGCCTTGAATCTGCAGTAAATGTCATTGCAAAGGCCAGGATGCTCAGCTTGACTTGAGACTCTGTTGTTCTATTATCACCTAGACCTTTACCTGGAAACAGCTCTTGGGGATAGCTGAATATAATAAACCATGCACAGCACTGTTTTATAGATCTCTGAAAACTAGGATATAGTGTCATGAAAAGCCTTGTAGACTCTGATAAAGCAAATCAGGGTCTCTGTAGTGGTTTGAGAAGAGAAGTTCTACAATACAATGTAAAGTTGTGTTTGAATTAATAGCAGCTACATTGCATGGTTTCTGTTTATCAAGGAATGTAGAAGGCTGTGTCTTATCTCTATGTGTTTAATACTGGCATTGACTGGTTGATAGATAAACTGGAAGAGGCAGCAGACAGCATCGACGAGCTGAAGGCTCTTCTGTTTCAGCATCTTTTATACACTAGGGATACTGCTTTGTTGGCTCATTGTAATGCATGATTCAGCTGATGATTGAGCTGGTTGAGGACATATTAATCTAGTTATTGTCTGGGTGAAACTAACTTCTTGACCATAACTTTTAAGACATGTCTTGTGCTATGAAACAAGATCCAGTTCTAGATTACAACCAGCACAGTATTAACCTATGCAGAGAGTGCAGATGCCTCAGTAGCATCATAGATAGTGTTGGAAGTTTGGAGATTCAGCTAGCAGCAGCTAGTGTTATGTGATGTGGCTTCAGTCTCTTTTACAGAATATTGAATTTTAGTGTTTAGCTGTAGCTTAGTGGAAGGTGGGTGCTGCAGAAGACTGAGAGTAGGCAGATAGACATTTTCTGTTCTCTTTATTTTCATCAGCATCTTTACCTGAAGTGGCAAGATTATATCATTAATGAAGGTATTAATAACAAAACCCAGCAACGGTCTTTGTCAATGGTGTTTCGGTCAGTGAGTCTTCTTATAGTTACTCTGATAGAATGGATGATCAATGAATGAGGTAATGGAATTACTAAGGAATTATGCTATGGGGTTTGTGATCTCACAGTTGATAAATGTACTGGCATGATACGACTGCTAGTGACAGTCATAGTTAGAGCATGCCATCAGATTGGTTTAAAGACCTAACTAGAAATTGTTTTGACTGGCACTCAAATTCCAGGAAAACTATGACCCTTTAAGGTTTGCCAAGCTGAGTGTGGTCAAAGGAACATCATAAATACACTCCTAGACCCTATTATCCATGAGTCTAAGAGGAACCTGGCCAGAAAATGAGACATTTCTCCATCCTTACCCCTATGGCTCAAGATTTTTGGAGAGCTACAGGCAATGATCCATTTGAAAATCTTCTCCTTCCCCATCCAATACACCTCTTCTGCTGTTAAATAGCCTGTACTTAGAGAAGCCTGATGTTGTTGTTGTAGCAAAGCAGTTGCAATCCATATTCAAGCTCCTGCCCAGACTAGCGGGAGAGGGTGTACTAGAATGCCTTCAGGAAGTGTTTGGTTGAATCTGATCTTTAGTTTGAAATACTTCTTCCAGCAGCTCTTCCAATGTTCTTCCCATGGTTAACCCTAATGGCCATTCCCTCCTCACCTCAACCCTGTGGCATATATTCTCTGTTCTGTGTAAATAATTAATAACATATCACAGTCCAAGAAGAAACACACGGAAGAGTTGTTTTTTAATCCACCAAACTGATTATTTTGAAACACCACCCTCCTTCCCCCGGCATATCATGTTTCAGACTTGAAGCACTCCTTTCTCTACTTACCTTAGAAAATCTATACAAGTCTATGTATGGAAATTTTGTGTACTTTTATGGAACTTCAGCTTCGGCAGGATAAAAATACATTGATAAAAATATAAAAAGAAGTATTAATGGAGATTTATATGCTCCCCTGAACATAGCAAATGTGATTAATGCTGCCATATAGATATTTGTGCAAATTTATATATATGTAGATAATATAAATATTGTAAGTTCTTCACTCTTGGTTATTAATAGCAGCCTGCACAAATAGTCTCACTGGATTCAGCAGGTTTATCAATGCAAGTAATTACTTACAAGTGGGAATAAGAGGGTTCACATTGTAGCCCAGAATGAAGTAAAGTACTGATAACATACAGAAGGAAGAAAATTACATTATTGGGTAATTTCGTTATAACCAGCAATGCTTACCCTTCATATTTTTTATAATAGTTAAAAATTGCATTACTGTTAATGAAAGGGCAGATAATAGTTTTCATTATTGAAGTTTACAGGCTTCACTCTTTAGTTTTCCAGCTATAGAGTGTGATGGAATCATAGTTCATTGGGGTCCAGAGCTCAATCAAAGCATTGCTTTCACTTAAATCAGAATCTAAGACCTGATGTGAATGTTGAAAATAAACATTAAGTTACTAACATTATATGGGAAAAATGGAATTATGTACATTACCCTTCAGTGCAATACACCTTAAACACAAAATTGGGAGGAACATAAGGAAGGTAGAAAGCTGTTGATTTGTTGTTCATTTGAGCAAACTATTAAACTACATCAGATGTGACTTCAGAGCAATAAATATTGAAAAGCTTTGCAGTCATACACAGTAATAGATTCAGTAAATGGGTACTAAACAAAATATTTATCTGTTTAATACTGTATAGGTAAGCAGATGTCCTTGAGTTGCTGCCAGGCTGTGCTGAAATGAATGCACTATTTCATAAAGATGAATTTTGCAAAGAAGCAGAACTTCAGAGACCCAGGCCATTAAAAAACATTACTTTATCTTGACCACCGGCAGTTTGTTACAATAGGAACCATGTTTTCACGGTTAAGAATTTCAAAGAGCTGTATGGACATTTTATCTAAACATTGTGTAGATGCATGGACGCATAAATAATTACGCAGTAAATTCTGCGGCTGAGAGATATAACTGGCATGTTACAAACTTGCCTACTTATAAGTACTATGCTGATGGCATTGCTATTCTTGACATTCTAATTCTGCTCCTTTCAATTCTCTTGAGATGACAAACCCCAAACAACACAGTGCCATAAGCTAAAAGAGAGAATGAAGATGACTGGGGTTTAGTGACAATGTTCTGAAGGAATGGCAGAGATGTTATAAGGTTTGTCAGAGAGCATAAAAGCCTTTATGGAGCAAGTGAATTAGGCTTCCTCTGTTGTTTCCTAATAGATCCAAAATTGATAGCAAGCAGGGTGGTTTCGAACAACTGCTCAGTTTCTAGTTTTTAATAGTTAATGGGAGGTCGGACTATAAGCTGAGATCAATCCCACAGTAATAAATTTTACATTATTATATTTGTCTTCCTTGAAATATAAACACTAGAGGACCTATTCTCAAATGGCTTCCGACCCATTTTTTCATAATTAATACAGAAAATTCAAAGAACGTGACTCCCTGTACAGCTTAGAGAGGGGTAGATCTGTATTCATCAGCATTGGATTAATTAGCCTGTTAGCAGGCTCACAGTTAGTTCGAAGAGCTACATAATGAACAGTTATAAAGAAGGGAAAGCTTTGCCATAAAAAAACATAAGCCACATGTTATCTTGGATAAAAGTTTTTTAACTTTGATGTTGATTCTACATAGTTTAAGATTTACAGCTAGATTTATCCAGCCCTACTGACATTGACCTTGGCTTCAATGCAGCAGCAGTATGGAACAAATTGCTCTTCATTGGTTTATTTGAAGGACAGTATTTAGTAAAAAACTGTGACAAAGATTCGCTCTGAATAAGAACAACAGAGTCTCTCATTGTTCAGATCAGGAGACTTACTTCTGGGTCATTGTATTCAGTATGACTCCAACATCGCTTGGCAGGCTTTTTCTTTGTTTTCTATATTGGGTAAATACATCTGTTACAACCAAGAAAAGGAGAATTATGCACTCCCACTTAAATCTTATGTGCTATTCTAACAGTTTCATCTGTGACATTGAGGTGTAAGGAGTTGTTTTTTCTTAGCCTTCTCATTTTTGTTACTTATAAGAACTTCATTCATGACCTGACACAATATTTTATGAAGTCAACAGAAAGGCTGTCACTGTTTTTAATGGGCTTTGGATCAAGCCCTCAGTTTTTCATCAACACAGAATAAATCCTTTCACTACAGACACCAATGTGGCATACACTGTATGAAGGTCCAAATTCTGTCACTCCTCAATTGGCTCAAGATTTAAAGTTAACACTAGCAGCAAAGAGGAGAACTTGGGGACCATGAAGAGTGATATTACTTGTCATATATAGCTTTGTTTTAGGATGTACTAGAACTGGAGATTCAGCCATCATTACTGAATAGAATGCAACAGATTCCTGTGCATTTCACAGCACCACATATGAGGAAAGCGGGGGTGGGAGAGCAGGAGATTAGGTTTTTGTCAAACACATTCCTAAACCAGACACCATTTGCCCATGTCCATTACCAAGCTTTTATAAGGCACAGCCCCTATCTTCACTGCTCTTGCACAACTCTTTACAATGACGATAAACCCTGATTTCACTTGGAGTCTAGGTAAACCTTAGATATCAGGTCTGTTATTGTGTTTGTCTTTGCTAAAGAGAGTTGACAAGTTTTCCTAAAACACATGCAGGTTGGTATTTTGCCATCAAGAGAAAAGCCAAGAGATCTATTTGAAGCACAGTGCAATCCTGCAAGTGTGTTGATATAAAATGAGCTTTACAGTTTTTTAAGTGCTATGCACTGTGCATAAAATATTACAAATTGATGTTACTGGAAAAAAATGAGTAGGTACGTAATTCCGTAAAGGAAGTAGAGTAAGATTTTGAGACATCTGGAAGTTGAAGTAGTGGTGTAACTATACAGCACTTCTTGGTTTTGGCTTTAAAAATCTACTTGTTCAAGGGATTTCATATCCTTTTGTATGCTCACAGCATTTTTGGTCAATCTTGAAAGAAAGTAAGAAAATTACAATTACGTTTTTATGCACTATCTTCTTATGTGGACATGGGAAGTACGTAGTGAGAGTATTGAGTGGAATAAACTGAATTACATTCGATAAAATTGAGAGTAGACCCACAGTGAGCCAGCTTAGAACAGCTAGTAAAGCTAGACATCTGTATTTACAGTGTGCTGACATGTCTGCCTAAGCTTTGACCTGTCTTCATAGAAAAGGAGTGGACAGCTTGTAGTGAAAGATCAAGTGCATGCGGAATTTGCCTTCTATATGCTGTTGTTAGGATACAAGTTTTCAATGGAAAATGTCTGAATATGCTGCTATTTTAGTTCAGAAGAAATATGTTGGTGATGAAGTTAAGCACCTGAGTGTTAAGTGGTTTTAAATTACAACACTGGTTTAAAACGGATTATAGATTTTCTAAGTGCACACTGGATATAATGTGCAAAGATTTCCATTCTTATAAGCTATACATTGAGCATTATGCAAATAAACCATTGCTTACTTAGATGGTAGACTGATATCTTTTTGTCCTGACATGACAAGTAAAGTATGTTTCCATTTGTTATCCCCATCTGTCACAAGCTGATAAACCTCAGATCAATAAAAGTCATATATGAATGTATTTGTTAACATCTTGCTTCACTAGGCATGATGACATATCATATAGTACATATCATTTTCATTGTGTAAATAAGGAGCTGCATTTTTTTGTCAGTCATGAGAGAGCTAGAATTACTTGATTTCTTCTCTGCATAGGCCCAGTTTGGAAAAGCATTTGGTTCAACTCATCCCTGTTCTGCATATCACAGAAACATGTTCTTCAAGCATATGCTTAAGAACTGTCTTGAATAGATATGCATTTCTGAATCAGAGCTATGGTATTTTAAGTCACTGCATATGCAATTATGTTATATTCTGTGTTGATTGCACTATATAAAGAGCACTAATATTTAGTTTGCTGCAAAATTTTCAGAGATAAAGACCCCTTTGTGTTGAAGTATAGTCTTGTTTGTTTCTATGAATCCATTTGCTATATAAGAACATCTTGATTTTTGTAGAGCATATGATTTCCATGGGGGTTTGCGTTGGTGCAAGTGAGCTAATTATCTTTATTTCTGTTTTACAGCGGGAACAACATATATCTTTAGCAAAGGTGGTGGACAAATCACTTACACGTGGCCTCCTAATGATCGGCCAAGCACTCGTGCGGACAGACTGGCAATAGGGTTTAGTACTGTTCAAAAAGAAGCTGTGTTGGTACGAGTGGACAGTTCTACTGGGCTCGGAGATTATTTAGAGCTGCATATCGTAAGTATTATTAACAAATGCATGATATTTCTTCTTATCTTGATGGTTCTTATCTTTGTGGTTTTTTAATTTATTTTATTCAAATGTAAATACAGCAGTTCGTTAATGAACCTTTTAGGGTCAGTAGTGAAGTCAATGATAATGGTTTATGGCATACAATACTGTACAGGCTCTCAGACATTCTCAAAATGCCTTTTACGTTATACAGTGCTACTTTGTATGGCTTTTCAATTAAAAGTCATACCGTGATACTTGTACAGATGTAGCAATTTACTGCAAACTAATTACATAAAACAGGATTTAGCGATGTCAGAGGAAGGTATGTTAATCCTAGAGGATTTAATCTGGAATCTGCTGGGGGAATTACAGTGTATCACAATTGACTGTGCTTATTGTTAATACTAGAATTTATCCTCTGATTTCACCATTCCTTTGTGATGATAAATCTTAAGCAGAAAGCAAGATTGTCAAGCTAGGAAGTGTAAAAAAGTAATTTCAGCTGCCTTAAAGCAAATAACTAGCAATCAAAATTGAAAGCATCTGGATTTTTATGGCAACATAAATAAATGATCAGTTGAGATAAACGTAAATAGGGCAGTATAAAATTTTGTTGTTTAGATTAGTCTCAACTTTGTTAATGTATTATTTTGATTTTGATTTAAGAATCTCTTTACTTTCAGGAACAGAAGAGTTCCTTTTGAATTAAATTACTTATTGATCTATAACCAATTATGCTTTTACCCTCAGAAAACAGTCAGCAGTGATCATTTTCAAAATTAGGGGGAATTATGGTGTTCAATCTTCCCAGGCTCCTTATTTCTGTAAAGGCACTCTTGCATTGTGGACCAAGGTGATTTTTTTTTTATTTACTGGCTTGAGTAAATAAACATTGAAAGAAGGCCTTAAATAAAATTCAGAGATTGTCTATGCCCTTCTCTTACATTGAAACGCATGGACAAAACTGCTGGCTGGTATTGTACACTCTTAATTTAAAAACGTGAACAAAGCAACTTCTCCCAGGTGCCAGAAAAACTGAGAGCCTACATTTTTCAAGGCAAGTATTTTGTTGCTGAAGAGAATTTTAAAATTTGCTTTCCAAAGCCTCATCTAACATCAGGTGCCTAGTATCATTTACCTGTTTCTTTGCGATCTGAGATCAGATCCACCCACTGGGGTCAACAGTGTTATTTTCTTCTTACAGGGTTTTCTTTTTCATTAGCCTATTAAGGAACACTTTTCTTGTAGTTTTACTCTACCTGAAGTCTATCAAAACCATAATATTAGTGCAATCTTCCATCTAGCCTTGATTTTTCCATTTTAAAACAAACTTGGATTCATTAATTATGAGTTGAAGATCAAAAATTATTTCCTGCTTTTAAGTGTTTTGGGTCGTAATAACTTTCTTATACCCATGCTGTAGCAATGGATGGTAAAAATAAAAGAATAACTGAGAGTTTTCTGTGGTCAGAAACACTACCAGCTTAACAGGGATGGGGAAAAAAATAGATTATACTTTGAAATTTCTGTGAAGCAGCAAAAGGCCTTTTATCATCCTGCTTTGTGAGGTGATCCTGGCCTCCTCCTATTGTCTTTGCAAGAGACTTTGGGAACGTCCCTGAAGCCTGCTCTGCTTCAGAGCAAAATCTGTGACAACTATGCAGAAATTTCACTGGAACAAGGTCTGACCTTCTGAGAGCATTTCAATGTAGTCTCTCTCTAGAGTGGAGACACTAAGGGGCTGACCTGAAATCCTAAAACATCAAGCAAGGATTTCTTTAAGGGTCGTCAATGTTAGTTAAATCTTGGAAAACTGCTGGGATATAATTTCCGGGAATCTATTTCAAATAAGGATAGTATTCAAAAGGAAGTTGAAAGGCAGTATTTTCAAAAGTGTTCATGGTACCAAAGTACATATATCTTCTTAATGTCAGTGGAACTGTAGGCACTTCTGAGAATTTTGCCTGAGATCTATTTTAGCTCAGCAAGATATTGTGGAACAACACAGTTATAAAAATGAGGAAGAGCATAGAAATGGAGAAGCCTATGTATAAGTTACAATTGAAAAATAGTTTATTGGATCAAAGTTTTTCAATATTGGCAGCTACTGCATTAAAGTAGTTGTAATAAAAGTAGTAAGAGGGTCGTGTCATTCAAAACTTCCTTCTTGCACCGATGTTGAGATGCCACTAAGAATGTCTTACCTACTAAATAACCAGAAACATGCAAAAGCTGTGAAGAGTGGAAGGAGGGAAAACTGGAAGGAGGGAAGAGTCTAATTCTTTTGCATGCACCCATTTACTTGTTCGTATAATGAATATGCATGAGCAATAAATGCCTGTGTACATTGAGATGCACTGTGCATGAATAACTTACCTGTGTTATAACAACTATAACATTATAACGAGGATACATTTGTAATGTAATTATGCCGGGATTGAGATTTACGGTATGATAGAAACTGGTTCTTTTGTTACTGAGTTTTCATTTTACCCAGTAGGTCATTAATCACCCAGATCCTCCCCAGTGACAAAATTTGGGATGGATGTGTAAGGATAGTTTTTAAGTGTATTTTGAGGAGAATGGTGGCAAAGAAAGTTTGGTACTATTGCTTTGAGTTAAAAAATTTTAGATCCTAGTCCTCACTAGCTTGTTGTGGAGGGTGCTTGTTTGGGATGTTTCAGGGCAGAGCTATGAGGTAGCTTACTCTTAACCTTCTTCATTCTAGAAATGGAAGAGGAAATTATGAGTTTGATTATGGTACTTCAATGTGTGCTTGCCCTCTTTATTATTTTGTTTACTTAAAGATGATGTAAACCTAATAATGAAATCAAGCTCATAACAAATTCTGATTTGGAAAATTGCTACTTGATCATCTGAATCACAGCTTTAGTGTTAGGTTAGGAACACATTTATTAAAGTAATCATTTAACCTCCCCAAATAATCATTGTTAATATGAGAAACATTTAAAAAAATGTGCAATCTGCATTGCTACCAGATGCTTAACAGTTCCAGTGCAAATATTTTAAATTCCAAGATAGATTATTATAAAACTCCACCTGTACTGTAGCAGCCTAGATAATAAAGGACTGTTTATGTGTATGATACATATGCATCCCTGTGCTTCAAGAACAGGATGTTAATATGATTTAGTCATCCAAAGCTGCAGCAATTAGTTTTCATAGCAATCACTTGACTTCTGTTACGGAAGTGGTCTCCGGTGCAGTCTCTCCTAGGAGATCTAGTTAAAGAGGAAATAGATATCATGCGTAAAAGTCTACTGCCACTTCCTTCTCCTGTTGACAGATAAAAGAAGGACAGATAGCTCTGAGAAGTACTATAATCTTCCTTTTTTTCTGCTTTTCTTGGCATGGTCCACATCCATCTCCATGCCAAATGGAAAAAGGCAGCAGCTTATTCATGCAGTGTTCAGTCAATCACCATGTGCAATTCTGTGCTTGGCTTTTTCATTGACTTCTAAAGCCCTTAGGTAATTTTGTCAGTGAGTCCTGTTCCTATGTCTGCTCTTTTTCTCTTCCCACCCTCTTCTCCCAAGTCATTAGACAGAAAAGTGTGTGTGTATATATATATATATATGTATGTATGTCATTGTCTTCCACAGGCATTGTGCTGTTGCTGCCTTGAGTTTCCAGCTTTTCTATCATGAGGAACAAAGTGAAGTTAGTCAAAGGTATTGCTCAAAGGGCTAAGAAATCCTGTTAAATTGCTCTTTCTGGCAATGCTGGTAGCATAGGAAACTGGCATTCTCCTGTGTGGCACAAGTAGTGTTTGCTCTATGAATGAAGACAAGGATAGATTTCTATCAATAGACTTGAACCATTTTTAAAAATGCTTTTAAGCATAAATTATGCCATGTTTTCATCTTTCATTGTTAAAATGAAAGCCTTTAAACTATAACAAAATATAACATTTTGAAAGCCTGATGGAAAGAGTCAGCAGCTTCTGTGTCTTCCTTGTTTGTGTCATTTGTTCTAAAATCAAATTATTTTGCGAGCACAAAAACAGTGTACTGTTTTTATGGTTAGGGCTGATTTTGAAATTGAGAACAAGAAGTTTCTATGGGGGATAAGGCCAGCAGAGCATTTCAGATCTTACAGTTCTGGCATTCCAGAAAAGACAGCCAGCCTATGGTACACTAGCTACTTAAGCTAAACGGGGCTCACTTCTATTATCTCAAGCAGGGCAAAAAATTGCTAATTAAGCTCAGTTACAGATACGGATCTGCTGAGTAGGTGAAGTGGTGAAGATTGTTCTGATAACATCCTAAGGTTTAAAATAAGGAATATGGCAGATGTGGCAGCATTTTGAATGTTGTCCTAACCCTCTTCTAGGGGAAGCTGAGGAAAAACACCCTGTAATTCCAGCGAGAGAAAAGTGACAATCCTACAATATAGTAAACATACAAAAATAAAAAGAAACTAAACTCAGCACATTTTGTGGTAGATATTTTTTATTTCATTCTCTTTAATGTTATTAGGAAAAAATATTACGGGGAAAATGTAAACCAATAATGTTAATACTGTGATGGGAAAGCATGGAAAACTATTTTAAAAGATGTGGTAACATGTTACCTGAAAAAGTATGGTATGATTAAGGACAGATAGTATCAATATATGCAAGGTATAACACAATTAACCTGAAATACTCTGAAGATGCAGCATTACTGGCATGATAGATTAATCAGTATTGTACTTAGATTTTCAAAATGTGTTTGTGAAGCCTTCAGAGTTACAATTAATGACTGAGGTGAACAGTCACAGGAGAGGAAATATTGTATGTCTTACAGAAAATTGGGGTTTGGATCATGAATAAATTCAGTTTGTGTTCTTTGTCCCAACTATTTTATACTACATCTATTAAAATACGTATTGTGAGAAAGGCATTTTTCATTTGAAACTTTTTCCATGAGGAAGAGGTGGATAAAAATTAAGTGAAAGCTTTTGTGAGTTTTTTCAGCTTTGGTTCAAAAATTCTCTTGGTTTAAAAGAAAGTTAATGCTTCCCCATTTTCTGAGCTATTTATTCAGTTTTTGTATATAATACACTTCATTTTTTATAAACTAGGGAAATAATATCTCCAAATGAAATGTTGACTTTTGTGTAAAAAAAATAATATTAATATCAAGGGATTTTGATTTTCAGCTTTAAGTTAATGGAAAATTCTGCAAAAGTCCTCTCTCAAGTTTTTTCCTACTCAGTTTTTGGAACTTTTGGCAACTTAAAAAGACTATCATTTCCTGCTCCCCTCCATCTGTCTCTTAGTTATACATATGCAGTATTCTTCTGCACCAGTCTTTTAATAGCTGACTCTGTTAGATTCTATTGTACATATACATAATATATAGATAATTTTCATTTTTGCAAGTATATATGCAAGTATAATGACCTTCCCTAAAGTGAACAGAAATAGTAAAACTCGGGAGAGGATCAGACTTCTGTGTTTGAGTGTACCAGAGAAAAAATTGCAGTCTTAAGATAAATGAATTTGTAATTCTCTTTTGAATACTTCACATGTCTTGGGCTTAACGCCTAATGGAAAGTCAATTGAAAGATTCTTATTGACTTAGTTGTATTTAGATCAATGCCTAGAGAGTTGGATGTACTTTCAGTGAGACTGATGGTAAAAATACCTTTGATTTTAGTGTTTTGTATGGGAGCTAATTAATTTTCCCAAGAAGAGTTAATAATCTTTAAAAAAATACTCCCTGAATAACGTTTCTTCTAATAATCATCTTTCAAATATGTAAATCCTTATTATTATATGTGTATCTGTGCAATGCAAAGATTTGGTAAGGCCAGTGGTGGCTTGTATATGCATGAAACAGTAATGAATTTAAAATCAAATTTTTCACGTCCAGGAAGGGCTAAAAAAACCCCAGAACTAGCTTTCAGAAATCTGATGTTTTAGAAGTGCTGAGCATGCACATCAGTGGATGAAGTCAATGGAAGCTGAATATAGTCAGCACCTCTGAAAACCATGGCATCATTATATCAGCTAAATGGGCGACAGGGATCACTCTGGAGCCCTAGAAGGACTTTGGATCATTATGTTTATCAGAGTTGTGATATTTGATATTCTGCTACCTTGAGGCACAAGAAAATTTCATAAGGCTCATGTTATCTAATCCAGAATTCTGCTAATATTTGGTATTTCCTTATTATGCTTATATACATGATATTTATTTGTGAGGGGTTTTTACTCATTAATATATGTGTATGGAAAATGCTATAGGAAGTTTAATTGTTATGGTCAGTGATTGTTCTTCTCTTTAGGGAACAAAAAACTCAGCAACCAGACTATGTGTTAATCTTTAAACTGAAGAAAAATTACTGTGGAAGAAGGATTTCCAGACTTGCTTATGGGTTTGAATAATGAAAAGCAGTGCAATCAAAAAAGAATCATTTATGGGACTAGACAGGCAGGTGAGAATGCAATTCAATGTACACAACCATTAAGTTAATTAGAATGGAAGCATTGAATTAATCTAGGGAATTTGTGCTAAATGCAACAATCATTTACCTCACTGATCAGGTTAAATATCTAAGTCTGTAGGAAAGAAAATAAATAAATCACTGAAATGGTCAAACCATGCCTTGGAAACACACAGTTAAGTTATTCTTTTGTATTAGCAGAGACATAGATTAAAAAAACTCTGAAAAGGCATTTTATGATATAAGCTGTTCGCTAATGCCTCATCTTGAATACTTTGCACAGTCTGTTACTGTGCACTGTTCTTGCTGTAAACAGGCCAAATTGCTGAGAGGAGGTTATGGAAATATGCTAATTCTGGCATGGAACAGACTGATACCTAACTGTATAAAAATATTAATGGAATTTGGACAGTTGATATAATTAAACAGTTTGGCTATGACTGCCATCATGGAGCGCTGCAAGGAGAAATCCTGATGCTGGCACGGAAGGTCCATTATACCAGTGTGGCAGGTTTGATCTCCCAGCTGTGATTTCCTGGTTTCGCAGCCTAGAAATGTGCTTGAGGGAAGCAAATCCTTCCATCTTCTTCCTCTGTCTTGGGATAAATAGAAGTTCTCCCTTCTTCCTCTACCCAGCTAATAACTCCTTTATGCATCCTGCTCTTTTCACGCTTTTGGGAGGATAAAAGCTTCCTTCCCAAAAAGCATGCTGTGTGACAGGGTCACCCCATGCCAGCCCCTTATCGAGAGAAAATTTGCACAACCATAGGACCTAAGTTCTCAGCTGAAATACCATGTCAGTCACAAAATGTTCCAGCCCTCAATACTGATGAATCTCCTGAGGTGCTTTCTTCTAGCAAAGTACAGCCTGGCTGAGGGTGAGTAGATATTTAAAACGCTTCTGGTGGCCCCACATATATTAGAATCGTCTGATAGCAATATGGAAAGAATTGCATGTGGCCATGGCGTTGTATAAAATGATCTTGCAGACTAGATAATGGACTCTGAGATCCCTCCTGATCTTGCATATCTCAAGGTTACACTGTAAATTGGATCCATCTGTTGGCTGAACTGCTTAAGATCCAAAACTTTGTCATTGAATTTGATGGCAAGTCTACCTTTGGCTTTACTGTTGCAAACTGTACACGAATGGGACTTTTGATCCAGTACAAGGAGAGAACATAAACATGGAACTTAATTTTCCTGGGCCTTGTTGAACTTAAAAAAATGCTAAAAGCGGTAAGAATAGAAGGGGTTTGGCCTGAGTCATGTTATAACAAAAACTGTGCATTTTTAAGAATTGAAGTGGACCAATTTGGAGGGGCAAGCAAAATAGCAAGCATGTTTAATTAACATAAACTTGGAAGAGGCTCAAGACCTCTTCATAAAGCAGCTCTTATTTTTTACATTGTTACTTTTAAAGCTCTGAAGTACTGTACGGATTACATCCAGTCTTATTTTCCAGGATTCTTTCTTTGTCTGCCCTTTCCCTTGTTTCCTATGTTGTTTCTCTGCCATGTCCTCAAACACAGATTCATGTGCTGTGCATATTCTGCAGTCCCAGTGAATCCCAGTGAAAGCAGGTGGCAGCCTCCAGGGGTCTCAGTGATTACATACCTTTTCTTTCCCACAGAATGAGGCATACCATATAGCTAAAGGAACAGAGGAGTCACTGCAGATGGTGACTGTATGGTGTACTCACATGGAAGAACTTCATGATGAGGACCGTTGATTAGTTCTGTTTAATTAAAGAACAAAAGCAGCAAGAACAAAGCAAATAAGCATGTGGCCAAAATCAGGAGACATATCCTTTTGTGACTAGGTTTTTTACATATAAACACCAAATTTCTGGCTTCAAAAAGGAGGATGGAAGAATTAGTTTATATTGTACGGATAAATAAATATCCCTTCTTTCCTCCATAGCAGCACCTTTCCTAGTTAACATTATATTTTCCCACTGATGTTTTAGATTCATCCCAGTCTAATCAGGTCCTTTTAATCCAAAATTCCCTGTGCTGGTTACTAGCCAACATCCTTGCCTACTAAGGTTACAGATATTTTAATAACTTGGCACCAACTCTTCCAGAACATTGCCATGTATAAAAGAGCTGATGAAAAATTTAGCAGATATTTTAGCAACCTTATTAAGATTTAAAGAATACTTGACTATTTGCAATAGCAGAACAGTTGAGATATTCACTGAAACCTGGCTGATCACCCAAAGGAAGAAGCACCGAATCAGGAAATTATTGTGATTATTTGGAGAATGAGAGCTCTGGATGATTGAGGGTCACTTCCAACAGCTAGCCTTTTTTGTCCACCTATCCTACATGGGTATTTCTCTGCTTATTATATCTATCATACATTTTATTAAGCATATACTCTTTGTTATATGTAGTAATATAATAAAGTCAGCCCTGATAATATTTCCTACCCTGTTACTGCCTAGTTCTCATCTAATTTTAGAGAAGCACAAAAAGATTTGCACTCCCTTCTCCCTGCTAGGCATGCCTGGCTCAAAACCAAGTGGAAGGCATGTGTACCCAGTATGTTAGAAGCCATGACAGAGCAGGGTGCAGGCAGGTTGTAGGCACTTTGGGCTCACAATGTGTGGTTTGGAAAAAAAAAGGACCGATGTGAGCAATGGCATCACTTTCAGAGTATCCTAGACTATGCTTTTAGCTCCTGATGGCAGCTTGAATAAGAGAGAGTGACTCTCAGATTGCTATGACCCATTGAAAGAGGGCCAGTTTTGCACAGGACAGAACAAGGTTTGTTTCTTATGAATATAAGCCAGAACCCAAGATCTGGCCCATTAACTCCCTGTCTTTTAAATTTATGAGCAATAAATGAGGATAAGGATATAGTGTGCACTGCAGCACAAAGTACCACTGAGCAGTTTTTCGGTGAGCATGCAATATGAACAATATCATTTTTAATACCGGTCAAGGAGATTAGCCTGATGATGCAGAACAAGGCTAGGAGAAAAGTGCTGCTGGTGGCCTGAACAGGTTCTGATCCTAACTCCAAATAATTCTAATCCCACCACTTCCACTGTTAATTTGTCTGAAGAAACTGCAAGAAATATAGGTAAGTATGAGCAGGATCTACATCAGGCCAGAAGACTCCTGCTGGAAGGTGAAAGGTGCAGAGGCAATTTTACAGAGCCTGCTGCTTTGCTTCAGGCATTTGTTTAAGTAAACATTGCTATTATAGTTAATCACTTTGTGCTAATAAGGAAAGCTCGTCTTAATACTGTTCTGTTTTTGTGAGATACTACCTTAATTGTAACTCATAATTAGTTAATTAGACCACTTATTTAATTCAGGTTTTGCTCTGTGATGCCTCAGTGTCATCACCAAACTGGGAACTTGCTTTAATATTTAATGCTAGTTTGCCCTTTTTTTTTTTTTTCCTTCCAGATCGTTTTATTGTCTTGAGCCTTTCTCACTTTTCACTTACACCACTGTGTCAGTGAGGAGTACCTATAGTAAAAATCAGTGAATTTAACCTAGTGTATCAGATGGTAGAACTGGTTCCTACTTTCATCCAGTTTAGCTATTTAACTTTTACAGTCTCACTAACTCATTGCACCGAGGTCATGCAGGACATAGAGCCAGAGCAGGGAATTTATCTGGATTTCCTGAAACCTGGGTTACCAATTCTATCTTCATCTGCTTTTCAGTAATGTGCCTGTGCTGTCTAATCATTTTCTCTCTTACCTGAGCATGGCATGCTTGACATCAGTGCATCTCCACTGCTGGTCTATCAGTGAACAGCCTTTTCCTTTCTCTCCCAGCAACAACCATAGGTGTATAATATTTGCCTTCCCTATCAATCTTATAGTGATTCTTCCTGTTTGACAGTGGCCTGCTGCCACTGTTAAGTCTCTTTTGGTTTTTAGCTTAGATATGCTGGTCCCAAGAATTTCTGCAACAATAACAGACAGGATAAGGATTTAATGAACTGATATTGTCAATGTTCTGGTGGTTTATGTTTAATGTAACAATCCCATTAACATCAGGTGAGATTTCCTGTTAAGTGTTTGGAGAGGCTTAAATACCTCTCTGTTCGTAAAAGCCCATTTACACTGAAGCATCCTGATGCTCTAGAGGGTGGATTAGCTGAAGGAACTGACTCATGCATTTCTTGGCTTTCGATAATTACCTAGTTTACATTGAATAAGGTATGCCAAGGAACAAAGGAAAGACACAGGTCCTTCAGTTTTGCCAGTATTGTGTGAGATTATCCTGAAGCCTTCAGTGCATCAGCATGAAACTACTGATGTGGCTTTAACTTCTTGTGCTAGAACTTGCAGGTGATAATCTATGTTAAATCAAGGACCAAATGTAAGTACAGATATTCCCTCCAGGAGATGTAAATCATGCTTGCTGCTGCAGCATTATACACAATCTGTGGTCTAGGAAAAGTTGCTCGACAGGACTGGGAAGTCTTCCTTCTGCGTATTCTGCTATTGGGTCAGGTACTCCTCTTCACCCCAGGCCTCTGGATTGAAGGATGGGGTTGAGGCATTACATCCTCAATGGATCTCATCATGCTCCATTTTGGGGCTGGAATCTCTTCTTATTTTCTGTTAGGCCTTCACCCTTGGTGGACTTGTGACTTACTGCCTACACACTGAATGCTACAGACGGTATTCTTCCTGTTCACTGTGAAACCCCATTAATGTCCTGAAGCCTTATTGTTCCCTCTACAGGTTTTTTTTTTGCTGACCCAGTGAATTCCAGGGAACAACAGAGAGTTCCTGGAGCAAGAGTACTCAGCCTTTCCCTTGCATAGCAGATGGAGTTTTTAAGACTCGCTGTGGATTATGTAGGAGCGCCTTTGCTTTTAGGGACAAGCACAATGAGCATTATCATACATGAAACTACTTTATAGTAACTTCTACCAATTAAAATAAAAAGTGAAAAGATTATGCTATAGAGCCTTAATAACCACTCAGCATATTTGATAATGTCACTGCTGTCGGTATCATATTCACCACTATGTTTAATAGCTGAACAGATGCAGCTCACTAGAGCACCACATGGTATGCAGCAGCAGGGAGTCCCATTTGACAAGTTGGTTTTGTTTTATTTCCTTCCCAGAGAACCTTCCCTGATATCCCAAGTTTCTGTAGTGTTTTGATTTGCTATTCAGCAAACAGAAAAAGGCAAGGGGATTCTCTACTGCTTGTTTTCAAAGCAAGAGGGGTTTTGGCTTTTTAGTGGAAGTACTATGAAATTCCTTATAAAGCTAATATAAGGCATGTTTTAATGTAAAATTGTCAGCCTTTGATCTGAAAAGGCTTGGGTTTTAGCAAGGTAGCATATATCTGCATGCACAGGTTGCTTGTCAGATAGCAACTATGCTGTTTTTTGGAGGTAGCTTCAAGTCTGGGGATTTTTATTTGTTTTTAATTGCAAGATTTTGTGTACAGGTCTGCAAGTCACTTTGCACAGTGAGCAATGACTCTTGGATGTAATAGTGCCATGGGATGCTGTGGTTGTTCGGTGATTCTAGATTTGCTCTCCATGGACCAATTCATAGGAGCATTTTGTGAGACTTTCCAATCTTCTAATTGCTTGTTTGGAAAAACACCTGAGTATATACTCTGAGGCTAAAATAAGATGGCCATGCATTTAATATATTCTAAAAAATGACAGGATAATACAGAGTAGATAATGAAACCTTGGCTATATGATTTGGGTATTTGTTTCCAGGATACATATAATAAAGATGGGAACAAGACTAAAAGTGCTGCAAGAATTATGTTATCCACCTCGTATTACATGGTCCATAAATAAATACAGAAACTCCCTTGGTTATATTTCCTATTCCTTATCAGTGTGGTTATATAGTCAAAAGATAGGCGCTGCCAAGGGCTAAATTAATGGGCAGTGTCTTCCCCAGAGTGAAAAACTTGTCACAGCTTTGTGCTCAGCTGATATGCTCCTTTGGAAGATATTTAAGATTTCTGGGTTTCTATTCCTAATCTTCTTTTTTAATATTTTGCTGGCTATTTAAACTGACATTCTTAAGGCATTGATTTTCTTTTCTTCCTTCTTGCTTTTCAATGCATATTCAAACTAAAAAAAAAAAATTACCAGCATGTCTCCTTGTCACAGCTGTAGTGTGGTACATGATGACACCAAGCTGTGCTAGTGTGGGAGGAGGGGAGACAGGGGTTGCAAGCACTGTGGAGAACTGATTAAAATTCAAAATGAGCTTGATAAAGTGGAGAAATAGTCTGAAATCAGGAAGATGAATTTCTACAAAGGAAGGTGCCGAGTTCTGTACCTAAGATGGAAAAATCAAATGCAGAGCTATAAAATGAGGAATAATTGTGGCCAAGAAGCAGTCCTATAGAAAAGCTTGGGAAATTTCAGCTGATTGCAATTTGCTGCAGAGACAGACAGGCATCAGTCTGGGATGTATTGACAACATGTGGGGAGGCGGAGAAGGCAAAGAAGCTAATTGTTCCCTCAGTACTGCTAGGACTTTAGCTGAAGAACTATGTCCAGTTTTGGGTGCTCAGCTTTGAAAAGGAGGTAAGCAAATTAGGCAGCTAGTAAAAGAACCAGCAACATATTCTAGTTTAATTAACACATAGCTCCTAAGAAGAAAATGAAGGAATGGACTCTGTTTTGCTTATAAAAGAGAAGACAGGGAATGACTGGACATGAAAACTCTCTTTTAATATATAGAGGTTGTTATAAACAGGACTGTGGCTAATTTGCCTGTCTGGCAGAATAAAGTAAGAAATAGTTTGTTTAATTTGCAATAAGGCTATCGGGTATTGGAAAAAAAATTCCAGCTATGTTTGATAGTTAGCAGTGGAGCAGGTTACATAGGCAGGCCCTGTCTGAGACTATGTTCCTATGGGTAATGGGAATGCGATGAAGACTTCTGCTGAATGTTTTTGCTCAAGTTAGCCTAGATGTAGTTGCTGCTGCCAGTGAGTGGAGTAGTGAGGTCTTCTTAAGCTATATGCTCCCATTTATTCTGCAGTTTTTAACTGAAGGCTTAGGTCCAGGAGTGATTTAAGATGAATGCTTAGATGTAAGCCCAGTGAGGGTCTCTGTTTTCATTCCTAAAGACACAGAAAAGGGAGAGTGTAAGCTGCTGCTAAGCGTTTTCTTTCAGCATCCATTGGTCTTAGTGTCACCAGCAAACTCTAAGACTGTCTGCGGCAGCATAAGGTAGAACTTGCTCTTCCTTTGCTATATCAACATTCCCTCTTGTTTAACACTAGCCAGCTGCTTTGCTGCTATATGCAGGAAAGAAATTTGAATCTGTACATCTGAGAATTGCTCTCTGGCTAAGCAAAGGCCTGCTGGTGTGTTTTCTTCACCGACTGTTGGCATGTGCCTCCTCTTCAGCTTGTGGGAAAGGTGGTGGTGATGTAACTAACTTTGCCTCCTCGCCCACCTCTCAAATGTTAGCAAGTGTTTGCTTTGGTTGCTGTGTGGGAGTAGTGAGGTAATTTGAACCATCCTGGTGTTGTAAATCCAAAATAACACAAACGGGCTAAATAGATTACTGAGCAAAACTCCTTTGATTATATTGCAAGAATAATGTGCAATTGGGGTGAACTTATTTTCCAGGTTTTTGAGCTATTTGGCCAGTTCACTGGCTGCAGATATAGCTGCACAGCTGTGTGACATGTTTTTTAAGTTTTCTGTTCACAATTGTGCATGCAGTTTATCTAAAAGGTAATAATCACTCACAAATCACAGAAGATAAGCTTTCCTGTTTCATTGCTAAAATAGACTCTCTGGTTTCTTAACACTGGTGGCTATTTGCAATGAGGCTTTCTAATGATTTTAACAGAATGTTTGTTAAAAAACATCTCCTTTAGCTATTAACAGTTGTTGCAACTTTGGACTTGTATCATAAAATCTCAATACACTTTAAGCATGTAAGAGGCTTTATCTTCTTGGTGTTGTTCTCTGGAACTAAATCTTGAAACTCTGCATGTGGATTTGTCAGTAGACTGTATTCTGGGGTTTCCTCTGGAGCAAAGGCAGGGTACTGCCCTGAGCACCAGCCATGCTGCATCTGCAGGAACTTGGTTTGGACTAAACCAGCTTGGGTTTTGGGTTATTGCTTTGCAGTGATAGCTGATGGTGGTCTGCTTAGATGTGAATTGGTAGCATTGCTCTTTTTCTGCTGTCAGCCCTGTGTGGTAGAGAACGAGCACGTGTTTGCTCTATGCCAAGGGCTCTATGCCTCCCCTACTTGTGTCACCCCATCCTTTAATCCTACTTTCTAGCTCCCTTCTCCCCAGGTTGTGTCATGCAGCTTCACCAGCTATTTTGTACTTCTGCAGTTACAAAGGTATGTCATGGATTTGCTTCATTGCCACAAAATATAGAAGTCATCCAGGCTGATAATGTATGTCCTTTCATCAAGTTGGAAGAAAAACAATGAATAAAATCGTTGCTGTGACTGTGTCAGGATTGTCACTTTATCTGTCTTGTAATGGAGATGTTGTTCAGCATTTCTAATTACGATATTAATCTTCACTATCCCCTGACACAGGTGTAATATCAGGAATACTAGTGCATGACAAATTTATTACTTTTGACCCTCAGAGGCACCAGTCACAAACACTATTGGTTTGCTGGCAAACCTAATTGGTTCCCTATAGTCCTTCCTTTTCTCACTGAAAATATTTGAGAGATTCATACTGCGTTTTTCCTATAATGTACAGTAACACTAAAAATCGAGACAGGGAAATGGTCTTGTGTGAATCATGTTCTCCCACGCACATACTACTCATAAAGTGATTATCAGAAACAGTCCTTGCATTCTCAGTATTTTTTGAAATTATAGATAGGATTGATTTCTGCATCTGAATTTTTCACATGTAAGCTTATGCTTTAGAAAGCTTACTGACTTGGAGTATTTTTTTTAATTCTTTTTAGTGTCAGTTTGCAAGAGAGTTCCTAATCACAAGCAAATGACTTCCCTGTGGTGAGTTGGAGGGTGTAGAGAAAGCAATGTATATTCATGGAAGCACTTCAGGAGGTACAGAAGGTGGTGGAGCCTTCCCTCCATCCTGCTCTGCTGTGCTTGTCTGTGGGCCTGACTGGTTCTGAGCGATGCTAAATTATGGTATCAAGGGAAAAACTGGCGCTCATCCCTTAGGTCCTATTGGGGAGGTAATAGCAGTGCCTTGACTATTAAGGCTGATTTTTAGGAAGTTAGTGGGCTTTTCTGCTACTGCTCAGCTGGCTCTTTTATAAATGATCAAGGTGGGATGCTAATATTTGGGGTTTTTCTTCTACTTTAAGCACAAACACCTAACTCAGGCAAAATTTTATGGGTTTTCAAACTCCTGTTATTTTGATATAAGGTAGGTTAAAATCACAAAACCTAAGCCTTGTAGATGCAAATCACGAGTTACCCATTTAGTAACTGTCTACGTGTTTCTGTTCACCGCCAGGAGTTGGATGCAGAAGGAGAAAGATCAGTGATCTGATCTATGTAGTTGTGCTATGTAAGTTAGAAAATGATGTTTTTCCAGTCTCATTTCTCAATGGAAACTGGAACATAGAAAATTTTTGGGATTGGGATAGAATGTACAAGCGAAGGCAAAAGGACTGGTTCCTCAGCACCACTAACCAATTGCTGCTGACTTCAGTGACGCTGGGAGAAGCCTGGATTCAAATCCTTTCCCCACCTAGTTCAGACTGGGACCTGATCCAGACTCCCACACTGTAGCTTGAGGACTTTAATGTCAAATCTTGAATCGCTTTGGTGACTGAATCTTTGTTTCATTCTGTGTTTCTATAAATGTAAATTTTCTGGTTTTGTTGCTGTACATCAGGAAGGAGATAGTTTTCAAAACTCTCTTTCTTATATAGTATTTGTGAAAGAAATTGTTTTCTAACCAGTCTTAATGAAAACATATCTGTATATTGATGACAAAATGGTCCTATTTATTTTATGGTCATTATAGTCCTTATTGCTGTTGCTTGTTGTTGCTAGATTCAGGATCTATATAGCAACAACTTCCTTTTGGAAGTTGGCTGAAACATTTCCAATCAAAATTCAGGATGGAGATACACTTTATATCTTGTTAAAATAAATGAAAAGAATTCTTAACTGTCTTTTCTAGAATTGTTTAGAAGTGCAGGAGGCAAGGAACTTAGAGGGCACAGCAACAGTTGCACAACATTAGGGACCTATTAAAAGAAAAATGTCACTGTGAACCAGTTCTTAACATGAAAAATGGCATATTCACATTTCCTAGAACCCACTGTACATTTCCAAAGGCCAAAACCTTTTCTAAATCCCTTAATACCACTGAATTTATTATGTCTCCTTAGCACAATTGAATATGTCTGGAGATGTGGACAAGGGACGTGATGATACAGCACTGTAGTGATTGAAAAGACAGAGCAATTAGGTGAAACAATCTCTTGTACGTTGTAGAGGGTATTTCCTTAGCTGTAAAAGAGTTCTATGCATTTTTTTTATTACCAATTCTAGCCACCTGAGAGATTTTAAATCTGGATTCTGCATCATATTTGCTTGATTTATTAACACCCCCAGGAAAACATAGGCAACATAATGATTCTGTGTATCAATCACCTGTTATAAAAATTCCAAAAGATTTAGTAATTCTAACCAAAAATTAATACATTAGAAGCATTAGTACATACCTGAAAGATTTTTTTAAAGGTTTTTTAATGGTTTAAGAATAAATAACGTTTTAAAAGCCAGCTGCAATTGCCCATTTTATTTCCTGCTCATTATGAAATCCTGCTGTAAGTATTTTAAGGCTTTAAAATTAGATAGAGAGCTAAGTTGTTGAGTTTGGTTTATCTTGGCTATCATGCAATTAAGAGGATATTTGTGATGGCATAAGTGTAAATGGAGAAAACTCACATCGCTGTTCATGCAGAATATTTTGGTCACTTTTTCCTCACCTCACATCCTCCTAGTAACAGAAAATAAATAAGTATGGGTTGGAACTGGAGAGTCCTTTAATGGCTGGTATTAAACCTGATAGATTCTTGACAATTTAAAATATTATTTGATGAAGACTGTGTCAATGAATTTGCTTTATTATATTTTTTCTAATTTCCAAGATATTTCTAGTGCAGCATGTACTCAGCATATAATAGAAACCTGTTATTCAGAGCTTGTGTGCTCGGCATTTCAAGCTTTTAAGAAATGAAAATATTTCTGATTGCAGACCTGCTACATAACACTTTTTTGTTGCATCATAACAACAACAAAAAAATGGTTCAAGCATTAGAGGTAGGTAATCCAGAGGATCACCTGGCCAACATGTAGCTCCTTAATTTTAGTTAATAATCTTAGTGTTAAATGAAAATAGCAAGCCAAAGAAGTTTGTTCATTGTTGCATCACTGCCCTGTTCACTTTTTTCTTTGAGTGAAAATTCTAAATCTTAATATCATTTACTTACCTTTTTTTTGATTATAAAATTAGGCTTTTAAATGACAGAAATGCAATCGTAAGAAATTATATAAAAATAATAGACCTAGACAGGATAAGTTGTTTAATGCCTTTTTTCCTTTTTTTTTTTTTTCATAAGACACTAGGATATGTGTTTCTACTTTCTGTTGCTGTTCCAGAGCAGTACGGTAGAAGCTAATTCCAATTTCAACTGTGTTAGTTAAAATAAATTTAGAAAACATAGCTCATGTCAAAAGCAGATATCTAAGGTTTGTTATGTTGGGATAAAATGGGATAAAATTAGTAGAAAAGGTGGATTCATTTTATATCCTTCTAATATTGGTGATTCTTGGTCATGTTTTCAACATTTTCTGCAAGGTCATGACCAGTAGGTGCTTATTTAGTAGTAGTACTAGTAGTAGTACTAGTAGTAGTATTAGTATTTTAAGGAATGCAGTGTAAGTTGCGTCTTCCGATAATGGAAATAAAACTGGTTTTGCAAAACTGTAGAAAGGGAAACAAGCAGGGAAAAATACGCCTAGCCACCATCTCAGTAACAAATGTAGCAGAAAAGTGTGTCTCACTGGAGAAGGGCAGTTCTGAAACAAGATTTTTAACCCCTGTATGACTTTGAGGATTGTTCATTAAAAAAAAACAAAGTGCAAGGTGGAAGAGTACAGAGCTTGAAGTTTAATTGCAAGGCTTCTTTGAATATACAAATCCAGAGCCTTAGCTGGGATCCACTTTTAAACAAAGTCTGTCTCGATACATGCAGGAATGCTTCAGTTGTGCAGTAAGAACCAAATGGATGTACTGCTTTTAAGATCTGCCCTGTGATTCTCATTGAAAAGCATAAATGAATTTTTAATCCACACCTGTGGCTTCTGCACAAAAAAAATATCTTGAGGAAAAGGTGTCAGACTTGATTGCTAGAAAATTTGTTATAACTGCATTATGTATTAAAATTATTATATTGGATGACAATTTCTATTATTTTCACAAGGTCCATTCAGTTTAATTACAATTTACCACTCAAGTATAACTTTCTCTTCATGTTAGTCTTCAAATTATTCTTGCTTTTTCTTTAATAGCTATTTATGGGTCATAGAAAATACACCTAATTAATAACTCTGCACATTACTACAATTAAACATTAATCAGATTTGATTTTGAGAGTTATGTGCTACCAGTCTTCTAATCTTCTAAGTTACAACCTGATAAAAATTTCATTACCCTAATTATAAAGTTCTCAATGGGGAAGGAATTTCCATTTAGTGCATTTAATACATAGTGGTGTCTTCTATATAAATTTTACACTCCTTCTACATATCTATAGATAAATTGGTTAGAAAATCAGAAATAGTGCCACAAAGTAAACTGACCTTCTAGAGATAAGTTTTCAAAAATATTCAGTCGTAAGCTTGTCAGAAGGATCTAACTGAAGCAGTGGATAATGTTTTTTTATTAACATGGGATGACAGGGTTTAGTCAACATATTTCCTTCCTCCCTTGCAGTTTAGAAAGGAAAGTCAGTAGATGTAAGCATGAAATAATGCATGAACTTTCAAAACCCATCTTAACAGTGAGTTTCATGCAGTTGGTATAAGCATTTGAGCCTGGTTGGTTTGGTTGTGTTTATTCTGTTTGGTGTGGGGTTTTTTGGTTTGGTTTTGTTTTTATGGGGGGCTTTTGGGTTTGGTTTGGTTGTTTTGCTAACTGTTGGCTGGAAAAAACAACCACCTAACACCTCAGCATTGGATCCCAGCATGTCAGAATGGACAAATGACTGACCTCTTGATCGGTGGTTGCTGTCAAGTTGCTCACTGGGGCTGCATGCTCCTCCGCTCTTGGTCACTGTTCCCCACCACCACCAATTCCTAGACTCAGAGAGAGGCTGTTGGTAAGTCAAAGGATATATGACAAGAAGTGGACAGGTGGGGAATTAACTTTATTGCATCCCTGAAACTTATCTCTGACTCTATTAACTTGCTTTCAGTGGTGAAAAATCCTTTTCAAATCCTCAGAAGTTCAGAGCAACAAGATGGAATGAGCTCTGTGTCATAGGTTAGCTCTCCCAGATCATCTGCAGCTTAGAGGTATTTCTTACATTTTTTTTTTTTCTTTCCTCAGAGAGCTAAACCCCCTCTCTTCATTCAATAAAAAAGCAAAAGATAACTTGATCTAGGCAAGGGCACAGCAAAGACAGTAGATAACCTGTTAGAACAGCTTTTGGTGGAGCTGGAGAGATTCCAACTTTTATTCTGATTCTTAACAGGTTTAATTAACCCTATGCTTCTCACTCATTCTGTCTCATGCAGTGAGTTTGGAAGGGGAATATCTGATTTTGAATTTGTTTTGCTGAAGTAATTTTGTTACAAATCCAGAAAATTTAGTCAACCAGTTTTATCTATAAATCATGTTATCAAAATATTGGGACTAATACTGCTGGGTGAAAAAATTAGTTATGAAGCTGTCCTTTCCCTAATTGAAAATGTTTCTGGATCAGAACAAACACAAACATAAGGGGCAGCCTGTTTAAAGGATGGGTCATATTTTGTCCCTATTGTGCTTGTGCAGACAGGATGAAGTTGTTTGGTCGCCTCATGGATGTTCTGAGGACAGAAGGAGTCAGTAAGGTCTACTATGAATATGGTGTGTAGGAAGGGCTTGAAAGCCTTGCAGCAATAGTCTGTACGTGCTGGAGCTCTGCTCCATCAGGGTTTTGTGGGGCTTGAAGAGGTTTAAATGAGTGTGCATGAAGTGGTGGATCCCGTGCTGCTGCACGTGAATGCTCCTGCTCTTCCACCCCAGCAGAGGAAAGGCTCCTTTGAGAGTCCTGTGCTTGTGAGCCAAGCAGCGTGGTTCTGCCCCATCTCTTGTGGGGAGCAGTGTTGTGTGTGTTCACCAGTGTGAAATGCGCTGTGGGCTTCAGCATGCTGCATTCAGGAAGGGATGGCTCGTCCACAGAGATCTGTCACCGCTGGCTAGTCTGATCTTTGGGAGTGCACCAGTGTTGCTGGAAACACCATACAGGCTGTGGACTGAAAAAATACTCAACATATAATTTTGAAATGTCCTGATAAGCAGTTGATTTCCTTTAAGTCTCTAGGGAGGATGCTGAATACAAGTTATGCTGTTGTCCAGAACACATAATGTAGTGTAAGAAAAGAAAATACCCTTATTGCTGTGTTCTGTCATAATTGAAAGTTATGTCCATTGTCATTTGTTTTGCTTTTTTTCCTGTTTAATTTTACAAACTGTCGACTTAACTTTTTAAGAGGTAGCTACCAATAGTTCCCTTCTGCTACATTTCTATAGTAATTTTCATGGTTATTTGCTTATTTTTGTCAAGGTTCAGTCTGTCTCTTATTTTATCCTTCAGGTACTACATCATTCATGATTATATCCCTGCTGTGCTTGCCATCAAACCTCTGCTAAGCCCTATTCATAAAAGGTTGTTTTTGGTTTTTTCCCAAGACTTTAATGAAGACTAAATATCTGGTATGTCGGTGAGATCACCAAGAGATTTTCCTGCAGGATCAATCATAAGGAGGTGCAAGAATGTTTTTAAGAGGAAGAAAATTAATTAATTTTATCTTTAAAAGGCTATTTGGAATAAGGGACTAAAATATCATTCATAAATTTAAAAAAAAAAAAAAAAGAAGTAAAAAAACTAGTCATTTGGCCTATACCTACAAAGACAGAGCTCTGAATTAACTTCCTTCCAGATCCCTCCCTCAGAACTACATTTCTAGTTTTGACATCTGCTGGTTATTTCAGATAGCTGTGGGCACAGGGTAGGGCTTCCAAGAAGTAAAAATTTAATGTTATGCTCAGCTCTTGTTAATATTAGCAAATATGGTACAGGCTCATGCACTGTTCAGAGGCTCACTGCTACATCGATTATACGAAAAAGGAGACTTGCTTTTGGAAAGCACAGAGTACGTACCCTGGCATGGAGACTTAAGCAATCTGATCTTTAATTCTTTCACATGTTTTCTTAGAAAAAACATTCAGCATCCGATATCAACTGAAACAGAAAGCAAAAACGGGCAATTTAAATTTTTAATAGATATTTCTTTCTGGCAGTTCCTAAATTGAAAACATAGGTGTGCTTTTCTTTGTCAGTATATAGTTTATTGGCCCAATCAGCATTAACAGCCTAAAGTGATATTTTTTGGTTTTAATTCAGCCAAGCTGCTACCAAAAAAGTTGTATATCAAACATCCTTGTAAAAATAAAAATATAAATGGACAAGGTCAAATTCCTGGAGGGCCCAGGAAACCTTTTTGCCCTCAGTTATTGAAAAAAGAAATAGGTCCGCTTGCCAAGTTTTCTTAGACTTTTGAACTGTTCCATGATAATTTTTAGCAGCATTTTAATGGTCAAATATTACAAGCCTGCATTTTGGATTTACTGGAAATGCTGGTGATTTTTAGAAATACTTTTAAAAAGGCACTTTTAATGAGAATAAAACTTGCAGAACATTAAAACAAAATATTATTACTGCTAGGAAAAAAATGACATAGTTATTACTAGGGAGGAATTTTTGTCCATTACTGCTCTTGTGTGGTTTTAGAGCAACTGCTCAAGTAGGGTCATAAATAGGAAATTGATGTTACTCTGACACTCATACATATGATTTTCCTCAATGATCTGCCTAAACTAAGATTTGTTCTTGCAGAGTAAGTGCTTAGCTTTGCCCTCTGAACTCTGAGCGGTCACATTGATTTCACTTGGGCAATGTGTAAACCTAAGAATGTCTTTTGGTTTAGGTTTGTTTGTTTTGTTTCAGGATCAGAGCTTGAACTACTGTACCTCCCATTTATGTGTGTTCGTAGGTAGTACCTAGCAATGTTACATGGACTTGAAAATCTTTTTTGGGCTGTTACCCTTGTATGTGAGAAACTAATGCACAGGGGGACTATTTTGTCCATCAGACATTAATGCAAAGTATGACAGAAGGATTATTGGTTTTGCTTGATTTATAAGATAGACCCCAAGCAGAAATGCTAACCTTTCCAGATAGTCAGTAATGTAACGGTTTTATTATTCATTTAAATGTCTCTAGGGTACTAACCTCTTTTTTTTTTTTTTTTTATTACTTTAATTTCTGGAACTAAGCCTATGCTTGTGTGTTTGTCTCTCAGTTCCGAGCCTTGGGCAAGATGTAGGGCTGGGCAGAAGATGACCAGCACAATGCATCTTGATAACCATGACAGTTCTCTCTTGGCCAAGATAAAATACGGTTCTACCCGGATAGTAAATGAAAAAGATGAAACAGTGTAATGTTTGCTAATGCCTCTAGCAGTAAGGTTTGTATTTTTTCCTGGTATTTTCTAGTTTGAGGGGGGTGATACCTTGTCCAGAAATGGCCTTTTGTTATTGTCGTAGTTCAAAAGGCAAATTATGGCTGTTGGAGGCTTTTGATTTTCAAGGAAAAGAGTTTGATTTCCAAAGAAAACAGGTTTCTGTAATCGTGTCCATCGGTCAATCAATCCTATTTTCCTCCAACAGCATTTGAACCTTGTTTTAGACAAACTTAGTAGAAGCCTAAGGTATCAAAGGTACTAAATTCTTGCCTTTTTTCTTTTCTTTTCTTTTTTTTTTTTTTTTCTTTTTCTTTCTTTTTTCTTTTGGTGAAAATCAGCAGCTCAGTAATGGAGGGAGACCTGTTAATCTCCCACTGGGAGAAAGGTAAGGAAAACTTGGATATTATCCATTCTGTTTGGCAGTAGCTGAATGGTCAATAAGCATTCGAACATTTTTTGGCCAGTTGGCCAGCTTGTGTGTAACTTCAACCTAGGGAAGACATTTGCTGTCTTTTATTGACATGACAGGACGTAAGAAGGTAATAGGAGAAACAGGAAAATGAAATGTTTTGTGAGGCTGCAGGGGGCTTGAGGCAAGGTTATTGACATGGGAGGGAGAGAGGAACATCAGAGACAAATCAGTAAGGAAATGGCTTGGTTAATTATGCTTACAGAACAGCTCGTTGAAGATTCCCATAAAACAGAAATGGTAAGCCAAGAGCAGCTCTCCTTGTTTTCTTTTTAATGCGGCAAAATTTTCATTTTTGGACACCAGATATCCTTCTGATAAACCAGCACACTAATAAGAGCAGAAATCCCACAGCGCATTTTGCTTTTATGCATTATGTTGATTTTGTGAAACTTAGCAACAATTGTAAGCTAGTGTATTACCCAAATTCAGCTGCATAAAACAGTTCTAACCCACCAGCTATGTTGCATCTTTCCTAATTTCCTTTGGGGACCACACCTAGTCCAGCTTGCACTGAGCTACCAGGTAATTTTAAAAATTGGTTTACAAATGGACCAAGACAGCTATCACTGTAGTATGTGCTAACGAAAAAAAAGAAACCTGGTGAAATCTAGAGCCAGGTTTTCCAAGTTTGTGGTATTGAACTTAGTGCTAGTAGTTATCATTCAAAAGAATGGTTAATAAAAGTTTATTTTACCAGGAGAAAGGAATGGTATCAGCCTCAGGTCATTGCAGAGGTGAATAAAAGGCTCTGGCGCTTCTTGAATTTTCAGACTAACAGATAGACTTGAGATATATGAAGCTGAAAAGAAAGTAGTTTCAGATAGGTTAAAATAGCTTTTAAAATTCAGTGTTTTTTATAGCTTGCCCTCAATTCTTAAGTACCTTGAATTATATCAATCTGTGATTGTAATAGCTTGAATGATGGTAGTAGTATACAGTACTCATCTGAGTGTGCTCAGATGCAAAATTTACAGTATTCTCATTGCTTTGCTGGGTCAGGACTATGTAAGCCATAGAAATATTAATATATTGGAAGGCTATATCGTACAGCAGGGGGGAAAATTAATGAGGCAGATTCAGTATGATTTCAGGCAACTGACAAAACTGGTTTATAACTGCAGAAAGTATACAAGTTATGTATGAAGTCCTTCCAGATAAAAATAATAGTTCATATAGTTTCCCAGTGTGGGGGTCCAGTGAAAATATTGCTGTGATCTACATTAGCAGACTCTTTAAGTATTAGCAGAAAAGCTTCTAGAATATGTAGTTTATTGATGCCTATTTCTGTTGCTAAACCAAAATATTTATAGTGCTATGTAATGAGCAGATTATCATTCATAAAATATGCGGTCATAAAAATGAGACATAGTGGGATTATTAGCAGCATTCAGCAGTAGAGAGGCTGTCTCTTAATAGTTTCCTCTTTCTCTAGTCATAATCACTGCAGCTGTGAATTATAGTATCACATTTCAGTGGATTCACTAGGAGAATTTGTCCAGATAAAAAATAATAATTAAAAAAAAAAAGAAATAAAATGGTTTGGCTTTTTTTATCCTGCCCTGGTAATTATGATTACAATTCTGACAGAGATGTGCAAAATTTACTCTGAAATTTCAACTAACACATAACAGCTATGGCACTATATTGAAAAGAAATTGATACTCACATAAACAAACTGATTTTGTAACAGTTAATTTTGTAGAACTAAATTCTTATTACATGTAGGCATAAGTAAACATTACATATGAGCACTTGCTGAAGTCAGCTTATATTGCGAGTGGACTATTTGCATAAGCAAACATTTTGAGTCAACTCTTGATGAATTGGGCACACTTGGGCAAGTAAAAGTGCATGACATACCATTCCAACTGTTATTTTATTTTTGTCTCCTTTACTGAGTTTGAAATAAATTTCTGTTAGGATCTTTAGACATCATCATCAACTCCTAAACAATTTGTGTTTCCCCACAATAATTATTGGAAAAAAAACAACACCAAAACCAAAATAAATAAACAAAATCCATCAGATAGCAACTGCAAACCAAAAGTGCTTTTATGTAGAGGAATGATTCATTCATTAGTAATTCTAATATCAGTTGTAAAAAGACCAGGACTGTAATCGTGTTTTATGAAAAGGTTATAAAGGTACAAAGTGAAGCCAAACATAGAGATAAGGCATATATGTTTCAGAAAGCCTCTTGAATGCCTGAGGAGGTTATATTCACTTTTCCAAAGTCGTCTGTGGAGATTTTCAGGGATGCAAAGGCTAGTAAGTTGTCAAATGTTAATTGACTTTAAATGAGTCAGTTTTGTTTGTTTATTGGTCTTTGCAAATCTTGGTTCTATTATTCTGGGAGCTGTTGTGATCATAAATCTCTTCAATATCGAAAGCCCCAGTCTCTCTTCCTAAATAACTTAAGTATTTTGAAAATTATAGTTTGAATTATATGAATTGAAACAGTACCCTATACTTGCATATAATGAGTAATGAAGGAATGACAGTATTAACAAAAATGAGAGATCATAATGTATGTAAACTAGTAGAAGTGTACAGCTTTTTAAGTCCATGACTAAATGAATCTAGTACCAGTTATTGTAGACTGCTGTATGGTCAACCCAGGTTAGCTGACTTTGGTGGGCATTACAATGGAAGTGCTTTGTGAATAAACATTTGAAGGCCATATAAAATATTTTGGTAAGTGCTACATGCTCAGTGAACAGTTAGGAGAAATGGCTGATGTTTTTTAGGAAAAATGAAGATGAAGAGCCCCGTGCTTGGCTTCCTTGTGGACTACAGTGATACAGCTGATGGGAGAGACTAGGGTCCATAGAAGGGGGGAATAAATTCTAGTGAAGGCAGAAGTGGGTAATGATCTGGACAGAGTTGAAAGACCTATGTAGCTGTATGTCTTACTGGTTAACTGATTAATTAATACATCTGTTTTTGTCCGTCTCTATTTGTGTTGAAGTTGAATCGAAGTGAGCTATCTTATTTATGGTTTTGAAAACTTTAGTGCTCCTGGTGCTTTGGAGCTGGACTGAAACACTGGTGTACCTCAAACTTACGTGAATTGGGCACTAGGAAACTTAGAGTTGGTATTTTAAGGTATGCAGCCTGTGTATATCAGATTATTTTACATATATTTATTTTCAAGCTATGTGCTTTCTTACAAGGCTTAAAGTTGAAATCCAGGCATAAATGGCCAACAAACTGTTCTCAAATAGCTTGGTTTGGCACACGACTCGCCATAGCCCCCCTTCCCTTGCTAAAATGCAGGTGCTCTTTTATATGTTACGTTTCTAATGAGTTTTGGTAAGCCAAGCAGAAGGAGTGGGGCTGAAATGGAAGGTGTTCTACAATTTCCTCAATAGGGTTTCTGTGCTGACTTGCTGAAGTCAGAATTTGTCTTGGGAATTTACAGGTTTTGTCAACATCTACAGCGACATGGCTCAATTGGAAGGTGCCGTTTCTAGGTGGTGCTAGTGAAGGAGCAGATGCTTGCCCTGTCGAACAGCTAATAGACTCAGAGTTAGGCAGTCACCCAGCATACAGCAGACAGAGGCTCGAGTTTTCCTTCCGTCTTACTCAGACAAATAATCCAAAGTCTCCCACAATCCTCATGCACATTCTCCTTGTCAGACTAATGGCATTTCAGGCTGCTTTCAGAGCTTTTACTATTTCATCTAATTAATCAACTTTTAACTTGAGCATGATCTGAAAGTTTCTTCACTGAACATGGATATTTCTTCTCTGGCTTTCTCTGCACCCACTAATTCATGCTTATTCTTACTTATCCGTCAAGTTAAAAACCTAAGCTATTTTTATAATCTAGAAAGTTAAACATTTTATTGCAGTTCTAAATTTGTATGGATTAGCATTTGAAACAAATTTATGATGACAGTGCTAAGACTCTTCTGACTATTAACATGCAAACAGCCAATGCTTGGACACTGAAAATATCTTTGTTCTATCAGTGTTGCTCTTCCAGTGGTGTGGTTTTTGGGGACAGGAGGTTGTGTGTGTGTGTATGCGCGTGCCTGTAAGCTAATAAGGGGTTAGATAGGTGCAGAGCAGCTGTGGTAGCAGCATGTCTCATTATTTATTGATGAGAAACCTCAGGAGGAAATGGTGTGGAATAGAAAATCAGCTCAGCTGAAGTCAGTGTCAGATTGCAAGAGATAGTATGTTTTGTGATAAATGCAGTGGTGAGAACCAACAGGATCTGACTCACCTCTGCCTCTCCAAGGTCACCAGCTCTGACAGATTTAGTAGGAATTCCCCGATTCCCACATACATGGCCTTGTCCAAATTTAAGTTGTAGTGGCAGTTTTGATTTAGATTGCAGATTTACATTCCTCATCGAGTGCAAACCGGTGGGGTTTTGGCTGGAGTGGAGCTGTGTTCAATCTTAGTGTGTAGACCCTGTTTGATGTATTGGCTACATCTGCATTAGCAAGTAATGCAGCTCAGGAAAGGCAGATTTGTAGAGAGGAATGGTTGGTGCAGGGGACCTAAACCAACACTGCACATATTTCAGTAGATTCTTCTTCAGGCTAGCATTAGTCTGGGTCAGTAAACTGAATGTCCATTGGTGAAACTCCTGGAGTTCAGTTTAGGTTAGTCCCAAACATACCCATTTCATGAAGACTTAGACATCATGCTTTGGTTCACATCTCGGGCAAAGTGGGAACAAAAGGGAGATTTGCTTCAGTAGTGGAGCCTTGCTGTGACGTAAGGCAGTACCCAACCCCTCCGGAGGCTTGATGAGTCCTGCTGGCTGCTTAGCTGTCAGCTGCCTCTAGTGAGGCAGATATCCCTCATCGGACAGGCTCAGCACTTGCCTTTCAGAAATGACATCCTACAGTTTTCTAGGGCAGAAACTAATTTCGGCATTGAATAACCCAAAGAACAGAGGATTAAGGCCTTTCCTGGTTCTGGCGGATGGATGGAGGAAGAAATTTTCCTTATTAGCATGATTTTATTGACTCCAGCAGTGAATTCAGCTCTATTCCCTTGATTAATATCACTTTTACTAAAGCAAGGTTGAGTCTCCAAAATGCTTGTATTGGCATAAGGCAAATGCTGTTCTGTAATTATTTTTTATGAACAGTGGCAGCTTACTTTCTGACATATTTTGCATTAAGGTTTTTGACAGGTGGTCAAAATGAGGCTATAGTTAACATACGTCTTGCTATATTTTGCAGGTACTGTGGTAATGTGTGTGTTTTAAACTCCTACAAAGATCAAGTGACATTAATGCTTCACAAATTTCAGATACTGGATTAAATTCAAACTCTTATTCAGGCAAAACTTATTCTTACAAACATGGAAGACGAGTGGTAGTTATTACACTTTCTATGTGAGACAAAGTCGCAGAATTTTCTAGAATTTACATTTATATTTGTACACCTTGGGGAGCGCAGAGAGAATGCATAAGGAGTCCAGTAAGCCTTTTTCTGAACATGACATTGTTGCTGATAACGAATGTGAAAGGATGTTCTAAGAATGAAAATTAACTGTTACAAACAAACAAGGAGTAAAAAGGGCTACAATAGTTGAAATGTACTAATGAAACACTCTGTAGTTTTGCTAATATTATGAGCAGTCAAGAATCATGCATAATTCAAGAGTGCAATTGTTAACAGTGGGCTCACATAAGATCATTTAAATTTGTTTCTCTGGATATGAGAAATTGATCTTTGAGGTGACCCCTGATGAGGTCCTGCTTGGTCCTGTCAGCATCTTGGGAGGAATGTGTCCTATTTTCCCTCTTGCATCAGTGAATATTTATGGGATGTAAAATAAGAATAACTTTAATTATGTATGGAGAGGAAAATATATGCAGTCCTGAGCAAGACTCTTTATTGTAAAATCTACCTGAAATTCTGACAGGTAGTATGCTTATGCACTAATTTAAGAATTAAGTTTTGTTGCTTGTTTTGTGTGTGTATGTGGACATACAAGTTTATATTCGTGTGTGTGTATATTTTAAATTTTAATTTTATTTTTAAAATTCTCACTAATTTTAATAGTGATGACCATGTTGCTATTCCTTTTGTTATAATGCCACGAGAAAGGCCTACAGCAGTTTGCAGTCTAAGCAGCTAAGGGACAATAAATGTGGGAGAAAGGGAGTACCATCATTCTTATTTTCACGTGGATAATCAGATCTTGCTTGGTACCACACAAAGGCTACACAGCAAAACTTACCTGAAGCAAACATACCTGTTCTCATCTTTAAAGTCAAGCCCTGTCCAGAAGACCAAGCTTCTTCATTGAGAAAATACTTAGAGTGCCCCCAGCTGAGTTTATGTTCACAATTGTTTCACTCATGCTTTCCTCTAAATGGTAGAAATCATTCCCTCTATCTGCTTCTTTTCTTGGAATATTATTTAGAAAAAGTTGATTTTCCCTACATAGACAGATATTTCAGTCTATGGAACTTCAAAGATACTCTTATTTTTGCTTTTATGTTACATTATTACAAAAATGTTCAATAGAATTTTTTCATCTGAATGAAGTGCTGCGTGCCAATAAATGACAGGATTTGAGTTGCACATAGCAATTAGCAGCTGGGAATTTAAGTGAATTGTAGGATTAGGGCCAGGCTGTATTAAAAGCATTCATTAAGGAAAAAATTTCTTGAAGAGAACTGGGTGAAAAATTACTTGAAAGTGTGTCATTTGATCTGTATTTCTTAGGAGAGGTACAGTAGCAAAAATTACTTTGAAACAAGCAGCTGACTTGTATTAAACAACAAATCTTGCAGGTTTGTTTTGGAGAAGTAAAAATAATTATCAGGTTAGGGATTTTTTTTTTATGCACAAGTTCAGCAGAAACCTTACACATGTTGTTACTCAGTATGTTAGTGTACTGTGGGTATTGAAAAGCTAGTGGGGGCTCTGCAGGCATGTGCAGCAGAGGTACAGTATGTGGGGAAAAATTGAATCCACAGTGAGTCAACAAACACAGCTTACTTTGTCTATGGACAAAATGCACACATCTAAAATGTACAGTGAAAGGGAGCTGTGCTGAACAAATTACTGTCATCACTTAATGATGTATTTCATAGAAGCTTCAAAATATTGGCATGACGCATCCTTCTGTGGTCATCTTTCTGCTTCACTGAAATAGGACAAGTTGATTTATTTTTAAAAGGAAATATGTCAGAAAAGTCAGGAAATGTAGGGGAGTGAGTGCTTTGTGGGCAGCTGGTGTAGTCAGAGGTGGGGTTTCATTTTCTTCTTCCACAGGCTTGCTGTGAGACCTCTGGTACGCAGTGTAGCACCTCTTGCTCTTTCTCTGTCTCTTTGTACTTCTCTGGTTTTGTGCTATTCGTTACAGCAGTATGCAAGTGTCTGTAAACGTTCACAAAATAAGCTAGGCCACACCTGATGACTGAGAAGATTTCCTTCCCAGCCTTGCCATAGGACATGTGGCAGGGGTGGGTGTAGGACCTTCCTTGGGACATCCCCAGCAAAGCACAATACCTCCAAAACTCTGTTGCTGTTTTAATACATTGTTGTCACTAAATGGTGATTTTAAAAACACATAGAAGCTTGTAGAGCATTGGTATAATTCTTTAGAGATCTAATGGATCTGTGATATTGCTCCCAGGAACCAGGGAGACTGGGAGACAAAATCTGGAGGAAGCAGGAGTCTCATGAAGGACTGAAACAGATTATTTGGAACAACTATTCAGAAAGAGACGTAATTAAAGAGAAGTCAACATTGTTATGAGTGTCCCTCATCCAACTCCATCTGTGGTCTCCTGTGCAAGGAATATGCATAGACAGAAGCTTGGGACAACCAGGGAGTGTACCTCCTCTTTGGCCTCTCTGCATCTTGGCTGGTACCCTTTGAATAAAGCAGAGGCACACCAAGTCACATCTCGAAACTTTCTTGAGGAATAAGGAGGATTTAGGCAAAAGACACGTGTGCTAATTGCAGCATGTAATTGATCTGTTTTTCTGTGGGATACTGAAATCCAAAGTCAAAACACTCCCATAAAAAGTTAATAAACAGAGATGCTTTATTGTATTTTTATGGCCGCAGTCTGCCATCAGTAACTGAGCATGACTTTTTTTTTTTCTATTTCATGTAATTTGCATGATTAGTGAATTGAATCATTGTGTTTCTGGGGATTGTTATAGTCTGTTTTTCTGTGTTTGTGGAAACTCTTAGCAGATATGTGGTAAAAGCACAACTTAGCTCACATCTGAGGCAGGGAAAAGAAACCAGGCTACTTTTCTCGTATATTTTCATGAAACACATCAAACTATTGGAAGGTCAAGTGATCTGATGCTGCTTGCAAACTGAAATATCATGTGACAGTAGTTCAGAGCAGGCAAGAAATTCTGTCCTCATTACTGTGCAGTACAGTCTGTGAATATATTTGCAGTTTCCTGTGTAATTTGAATACTTTTACGATAGTGAACTAAAAATGAAGTTATATGCAAATGAAAGTATTTTAACAGTTACACCGAAAATGCCACGTTCAGTATTTTCAGTAATGTTTCATACTTTATGAACTTTGACGTTTTAGTCACTAACAAGGGAGTAACTTTAGATTTTCCATGCAAGAAATTTCTCTTTTGTAACTAATAGTTGTAATAATATAGTTATAGTTTAATAACTAATGTGCCATTATGTGCAAATAATGCTCTGAACGCAATGTCTCTTTTGCCATGAAGTAAAAATTACTTTTATATGGCAAATTATTTTGCCAGGCTAGAAAGAAATTGCATGAATGCTTGGGTCAAACTTGCATGTAAATGCTATTTTTAACACACAAGTATTTCTATATGCTATGAAGTACATCAACAGCTTAGGCAGTTACTGATCAACGTCAGACAACTAAAACCTTTCTCTGAACTGAACTACTGGGAGTTTTCCTTCTGCTAGAAGGTGTAGTTTTGTGGTTTTCTACCTTCTAGTGTTGATCCAAAGAGGAGCAAGGGCTAGAACCAGGATTTTGCACAGGATGCATTTAATTTCTGTTTGCATGCTAAGATGTTACATTTCTGATGCCTACAGAGATCACTGCAAAAGATTACAAAACTACCTAAAGTATTGTTAGTTAACAAGCACTGTCCAAATATCAACTAATTAATCTCCAAAACATGTGTGTGAGAGATCCTGATGTTGACTGGATGCTATTGAGACACACACACTGTATAAGTTTTGCTAAGTTACTTACATTGGATCTTTAACTGTAATGTTCAAGTACCTTACACTCATTGTGACATTTTTTCCTGGTATCCTCTGAAGTATAGAAAGTAGTATCTTAACCTTGGACTATCTCTTCTATGGAACATCAGCTGCAAAGGATTAAGAGATTTGCCCATCTCTGCCCAGTGAGTCAGTGGGAGAATGGTGCAGAATTCAGAACAAGCTGTTGCTGGTCCCCAGCTGTAAGTGCTATGCTCTCCACAGTGCAAAGATGCTCCATTGCATCTCATGTCCTGAAATTTCTGGGCAAATTGCTTTTTTTTTTTTTTTTTTTTTTAATTCCAGTACCCCCTTGATTGTGCAACAGGGAAAAGAACACATAAAAATGACAGGACAGAAACCTTTTAAAAAAGTGCACAAAACACTGGAGACCCTAAACCCAAAGTATCTCCTGAATTAGTGTGGGTTTTTTTGTTTGGTTTTAGTCCTGCATGAACCATATGTACCTATGTACAATAACAATATTCTAAGACTCAAATTGAATATTTGCTATTTTCCCTCTTAAAGATTAGGTGACGGTTACATAAATGCAAGACAATTGGAATGTATAGTAGTTCATATTACAAAGCTTGTTAAAGGGACTAAATTACACACAGTCTTCATTCAGTTTTGTGCAAGCTTTCTATATAATGGCAGAGCAGGAAATTTGTGAAAAAAAAGTCTCTTAGTAAGATTGCTTCCATGGGGCTATATTCTTGAGCCTTTTAGTCCTTTGTTTACTGAAATGAAAAGGCATTTGATCATAGAATTTAAGAAATGTATCCTTTCCAAATGTTCCAAGAATTTGGTCTGAAATTTAGTTTAACCCAAGATTTCTCCGTATTTTCTTGTCATTTAGCTATTTCAGTAGTATTTATTCTTGCCTCAAGAACTGCTCTGAGAACTGAACTCTTTCTATTTAGTAGATTTCTCTGGCATGAAGACATGATGTGCAAGAGGGTCTTCAGGTGGCAGCTCAGTTTTGCTCCTATGCATGAGGGTCTGTATAGTAAATGAAGGATCTGTATGCTTTGAAAATCCTAATTCATTTGACGCAATAAAGCTTGAACACGAAAGGCATGCTTAGGTAACTTCTGGTTTCCTTTAAACTGTTTCTGCTTGCAGGTACGTTTGTCAAAGCTAGTAGACGTCCAAGATTAAACATGAATAACCTTGGCATATTTGCAGATGGAAAGTACAGAATTTGCTTAAAAAAAAAAAGTAATATATCTTAGCTTCTTGCTCTTCAGGATTTTGGCAAATAATAAGCACGAGGAAATCAATCACGAATTCCACTAGCTCCTTACAATTATTGTCCCTGCAGGCAATGTAGCTTCTGGAAAATATATATAAAGGTCTGATGATAAAGTCAGAACTAAAGCAGTGCAATGAAAGGTTCTTAAAATTGTTCATTCACAAGGAATATAATGAGCCATGTCTAAGCCACCATGAGCTACAGCCTAACGTACTCTAAGAGAACAGCATGTGCGCCCATCAAACACAGCTGTAAATAAATGATGGCAAGAAAGCTTGGGATTCTGCAGTCATAACATCCAGGATGCATTCATGCCAATAAGAAACAATTGCAACCCAGGGTGACAAGTTCTTCTGGCCCACCGTAATGCAGGCACATTATCACCTTATAATACATGTCAACCCGATATCTTATTCTCTGACTTATTGATATGTTATGCAAGAAAACTGTTGAGAAATATCAGAAGTATAATAAAAATATATTGCACAAGGAAAAAAAGAAAAAACTGTTAAGACAAATAGCACTTATGGGAAAAGATATGTAAAGAAGCAGGAAATCTCTTCAGGCTCTATTTATTTAACTGGTGCATAATCACAATATTAAAGACAATGATTTAAGGATTAAGATACTAAGGCTTAAAAGATGCTGTAAGACTCATTTCACAAAGGATTATGTTTGTGAAGTTTTAAATAATAGGAAGTGTATAATATGAAGAAAAAAATGTCAAAAGAAAATAAGAAAGCTGGAACATCTTTTGAGATGTGTTGTGTAAACATGTCCCCACCCCCGGCCATTCTTCTGACACACAAAGCTGTCAGATATGCCCAAGACAGGACGTGCCCTCCTGCCATTCTGGGAGAGCCCATCACTGACACAGAGCCCCTTTTTATTTGGTTGGCTGTTTTTGTTTGTTTGTTTTTTCTTCAGCTATCAGCAAGTGAGACATCTTCAAAGTGTTAGAGTAACTCAGTAGTTCTCAACTCTTAGAGTAGATCCTGGAGACCAGAAACTTGGATCGCTTAGTTTAGTTTACATGAGTTTATCATTCACCTTTCTTTTTTTCATAAGGTCTATATAAGCTGTTTCTGAAGGCAACATGGTTAGTTAATGGAAACAGAGAGAATTGTCCTTGGTTCCCTTCTCCTGCAGAAGCTGCTGATGAGTACATAACAAGGATAATGCCTATAGTTTTCTGGTTTATTTTCTTATTAGTTGGACAGACATGGAAATGGAAAAAAGTTACATGCTCTAACAGAGACCACTGTGACAAATAGGAGTGAGGGAGCGTTATTTGATCATTTAAGCCTTCTAGTCCTTATCCCCTGTTGTAATGTTCTGTTCTTGTCAAGGAAAGATTTTCAGCATGTCTTTGAAGACCCAGAAATGTGTGACAGGAGCAAAAACTTTTCTTCTGTCCCATCAGATAAGTGTAATAACTTGGTCTTGTTCCCCTACAATTGCTTTTAAGGAACCACTTGGAGCAGGAGAGACTCTTGCAAGCATGAGCAGGAGATCTGCTGCCTGGGGAGGGGGCTAGTGGAGCGCAATAGATTCCTTACAACTTCTGCAGTTCCTTTACTTGAATCTGAGGAGTTGCAGATTAATAGGTTGCCCTTCTGTAACAAGCAGACTTTTCTTGGCTAAGCATCTACTAGTAAGCCAGTATATCTTACTCTTCAGACATTGTAGCCTGGAAAATCGCTTATTGGCACTGAACTTTAACTTGTCTGTAACCTTGGTATTAGCCACTGCAGTCGCGGGCCCATTGGTGAATCACATAAGTAGACAAAGAGCATCTTTAGTCCAATAAAGTAGTTTTATTCCTCTAGTTTAGTCTATATCTTTCACTTTGTTGAGACATACTGTTACGAACAAGTCTTGACAACTGCTGCAGCTCCTTTCAGGATAAAGCTTATTAGTTTAGCCATATCTCAACTTATAAATCCATGTAAGTATGAGTATAAAAAGGAAATGCTGACACTACTGTGACTGCATCAGTTTGTTACCATATTTTTAGGTTGAAGCATTTGAGTTTGTTTTTTCCAATTAATATTTAGGTTAAGAAACTACTGAGCTCCAGGTTTAATTCTTTTTAAGGTAGTTTGGAGTACTGTTGAATAGGTAGTCCATTAAATTTTGGTATTTCTGCAATCTAGCTTCACCAAAGCCAAAAACCAGTGAATTGCATCAGAGTTTGAAGGTACCACAAGTGTTCTTTAAAATATATTTTTTTGAGTAGTTTTCTGCTAGTAAGATCCTCTTTGCTAGTTAAAGAATGTTCTTAAATAAATCTTGGAGAAAGACTTATTTACTTTTAAAGTGTATTAAACATAAACAAACAACAACAATAGCAATTAAATCAAGCACCAGCTGGCCTTCTGGCAAGCAAAAATTCTGGTTTTTCTGATTTCTGTTACAGTTGTCAGTGACATTGACAGCTGCTAAATGTAAACCCTAGTAGTATAATAAATGTTTGCAATTAACATCTATGTTTCAGTTGCCAACTCTTAGTCTGTTGTGTCATATGAGAAGCAGATGCTCGTAAGAAATATTCAACCCTGTAGCAATAATTCTAATGATAAAAGTAATAGAAGCTTTAATCACCATTTTTTATTTTTATTCCTGTAGATAACTCTTTAAGAGATCACTTTTCAGCTGGAAATTGTAACTTCTAAAATTTTGCATAAGTTAATTTAGAGTAAACTTTATGATATTTAGGAGTAAAGCATTATATAAACAAGGTAAAAGCTTTATTTACCCTAAAGCCATGCAGCATGCTAACTCAATTTATATAAAATACTGTAAAGTGTTGCGTTCTTGTGTACTTCACTGAGGACTTCCACTTTATAATTAGAAAATACGGATAAAATCCTTCCTTATTCAAAGTTAATGGCAAAACTCCCACTGTCTTCATCAGTGCCAGGATTTTATGCTCAGTCAAATAGACGTTCCACACAGAGCTCTATGTTTGGATATCATGGCTCTTCATAGACACCTTGGTGGTGGTGGTGGTGGTATTTACCTTCATGGGTTACTGACTTTGGCTATGTTTACGTAGATGAAACGGAGCATGCAAAAGTGGGAGCAATACATTCAGCCTTACATCTCATTAGGCACAAATGCTGTTTTCAGCAATATAAGGCATGCATTTTGTTCCTTTTCTTTACTTGGAAAACAGGCTTTGTCTAATATAACAACAAGATATGTCTGAATGTTCACTAGCCTTTCTTGCTGTAACTGATTAACAATACAGGACCAAATCTTCCCCAAAAAGCCTTTATCCACCTCTGGCTTGGATTCCTCCCAAGTGTTTTACAGTTATGTTTTCATCACTGAAGTGACTAGTATTATTAGCCCTATTTGCCCGCTCTGAGCATGCATCATCAAATTTTGTATATGCATGCACTGGTTCCATCAAAATCAAATGACACCTTTGCCTTTTCACCCCAGCTGGGATATGGAGTGGGATCTCGCCACTCTGAGAGCGAGCGTCAGGAGGAGCAGACTGAGCAGGCTCTGAGAGCGAGCGTCAGGAGGAGCAGACTGAGCAGGCTGCGCTGCTGTGAATCCAAGCTGCTCCTGGCTCAGATGCAGCCGTGTAGGATGCCTTTCTAAAGTCATTGCTTTGGAAGGTGCTTCTGTATACAGCTTTAAGTTATGCAGCGTAGTAAAACATAAAAAATTCCTTCTGTCAGCTTATCAGTATATATACATTATCAGGTGTGCTGCTGGGCAAACTCCAATGATGGCAGCACTTGGTTGCTGGACTCAGTAGTGGTTGCCATATGACTGCAGTGCCTTCCTTTCCATGGAGTTATGCCCTCTATGCCCCTTCAGAACTATGCATAGCTCTGAAAATGATGTTTTGAGCCTCAGTTTGTCTGTAGATAACGTGTGCTTTGTCTGTCTTTTACAGGAAGTTGCTATTGTTGGCATCCCAATTGTTTGGTATGAGGAAGTACACTGACAGTTTGTGAACAGTATATGAAGTCTCCGATAGAAATCTCTTTCAGTCTCTGTGTATAGAGACCATACGGCATTATCTGATATATAGATAGATATTGTGTGTTGGATTTCCTTTTACATTAAAAATGGCTTTGATATTTTGGGGCTAATTTGGTTTTCATCCATATAAAAACATTCATAGAAAACAATCAAATGTAACCATGGTTTTGACCATGTCCTTGCTTGGGGTTTTGTTAGAGTGTTCCTGTTGTCTTCCTTTTTCCATGGTTTCATGGTCTCTGGTAGTTGGACACAGTTATGAGCTGTCAGCCAGGTAGGCAGCTGGAAGATATAGCAGCTGACTAAGTGTGTGCACTCTTCCAGGACTTACCCGTTGTGCATGTCACATGATTGCATCTTATACAATCTTTATCTCCTTACCATTCTACCAGCTCTTATATGACAGTTTTCTTGCCTAGCCTCTGCCCTAAACACAGATGTAAATGCCAGAGGAGGTAAGAAGGAAGAGAAAAACCTCTTTAGTGCAAGAAAAAGGAGGCCAGGTCTCTAATGTCCAGGGAATTCATTCTGGATTCACTGGCAGCACTGTATTCTGCTGATTGTACCTTGTGTGGTCATTTTCACTAGCAAAGAGCGATATCTAACAGTTTAAAACAGTACCAGAGCAGAGCTGTTGGCTTACCACTGTCCCATGTATGGGGCCGTACCAAGTGCAGAGCAGTAGAGAGTTCAGTCCTCTGTGTACTATGTTGGTATAAATATTTCTTCTGCACTGACCACAGGATTGAATCAGAACTTCCTAATGGGATAATTAATAGTCTAAAACAGTATCTAAGAGCCTATGAGATGGTAGCCTTGCCTTTACAGTATTTCTAGACAGCAAAGGTCTCAAGTGCTGGGAGGAGTTGATTTACACTTTAATAAGGAGCCGTGAACTGGAGAAGTCAACAGTAGATGGTGGATAATCCTTTTAATCCATTGTCTGTTGTTAATAATGGACTAGCTGCTCTGCATCCACCCACACACACTCCCTGCCCTGAGACTATACAGAACACAGTTTTCAGTCCTGCTCTTAAGTGGGCAGGGTTGTACCCCACAATATCCTTGTGCACTGCAGTGTTATAATCCTGTGGGATTTTGGCCCTACAGCTACCTCCATGATGACCTGAGCAGTTGCCTACCTCTTCAGAGGGGGCTGCAGAACGAGCAATAGCTTGGTTTGATCAGGAGATCATCACAGTTTAAGGATCTGGCCATGTATTCAGCCACAGAGCAGAAACATGGGTAATGCATTGAGCTGACTTCTGTCTCAGTGCTGTAGAACATGCTTAGTTCAAAAATGTGTCTGTTTTCCTACATTTGATGTTTGTCATCAGACTTGTCACTTGACTCGTATTCCTCTGAACCGAAATACATTCTATGATGAAGCCAAGAATACATGAGCAGAAAACCAAATATTAAAGGTTAGTCTGAGAGAAAATACTCCGAGTCTACTTTGGGATGTCCAATTTTTGCTGTTGGCAACATCACAAGAACTGAAAATATCATTAATAAATGTGCTAAGTGAACTGGATAAAGTTGCATTTTTAGCCTCTTATCAGAATTTTACAGCATTTCCTCTTTTCAGAACTTCATTATCTGTTTCTTATGTAAACATTTCTTTATGAACCTCAGGCAATATCTCTATTTCTTTGTTAAGGGATGAGGTCTTGAGTTACTTTGTGCAAGTAAGTGACAGATTCATAAAAGGGAAGTCCAAGTAAGGAGGGAAAAAAGTTATGATTACCCATATGTTTCTGATTAATTCCCTTGGTATCCTCTTTACAACGAAGAGCATGAACAAAATATGTGCGTATCTTACTCTTGATTTAAAAAAGAAAAAAAAGTGGCTAGTTATCCAGCTGGCAGAAAGTTTTCAACAGATTCAGGCTACAATGTAGGCGGTTGAAAAGAACTAGTGCAGTGCTTGACAAATAGTCTTGTTTGTTCAGACCAAATAGAAATTTTGGGTGAGCTGGTGGGTTTGGTGTCGAAAAAGCTGGGAGCAGAGTGGAAACCTGAAATGAGTATTGTAATGTAAAAATGTATTTATTTCAGTTTATATGTTTTAGAAGAAAAGGCAGATTGAAATAAAGATGAGTGAGGGGGCCATGATTCCCTTTGTGAGGTAGAAATATGTAAGTAGTAACAAAATACAGGAAGAACCAACGCTAATTTGATTTCATGGAACCTGTTAGCTTGAAGCAGAAGTGAAGTTCATGTGTTGCTCTGGAATCCACTGAATCTTTATCTTTTCTTAGGAAAGGAATTGTTTTCAGGATCAACTATGTTTCAGTTAACAACTGGGACTTTCTAAGGAGTTTATCTGGAGTATTTATTAAAATTCCAACTTGTGAGGTCATGTGACAGATGAGATTTACCTTTAAAAAGAACAAAGTATAGACATAGTAGAGGGTCTAAAATTGGAAAGCACACAAAGACCTCAGTTAAAGATATTTCTTTTAAAATATTGTAAAATTATAGTTAATGTTTTATTCCATTAAAAAAGAATATTTATAGTATTTGCAGTATTGCTATATATTTGATAAATCTTGTAGTCCAGGGAAATGTCTTTGATATCCACTGCAATAAATCAGTCATTTGATAACTATTTTGGTATGGTAGCAGGGAGAAACGGATACTACATCTGCTAGTAGAGATGGGGAAGGTGTCTAACTTGGCTGAATATCCTCCCTCTGGTGCAAAGAGAGGTGCAGTTGGTTGTACCTCTGCAGAATGAACAGAAATGAAGTAGTTGGAACCTTCCACATATGTGTCTGCAGCATGGGATAATGGATAAATCATCTCAATTCCTGTTCAAGAAGGCAAGTGAATATCAGTGAAAACTCTTTCACTTCTGCGAGTGTTGAAGGAGCTAGTTAGCTCCAGAAGTAAGTGCAGTTATAAGTGGGCCTTCCCAATAGGAAAGGGTTGCTGACAGCTGCTTAATGATCTTTTCCTCTCTGTGCCACCTTGGAAAGGTGAATGACCTCTGGCAATTGGGATGCATAGCTCTTGGCGGATGTTTTTGGTAGGGATGCTTTTATTACAAATCAATAAATGAAAACCCTAGGGAAAAGAGATCAAGAGGCTGCTGCTGATGAAGTGTTATTTATCTTCTCCAGGAAATGAATTCTACCTGTTAGCTTTTACAGGAACCACAGCACTTGTTTAACACTTGGTAACTGCTTATGTGCTTTCCTGAGTTGGAACTTTAATTTCTTTGCATAGTGGGAATAGTAACAATTATAATTTTTATCTCCTTGAGTTAATGAGGATTCATGAGACAGATTTTGTGAACAAGTTAGAAAAATGCTAGGCTTACATGTAGCAGGCAGATTGCTATGAAAGCCAGTAAGTGCGTATTTTGAAGAACTGTTTATGCACAAGTAAGAGTTATTTGTTCTAATCTTTCTTCATATTGACAGGCAAATGTCAAACTGTATAGAAACCTCAGGACATTTTCAGGGTTGTCATCATCTTTTTCAAGTCCTTATAAAGCAATGAGGAAAACAAGCCGATTTTGATATGTGGAATTTCTGCAGGGGGAGAAAGGGAGTTTTTTGTCATCTGAGCAGCTTGATAACTTTATTTGTCAGTAAAGAAAGATGCTGAAAGCTAGAAATTTTGATGGGGATTGAATGAGGTGCTTGCCAGATGAAGAAAGAGTGTGGAACATTCCAGTGATTCATTCTGCAACTTCTATACTTTTCAGGAACAAAACACAGAAATCTGTTTAAACTCTTTAAGAACAGATTATGGAGAGCTTAAGAACTTAAGTTATTAATAAATAATCATGTGTCTGGCTTAACACGGGTGTAGACTGTGCACAATGAATCATTGGTGTGGCTGGCTTTTCATGGCTGTATGAGCTTACCGACCACCCTTCTGCAACCAAGCATGACTTGGTGTACAGGAAAGGTTCAATGCTGTGGTGTGGTGGTCCAGCAAAGCTCTGGTTTACTGATTTTTCAAGTGACAGGTTTTTTCCTTTAGCAGCTACTTCTTCTCATATCAGTGAAATAGCACTGACAACTGCAATAGACATTGCCATGGAGTTTGACATTGGGCAAGGCCTAGGTGCCCCTATCTCTCAGCCAGCTAGATCTTCTTGTGAGAAGTGGTAGATTATTCCAGCTGGTATTGAGCTCAGGACTGAGTTGGAGCTGAGATCTGTACTTGCCATCTGTTATGACGGTACTTATCAGCAGTATCTGTTGCAGTTAGCTGGTAGCACCCAAGTTCCTGCTGGCATTATGAGAAATGAATCAGGATAACAGAAATAAAAATAATTTGATCAGAGCATGAGAAGAACAGCATATTATGCTGTAAAAATGAGCATGCAGATTAATATTGACTACTGAATGATAAATTCCTCATACTGGTTTTCTTGTTCATCAGTCTTACAAATACGGAGGAGTATTTTTGATTGATCACTTCTGAGTATGTGTCTCTGTTACAGTGTGGCCAGTTTTGTTTCTCATATTTCATTATGATTCTGCAAGATTCTGTGTGTTTTCTGATAAGGTGATATTCCTGTTATCTCAGCTTCTGAATACCAGTAGCTACAGGTTTGATATCTCAGGCTTTCCAAATTGAAAATTATATCCTGAAATACATTAACACCTGTTCTGATTTTTCTGACTCTGGACACTCATGTGCAGCCTGCAGAAAATGCCCTTAGTTTACAAACGTAATGTTATGCACACCCTAAGGTACCACTCAGATTAAATGAGGCCTGGGCTATATCTGCCCAGCTCTTCACTGATCAGATGATTCTGGCAGCCATGGCATAACAAAGAAACACAGAAAAACTACATCCTTGTAAAGCAGTTGGTGTGGGGAAAACAGAAGTGGTAATGATCTGGGTAACAACTGCTCATGGGCTTTAGGAATGAAGAAAGCCAGAGGGCTGGCAGCTTGTGCCAACCCTCTAAGTAGGACAACAATACACAGTTGAGATGGTAGTGCATCCACAGGTGTCCAACATCTTGCAGAAGGCTGAATCTGAGGTGAAACCACTACATGTAAAGGCCAGGCCACCAGACTGGACCTGGACATATTGAGCACCTGGCATTGGGTTCCTCCAAGACCATGGTGTTGGCCACAAGTGGACTGGAGAGGCAGGAGCCTTGTTGGGTGTGAGGGTGTCTGTACAGAATGTGTGAGTGTCATAGCATTGAGATTTTAGGATAGAAGGCACTATATTCACCTGGTATACTCATCTCATTTAGTAAATAAATCTTAGACTTGGCAACTAAGCTATATGCAACTAAGTGGTTCTTGCAGATACTTAACTCTAAATTTCCCTGTAGCACCTGCAAATATCAAAACAGGGCAAGTTAACCTGATACAGAAGGACTTCAGTACTCTTATCAACTTTTCCAGTTTTCTGCTTGGTAAAACTGGCACCATGAATGACTTTATATCTTGTATGTTCCTTTTTTTTTTTTTTTTTGGAGACTCTTCCCTGTACAAAAGAAACCTGAGAAAACTTATTCATGCTAAAATTCAAAGACACTTCTCTCTGATCCATGAAAGGAGTCAATTGGGATCTTAATGGACGCAGATAACAGAAGTTCAAGCAAGAATTGTAGGGATTCGTGAATGACCATTTATTGCCCTGTGACTGCACGATGTTTCTTTTGATACTCCTGTATTTATGATTTCCTTTACTCTGCCTAGCAATTCTTTAAATGTTTAAGAATCTAGTAGTATTTGGAGTCACTGTCATCTTCTGACCTCCTGCTTTGCTGTTTCTACATAATTGGCTATATTCACTGACCTACTCGCGTGATGTCAAGTTGGAGACAAAATTTTTAAAGAGCAGCTTCTGATGGCATGTATGAGAAAGGCAGAAGTTCTTTGAAAAAGGGATCATCTATACTTGCCATACCAAACTCTACCTACTAGAAAGGGCTGAAGATTTCACTTTCTTTGTCTAATTTTAAAAAATATAGTATGAAAGGGTATGGTGTAAAAGTCTAGTATAATAAAAACCTTTAGGTCATCCTCTGTAATAAGTAAGTGGCTAGGTTGCATTCCTTTTCATTTCCTCCACTGATATTTTTTTTTATCATATTTAGTCTAGAATGGTTTTGCCATTATTCTTTTGGTTCCACCACAGTCCGCAGTTTTCGTGTGAAGAGCAGATTTGGTAACTCACTTAACTGAATCAAGACATTAGATACTTCTATTTGCTCACAAGGTTGTTAAGGCAGGACATGCACAAAACGGATTGCTCTCCCATTTGAGCTCTCATGGAATATGCTTTGGGTGTGAAATGAATGATTTTGTTTTGACTAGAAATAATACTTCATTTTTTCATTAATCTGAAGGATTTATTTTTATGTATTCTACTAAATAAATTATTTTTAAAAGCCGTTTTTTTACTTCTTTGCTAATAGTTCTCTTCTAAAAGAATGTGATTAGATTCTCATTACTCCTTAAAACAAAACAAAAAGCACTTTATTCCTGAATAAAGGTCTTTTTTTATCTTGGAATAAAATCTTCATAAGAGGACCTTCCATAGTGTAGAAAAATTACTCCCATCCCTGCTCCCAAACCAATTGGTGCAAGTACTCCTGATTGGTTTCCTCCTGTAGGAGAGCTCTTACCTACAGGCAACTTGCTGAATTCAGTCAACCTTCTATAAATCTAGTGCAGTGTAAATTGGATAGAAACATCATCAGTAAGATTTAAATGAAGTTTAAAGTGTTTAGAATTCCAGGAAAGTACATGTTCAGAAATCAGAACTGATTTGACCTGAATACATCACTCTTGTTAACTTGAGTATGTGTTACAGAATCATTATTCAAGACGTTCATGTTCGAAACGTTTACAATTCAGAGAGAATTCTCCTGACAGAGCAAATAATTGACTGATAAGTACTTACACTTTTGACTGTATCCATTGTTACTATAACCCCACTGAACTTTCAGCAAGTCTGAAAGGCAGTGAAATATTAATACTTATGTTGGTACAGAAGGGACCTTTATAAGATTTTTAAATTTTTTTTTTAAGTGGATCAATAGTTAATTTTTTTTTCTAGGAGGTGATCTAATGCTTCCTGTTATGGCATGTGAGACTAGAAGAAGAAAATATGGACCACAACAGGAATGAAGTTAGTTCATTAAAGGGCAAAAATACCTATCTTCTATGCCCAGAACAGGGCTTACTGCTAAAATGAAAAATTAGGCATGCTTTTATTTTCTACACAATCTCATTTGCTGTATTGCCCCCGAATAAACTATAGGAAGGGCTCTGCCTGCACTGGGAGAGGTTCGGGGAAGACAGCAAATCTTCCCAGATTGGTATATCACTAAAGTTAACTTACTCAGTAAGACCAGGCACCAAAATGCTTGGGGGGAGGCATTCTCTGATTTCTGCCCTCCCTCAGGAGGAGCTTTTCTCCTGCAGACACGTGTTTTTTCCTGAAGTAACTGGTAAGGTCCGGTTGGACTTGGCAAGTGTCAGAAATGTCAGAAAGTTTTTAAGGACTGAGAGGGTATTCTTTTTCCCCCCTATTCTGCTGTATGTAGAGGACTGAATAGGATAAAAGAAGTACTGCTTTATTAATAGTGTGTTGCCAGTCTATTTGGGTTACAACTACACTGGAATTGGGGGTGGGATGGTAGATGGGTGGTCATGATGCCTGAGCAAGCAGCAGTCTGCTTGCTCAGGGAGCAACTGTGGCAGTAACGTTGCAGCAGCACATCAGCCACCCAAATAAATACTTGAGGTCCTTGTACAGGTCATGTTGGAGCTTACATGAACACGATTTCATTGCTGCCAAAATGTCAGTTGGAGCTGGCTTGAGCCCGCCTGTCTGTACTGCTGGTGCCTTTCCTGACCACAGTCCATGACGTGCTCCTTGGTAGCTTGTGAGGAGTTTGCTATGTCTTGCCACAGGCTCATCATTTCAGTAAAGAAGTAAAAATTCTTTACATTTCTGTATTAGTTGCCGTGCAAATATTAATGAATTGTGTCAAAACAGATTTTGAATGAGTGCTTCAGTCTGTGCTGTTAACAGACATGGAAGTTGCGTTGCTTGCATGCTTTTACAGTGCTGCACACACACTGAATCTGTGGCAGAGAATCTTTTTTTTTTTTAATCTCCAAGCCAATCTTTCTCCTTTCATAGAAGAAAAATACTATTTTAAGTAAGGAAAAAGAAAACAAAGGGCTGCTTCATCCCCAGATGCAGCATTTTACTTCTTTGATCAGCATTGGCAGCTGTTCATTTTCTGCCTGAGTGAATTCACAAAAAGTCATTTACCTTACAAGTGATGAATGCTATGTGACACTTGCTTGTCTATATCTTACTAGCGTTTAGTCTCAGCCTGACAAAAACCATCTATTTCTTTCTGGTAATCTGCTGGTAATATTTAATTGAACTAATTATTTATCATGTGTCTGCATTGGGTCAGAAAGCCAATCATCTAATAGAGACAGCAACTTTGTGCCACACTCAGATGAATTCACCAGGGAAACAATAACCCAAACAATGATGTCAGTGTTACCAGAGCAGAGATTTTCAGATTCAAGCAGCAAGTATTAGTAGACAACAAGTTGTCTTCGAAACAGATTAACTTTTATTGCACTGCAATTTATTCACTTACCATCTTATTTCCATTTTGGATGTACTCCTCAGTCCATACGGATGCATTTTTTGCCAATGTTTTTCCTCTTGGGCTCAACAAATAGAAATTAAATGCAGTAATTTTGAGAGAGAAAAATGAGGGTTACTGTTTATGTGGAAGTTAAGGACAATACTGGTTTTCTTGCTGGTTTTAAGTGCAAATTTGCAAGTCTGAATTAAACTATTCCAACATTGTTTCATTTTCATTGCTGTTTTGTGTAGTGTATGTAAGACTACGTACTATGGCTGTGAATGGTACTTACAAAGTAGTAATGAGCAGCATCTCCAATAAATGTTACACATAAATGGATTAAAAATGTGCATGTTCAGTTTTGTACTTAGTAATACTCTGCTAATCTGTAATGCTTTAGAAGGCAACACATGCAAACACTGACTAATAAATAGAGTCAGTGCTGTGGAGCCAGCGCTGCCAGCAATATAAGGAGAAAAATAGTGTTATCAATAGCACAGAAGAGTAATAAAACTGTAAAGTATCTTGGGTAAATGCTTTCTTCTTCATCATATTTGCAGACATTTGGTCCTAGTATCTGAACTTGAAGGATTTTAAGCAATGAAAACAGCTGTTTGTCAGGAAGGTGGGAGAACACATTATGCAGTCACTACATGAGGGGCAATATTTAGTATAAATGGACATAACTTCCCTGCTGACAATAGATGCACATAAAATTTATTCCAGCTGAGGGTGTCTCTTTTTCTTTTTCCCCTCTGTCAGGTGAAAAGGGTTTTATTCAGAAAGAATGCATTGTGTAGCATTTAAGTGCAATGCTTTTTAGCCTCTGCAGGAAACGTAGGTTAAAAGCTGAATTTCAGAGAAGTTTCAAGTCAAAATTTTTGATTGTTCTGAACTGTAAACCAAATGTGTATTTGTGTTTGAATCAGCAAGGAAGTAATAAAGCATATGACCTGGTATACTTAAGAATATATTTTTCTTTGAAAGGTGGAGAGCAATGTGCTAATCTGATAGATTGAGGAATTTAACAGAAAGGCTTTTGCCAAGAGTTGCTCAGTTGGTTTTGAAGCAGTTGCTTCAGGGAAGCTGCATCCTAATGAAAAATTTGCTGCTTTTAAAACAGCTTTTTTTCTGGTTCCTGCTAAAAATCACTAACCTCAGGAATGAACTGGTCCAGCCTTAGTTCCTATCAGTATGTGCATCATACCAGCAGGACAATGCATTTACATAGCATCAGTGTTGCAGGCTTTTGGAGTTATGTTAACTGTAGCTATAGGCTTGGCGAGAGCAAACAAAACTACGTCCTGGTTCTCCTTCTAGGCACCCAACTACAGAAATACGAGCTTCAGTTTTGGCTTAGAGATTGCATTACAGGGCTTTTTTTTTTTTTCCTCTGAAATTTGAGCTTATTAACCCTTCAGTGTGGGAGAAGCTAGCATTTATAAGCCTTTTTTAAAAAAAAAAAAAAAAAAAAGTCTTTCATTCAGAGGTGTGTAAAAAGAGCCAGTGAGAGCATGGTGACCAGGGTTCAAAAGGGGTTTTTATGTCTTGGCTTTCTCTGGATTGTGGTGTGTGTGGTTTTTTATTTTTATTTTGATGTTGTTGTTGTTCTGTTTCAGTTTTTTCAGCACATAACACAGAGGATACTGGTAAATTGGCACCATATTAAAGTCACACAAAGTTATGACATCAGAGTATACCTGCAAAGCTCATCATTCTCATTGTACATGACAGTGCCTTTAACTGTGCTTACTTCTTTGCTCCAAAGTCCTTTTGGATTTCCTCGTACATTTCTCTTTAGTTTAATATAGTTAAGTTTATGCTGTTGGGTATATTCCATAATCTTGTTGTCCATTTCAGAGCTCAAATCATTCAAAAAGGTGTATTTGACAATATTGATCATTGAAATGACTTCCTATTAAGTCATCTTCTTTCTAAAAGGCAGCCATTAATTATAGCTTTTTTCTCTCTCTTAGGTTGTTATTAATTCAGAACTCACTATCCTTTTCTCCTTTTCCTCTGAATAATCTCTCACGAAAGGTCTTGACCAACATTAAATAAGAAAAAATAATAAAAATAAATTCTGAATATAGCTACAGGCTCCCGCTTGCTTACCATTTAAAAATGCTTTGAAAGAATAGGTAATATACTGTAAGCCTTATTTATAAAGCCAGTATCTGGTTTATTCGGTCTGTATTTATCACACTACTGTATTATCATACCTTTACCTAATGCTTTAGGGCTAGTCCTGCAGGTTGCTGGCTGCAGCTACCTTGAAGACTCTGACTATACTGGCGTGTTGCTGGTCCTGGTGCTAAACAGAGCTCTGCTTCATGGCTTGGGGAACATTTGATCCCTTAGCTCTTTAGTGGGGCAGTGAGACTTAATTTTATTTTTGTTTTGGAAGACTGATCATCTGGGAATAGCTTGCCCTACTCCTTACGATTAACAGGTTTTTTTTTTCTTGGCACTGCTCCTTTTCCTTTATAGTCTTCAGGCACTCAGCAAACCATCTTGCCCTGGGCATTTAATTTTTCAAGATGTTGTGTAGATTTATTTCTCTGATATCATGCTGTAATTTCCTTCTAAGTTTGGACAATCCTCTTATAAATAAAGTCATCTAAATAATTTAACTCTTTTTTTTATCTTGATGCCTTTCATTTCTGCCTTTATTTATCCTTTAATAGCTAGTCTACAAAGGATTGATTTTCTTCCAGGCATTTCTTTTCCCAGCTGACATAGACCCAGACCTGTAAGCCATACACCAGCCTTGATACCAAGCAATCACTTATGTTTTCTTTTAATGAAATAATGAAATATTATTAATGAAATGAACAACAAAACAAACAAGAAAGTGCTAGTATCCTGCTTCTTAGGCAGGGATGGGATCCTGATGGGATTTGGTTGCCATGAACTTGAGTCCAGATAGTTATCTGCAGCTCCCTTAACCAATTCATGATATCCTGGGATGCATATCATTTAAGAAATCTTATCCTTCCCATCCTGTCATGCACCAGTAGACATTTTCTCATCATATCATTGACTTATGCATAAGTTACCCTTGCCATATTTGGTGCCATAGCACAGTTTTGAGCTAAATGGTAATACATAGTCGGAGTTTAGTTATAGCTAGCAAACCTGGTTATTTCCCCTGCTACCATAGGCATCTGATTCTTGCTAGATGATAGCTCTAACTACTCAAGTCTGCTGACAACATCAACAGTATTAGTGCCTGAGCCCTTCAGAAAGCCTGTGAAAACAGTTTCTATTTGTTCTTTTGCGTTACAAGTAATTTTTACCATGCCAAAGCCTACACCAGAATTTGCCCATGCATATCTGGCCCTTTCTGTACTTTTTTAGTGGGAGATATGGGGTTAAACACAGTTTATGTATCTCATGGTCTTTGTGTACATGTTCTTCAATGATCCTTCTTTATCGTTCTTGGGACATGCTCTGGCTAGCTCAATCACAGGAGCGCAAGCGGCGATGCTGAAAGAGGCCCTGTCACCCAAACCTGCGCAGACTCTGCCCTGTCCAGAGAGAGTTCCAGAGAGAATATCTTCCTTATCTCTTCCTCCTTTTCTGGAGGTGTCTGGACTGGAGAGAGACCAGCGTCATCCTTGGTGTTCTGTGCATCAAAACAGGAGAACAGGCAGGATGCGAAGTGTGTTATCCCCACTGCAAGTAGAAGATATGGCAGTGCGAATTCTTAGGAGTTACTGGAATGAATACTGAGTTACTGAAAAGTGTTTTCCTATATGCTAGGTGTCACATCATCCTTCCCCACTTGCCCAGCATTATTTCTAGCCCACAGCTTTTGTCTGCCCTTTGTTTCCATTCCTGTCTCCTTAAAGAAACATCCATTTGTAATCTATTCTGTAACTGTTGGGCATGATTTTGGTTTTTAGAGGATTTATTGTAGCCCTAGTGATTTCTGCTGTGTTGCTTTGATCTTGCTTGTAGTTTTAGTTATGAGACTAATAAGCAGCAGCTTCCATTGCTGTTTTATACGTATTTATAGCTGCTATAGCTATATCTTCCCTGTTTAGCTGCTTTTAACCAACCTCCTGAAAGCTTTAAAGGTTTAAAATTTAGCCATTGGAAATTCATCACAGCTGCTTGTCCTTGATGATTGTTGTCTATTAGTTTTTCATGCACAATTGCATACTCACAGCAATTGCAACACAATACGTCTCCCACATTATCTTATAAAGAAAATGCTACAGCTTCTACATATTGTACAAGATGTAATTGAGAGCAGTTTTCTTTTATGCTGCAGAATTCTCACACAGAGTCAATATTTTTCTTTAAACTGCCTTCAGTATGTTCTTTAAATACCTGGTTCTGGGAAAGATGACATAAGAGCAGTTTGATAAAGTTTATTTTTCTATGTGAAGCTAATCTGTCAAGAGTATATGCACAAGGTTTCCTGGAAAAGTAGCTGTTTGCTAAGTCAGTGGTACGTTTCCAGTAAGGTAAGAAATCAAGTCTCTTCAAATTGTCACTGAATGGCAGGCTTTGCTTACTATAGGCTGTGTGACGAACAGAGGGAGGTATTTTAGGCTGTGATTTTGAACATTGGCATGGTTGTGTGCAAGAAGCTTTCATAAGAGTAGCAGAGTATTCCTTTTCCATCTGGTATATTCGTGTTTTCATGATAATAAATAAAATGTGTGCTTTCAAAATGGGAAGCCATTTGAATTAAACTATGTCTAAATATTTGCAGATGTCAAAATGCATTTTTCAGACCTTGAATGAATATTGCATCAAGAAATATTTGTATATACAAGCTAGTGGTTGAATGTTTAGCTTTGTGAACTGAAAACTGACCAGTTCTTGCCCTCTGTAGCTTAGTAGATTGAAAGATGAAATATTTGGTTTTTACTTCTTAAAATCCACTCAACTACTCAGAATAGGTTCCTATACTAACTATTTAAATAACTAAAGCATTTGCATTTAAATAATTGGTAGTTCCCTCTTGTAACAAGTTCTAGAAACAGTACCTGAAAATGGCAGAAACAATTAAATGAAAACTTAAATTATCTAGTAAAAAAAAAAAAACAACAACCAACCCTATGTGCCCAGCTATGCATTACAGATTGGGGGCTGTAAAACAAATAATATCTTGTAAAGATTTGGTTTGATATGTGCAAGTTATCTAGTAGCTGCTCTGTATTACGCTGTTCTGCCCTTGGCTTAGAAACACAGCACTGACTTAATCAAATCTCTGTACTAATTCTGTTCTTGAGTTGGTCAACTGCAGACAAGGAACAAGGTGAAAGGCTTTGAAGCTGATGATGTCTGTTTAATTACCCTAAGATTCATTGCTTTCCCTCTTCTTAATTAAGCTAAGGTAATAATGAAATCTGTTTGACAACTGTACTCTAAAAGTCATCAGTTTGTTGCTTGTCTATTTGATAAATGAGCAGGTAGAGGATAATTAGTTTCAGTACTTTTGCTAGCTCTCAGAAATGAAAGAAGGAAGAGAGGTTATTTAGAAAGATGTTTCAGAGTCTCTCTCCTACAAAAATTGTGGTAGTAATAGAGAAACTATATAGAATGGAATCTGAAAGGTTCAACCAGCCAGCCAAAAAGAAAATCCCCACAACCTAACAAGACGTCTGAATTTCCCACAATCTTGCTGTCCATGAGACATCAGAATATTTCTACGGGCTGAGGACTTCAGCTCCTCTAGGGTGTTAGGAAAGAGCCATTGAATGAGGTCTGCAGACAACTAAAACCACAGTTTTCCTATATGTGATTTTTATTGTTAGTTGGCATGAGGATGTTGCGTTAATATGGTTATTGTATACACATAGTACTAAATGTCACTATGTGGTGTTTAATATTTAGATTAATGACTGAAGAAAGTCAGGGTGCCAAATTAAACAATTTCTTTTCAAAGTGTTACTGTGACATCAATATTAAAATCCTACTTGTGCCTCATTAACAAGGAGGTGATTCCTATGGGAGCTTCCTGATAGCTCGGCACTCTGCAATACTTTTCATGATGCAAGGTGGTGCTAGATCACGAACCATGAAAATATAAATATACAAAGCATGCACTGATGTTAGTTTTCATACTTATGTGCATACTTGTGCTACAGTGAAGTAGTATTGGACTAAACAAATTAAATTGAGAGGTGATCTATAGTAAAACCCATGTAAATACTTCCTGTGGTCATTGAACCTATCATTTTCTAGTGGAAATCTCTATGAATGACTTAAGGGTAAATATATTAGTAGGTGGGGAATAACCAGGAGGATTTAAAGTCATTGTGACCTTAAATATCTAAAGCAGTAGCAGCAATTCAGTAGAATGTAAAAGATAAGCAGGATTAGAATACTTTAGAATGTATGAACATTCCCATTTGGATTTTGCAGCCCTTGTCCATAGCATGGGTACAGAGCATTAGGCTTGTGCAAGATGAATGGGCAGGATGTTTCTTATTGGGATTCATTTATAAATGATGATAAATATTTTATCAGCTGCCAGAGTCCTGCTTATTTCTGTATCTGATCTTGCTGAATAAATTTTTTATTAAGAAATGGATATTTAGAAAAATGACCTTGTTCCTTTTTTAGTCGGCTGGATTGTGTGTTTACTGTTTACTTGCTGTGGTGTTGTGGGTCAGCTAGGTTATATAGCTGTTAATAGGTTAATACTGTCTGGAGTTTTACAAGTCCTTGCTAATTTTGTAGTCATAAACACATTATCTAAGATAACTCTTCCTTGGGTAGCAGAAAGGTGCATTGGACCGTAGGATTTTCAGAAGCAGAGCAGAGAGAAAATCACAACTTAGATCTGAGACACAGTTACGTATTTCCTTCAGTTTTGCTCCAGCATTTTTCCAGGTCTGGATTGCTACTTGCTCCATGCTGTGGATCAGGCTGTATTCCTGCCCCATTTGTAATGGCAGGCTGGAAGAAGCATCTGCTAAGGACTGTTCTCTACTTTGCATTGTTAATGGCAATGAAGACAGGCTGTTTCATTGCTGGTGTTGACTTTCATGAGTAAATGATATTGATTGTGATTTGGCCCCAGGTAAATAGACGTTTGCATGAATATGTCCTGAAGACAGAACTATCGATAGACACTTATTAACATGGAAAAAAAATCTGATTAACTTGACCTATTTGGAGCAACTGTTTCAGAGTACTTGCTTGTAATGTTCACCCAAATCTATCTACCCAGGCTATGTGTTTGTGTACCTCTACAGTCTTTAAAACTTCAGTTTCTATGCCATATTTTCAATACATCAGTCACACCAAAATATCCAACATAAAAATAAATATAAATCACCTGGTATGTCCCTTCCAGTATTTCAAAGATTCTCTTCTGTCTTGATCTTAGATATCTGATTTCACTAACTGTCTTTGAAAGACTGCACTTTTTTTGCTTCCACTAGTGTTTCAAAAACATCCAAGTGACCCTGGAATCCTGCAGGGGAAAATGGCATTTTCCCAGCAAGGTACAGTGTTCCTAAGGGACCCACACAGGATACATGCTCTTTCATCTCTCTCTCAAGAAATTTAGACCTATAATTTATAGAGCTAGTTTGGGGTTTTGTTTTTCCCATTTTTTCCTTTTTCTTTTCTGACAATATATTTCTTGTTCTGAGAGAACAGAACATTGTTTCAGTTCTTCCTGCTTCAACAGAGCAAGCCTGTCTTTTCAAGGACAGGTCATTAATTCCTGGTGTATCCTGTTAAATTTTGCATGCCAATATTATTGAACTCTCCAACAGAGATGTTTTTTTGGAATCCTTTTCTCAACTACTTCTGTAGCTCTCAGGAATAATTTTCTTCCATATGATTCATTTGTTGTTGCTGGGTTGTGGTTTGTTGTTGTTGTGGTTTTGTTTTCCTCTACAGCGGTATGCATTTTAATCAGTCTTGTTTCTCTAGAGAACCGTAGCTCCCATTCCTCCCCAGGTTTACCTACCTAGAAGCTTTCAACAAATTTTTGATTCCTAGAGCAGACTGTTTCCTATATACACTTAGTATTTCATAGCTGTAAGTCACCCAAGCCATAACCTTGTGAGTGATTTCCCAGATATAGCTACCAGACAAGTGTTCTTGATGTTGAAGGCACATGGCTTTTCAAACCAGATGGTTAGGAGGAGGAGTTAACCAGTTCAGTAGCTTGAACCATGTAGTCATGCTGTAGAGTGCCTTGTGTCATCCTTTTTAGTAATTACCTGAAAACCTTTGGAGAGAAGAATGCACAGTAGAATAGAGAATAATGAAAGACAGAGATTGAAGCAGCTGTTCCTGGAAAGTTCTGGACCATCTTCTTCTTATTCTGTTTTTCCTTTCTTCTTTATGTGCAGAGTTGGGAGTGAGAACCGTTGTTTAAATGTTTCATTTGTGCTTTTGTTCACAGTTCCATTACTGAAACAACTTTAGATTTGTGCTTTTTTCAGTGTTTGAATTTTCAGGGACTCTGAACACCTGTGGTTCTCACTGCCTTCAGCTTTGCAGTTGGAAGCACTGAACTTTAAACATCCGATTGTTTAGGCCTCCTATATTTTCCCCATCCTCTTCATTCTTTATTTATTTTACTTGAATTAGTAGACAGTATTGAATTTTTTTTTTAATTAACAATTTGTTTTAACATATTTGAGGGATTTTATTATACTTGTGTGAAGAAAAATTCTCCTTTCTTCAAAGAGCAAATGAAACTTGATAATGGTATTTAAATTATTTTATGTTGTGTTCAGAGATGCTTAGATTTCAGCTTAATCTCCTGCACAAAGGGGAATTTAATCTATCAAGACACAGAAGACAAACTACTTTCATTTTGCTTTGCTATGAGTAGTCTGAACATGTGCTCCTGTATGTTTTCTTGTTTCTGCAAAAGGTCAATGTTGGAAGCATTTGCTCATTTCTGATGCTAACTCAATCTTGCCATGAACCTTATAGAAACTGATGCTTCTATAAAATCCTAGTTCCTATAGAAGTGTGTCTTTATAAGAATCTCAGCTGTTGTTTAAATGCTGGTGTTTTCATATCGTTGTCATGTTGGAAGCAAATTTGGAAATGTAAGCCTGGCTGTCCAGAAAACTGCAAACAAATATGCAAATATATTTTTAATCCAGTCTGGTAATTAGGGGGTGTGCAAATATATTTTAATCCAGACTTGTAATTAGTGGGTGTGGTTCAAGATTTCTGAATGTTTGAGTTACTATACTTATTCTGTCTTATAAACAGAGCCTAAATACTGAAGAGTCTTTATTGCTGAATTTCTACTGTATAGAGTTATGCTTATAAAAGACTGTTAGAGTCTAAAAAAATCTTTGCTTACTGGTGTAACTCCCTATAATCAGCCACTGGCTGAGGTTATGAATAAGTGCTAATTGCAGTGGCACTAGAAATACTAGCGAGAATGAAGGAGGAAAACAGTGGTTCACCCAAACTTACTCTTCTCTCTGATTCCACACACAGACCAAATTAGAAATTCTGCTGCATTCAGGGGTCTCTTCTTGGGTTGTATCTCTGATGCCTTGTTCCAGTAATGCAAAATTGTGCTTTTATTCCTTCAGTCTGAATGAAAAGATGCACATTTATAGAACAACTTGAAGTTGTGGAACTACATTCTGAATTGGATGCCAAAGCTAGGTGGCTGATGTCTAAATTAGTGTTTATCTTGCACACTGCCAGAATTTTACAGTCATTGCTCTTCTTTCCTTTACAGTTTTCTGGACCTTGATAGTTCATAGTTAGATTTTTTAAATAATTATAGTATAGCTTATATATGTACATAAAGCTATGATGGTTGCTTATCTAGTGTGTAAATGAGTTAAATTTCTTCTCAAGATCATGTTCTGAGGGTCTTATAGACAAAAAGAAATCCAAGTTCTCATTATTGCTTCTGTAGAATATGTGGCTGCACCAAAGAAAATGCCAGATTTTATCCTGGCCTGAGTAGCTACAATTGGCTCTAGACCTGCCATTACATGGGGGAAGTTCACATTAAAATTTTACACACTCTACGTGTATTAATTATTCTTTTTTCATTATGCTGGTAAACTATTTACTCAACCATATTTTGCTAATTTTCTTTGGGTTGGAGGGAACCATATTTATTAGGTGATGCAAGTTCTAAAATTTGCCTGTGTACTTTATGGATCTGAAAATCTGCCTTTCCTCTCTCAGGCGTCATCAAACTCAGGTCGTTGGTGTCAGGGGAACTGCTAAGATGCCTTTTCCCGGGTTGCCCCCACCATCTTTAAAATATCTTTATACTTTTCTTTCCTCCCCCCGCCCTGTTCTTGCTATTGTGTTTCTTTTCAGACATCTTTTCTCTTGACTGATTGTGGGTAGAGTTCCTACCCTTCTTTTTACGCAGACTGCTGTTTTTGTACCTCTTGGTAAACTCTAATTTCTTAAATTTCAATCTCCTCTATTCTTCATCTTGTTTCCTTTAAATATGGTGCCCAGAACTATAGCTCAAGGGCTCTTTCTCCTAGGCTGGTATAGCAAAACATCTGTGCTTCTGTTTTTATTGCAGATTCTCTCAGCAGCCTAAACAGCTAGGCAATTAAAGATGATGAAATGAAGGCTGTGAGACTGCAGCTAATGACAAAGTTGCAGAATTTGCATTTTTTTCTTGTGTCTGCTTTTTTCCAACTTCCTAGATTTTTGTCTAAAAGTCCCAGTTTGGATGACTTCTGGCCTCATGTAAAATATTCATTAACCAAAGTCACAAAGGTTCTGTTAAATACAACACAGCTCTTCTGAAACTCAGTGATTTATTTTTTTTTATGTTTTTCCCCACTTCTGAAAGAATCCAAGAAGAATATTTTTTATTTTACAGAAAAGGAGGCTAAACCTCCAGTTGCATCTTCTGCAGGTAGGCATCTTGTAGTTGTACCACCGGTGGCGCTCAGGTTGTGCGGTCACAGTTATACCTTGAGCCCAGGACCCAGCCATACTGATGTAACCCACAGAGATGCTGCAGACACAGAACAAGGAGGCTGTTACAGCCGATCAGGACAACAGAATGAAAGATTTATATCAGATTCTCAGTGTCAGTGTCTTCTCTTCACCCAGGTTGTAAATAACTTGCCCTTATTTGCCCTGCTTTGTTATTGATAGAGAACAAATGCAGCTGGCGGAAGGGGACAATATGATTGGGGAATGCCTGCTCCTTACACACTGAACCATTCTTAATTGTCAGTTACCAAACTGGGCCCACAACAGTTATTTCTCAAACCAGAAACTCATTTTGCTTTGTCTTCTTTTAAATTGCAAAATTACTCAGCATTAATAATTATGTGCATAGTGTTTAACTAGACAGAGCATTACATTAACTTTTCTTCTTGAAACATGTGTCATATCTAACATGAAAGGCATACTTGCCTAGAGCCTAACTGGTATCAATAGAAATAACGTAACTAATTAATTAAATTAAAACTAATTACTCTGTTCTTTCCAAGTGGTAACATCAGTTCATTTGGTGACATGTACCATGTATTTTGCTTTTAGTTACTTGGCTTTGAATTTTTTCTAAATCAGAAGTCTTGTTCAGAGTTTCTGCTTTATCTTCTTCATTTGGCAGTCCCAGAAAGCATATGTTCTCTTGAAACAAGCCCAAACCAGGACTACGCAGCTATGATTCATCCTGTATCTTATTTATTTATTTAAATTCTATATGCTGTTGTATTTCAGTATCGTTTATCTTTGAACCTTTTTCCAACTCTAAAACTGGTATCTTTCTGTTCTCAATAATCATTAGGGTAGGTCTGTTTTATGACCAAGCTTGCAAAACTTCATCTTGCGATTTGCATGCCTGTGTCAGCACTTACACAGTGCAGGCATGCGGAGAGAAGATCTGGAAAGTTTTTCAGGGCATCTTATTTTGAAAATTCATTATTTATGCAAGTGATTCCTGACCCTTGGGATGAACTCTGTTAAATTCAGTTGAGTTCCTATAAAGATAAGAATATACTTTCCTTTGCTGTGGGGCAAATGATGATGTTAAAACTTCAGGCTCCTGGCTATACAGTTGCCAAAACCAAAATTCCAGCTGAGTTCAGTGACATTATCCCACCTGAAGCCTAAAACTACTATTCGGTTAGCCACTGAGTATCACCAGACATGCAGACGGGAAAAAAAGTAGTCACAAACTTGTAGCAAGAGAGGGAGAAAGGAGGAAGAAGAAAGACTGAGCTCTTAAAAACTCAAGAGTTGTAAGGACAGGAAAACTGAGGCCTGTAAAGATATAGAAGGTATTTGTACATCTGCAGAGTTGGAATGGTTTAGTCTTTGCAGACGTGCCAACCATTTGGCAACTGCAGTTTGAGTCAATAGAATCACATCAAATGCCTTGTTCACCTGAAAGACTCGATGTAAAGCAGCTGTGAGAACTGGAATTCCCTGCTAGGACAATAGTAAATTAAGGGAAAAAATCCAGAGAACATTATAAGGATGTTTAATTCGGTTAGAAAGGGTCATCCCTGCTGCTTCTGTCAAATATTGGTCAAGGACAGTATTGGCTTATCACAGGTCCTAACCATAAATATGCCCATGCAAAAAAATCTAGCCTATAAAAGAGTAGGGGTGCTTTTAACCCCACTGATAGACCCAGCAGAAGGGATATATTAGAGCTTCACTTAGCTCTGCTCATCAGCCAGTTTTATAGTTGCAGTGTGTTACTAATACCAACCCTGTCCATAGTATATGTATTGTTTGCAGTGTTGCTGCTCTCACTCAAGCCTTCGGGGATATTGAATCGCTTTTTATTCCTGGAGCAGCAGCACAGTAGTGTGCCCCTGCTACAGTATTATTCAAGTGCTGGTATGTACATTAGCTGCTGTCAATGGCTGCACAAAAATCAAAGGTAATAGGTCTGCAAAATACCATGAATTTATTAGCCACTCCCTGTTTTCAGATTTTTCTAGCAAACTGCTGCATTATATGCAAGCCTGAAACACTGGTTTGCTCTAACTTCACATGCAGCCTCTTGCTTTTCACACCCTCTTGGTCCAGCACATGAGATCTCAGGCTGTAAATTCCCACTAGGGAAGTCCTTCTCCATGGAAGACAGTGACGGTGTTCGCTTGCAAGCACGTTTGGCTGGCTTGACAAAACCAGTTTGTTTACAATTAGATGAAAATAAAATGCATGGAAGGACAAAGTCTTCCTCTTAACTGGGATTATAACAACGTATTTCACCATCAGTCAGCTCAACCTGAGTTAATTGTTATAGGTTTCAAAAATTAGCTTAAGTATATGGCATTAAACTGTTCTGAGCAATAGCTGTTCCTTTAACTGTGAAAAGCAGAGGTGGATAGGTTTTTGGCATTGGCCAAAAGTATGGGAAACTGGGTATGAGGAAACTGAGTTAAAAAGCTTCCTGTCTGTTACAAGGTGGGGGGAGAATGAAATCTGCAAATCTTTTAATTTCTATGCTGGGTATTGCGCTCCCCTAGCATGGTGTTCTCTGTTTGGCAGGTTTGTCTGCTTCTTAAGAAGTTTATTGTTAGCTGTGAAACTATTAGGGAAGAAACAGAACTGGGAGAAGCAAAGGGAAAGGAGCTGCTGAAATGTTCACAAATGAGTTACTCTTGCAAAAGTGAGCTCTTTGCCTGCCAGTCATTTTTCATTTTCCTCCTCAGAACTGAATGCCTTATTTTAATTTCACTGAATATTTCAATAAAGTCACCTTTTGCCACCAGCATTTATCATCTATATTTTGCTTCTTGCATCATGTTTAAATCTTTCTACCTTGATTTTGTTGTTTGGCATATGTTTGTTTATTTAGTGGTTTTCTTAAAGCCTTTAAGCAGCCTGCCACCCAACCAATAAATGGGTAAAGAAATAAATGTGTTAAAAGAAACTGTCTACACTGCGATTTATGCAGAAGCAGCTGACTCTTTCAGGTTCTTTAAGAGCTGCATCATAGCTTTGAAAGTGACGGGCTTGAACAGTGAATTGAGTTTCCTTGATGGAGCTGACCTCCAGGAATCTCTTCCTTTTCAACTGCAAGAATAAAAACTTTTCCTAGTTTCAAAGTTAGTCTCTTTCTTTAGTTTTCTTTTCTTTTCCTAAACCTATATTGATAATGTTAGAAGGCTGGGACCTTAGACAAGCTGTTTTTATACCATTTTCCGTTTTACTTTTTCTTATGCTCTGGCTTTGACAGATTTGCTAAGGAACTGGAATTCTACTCAAGTTTGCTCACTCAATGAATCTCTTTACCTTTTGGATCTCAAGCTCTTTTCCATTCTGTCCCTAATCAGTCCTTTCAGGAATGAAGAATATGGCAGCAAAGATGCCTTAAAAACATGTTTCTTAAATTTCATATGTTTTTAAAAAAAAAAGTGTCTTTAAAGCTGTACTCAAGTTCAGCCTGAATGAGCAATGGCCCAAAGATATCTCATAACTCTGAGTTATGCCTTTCACAAAATGGATTATAAGGACAAGTAGGAAAATAAAATTGAGGGCTACTTCACTTCTACTTGCCTCTTTCATTCCATTCATAAGGAAAATAGCCCTCCACTTCACTCTATTTATCCAACTTTTGGGCAATTTGGAACTAACATAAATAAATGAGAATTGCCGTAACTACAGCATCATTCAACCATTATGTAGTTATAAAATGAGCAGGAGCTAAGAACATATTCAAAATGCAGGTGCCAAAAACTCGAGAGCCAGAGTAGCATTTCTATTACCCAGTCTAGCTCCCCAGCCTCCTGCAAGTGCTGTGAGCTTATTCTCAGTGGAATGATTTGACTGAAAACTAATTAGAAAAATCATATATGTGCCACACTCCTACACAGAGGTGCAAAACACTACAAACACTAAGTAACCAGATATTGCTCTGTGGTTAGACTTCCCTGCCCTGAGCCTCTTGATGTTATCTAAAAGATCATTTTCTGGTTTCACCGTCTTTAGAGAGAAGTTTCTTCAGGGGACAGCACTATGCTAGCCCCTTCAACTGAGTTATTTTAACAGCAGTGTACTACAATCAGAAATAATGGTTGGTGTAATATTTTGTATATTGCTGGTCAGGCAGCATCACTGAGCCTTGTTCTAAAATGCTGTGAACTTTCACAGTCATCCCTGAAGGAACAGGGTATCAGGAGCAGGTGATGAGAGCTCTTACACAGTAGCACAGGTCTTAGCAGCATGTAGCCCGGTTTGAGCTCTGGCTGGCACATGGAGCAAGACATTTATAAACAGGGCATGAAAGAAAACTTTAGCATAGTCATGTTGAATTGAGATGCTCAAGAGCTACTGAGGAGGAGCAGAAAAACTGATGGTGTAGGATATGGTTAGGTAGCTGCAGCTGGGCAGTGGCAATAAGCTTGAGGCTGGTACTAACTACCTGAAATGGTAAAAAGCTCATAGAAGGTTGAGAGCCTTTCTCTGAGAGCTGATTACTTAAAAACTGTCTTTGCAATTTGTTCTTTTGCAGTGATATGGATGGAGGATAAGTAGATCAAGTCTTGGTCCTCACCAAGTTGAGGAATTGCCTACTACCGTTGCCATTTCTTCTAAAAATCCTCTTTTATATATATATATATATAAATTATTTTTTTCAGTGGTTTAGTGCAACATTGAGCATGCTTAGAAAACAGGACTCCAGAGAGGACTGAGAGTGTTGGGATGCTTCATATCTGAATCCAAAATATCCTAATGTAACTACCCTTGAAAATCACCCTAGCCAAGAAAAAGGTGAAAGGGAACACAGTTTTCACTGTCTAGGGAAATATCTGTTTTAAACTGAGGTGCTGTCATGGTGTTAGCTGGGATAGTTGATTTTCTTCACTGTAGCTAGCATAGTGCTGTGTTTTAGACTTGGTATGTAAATAATGTTGATAACACCCTGGTGTTTTAGTTGTTGCTGGGTAGTGTTTACACTGGTCAAGGACTTTCTAGCTTCCCATGCTCTGCCAGATGCACAAGAAGCCGGGAGGGGAGGGGATGCAACCAGGAGAGCTGATTCGAATTGGCCAAAGGGTATTCCATATCATGTGACGTCATGCCCAGTATATTAACTGGGGGAATTGGCTGGGGGAGGCAGCGATCGCGGCTCGGGGACCGGCAGCGTCGGTCGGCGGGTGGTGAGCGGTTGCAGCACTTGTTGTTCAGTTTTGGTTTTGTTTTTTTTTTTCCTTTCCCTCTCCTTCTACTGTTTCATCTCTCTCTCGCTCATTATTTTCCTTTTCATTATATTAGTATTATTGCTGTTTTATTCTAATTATTAAACTGTTCTTATCTCAACCCACGAGTTTTCTTACTTTGGCCCTTCCGATTCTCTCCCCCATCCCACAAGGGTGGGGGAGAGAGCGAGCGGCTGTGTGGTGCTTAGTTGCTGACCGGGGCTAAACCACAACAGTCCTTTTTGGGGCCCAACGTGGGGCACAAAGGGTTTGAGATAATAACAGTTGCTGGTCACAGCATTGATTCATCTGTTCTCGATATTAGTAGTCAGACCTACACCATGCTGATTTTGAAGTACATGTTAAAGATTGGCATTGGGTTTTGTAGTTTGCTGTGCTCTGCAGTGGTTAGAGATGTTTTGCCTAGGAGATTTGTTATTAAAACACTGGCCTTGAGTTTTATCGGTTATTTGGGTTTTGCATGGAAGCCGTTACTGTACTTCGGCTACCACCTCATGGAGACAATTAGCAATTATACCTCCTCCTCTGAGAGGTTCTTTATGGAGGAAATACAGAATGGCACCTTAGCTACCATCTTCTGTAATGTCTCCTCCTTCATTACAACAACTTTTCAGTCTCTTGAACATCCTTGGGTAGTTAAGATACATCTGTTGATATTCCTATGGCAGATTGTTTCGGTTTTGTCTAAGGTTAATAAGCAATTCAAGAATATCATCCAGAGATCTGCCCCAAGGCTCGATAATTATGGGTGGCAGGGTATGTGGGAGAGTATGGGCAAATGCCTGAGACGGTGGGCACCCCCAGTGTTTTGGGACTTTACCCCTGAACAAGTGCAGAATCCTGAAAAATTAGTAGAATATTTGGAGGAAGTATGTTGTCACCCTAGCAATTCCAGAGAGATACAAATCATTGCAATGTGTTGGGGCCTGGCCCATGCCTACCGAGCCCTGTTTAACAGTATTCAGTACCACCAAGGGAAAACGACAGGCCCTGCGGATGCTCCAAGCCCAATGACAGGCACTGTGACCACTCAAACACCCATGACGGACACTGAAGCTGAATCAGAGAATCAACGCGTGCCAGTATCAGTTGCCCCTATACAAAAGAAGAAATCTTTAAAGAGAAAGTCAACTCGTATAGAAAAGGATGATGGAGAAGCAGCGCCGTTACTAAGAGAGGAGAAGGAAGAGGAAGAACTTGTACAGGAGACGGAAACTACCCGATCCCTATCCTTAAGTGAGCTACGAGATATACGAAAAGATTTCGGCCGTCGTGTAGGTGAGCATGTTGTCACCTGGCTGCTCCGATGCTGGGATAACGGGGCCAGTAGCCTGGAATTAGAGGGTAAGGAAGCCAAACAACTGGGATCCCTTTCTAGGGATGGGGGCATTGACAAAGCAATTGGAAAAGGGACACAAGGCCTCAGCCTCTGGAGGCGACTCCTGTCTGCTGTGAAAGAAAGGTATCCCTTCAAGGAAGATGTTATATATCGCCCTGGAAAATGGACCACTATGGAGAAAGGTATCCAGTACCTGAGAGAATTAGCTGTGCTTGAGGTGATTTATGGTGACCTGGGTAGTGTACAGTCATCCAAAGATCCAGATGAAGCACAGTGCACACGACCCATGTGGCGAAAGTTTGTACGGAGCGCACCATCATCCCATGTAAACTCCCTGGCAGTAATGTCCTGGAAAGATGAAGAGGCACCAACGGTAGAGGATGTGATTGATAAACTCCGGGATTATGAAGCACATGTCTCTTCCTCCCTCGTCTCAGCTGTGGAGAAATTGTCCCGGGAGGTTCAGCAAATCAAAGAAGATATGTCCTACTCCCTACCTGTACGGACCAGTATCTCGGCCATTAGGAGTAAGCGTCCTTCTGCTCAAGAGAGAAGATACACACCACGGGGCACCCTATGGTTTTACCTGCGTGACCATGGAGAGGACATGAAGAAGTGGGATGGAAAACCTACGTCGACCCTGGAGGCACGGGTACGTGAGTTGCAAGGAAAAACAACCACTCAAGGCGGGACCTCCAGGAGAGTTGCTGCTCCAGTTTCCAGTAGGCAGTTCCCCAGACAGAGGAGTAGAAGCGCTGATTCTATCTGTGCTCTTAATAGAGAGACTTTTGATTCCCGTTCACAAGATCTGGAGTGGGAAACCCGCAATTGGAATTAGAGGGGCCCTGCCTCCAGCCAGGTGGAGGAAAGGGACAACCGGGTTTACTGGACTGTGTGGATCCGATGGCCTGGCACATCTGATCCACAGGAGTATAAGGCTCTAGTGGACACCGGTGCACAGTGCACCCTAATGCCATCAAACTATGTAGGGGCGGAACCCATTTGTATTGCTGGAGTGACAGGGGGATCCCAAGAGCTAACTGTATTGGAGGCTGAAGTGAGCCTAACTGGGAATGAGTGGCAAAAGCACCCCATTGTGACTGGCCCAGAGGCTCCGTGCATCCTTGGCATAGACTACCTCAGGAGAGGGTATTTCAAGGACCCAAAAGGGTACAGGTGGGCTTTCGGTATAGCTGCCTTGGAGACGGAGGAAATTAAACAGCTGTCTACTTTGCCCGGTCTTTCGAAGGACCCTTCTGTTGTGGGGTTGCTGAAGGTCAAAGAACAACAGGTGCCAATTGCCACCACAACAGTGCACCGGCGGCAATACCGCACCAACCGAGACTCCCTGATTCCCATCCATGAGCTCATTCGGCGACTGGAGAGCCAAGGAGTGATCAGTAAGACCCGTTCACCCTTTAACAGTCCCATATGGCCAGTGCGGAAGTCTAATGGGGAGTGGAGACTAACAGTGGACTATCGTGGCCTGAACGAAGTCACTCCGCCACTGAGTGCTGCTGTGCCGGACATGTTAGAACTTCAATACGAACTGGAGTCAAAGGCAGCCAAGTGGTATGCCACAATTGATATCGCTAATGCATTCTTCTCAATCCCTTTGGCAGCAGAGTGCAGGCCACAGTTTGCTTTCACTTGGAGGGGTGTCCAGTACACCTGGAATCGACTGCCCCAGGGGTGGAAACACAGCCCTACCATTTGCCATGGACTGATCCATACTGCACTGGAACAGGGTGGAGCTCCGGAACACCTTCAGTACATTGATGACATCATCGTGTGGGGCAACACAGCAGAAGATGTTTTCGAGAAAGGGAAGAAAATAGTCCAAATCCTTCTGAAGGCTGGTTTTGCCATAAAACAAAATAAAGTGAAGGGACCTGCACAGGAGATTCAGTTTTTGGGAATAAAATGGCAAGATGGACGTCGGCAGATCCCAATGGATGTGATCAACAAAATAGCAGCCATGTCTCCACCAACTAGCAAAAAGGAAACACAAGCTTTTTTAGGCGTTGTGGGTTTTTGGAGAATGCATATTCCAAATTACAGTCTGATTGTAAGCCCTCTCTATCAAGTGACCCGGAAGAAGAATGATTTCAAATGGGGCCCTGAGCAACGACAGGCCTTTGAACAGATAAAGCAGGAGATAGTTCATGCAGTAGCCCTTGGGCCAGTCCGGGCAGGACAAGACGTAAAAAACGTGCTCTACACTGCAGCCGGGGAGAATGGCCCTACCTGGAGCCTCTGGCAGAAAGCACCAGGGGAGACCCGAGGTCGGCCCCTAGGGTTCTGGAGTCGGGGATACAGAGGGTCCGAAGCGCGCTACACTCCAACTGAAAAAGAGATATTGGCAGCATATGAAGGGGTTCGATCTGCTTCAGAAGTGATCGGTACTGAAGCACAGCTCCTCCTGGCACCTCGACTGCCGGTGCTGGGCTGGATGTTCAAAGGGAGGGTCCCCTCTACACATCACGCAACTGATGCTACATGGAGTAAGTGGGTCGCACTGATCAGCCAACGGGCTCGAATAGGAAACCCCAGTCGCCCAGGAATCTTGGAAGTAATCATGGACTGGCCAGAAGGCAAAGATTTTGGAATGTCACCAGAGGAGGAGGTGACACGTGCTGAAGAGGCCCCACTGTATAATAAACTGCCAGAAAATGAGAAGCAATATGCCCTGTTCACTGATGGGTCTTGTCGTCTGGTGGGAAAGCATCGGAGATGGAAGGCTGCTGTATGGAGTCCTACACGGCAAGTCGCAGAAACTGCTGAAGGAGAAGGTGAATCAAGTCAGTTTGCAGAAGTAAAGGCCATCCAGCTGGCTTTAGACATTGCTGAACGAGAAAAATGGCCAGTGCTCTATCTTTATACTGACTCATGGATGGTGGCAAATGCCCTGTGGGGGTGGTTACAGCAGTGGAAGCAGAACAACTGGCAGCGCAGAGGCAAACCCATTTGGGCTGCTGCATTGTGGCAAGATATTGCTGCCCGGGTGGAGAACCTGGTTGTGAAGGTACGTCATGTGGATGCTCATGTCCCCAAGAGTCGGGCCACTGAAGAACATCAGAATAACCAACAGGTGGATCAGGCTGCTAAGATTGAAGTGGCTCAAGTAGATCTAGACTGGCAACATAAAGGTGAACTATTTATAGCTCGGTGGGCCCACGACACCTCAGGCCATCAAGGAAGAGATGCAACATACAGATGGGCTCGTGACCGAGGGGTGGACTTGACCATGGACACTATTGCACAGGTCATCCATGAATGTGAAACATGCGCTGCAATCAAGCAAGCCAAGCGGGTAAAGCCTCTGTGGTATGGAGGACGATGGCTGAAGTATAAATATGGGGAGGCCTGGCAGATTGATTATATCACACTGCCACAAACCCGCCAAGGCAAACGCCATGTGCTTACAATGGTGGAAGCAACCACCGGATGGCTGGAAACATATCCCGTGCCCCATGCCACCGCCCGGAACACTATCCTGGGCCTTGAAAAACAAGTTTTATGGCGACATGGCACCCCAGAAAGAATTGAGTCAGACAACGGGACTCATTTCCGAAATAACCTCATAGACACCTGGGCCAAAGAGCATGGCATTGAGTGGGTGTATCACATCCCCTATCATGCACCAGCCTCTGGGAAAATTGAGCGATACAATGGACTGTTAAAGACTACACTGAGAGCAATGGGGGGTGGGACATTCAAACACTGGGATACACATTTAGCAAAAGCCACCTGGTTAGTCAACACTAGGGGATCTGCCAATCGAGCTGGGCCTGCCCAGTCAGAACTCTTACGTACTGTGGAAGGGGGTAAAGTCCCTGTAGTGCACGTAAAAAATATGCTGGGGAAAACCGTCTGGGTTATTCCTGTCTCAGGCAAAGGCAAACCCATTCGTGGGATTGCTTTTGCTCGAGGACCTGGGTGCACTTGGTGGGTAATGCGGGAGGATGGAGGAGTTCGATGTGTGCCTCAAGGGGATTTGATTTTGGGTGAAAATAGCCAATGAACTGAATGGTATGCTGTTAATTGCTATATGATATTGTATGTCATCACTCCTATGGTTGCTATATGCTGTATCAATGGTATCATAGTAAGAATTTCCAAAATTAATGAAGAATGAACTTTGATTGAACCAAGCAACGTGTAGCGGTGGTGGGACAAAGACTGGCTTCAGCATGCAACAATCCAACACCACGCAGACCATCTCTCCAGCCTTGAAGGACTATTACGGTAGATGGAGCCCAAAGTTATGGACTGAATGAACTCAATGGACATGTGTGGACCCTCTACAGATGTTCTACAGGGATGGTCCATAGACTACGGGAATGATAAATGATATCTACGTATGTCATCAAAGGATGGGGAGGCGGGTGGTGGTTATTGAGGTCATATTGGATAGTATGAGACCTGAGCATGACGTAAATGGTATGGAATAAGGGGTGGATACTGTCATGGTGTTAGCTGGGATAGTTGATTTTCTTCACTGTAGCTAGCATAGTGCTGTGTTTTAGACTTGGTATGTAAATAATGTTGATAACACCCTGGTGTTTTAGTTGTTGCTGGGTAGTGTTTACACTGGTCAAGGACTTTCTAGCTTCCCATGCTCTGCCAGATGCACAAGAAGCCGGGAGGGGAGGGGATGCAACCAGGAGAGCTGATTCGAATTGGCCAAAGGGTATTCCATATCATGTGACGTCATGCCCAGTATATTAACTGGGGGAATTGGCTGGGGGAGGCAGCGATCGCGGCTCGGGGACCGGCAGCGTCGGTCGGCGGGTGGTGAGCGGTTGCAGCACTTGTTGTTCAGTTTTGGTTTTGTTTTTTTTTTTCCTTTCCCTCTCCTTCTACTGTTTCATCTCTCTCTCGCTCATTATTTTCCTTTTCATTATATTAGTATTATTGCTGTTTTATTCTAATTATTAAACTGTTCTTATCTCAACCCACGAGTTTTCTTACTTTGGCCCTTCCGATTCTCTCCCCCATCCCACAAGGGTGGGGGAGAGAGCGAGCGGCTGTGTGGTGCTTAGTTGCTGACCGGGGCTAAACCACAACAGGTGCCTGAGGTGGCTGGGGGAGGTTAGCTAGCATTTTCCAAAATGTTTTCTTGAGCTTAGGTGCTTCAGTGCATCATCAAGTGCCAGCTGAGTGAATACTGCCTTCAGTGGAAGTAACTTTCAGCTGTACTTTTCAATGGTCTGTTTAGACCAGATGCCCAGACATGTGAGTGATATCTCAAATAATGTCAAAATTAGTAGCAGATGTTGTGATAGAGTCACTGTTCAACTGCAGCTGGTCTGAGATTACCAACACCCAAGTCTTCCCCTGTGAATACTCAAATAAACATCAGATACTATTGGTTTTTTCCTTTCATATTTTTCCCCTTTGGGTAAACCGGAAGCCAAGAGCAGATGTTTTGTATTCGGTGTGTATTCCACAGCCAATTGCTACAGTCATTGGGTTTCAAATGAGAGAGTATTTTTAATGGATTTATTGTATCTGTTTTTCTTATCTAATATAACCGTCTGCCTCTTAATGCTTTTGGTAAGCTTTCAAGGATTATATCAACTTTCATGACTGCAGTGTGGGATACAAAGGCTATTCAAACTGGCTATAAATGTACTGCTTGGAGGTCAAGAGAAATCTATTGTGGCACTCTGGAGCTCCGTTTAAGTTGATTTACTGAGCTGAGAAGTCACAGGTGGGGTGCTCACTGAAAGCTAGCTGAGGTTTCTCTGCATTGCACTGTAGTTTGTGGATGCATACCTGAGCATGGGAAATAATTTCTACAAGGTTTGTTTAGCTTGCCTTTTTCTTATGATTCACTCTTTATTTTTAACACCAGCAACACAGAAAAGAGAGCTGAACTTGCAGTAAAATAGCTCGCATCAGACTCTGAGTTTGCTATGGGCTTTCCGTATGATAATTAATGTCATCTTACCATTTGCATTTGTTTCCAATATAAGCACATACACAATGTAAAAGTAAAAAAGGGATATTTCTGTGCCTGAAGGATACATTTTGAATGAGTGTGGGACATTCAACTACTGTGTGGCTGAAGCCTATGAATGTATAAATGACTAATGTATATTCATACTCTCAGTAGCAATCAAAAGGCTCCTGCTCTCCTGACCACAAGAAATTGCATTCTGGCTTTTGTTCTCCTCCAGTCATTGTGGCTTTTCCACTCTACCCATGGGGAAAATGGCCTTAAGACCCAGTGAAAGAGAAAGGATTGCTGGAGAGGAGAGTGTTCAGAAGAATGTCTCTCTTTGTCTCTCTCTCTCTTCCCCCCGCCTCCATTGGTTCAATCTGTCCTCTACCATAATGGTAAAGCCTGTGTTAGTGTAAGCTCTACATTCACAAGGACACTCATGACTCTGGTTTCATACCTGAAGGTGCCAGGCCTGTTGGAATTACCCTTGACCATCATTTTAATTGCACTCCCACTGCCGCATAGTTCTAAAAGCTCACGTCCATTTTTGATCAGATTTGTCATGGTGCTAATAAGAATTACATAAGACATAATAAGTGAAGCAAGCCTGTCCACCTGTTTCTCTTTGTATGTTCAGGAACCCAAAGGTAGAATCTAAAAGCCTGCTGAAACTAGTGTTTGACCAGGAGGAATTTTGGTGAGATTGATCAAATTTGTGTATTGACAGTGGCTTTTAGTTGAAAATGTTTCCTTCATCTTATATTCCTACTTTAGAAAATGCTAGCAAAGGATCTGTAGCATCTAAGAAAGGAGCTGCATTGGAAGAAAAAGAGAGAAAAATGAGGTGGGAGAGTAGTAGGATTTTTGGATACTGAAGACCATGTTATCTGCACTTGAGGTAATGCATTCACAGTGGCAGTCATGACATGTGGGATGAGAGTGACATAACCTCTAATTCAAGCAATTTGCAGGCTAAACTCCTTATGAGTGAAGATGGAGGGTAAAGAAGAATTAAGCAGCTGGGCAGCTGGCGGGTTAGAGGGGAACAGTGTAATGGTAATGAAAAGTATCAGGACTGCAACAGGGCTAAAAAATATCTTGGTCTCAAAGTACTAATGTCTCCACAGGAACCCTGAATAGTTTCAGGGATGAAGTGGGCTCAAAGGCTGCGGTAGAGAGAGATGTTCATCTGAACTGTCACACCACTTTTTGCTTGTTTGAGAGAGACTTAACCTAGGAGAAATATTTGATTGGGATAAAGACAGCAGTAAAAACAAAATGTTGGAGTGTGAACTTCCCTTTGTATAGTACCGTTGACATCAGTCAGGTTGTTGGAAGTGGAGATAATAAAGCTTTGGTTTAGGTTAGATTAAAACTATGAAGTTCGCAGGCACATTTGAAGACTTATAGGGTCACACCAAGCATCAGTTTTTAACCTGAACTGCCCTTTGATATCTGCTTCAGCAACAATAGTCATGTTGGTTGGCTCGCAGGAGGTTTTTGTGCCGGTCTTTTTTCCTCTACAAGTTTTTCTGGTCCTAACTTCTAGATGAAGTCTGTGTTCAGATATATTTGGGTTTGGGTGGCTGGTTCAGGTCAATTTTCATGCTTTCTAAACATCTTTGTCCTTCTTAAATCATAACTGCAAATCAGGCTTTTTCTCAGCCTCTTCCAAAAAGACGCAACTCTGCAATAGTGGTGTATCTCTGAGGATAAGGATCCTGGAGGAATAAGTGTGCAGTGGGGACAGTGTGGTATGCAGATACCACTGGATCAAACTACCAAGACAGCGACTCTGACACCTCCCGTTCTGCAGCACCACACTTTTCTTTCTTCATCTCCAAAATCTTTGTAGCTTCTTCAAGAAGCATCAACTGAGGCTTGTTAAGTGCTTTGTACTGATGATATGCTGCAACATTTCTTCTTCTCTTTGGCACTTTTAAACCAGTAGCATTTCATCTCTGAGAGTGATTTTTTTTTGTTGGGTTTTTTGTTCGTTTTTAGTTTGGCATACCCCTTGTCCTTGGAAATTTTGTGGCATTTTGTTTGGAAAATAGAGTGGTTCTTTTTCATAACACTGTTTTATGTTTGATTCCTAAACAGTTCATATGTGCGTTTTGCAAGAAAAGTCAAATAGAGTGTTATAATTGACTTAAACAGTTCGTAGTGGGGAAAAAAAAGTAGAGATACCAGAAAGCAAGAACGTGCTTTTCAAGCACAATCAGTTCTTCACTTGGTTGCAATCTCTTTTGCTGGTTAAAAGCTACCGTATCTTTTTACGCAGAATATTTTAGACATAATGGGTGTGGCCTGATGTTTGGCAATTTCTTTTCTCTAACCACTGGCTTTGATTGCCTGTTTAACAACAAACACCCTCGAATGAAATCCTGGTGTCTGACATGCTACCTTGGTGCATGTGGCTTTCAGTTGTGAGAATCAAAAGTGTATGCAGAGCCCAGGTTTGTTGAGGATTAGGTTCTGGACTTTTAATGTGTTTATTGAATTATCTGCTAACTGATGAAGAGAGAAAAAGTTATTGTGGTTAATATGATAAAGGTCATGTTTACTATTACTGCCATTTTATTTATTCCACATTCATCTTTGATTTCACTCTGGGGATTGGATTATTTTAATCCAATATTTTTATGTTACTGCCAGAGGTATGTAGGAAACATTCTGTTAGATGCTCTAGAAAGATAGAGAGGTGATTGTGTTGCGTAGTAGACATGTCCTGTGACTTAAAGAGAAAAAAAGGTCATTCCTGGGTTTATCATCTAATGTATCTATTCCCCCCATGTCTGGAGAGGAGTCTCACGATTTTAGGAGGCATGAGGACCTTAGTGATAAAAGATAAAAATGAAAAATGAGAACATCTGTTTGTTTACTGCATAAGAGAATATAATGTCTGGAGGTTAGTCAGGAATGTAGTTTTCTGTAACCTCTTTTCAAAGAGGCAGTAAGAGAGCATGTGCACATAACTGTGTTGGAGGATCAGCTGGCAGTTCTGCAAACATTTTTCCATGGCTAAATTATAGCTAATTTTGGTGAATCATTATAGTCACTGAAACTTTATCACTCTTCAACTTTTTCAGTCTTCTGGAATAAGGCAATACTCTGTGAATGCGGGCATGTGTCCTTCCTCACTTTACACTTGAATTCATTTTGGCCTTTTTAAAATTTTCATGTTAAAAATAAGGTAACTTTCCACTTTTACGTCATGAAAGGAAATTGCTGAGCAATGTGGGGATGGTTTTGTGCTGTACATTATCACTGGTTTACCTCAGTGGCCACTGGCTTTCAGCAACACTGTCCAGGACATTTAAAGAAATTATTATTATTAGGCAGCATCAATACTATTATGTTCTTCGATATTACAGCTAAGTAGAAGAAATGTTAGTAAAATTATTTTCCCATTGAAAAATGCTGTTCCATCAAACTGGTCTTAATGTATTTGATTTGTTTATTTTCTCTCTGAAGATTTTAAAATTTGCAGGTTTCATGCTGCTTTAAACAACAGAGCTCTAAAATCCAAACTTCTTTGCCAAACAGAATTTCCATTCTCTGTACATCTCGGCTTCAATTATGGGCAAGGACTTCTGATTTCCTGCAGGCTCAAGGCAGGAGGCTAAAGATCATCAGCTGCACTAATGTCTGCTGCTGGTTAATCCATTATTAGTATTACTATTTGAATCACAGCAGTGCTTAAATACCTTAATCAAGAATGTGATCCATGTGTGCCTATGCACATACGTATGGATAATAGGAAATAGTTTTGATCAAATGCCTGACTGAGCAAGCAAGAGAAAGTAGAATTTTGGTTGGCAGTAGTGAGGACCACAGTGTGTGACATTAATAAAAGGAATGTGATGAAATCCCTGGTGCTGCTCTGAAAGAAATCTCATTGAGAACAAGCTTGAGGTTGTTTCTTCTGTTTTCACATTGACCTTACAATGCTCCTTTAAAATTTCCCCCTTCTTTACAGTGTCCTTTGTTACTGTTCTTTGTTCACCTGATTCTCTTGGTGCCCCCAGAGGCTAAGGGAACCGGGACTGACTGAAGAGACTGCAAAGCAGAGCTATTGCATTTCTTTTTATTGCTAATCATTTCAGCTCCTGGCAGATGGCCTAATTGCCAGAACAAAAAGAAGCTCATGAGAATCGTGGCCATGGAACTGGCCCAGTGACTTTCAGTAAGATACATGGCTTACAAGAGCTCACAGTACATTGGGACAGTAAACGTTACTGCTGCTTGAATGTTCTCAGAAGACTTTGAATAATGGGTTTATTAAATGTAATTTACAGCCAACTATAACTTAAAGAAATGAAGCAAAATATGTTGAGCAATTTCCTTTCCTGATTTCTTCAGGGCAGCTAGGAGAGTAGCCAGTGTATCTGAACCAGGAGCTTTCTTAACTGATGCTTTCACTTCTTTCTTTAGGTACATAATTCTCGTTAATGAGCTACCTGCAGATGTGAGACACACAAGCATATATTCCAAAGAAAGGGAGTTGTACATATTGACTCCAATCGGCTTGTTTTGTGAATATTATATTAAGTATGTTCTGTCAGGGGACTGGAAATGTTTTTCTGCAGCAAGCCAAGGAAACTGCAATATTTCTGGGGTTTATTTATTTTTTTTTAATTAAAAAACTTCTCCTAACCCATTTCAATACTTGTTTTCATTCCTATTGTTTGAATTGCATCTGCAGCCTTAAGTAATGATCCAAAAATGAACTAGGAGTGGAGGAAGCTCTGCTAGATATATAAGATTGAAAATAACAAAAGCAAAAGAACAAAGAAGGAAAATTAAAAAAAAATAACCAACCAAACTTGTCTTGATCTTTTCTCGAGGTCAGCAGTGGGGCAGAAAGATTACTGTTTGATTGCTTGGCTTGCCTACTTGCCAAGTTTAATATTAAAGTCATAGGATGAAAAGGCATATATTTAAAAACTTGTTAGGCAGCAAACATGGAATTGGAGTTTATTGCTTGTACTGCCTTTAGCCACCCCCTGCTCCACTCTTTCTGCTCTTGTTTCTATTGCTTTGTTCTCACCATCCTTTGAAGAAGTCTGCAATCCCCTGTAACTTCAGTGGTGATGGAGAAGGAAAAAACAGTTTCTTCTCTGCTGTGTTTCTTTATATTGTATCAGACACCAGCTTCGGCTGTGCTGAGGCTCTCCCTAGCGTAGCAGCCCCTCAGGGAGTCTGTCCCCATAGCCATGACTCAGAAAGTGGATCCCTGCAGCTGTTACTGAACAACGAGATTATCCATACAGCATGTAAGGGTTGCAGGGTAGAGCTGCTGTGATAGCAGCTCCAACTAGCTTTTTAATAAGGCTAGTGAGCACAATGGAAGGATAAAAGTTACCAGTACGTGTTTTTATTTGTTTGCCTCGGTGTTATTTGTTGCTGATTTCCAGTACATCTGCAGTTTACTGTTCTCTTCCTTTTTCCAGAATATAAATGAGGATCTCATTAAATTTAAAGCTCAGCTGTGCTAGAAAATATTACTGAAGTCAGAATCTTCACTAATATCTTTACATAGGAGAAAACATTGATACTGCCTTTGCCTGCTTGCCTCAGAGCTGCCCCAATTTAATCAAAGCATTTTATGTCTAGGAGACCTGGTTATCATACAAAATGCTGTCCTCTGTGAAGTTTGGGATTTTTTTTCAGCCTGGCACAGTTGCTGTTTGCACGCAGGCACCTATTTGCTATTGCATGGCACAGGTCAAAATGAAACAAAGAGCTATTTCACTCTGAATTCCTGTCCTGACCCAGAGAATTCCCGCGGCACTAACATCAGTGTAGTAGGAGGTAAAAATCATAGCTCCTAGGCAGAGCAGTTAATTTGCATAGGCAGTTCATAGAGCTGCCCTAGATATAGACCCTCTCCTTGATTTGAATGACTGGGGACCAAATATAGGCTGAGGAAGTTAACTAACGTGACTCCTCACTGCTTCATGCGTTCCTCTTGCCAGCAAGGGCTATTGTAAAAAGAGTAAGTTCATGGACATGAATTTACTGTGTGGAAATTTTTAATAGGATGGGGTCTCAAACAGCATGTTTTAAAACTGGAAAGACAAATGGTGCCTATGTGGAGGTGATACGATGCAGATACTTCTCCCGTGCCCTTTTACCTAAGTTCATGCTGGGGCACAGTGGAGAAGAGCAGCTTTTCCCCTTGACTTTTCCATTCTCAAAATAGTGTCACTTCTGCAGACATGTCTGGTGCAGTGTTTTCTGTGCTTCCCATTAAAACCTGCAGCTGCATTGCTGCTTGAGAAAGTTGTGAACAATAGCAACAGCACTGAATCCATCTGCTGATTCAGGAAGACCTTTAATTAATAAAAAAAGAATTGTACACATTTCTGGTTATTGGAAATGGTATTTTATAATCTTCAGTAATTAAAGGTGTGAATTCAGCTGTCTATTAGTGCAAGTTTTTCTTTCTTCATAGCTAATTTTTTTTTCTCAAGCATCACATGCTTTGTTGCATTTCAACGTGTGAACTATGACACTTGCATCATTACATTATGGGATTCTACAAAAAAGTAAACTTGACCCTTTTAAACTCCTCATGTGGCTTGAACTTTAAGCTCTGTTTTTCACAGCTGGAAATGTAACTTTAAATAAATAAATGAAGCTGAGGTTTTCCCATAGCATGACTCTAATAGTTAAATTCTTAAAATAAAAGATCAGATACTATGAGTTCACAATAAGATGACAGGAGTCAGAAACAAAATCTAACAAGTTGTTTGCTTTGGAAATTGCTCTTCTTACTTTAGGGTATAACTTATACATTCCTACTAAAATATGTTTTAGGGGGCTGCTCTGCCATCGCTGCCCTATTTGAAAATGCCCCAGTTTCCCTAACTTGCTGAATACATTTATGGAATACAATGATTTCAAAAGCTGTATTCCTTTCTCCTTAAGGAGAGAATACCTGCATGGAAAACAGTTTTGCTGGAGTGGCCACATTAAGACTTTTGACTGGAGAAAGAAGACGATCTCTGTAGCTGTGTTAAAGTAATCAATTTTAAAATAAGCTGTGCCTCATGAAACAATCAATTCTCTGTTGTTCTAAGATTTATATACTGGCTTAAATTAAAGCAAGTTGCCCAGGCATGTTGCAGTCCTGCACTAATCCCATTCAAGTGGTTTATGCCAGACAGGGTAAAAATGGCTTTGCCATTGTTAGTCACTGAAGCGAAATGGAGCACTTTTGTCATACTGGGTGAATAATAGCTTACCATTCAGAACATAATTGTCATTCTTGGGAATTGGCTACCAGGAGGTAAAATTCCTAAGAGTCGGGTGCAGCTACTAAATACAGTTGAATATTTTACATTGCTTTGGTCCTCCTTTTAATATAAGTCCCCAAGGAGATTTTTTTTTTTTTTTTAAGAAAACCTGGAAAAATTAGCCTTTGCTCCAGTTTTGGGTGATGATTTTCTGAGAGCACTGCGAAGGCATCTCACAGCCCCTGGCAACACTCTGCAATTCTCCATTATCACCTTAGATAACAGGAGACAAGATACTTTTGATTCATTGTCACATTCAGATAAGGAAGGAAGGAATCCTCCCCAGCAAGTGTGAATAAAGTCCTGTAAACACATGGGATTGAGTACAAAAGAAAAACCCAACCCTTGGAAAGGAGCTTTTGGTTGGAAGAACATTTTCACCTTTACAGCCATCTCAGTGTTGCACAGCAGAGCTGGGTATGCATAGTCATCGGCAGTACGGCTTCCTTTCCTCTAGGTTTTGACTCAGAGATGTTCCTGCAGGAAAACCTTCCTTGTTCTGTCTGCTTTAGTGGTGTTTTCTCCTTTCTCTGTGCAATACTACAGGCTGCACATGGAAAACAGGCTTTTTAGCTGTGTTGTTACTGACTTGCACAGTATCAATGATCCAAACTGAGTCAAACTTGTTTTAAAATTTTCCGCTCACATGAAAATTGGTGAACTTTTATTGAGCAGTGACTGTTCTGTTAATTAGCCACCAATCTTGAGCAGTAACAATATATTTAGTTGAAATTAGTAGAAAAGATCCAAGTGCTCTCCCTAGTCCTTCAACATACCATCAATGTATTTCTAAGTATTTGGTTTTGGCTTGATTGTCCCAATATATTAGTGTAAATGAGTTCAGAATTGAACAGACTGGTCCTAGCTGTCTTCGTAATAACCACAATACCCTGAATTAGCCTGTCTCATGCCTTCCGTCATCCTCTGCTTCATTGCAGTTGCTGTCTCTATAGCTTCTTCTAGTAGTCTTCTACAACGAAATGAATCACCTGTACATTTTTCATGTGAATTCCAGGAATTATTCAGAGGCAAATGCCCATAGTCTGTTATCATGTACTTGCCAACAGTCTGAAATCTGCTTGAAACAGTCACCAGGAAGCCATAGTTCATTTTGCTGTCACCTAATTGCATGCACCTGGTGGTGACAGCAGTAAAATGTGATATCTCTGACATGATGGCAGCAGATGGGGTGCTCAGAAGAGCTGCTTCCATTTTTCTTCCTAATGAGCATAGTCTTTTCTCGCCTTTTGCCTTTTCACTGTGCTGGGAAGATACAGAGATATGCTGGGAAAGATGATGGCCGCAGCACTGGAGCTTAATGCGACACTGCTGCTTTTTTCATACTTTTTCTAATAATGTGTCAATCAAATATTCACGTATGAAACTTTATTTTTAATGGAATTAGTGGAAGAAAAGACTTTTACAAATTAAAGGCCTCACAGGAACTCTGTAACAACAGTGATATGGTCGGCATGCGTAAAACTACAAAAGAGGCAAGATTTATAGGGAGAGCCAATTTCATTTCTTTTCATTACTTTTTGATGCTCATATCTAAGCAGGGGCTTGTCAGTATGAAAGTTTGTTCTTTTTCCCCCTCGATTTTTTGGTTGGTCTAATGAGAGGAGATTTTCTTTCCCTACATGCATTGTCTCTCTGTAGCCCAACGCTCACTGGCTCTTGTACCAGTATTTAAAAAACTGTACCCTAGTGAACAGTAATGCATAAAGGATTTGCACTTTCTAATGAGATAAACCCAGCATTGTCAGCTTGATGCATTCCAACTGCAAATGTGCTTAATCAGAAGGAAAATAAAAAAGGTAGTCATAAATTTTCTGACACTGTTTTTTGGGGGGTTAAAATGCTTGTACATCAGAAACTAATATGCCTTGGAAATAAGACCCTTTCATGAAAAAGTGTTCTGAAAGAAACAGTTTTTTTTCAGGAAAGGTATTTAACCAAGGCCAACCTTGACAATAGAAAAACTAAACGTTATTTTGAACAGTGTAATGATGTACTACTATTTAAATTTATGTTACAAAATCTCTAGTGTCCTAGTGGTGCTATGCCTCACACAGTCCTAGCCATAGACCAGGATTTCATGCTCTGTAACCACCACCTCCCCACCCCCCTCTCTCCCCACAGTGAAGCAGGAAATCTGGGGTGGCATCCTGGTTCCAGAGTGGGCTTTTAGGAAAGTCAGCCTAAGATATGACTCCATGTTTCTGCTCTTCACGTTGCCATGGAGTTGTGACCTGGACACTAGGCTGTATTTATAAGGTTAGGAGGACTTGAGGAGTAAACTGAGAGTTCATAAAGCCCTCTGGCATATTGCAGCTCTGGAAATGCGGTGGTCTTAATGGAGGTATTTGAGCTCATGTGAATAGATGATGCTGCAGACATAATTCTTCTCCATAATGCTTTAATCAGTTGTTTGCTGGTGTAGATGCAGAAACCTTTCATTTTTGCTGAATTTGATTCTATCTTATTGTTTTTCAAATAAGTATAACAGAAACGTTCAGCTGATAATTCCTATTGCTGAGCTGTGTTTTGCTTGGGAATTTCAAAAGCACTTACATAACATAAGAGCACAGCTACCATTAATAGTCATTTAAGCACTTTGAAATGTCTTCTCAACGTTCAGTCCATAATTCTCACAGGGGAATGATTCAGGTAATGTTGGCCATATAAAGCTTTTTCAGTCTGAGCTTAGAACTGTTTAATAAGTGGGGGGTTTATTTAAAGCATTCAGAGGACTTTGCTGCTACATGCTGATTGACGCAGTCGGGGGTGCAGATAAATACATTGTGCAAATGAGCAAATATGGGCCTCATCAAAGCCTACCGAAGGCCATCAAAAATTTCCCACTGTGAGGAACGTTGGCTCAGACCCATAACAAATAAATACAGGAAAAAAGCAAAGAGATTGCACCACTGATTGCCCTTTATTCTTGCAGTTGAATAATAGCGTTCTTTTATTGCTAATTATTTTGTTTCCCAACTCTCTACCTCTTGTATGGGCATATCTGCACTACCCTCTCACCGACAGTCCCCTCTCCCCGGTGGAAAGTGGTCTTACTGTCTCAGAATACTGCAAAGCTCCACTTTGAGGAGAAGGAGGTTATACATGGTCTTGCTGCAGGTGGTTCAGTCCAGTTGATAGAACGGGCTGTTAAAATCACAGCTGGATCCCAAAAAAAACTTACCTCAAGCCCTGCTCCTTGTGCCTGCAGACCCCTCTCTTGGGAGCTGTGCCACGCAGACTTGGCTTGGCTCTTCCTTTATTATCCCCTCTCTATGCAAGCTCAGACCCAAATTTCCCTGTCTGCTGCATGGGAGGGAAGAGCTCTGCCAGTCCCACTCCATCTCCTCTTTCTACCCCCTTGCATTTTGGTCCCATCTGCAATGCTGGTTGATATTTCTTTGGCAGAGCATTTTTGATAGTACCTTGATAATATGTGCAGAAATTGCTAGCAGGACTAGAGCACTTGGTTTCTTTAAATTATCCAGCTCAGTTAAGTTTTATTGAAGTGCAGTGCTGCAATTTAGGTATGAGTTGAGATGCATCTTCAAGATATATCGTTTTTGTTTTCTCTTTAATCACGCTCTAAATCTAAATAAATAAATATGTAGCAGTGAATGCTCTGTGGTATATTTGGTAAGATTAACAGTCTTCTAGTAACATAACAGCTCATGATAGTCTTTGCTATTTATGTTCCTGCTGAGAGGAGAGGAAAAGCAGATAGTTCGGTGAGCAAATTATAAAGTATGTGGGTTAATGAAGTGCCTGTCATAAAGCTGATTGTTGCTTCTTCATATCCTCTCTTTTTTGCTAACAAAGCTCTTAATATTCCAAAGATTGGAAAATTGAACCTTCCTCTTTATTTTTCAGTGCACACACATATTCCAAACAAAAAAAAAAAAAAAAAAACCAACAAAAAAACCCCAAAAAAACCCAGTGAAATGTTTCTTTTTACCAATCCAAGTACATACTGTGAATAAGTTAAGGTATGGAAGTAATGTAACTGCTTATTGAGGCAAGTAAATCCTCAAAGTTTTCTTTTGGATCCCATTTCTACTAACGAGGTATTTTTAAGCTTAGATTACTACAGATTTTCATGATAATTTCCTCTCATAACCTCTATGTCTTCTTGACAGAGACAATTTTACCTTTCTTTAAATACAAACAAGAGGAAAGGGATCAAATGTACCTTTCCGCATCTTTGTGTTCACTGATTTATGTAGCTCCCTAAAGCCATACAGTTGTTCACGAGATTATTAAGGTGGATCTTATATAAAACAATGAGCTTTTGATTTCATTTTTTCCCTTGCATGGTAGGGGGTTTTGCGCCTGTTGTTGTGACCTATACTTATAGCTGAGGAATAAAAAAAAAAAAAAAAAAAAAAAAAAAAATTAAAAAAATCCCAATTCATACCTATGAACCTTATCTTCCTGTACTTACAAATACACATTATTGACTTGCAAAGAAGACAAGGATAGAGAGCATGAGAATGAGTTAGTACTGAAGGCATTTACTGCCCCATGTTTACCAGTAGCAATAAGACAGGCAGCACTCTACTAAAATCTAATCAGGATGTGTGATTGCAGATGCAGTTTCTTCTGTGTATTTTCCTTTCCATCTAAATATGCTCCTACCCCAACTCTAAAAATAACATCTCAAAGAGGAGATGGCAGAAATGTTTTTCGATATAATATGAACATGGTTAATCAATATATACACTTTGCCTCGGCTTAAATTTCCTTTGGAAAAGACTTTGGATTTTGCTGCATAAAAGGAAAAAGTGCAAAGGCACACAAAAAATAATCTCTTTTCCAAGTGTCCTGAGTTGCACCTTACAGACCAAGATGTGTGTTTGAAAGATCTTCATGTTCCTACCAATCTCTGTGGGTTTTGTTATTATATTTTTGGGAGCAGCACTGCATCCTTGCATCTTCCCTGCCATTGTAGATGTTATGCCTATTCTACAAAAGATGAACCAAAGCAAAGAGATACTGAAATGACTCTGATAGTCTATGGCACTAGAAAGTATTAAGCTGGAATTCTCCAAACCCTGAGACTCTTGCTTTTTCTGTGTCCTCTGCAACAGTAAGGCAAGCATTGGCAGGTGCAGACAAGTACTTCATATACATCCTATCTGTATTTTCCAGGAGGGTTTGAGGTTCAGTTTCATTTAATAATAAATACCAGTAATTTGCTGGTCTACAGAAGCTGTAATGGGATGCCAGCAATAATACAGCTGAAGACTGAGAAAGTTTTGTTCAAAAATACACAATGTTGTTATATATTTTTCTTTGTAATGTGAAGCACAGGTAAAACCAGTGAGGCCAGCGTTAGGGGGGAAGTCACGGCAGTGTACTTTCCTCTGTTAGCCCCCTTCACCGCTGTGCTACACCACTTTGCTGCTGGTAACAAACCTGGAGAAACTCTCCAGAGTATGACTCTAGAAGGTGGAAAGAATGCTATAGTTGTTTCCAAGAATTACAATATTAAATTAAATATGGGATTTGGTCCATCCCACCCTTAGAAAGTGGTGTGAGCAGCAGCTGAAAATGGAGCAATATGCAGCCTCTCTATGCACCAGGGAGAGCAGTACAAAGCTCAGGGAATCTTTGGAGCTTCCTGTCTCTTTCAGGTGCTGTGAAGGTCTAACGTGAAGGTCTGGAAGGAAATTGTCTAATGTTTGAATTGGAGTGAATGGTTTTTATCCTTTTAGCCGCTGTGTGGCTCTATCCAGCCTTGATTTACTCTCACGTATTGAGTGTCTGAATTATCAGGCACTGGTCAAGTGCACAGTCCTTTTATATTTTGTTGCATTTGGTTGGAAACTCTGATAATATAATTTCAGTAGCTCATTTTGCTACATGGGCAGCAAAAGAAATATTTACCCCAGTTTCCTCCCTCATAATTTTAGAAACCATCATCAGTTTGCTCTCCTGGGACCTCCCCAACCCTTGTTTTCTTGACAGCATATTTAAGGTGAGAGACTGAGTGCTAGCCACACTATAGCCAGCCAGAAATGTGAATATATGATGGGTAGATGTAATTAAACTATTCTAGCTCATATGAGTAAGAGCAGTAGTAAAGATAGGTTGCAGTGTTGTAGGCAGCACCAGCTGCTGGCAGCTTTGCATTTGAATACCCTAGTCACTGTTGAAAATCTATTACCCCATCTTTATAGCTTTTGTTTGTGGGAGAGAGTGGCCCAACCTGCACTGCAGACACACCTTCCACCTGAAAAGGTTGGTTTTATCCTAGAGGCACTGGCAGAGGCTGACCGATGGATTGTCCCACCTGATGGTTAATAGAGGACCCAAGCTCTGATGGGAATGAGCTCTTTTTTCCACTTTTAGGAAGAGGGAAAATAAATAAGCTGATGTTTAGAGAAGGGAGGGAGAACATGTAGCTCAGCCTTACGTTGTCCTTTCTTAGGGTGTCCTAGACCTGGCTTTTGAAATATCATTGCTTGTAGGGAATGAAGACTCGCCAATCAAAGCGAGCAGAGATCACAGCTCCTTAGCCCTGAGTGGTGGTCAGGGGGAAGGAAGGAGGTATCAGTCGTGTAACAACATGGGATAGATGAGCTAACTTCAAAAAATAAAATAAATCCACAGGGTTGGTTGTTAGGAGTCTGTTTCCCAGCAGTAAAAAGAAATATCCAGCCCATTTCTTCTTGCTGTAATTTTGTTTCCAGCAAAACCTGAAAACCTCAGTTTTGATTATTGCTATTGGGAAACATGTGTTGTGTTTTATTTGATCCAAGATTGACTGTAGGAGTCTGAAGGTGACCACATTAAACTTCCAAGCGGCTTAACCAGAGAAGTTGCAATCTTGGCTTTTCCCACAATGGCTATACTAGCAAATGACATTTGCACATTCTTTTTTCACATATCAATAGAAATTTACAGCTGAAGAAAGGTTAAAAAAAAAAAATCAATAGTTTTTCATGACTGCATGAAGCTTTATGATTTGGCTCACTGGGTTGGTTAGAACTGTTTGCTGCTGCTATTCTGGTGGTAGCAAGAAGGTATAAAATACTTTTTTGCAGCCAACAACCACATTGAATTGTTCTTCTAAGTCTACATAATATAAAATTATTTTGAAAGCCTGTACAATGATTCAGTACACGTTTTTGCATTATTTTCTCCATGTTTGCATTTGTTATTTTGCACTTATTTGCTTTTTAAAGCAAAGCATATTATTACCAACAATAATATTCCTAAAAGGATTGCCCAAGGGGGGCAGAAAAACAGTTGTTATGCATAGTACTTTTTATGTCCACATGTTTTACCATATTCTCTTTGGAAAATATGTTTGGAGGTGCTTTAGGGGGTGGGGGGAGGGTATGTGGATTACAAAACATGTAAGAAAGAATGGGGGCAAGTAGAGGGCAAGCCTTAATTTCATAATCTAATGCCACTGATTCATAGGAAAACTCTTTAGGACCAGGCTGTGTGGAAGGTATTAAAACACTGCAGTGTGTTGATATTTTAATCATTAATGTGTTTTCAAAGATCCCTGAAGTCACCGTCATGCTCTGCTCACTTGACCCTTAATGTTACAGCTCCCTTTTACATGGCTTTTTCTCCAGGAACAAGGGAGATGTGGAGTGGGCTCAGTATTTTGTTGGGCTGTGCCACAGAAAGTAGAACTAAGGCAACCTGAAAACTTTAGCTTGTCCAGGAAATCTGGGAGGAGAAAAAAGCAGGAGACTGCATAGAAACAGCATTTAAGATCTACTGCTTTTGGAATGGTTGTGGAGGCTGGCGGTGGGAATCCCCAAGTGGGATTGCCTGGACTCGCTGGAGTGGATAGTACTCCAGCCTGCAATAACACAGTGTGGGATACAAGTATAGTGTTTCCTAAACCAGTTCTAAATCCTTCTGAGTTAAGAGCTGTCTTGTGTGTGTGTTGTTTGTTTTAATGGCCTTTTTAGGCTGTAAGCATGGTGTAAAAAGGTTTCACTAGTAATTGGAATCTGGGTCATAGCATGGATTTATAATCAACAGATTATAAATGACCAGAAAAAAAATTCTGAGACTACAAATCACAAACTAAATCTTGAAGGTTAAAAGCTGCTTCTACTGCACTGCTTCCTGCACTTTTTCTTTGCTTCTGTATCCAACAAACCTTAAGTTCATTGCCCAACAGGGATAGTAATGAGAAAGAAGTCAGATGCTGGATATGGAAGGTTTACCTCAATGTATTCGGTTTTGGGTATATTCCCTTATTAGAAAACTGTGAAAGTATTAAGTGCTTTATAGCTGGTTATGGATTTTTTCCATCTGTTTATTTTTATATAAAGTTTTCAAAGCAACACTCTCTAGTGGATCATAGGCCATCTCTGCATAAGCTGCATCCTGAGGCTTCATACTGTGTTTCATTAATTTCTAGAATAAAACAATTGTTCACAGTTCATGTGTTTTTTTCCTATTTTTATCCATCCCTGTTACTGAGAGTTAAGCTAGAACCTCTTCTTACTCAATATCAATATCAATAAGTACATAAAGGTAAATATGGTAAGCAGTGAGACTTTTGTAGTTTCGAACAGTGAACCCATGAGACATTTCCAAATGCAATCCCTTTAGCTGTATGTCAGAGGGAGACGTTTTTTGGGTTTGTTTATTTTTGTTTTGTTTTTGTGTTTTGGTTTTTTGGGGTTTTTTTGGGGTTGTTTTTTTTTGTTTGTTTGGTTTTTTGTTTTGTTTTGTTTTTTGAGGAAATTAATCTTTTGAAATGATTGTTATGAGGATACATGAGAAGGAAAAGAATCCAGCCACCCTCCCTTGGGGTATACGGAGATAGACACTTCGCTGTGACGGCACACATTTCAGCACAAGATTTCCTGAGTATTTACCCAGCTTCTTAGATAGGTTTGGCAGCCTGATTTTTCTCTAATGCCACAGCTGCTCCTCATATATGCATTCCTGGGGTTGTCTATACTATATATCAGTCTCATTAATGACTGTGGAACATGCACACCCCTAGGTATTTTATTAAGTAGGCACATTGCACAGTATTTTAGTTTACTGCTTCTTACTTGTTACATCTGCAGAGAACAAAGTTAAAGATCTGTGTGTGCTTCAGACAAAGGCAAGACAATTAACTGTGTCAACATATCTAAGCTGGTTTAAAATCTTTCCCTTCAAACAGTGGGAGAAGGACACTGGAGGGATAATGCAGCATAGGCTGACTGTCTGAGTATTTATCTGTCTAGAGATGTACCCCACTCTTGCACTGATATCAGCACCTGAACTAGGTAGTTTAAGGGTACCAGGGCATCTGAGAACTGCCCAGATCCCACTAGTTGTGCTATCTCTGCAAGAATTGTTTCAGCAGGGTTAAGAGGAGTAAAAACCAGTAAACATAAATTTTAGTTACTTAAGGCTGTTGGGGCTTACTCTGAACAGATATACTGGTTTCAAAAGATACCATTTTAATTTATTTTTCCTCTAAAAAAATAAAAATAGAATTGAAGAGTTTGAACTGAGGTGTGAATCAATTGTTCTATAGAGAAAAATATGTTTGCACCCAGAAATTAAAAAAATAAATTAAGCTGTCTGCCATAGAAGTTGACCCTAATTAAGGTCAATTCTCCTTGATAAGTAATTAATCAGTAATCTAGATTATAGTTTAGTCTCTCTGTTAACAAACAGAGCATTATTTTATTTTTATGGTTGGAATAAGTCTCTTAATTGATAATATTCTGCAGGAGGCAAATACCCATCAGCACTGAAACTGATACATTGAAGACATTTTAAATTAGAACATCATTAGTTAAATTAGTCAAAGAACAAAACTGCAAAGCTCAAGAATGTACATCTTCTGCAAACTTCACCTTTCTGTAATTTGTTGCTTATAAAGAAAAAAAGCATGTCACCTGTCAACAAACGAGAGGACAACGTCTCTGCCTGGAGGTGATTGCAAATGTTATCATTTAATATTATCATTCCCACAGAATCCAGTTTATGATGGTTGTCCTACTCTGCTCATCATCTTAGTACCTGAACACCTTTCACTAAGCAGTAATGGCAAATATTCCTTATGCTGTTTTCTATTCTTACCCCTCTATATGGAGTGTGTGAAGTAAGATGTTCTGTCTCACCTCATCATTCATATATATCTGGATGCATATGTAAAACATATATAGATATACAAGCATACACACACAGGCATCTGCATGCATATATACAACATGATGTATTTATATTGGTGAAAGAAGGTGGAAAAGGTTTTGATTGTCAGTACCTGTCTCTCCACTTCAAGTTTAGTTTCTGGGTGTGGGATGCAGCCCAGAAAGTAATTATAATTATCTAGGAGGCAAAGTAAATGCTCCTGTACTATAAGAAGTGGAGCTTAGTGGAAGAGCAGCTCCAATGGATTCCTTGTTTGTGGTGTACTCTATGCTGAAGTTTGTGGAGTTTCTTCACAGCAGGATGGGCACAGTACTTGCACAATACTCTGCCCGAGCAGTCCCCAGGGATATGCAAAGCTGAAAGAGGAAATGGGAGAATGCTTATTGGGGAGATCTGTCAATCACAAATGCCCTTTGCTATGGTGAAAGAGCCAAGAAATCTGTTAGCAATTGCACAGGCAAAGCAGAAGTGGCAAAAAGTTAGCTTCACTTCAGGTGAAAAAAATTGTGCATGATGTCCTCTAATGATACTACTATTTAATGAGACTGTGGGCAAAGAACAATTTGGAAAAATAAGAGAAGAAAAATAAATAAGGTTTGCTTTTTATAGCCATAAAGTTATCACATTTAGTGCAAAAGAACGTCTGAAAGACTGTATGTGTGCATAGCCACACACACATGCTCGCACACCTGCCTTGCCTGATGCTATACTAAAGCCATTTTGAGCCTAATGCTCTTGAATAAATTGCTCTGGAGTGGTTAGTTCACCCATGTGGAAACCTCACCTCTGTGATGCTAGCAAAGTCAGCAAGACATTGGGTTATCTGCTGCAGAACATAAGGCATTTCAAATGTAAGCTACCCAGAAGGTTATTTAAGATGCAGAGTTTTCCCCCTGCTATGTTTTTAGGAAGTCTTAAGAGTGGCACTTGATCCAACAGGTCTATGAATCCCCTTCCCAGTAACTCTGTGCTTTTTTTTTTTTTTTGGTCCTCCCTTTTGGAGTTGCCCGTTATCTTCCCTGCCACCCTCATGTATTTGCAAAGGCTTATCTGACCGAATAGAAGCAAAGCTATTCAGAGTCTTCAAGTAATCAAAGATTTGTATGTCACAAGTCATAGGTATGCCAGCCAGGTAGGTTGCATTTTGGAGTGGCTGAGCTACAGGGAGGGGATGTATTTGTAGGGTAGCTATTTATAGCAGGGATCTTCTGATGTGTAAAATCCTGCCCCCTCCCCTTTTTTTCCTTTTCAAATAGTCCCTCACTAACATTAAAGCTGTAGAAGTATGAAAATGAAAACAGTTATATGTCTGGTTTCTACTAAGCTTTTTCTAGGAAAACCTTGATTTAAGTAAAGCCAAAATTTTAATAAAAACAGTGAAAGTACATCATTTGCAGCAGTTGTCTGTCAAATATTTTGCCATCACGTCTCTTCCACACTGAAATATGTGAGAGTAGCAGTAAGAGGCAAAAGCTCTGAAAAAGTGACAAGTAACTCTAATGAGAGATGCCCCAGTTTTACCATTTTGCTATTTCTAAAGTGGCCTTGACTTCAGTGGAGTTACTTCTGACTTTTAACTTTCAGAAGTAAATATCTGCCACGTATATAAAAAACACAAAGAGAAGAAAATAGATGCACTAAGGGCAGAAATCAGGCATACACTGTTAGTGAGGTTAGAATAACGCCCTAAAAAGTTGTTGGTTGCCTAACAGACCCCATTTGCAAAGTGGTAATTTCCAACAGTAGTAAAAGTCTATTGTAAAGTACATAAGAAGTGAAGAATTTATAACTAAGAGGATGACATTGTTCCATTCCCTTGTGCAGTTTGAAGATAATGATGCATTTTGCAGTTTTGTCTCTTAATAGCTGTTGCTCTACATGTTGTAAAGCAAGTATTCATATACTGTTAAGGATTTTTTAAATACCATTGTGTTCATGAACACAAGTAATGTATTTGGACATCATTCAAGCCTGATGCTGATCATTCCAGTGAAGACAACAACACTCATGACTGTTCCCTGCTTTGGAGAGGCATTCAGAGCCTGACAGTACTGAACTCTGTTAAATGCAAAGCTCCCTCACTGTGGGTTAACTTCTGTTTTGATTTTGTCTTATTTGCTTGGGGTTAGCCTTTTCAAATATCTGGCAGGTTTCTTCTATATACAATTAAGTTTATTTGCAAGCTTCTTGCATTTTGAAGAACATATTTTTGAAGGTGCTCGTGCTATTTGCAATGCTTCCTTCAAAGATTTCCTCCTTACAGAATCTGTTTAAGAACACTAATGATTTCCTGTACACAGCCCTTTCATTACTTTGAGGCACTTCTCTTCCACAGAGTGGTTTTCTGTTTTGGTTTTATGATGTCAAAGCAATGTCGTCCAAACCTTGGGGGCTGTTACCAGCAGTAGCAGAGGAGAACCTAGAGGCAGCTATCAGATTTTGCTTTCCCCTTCCAGCTACCTGTTGGATTTCACAGTCCAGTCAACTAAAGCTGTTTGATCACTTCATGTGCTACATGTATTCAGTGTAAGAATTTTTACATGCTCTGCAGCATTAAGTGATCAAAAGAAGTGAGATCTTCTGTTGTAGCATTGATAATAGGCTACTCCACACTGCGTGTCTCAGCATAGCACACAGGGAAATTGTCAAATTAGCTTTGATTCTGAAGGGTCTTCAAGATGAAGAAAGATACGATAAAGGAAACTATTACCATTGAGAAAAATACACATGGTATTAAAGCTTGCTGTAGGATGACTCTAACTTGATGATAAGAGAAAGAAAGATGGCAACAGAAATGATAGGACTGCTCAGAAAATGGGACAACAGCCAGGACTTGCCTTTCTGTAGGGAGCCCAAGCCCAACCCATGGCATGTTGTAGCTCTGCTGTCCGGTAATAGCACAGCTATGTTTCCTTATGTGAGGTCTTTTCACTTCAGTTGCACGTTTTTCTCATAGACCAGTAATTGGTTGGTTTTGGTTCTACTTCTGCTTAACTACTTGGCAGATATGAATTGTTTCAGACAGACAGTTTCTGAAGTGAGAATATCCTGTTTTCTTCATTTTACAGATAGGACACAAAAATATTCATCTAGGTCCGCTGTTCTGATGCTTGGCTTGTAAAACACTTTCTGGGCTGAGTTTTTTGTTTTTTCTTTTACGTAAGTCCATGTCAATAATGAATACTTAGCAGCCGAGATGAATTAGGAACAGGTTGTTTCCAGTTGGAGACTCCAAAACAAGTAAAGAAGGGTTACGAAACAATTCTGGAAATACATTTGTATACAGGTAATCAGAACAATAAAGGAATGCAAAGTCTGCATTTAAACAGTGTTTAAAAAGTACTTTGACCCAGTGTCTGTGATAGGCATCTGGAAATATTCAAGATTGTTGTTAATATTAAAGGAAAGTGGGTGTCTAATACCAGTTTTGGGTTTTAATAATTCCCTACAGGATTTTAATATGAAAATCCTGTAGGATTTGACCCAGATTCTCAAAAATTTATTACTTATGTTTTTGTGAGCATGTGTGCTGATCATGTGGCTATTAATCATTTAGCATGAAAGTCTGCTTGCAGATTTGCTGATTCTTTGCTTCTAGTCCCAGTTATACCTCTGTCTGACTCTGATTTTGGATTTGTTTCAGACACACAAATTACCAGAAGAGTTCTGTGACGCCTTTCTAAGCATAGAAATCAATGCCCTTAAACCAGCAAAATTGCCAATGTGGATTAGATTGTACTGCTATCAAGGTGCTACTCATTTGTGTTTTTTTTTTTCCTAGGAGTATCTTGACACCTTTGGATGACTGTATCCAGTCCCAGGAACACTATTTTAATCATCTCTATATAAAAATATTAGGGAAAAAAAAATGGAAAGCAAGCCTAATTTTCAAATGTCACTGTGCTCATCTAGAAACACGTGTTGATGTATGCGTGGGGAGGAACGGTGTTTGCCGTTTTTGAGTAGCTGGAGCTTCCAAGCAGTATGCCATTCCTCAGGCTGGGCATACTATATTTGAGGTGCACAAGCTCACAGGCGTCTGCCTGTGTGGAAAATAAGCATGCAAGAATGAAGTCAAGGCATGTGAGTTACCTTGGCCAGTAGTTAGAAGACTTTCTTCTCCTTCAAAGTAGGCTGTTTGTTATAACAGCATCTGTAGTCTCTTCAACCCATCCATACCATCTCACCACAACTGGGAATCCTTGGTGAGACACTAGCAAGGTCAAGACATTTCTGCGCTACATGCTGTTTTGACAGAAAGTACCATGTTAAGGGCTGACTACTTAAATTGTTCTTTACTGCATATTTTCTCAGAAAAATTTAATTTTGTATACTGCAGTAATGATGCTGAGTGGATAATAAGATGCAGTATGCTGCTGCTGCAGACTCTACACCATATGTCTTCCATAACTATTGCATTTTGGGGGGCTGGTTGTTAAGGTAATTGTATTGTCTCAGTAATTCATCATCAGAGTAACTTGAAATAATACAGCTATAATGTATAGCAGTGAGAATTACAATGTTTAAAACTAAACAGGAAAACTGTAGTCTGAGAGCTGAAGTGTCAGAATTGTAGATTTATAAATATTTCTACATTTTCTACTTGCTGAGATTTACGTATAAATCGAATTGCTGTAACAACACTTAAAGCAGACTGTGAGGATAATTATTTTAAAGCAGAAAGTGATACAAGTCATTATTTCACAGTAGTAAAAACTAGTTGCTTCCTGCCCTGAAATGCTGGGGCAGTGAATGCTTCTGTGATACCTTCTTTCTAGGCCTTTTGTTCTGCGATTGCATATATGGCATTTTGTGACATAAAAAAATCATTTTAAGTCATGTGTCACTTCTTCCACTTAGTGAGCCACTTCAGTAGCTTTTTTTCAGGTACGCCTCAGTGGTAAATGGTGGGTCCATATTTCACTTACCTCTTTTGAGGGTCATTGGTTTAAGGCTAGAAGCTGCTTAATTTTTATAGAGCAACATTTAAGAGCGCAGTAGCTCTGGTAGCATCTGTATGTATTTGCATACATAATATTGTTACAGAGAAAGTGCTATTTCTTATATGTCAACCAGGGGCATCTGGGGAACAATGAGTTTTTATTATTTCCGTATTGATTTAGAAAATCTAGATAATTTAATGGCATGAAACTGGGGTCATTTAAAGGTTTATGAAATGATCTTACGGAGCTTCTGAGTAAAATGTGAGAGCAAAATACATTGCAAATTCTCTCTTCATCTCTAACAAAATCCATAAAACAACTGATTGGTGATCCCAAAATTAGGGAGGGGAAAAAGGTATGTCGCTGTATATTTATGGTTATAGATCTGTTTTTCAAGTGCCTTGTACTGTCTCTGGAAGAACCTTGGTGTAGATGAGAAATGCATGCTTGGGTTTGCACTTAGGTGAGCTGTGCACATGTGCTGCAGGAAATACTGGTAGCATTGGTGGCTCAGCAGACAACATTTTTCCTCTGTGAATAGTATGAATAGTGGCTTAGCGTAGTGTTAGGCAGCAATATCAAATGGGATTGGTGTGTGCAAATGGGTAACGCAGACCTGACCACGCTTTTTGCAGGAGTCCAAGGGTCACATTTGGATTCCAGCCACCACTCAAGCCAAGTAATTACATCCTTCAAGATTTCAATTTAATTTCCTGAATGCAAGCATGCTGTGTATTGGAGGCTCAAAAAGACTAGTAAGCTGCAGATACAGTCTTGTAGAGCAGTTTGGGAAGTAAATATTGCCAGTTTATCCCTCCACTCCTACCATCTGGGGGACCGGGAGGCTGAAAGTCAAGTAAAGGAGAACAAATCTTTTCAGAAGCAGGCCCAGTGATGAAGAAGGAGCAGTCAAAATTGCTGGGAGACTGGATTGAGAGGATGCCCGTTTTGCTGCATGTTGCTTAGATTTGATATGAGGGTAATGAAATCAGTGTCACTTGTGCAGAGTATCACACCTCCAGCTAGAAAAAAAATCAAGCATTTAGTTTAAAACCATGGGATTTAACATGATTTTCAATCCGTTCTGTTAGCCTGCCAATGCAGTAGCCTGCAAGGCTTTGGGTTTTAAGCTTTTCAGTACAATTATCAGAACTAGAAGCTTGTTTTAAAATGAAAAGTGGGATTTTCTCATAACCTAAGGTCTACAGAGCTGTGGATTTAAGAAATAAGCAAATATCAGGAAAGTTGCAAATAAATAGTGAGAACTGGCAAGAAGAAACACTGGGAATAGCTCAGTCTCCTTGCTTAGGCAACCAGGAAACGGAGATTTTATTTATTTATTTATTTATTATTTTCCCTTCTCCACAGTAGCTACGTATTTCCAGCTTTTGGGAAACGAAAGAGAAACCGAACAGCTTCACACTTGTCAGATGCCAGTCTATCAAAGACTGAATACTGGGTGGATGCACCCTGTCAGACATCAGCAAAAATCTTTGCTTCCTTCCTTGAAGTGCCCACCTGTGACTGATAACTTTGCCTGCTAGTGCTCTGATAGAGTTTTCAAGCCCCTCCTACATTTTCTACAGTATGTCACACATTGATATACTGAAAGCTATAATCCATCCCTGAAAAGGGTTACCTTTCTGGATTCATGAAGGGACACAAAACCTGACTGCAAGTACTCAAGATGAGGGATGACATGAGGGTGCCTGTGTCTATGGTATGTTGTCTTGCAGCTGACTAAAAAGTAAAAAGATTTGATTACTGACGGTAAAAATTGGGTTGACTATTTTATCACTTCTCATAGAGAAAAGCAGTAAAAAAAAATATTTAAAAAATCACTTATGATGTTAGGTTAATGACCTAATACCCGAGAGTATGAATTTAAAAACCCATATCCAGAAAGTTAACTTCCTTCATTGGAATATAAAAGATAGATTCATTCAAAGAACTCTTCTCAGATGCTTTGTATTTTCTGTGTCTTTCCCAGGAAACATTTCCTCTGGAAGATACTACAATAAGAAATATTGATGGATCATTAGACTAAAATATGCATAGTCACTCAATCAATCTTGGAGTTCAAATGTATCTTCTGTCCATTATGTATCCCTCCCCTCACTTCCTGAAGCAAACAGTACTATTTTTACATATGTATTTCCTCACAGAATTCAGAAAATCAGAAATTATTTTAATTATTTTGCATACATTTCTATAATATGGAATATTAGCCTCTGATTACACTGGATCTCACTCTTCTTAATAAAACTCAAGAAATTGAAGTGGTTAAAGGTTGTAAGTGTTACAGGCTTAGGCTGTCTGTGGTCATTTCTAAAACTACCATTATGCCAAATTTGCACGTGCTCATGTTTGACTGTTCCCAGAATTATTACTACAGAGACCATTAAAGCCTTGCTGATGCTATAGGAAATATCACTATTCTGGAGATATATATATATGTTATACTAGCATAGGTTTTACAGCTTTTGGAGTTGGCAGATCAGTAGCACTGGACTAGGGTCCAACAGGGAACAAATTGCACTGTCAGCTGTTGGCTTGATTTGCATTTCACACTTCTCACTTGGTTCTCGGGTTCATCAGCATTCTTGGTGCTTTGTCAGAAGCCTGTTAAAGCCAAGGTAGAAGTATTTAGAGTACACAATTCATAAAACTTGCTTGAAAATAATCCACTGGAGTTGCTAGATTACAATAGTATCTGCCAGTGCTTTTGAAGACAAAATGTTTTGAAAGGATTGGTATATACGTATGCGTGCACACACACCTATTCTGTCTGAGCAATCAAAACTCCTGGTGTTTCAGAGCACATTAGGAACATAGGATTGGAGCTAAACATGTATATCTTCTGCTTGTATCCAACTGCTCTGAAGTCATTAACATATGTATCCTTACCCGGTGAGCTTGGACTCCTACAAGTGGCTGGACAGCACAGTTTAAAGCCTACACTGCACGTTGCACGTGTAGGGGTATGTTAGGTAACACCAAATGAGCTTATCTGCCTGTGTGGTACTGTGGAGAGAAAGTCACCCTGGCCTCAGAAACACAAGAGCTACGTGGCCAAAGCACCTCCAAACAAAAAGTTTAGCTTTTCTGAAGAGCTGCTGGTTGGAGCTCAGAGTGTCAGGTAGCTTGTCTGTAGATGAATTGGAGGTCCCTGCGCTGCTTTGTCCCAGGGAGCGGTGGTGGTGATGTGATTCTTGTAGTAGTATTCATAGCACCTTCTGATTTGAAGTTCAAAATAATTTCCAGAGACAGATAACAATGTTTACACTACTTGTTAAATGTTTCACTCTTCTGCTGAAGGCATGTCCTCTATTCTGGCCTCTCCCGGAGACTCTCCAATATCCTACATGTCTCCATTCTGTTATTGTGGTCTTCCCAGTTTAGGTTAGATAAAGGCACTGTAGAAAAAGGAACTGATTTCATTGCGATGTTCTCTCACAACTGGGTGAGACTGAGAAAAATAAAACACAGGCTAAGAACCATAAACAGCACAGTGGACTTCTACAGGCCCTGTGTACAGAGCTGATTTTTACCAAAGGAGCTCTGAAATGATCATCTTTGCTAGTGGGCAAACATAACCTCCCAGAAATATGAGCCTGAAATGCTGTGCTATTTCAGGTCACTGGCAAGGATAACATCATTCAACAGTAATGTTGACTTATTGGGGTACTTAGTAACGCATAGACATTTCTATAGTGCCAATCATCAGGGTGCTGAAGAGGGAACTTCTCATTCAGCATTTGTCTGAGGCCATTTCTGATAAGAAGAATAACTTTAGGATTATTATGAATGCACAAGTGATAAAGGAAAATTTCTACTACTGCACTATGCAACTGAGGCTGGCAAAGCGGAAATAGTAATTTAGTATGCTTTAATTTTATCAGTCTCTTCCCTTTCCACACTACCATGTTGCTCCAAAAAGAAGAAGGAAAAATAAAAAGCAGCTCTTTCTAATGGGCTACGGGTCCATTATATTAAGCATCACAAGGCTGGGGGCTGTGATCAGGTTATCTCAACAGATTACTGTACATCAGCTGATCCACAATACCTGTATATGGTTAAGACCTGTGTACAAGGTCTTAACCAATGACAAATGAAAAATAACATTATCTTTCAGCAAAGGAGGAGTACAGTGAGTCAAACTACTGCATGATTATGCAAGGGCTTAAAAAAACGCTACCTACATACAGAGGTGCTTACTGCAACTCACCTGATACCTGGTGACTTACTGCTTTGTGGTAGTGTCATCATCTGTCTGGCCCCATGTACTGTCAGGCCTTTGCATCATATTTTATTTTATGCCTCTAAAGGGCTGTACACAATGGGGTTGTAGTCCATATCATGTTTAGCATGATGTTCAGAAGTCAAACTTAAATATGGATATAATAATAAGGAAGACTTAAACTCAAAACCCAGATTTGTTTTCTTGTTTTATGGGAGGTTATATAAATGCCCACAGGTGCTGAAGAAGTGTGAAAAAATGAGACATGTTCTTTAAATATGGAGTTTTTAATGTTCTCAGCTACACAAATATAGCAGAAATAGAGCCAAAAGAATCGCTATAGTGTGTTATCAACTATTAGGGTGATATTCTTTGCTATTGCAGCTGTGTGCTTGGTGTCTGTGCACAGTACTTCTCTACAAATATAAGGAAGTCAGGGAAACTTGTTTTTTTTAACTGAAAAGTATATATATAAGAGAGTAAGGCTAAAGGTCTGTCTTCAAGTCTTTAAAACTTTCATTTCACTTGCCAATACCTGGCCATTTACAAATGGTAACTTGGTAACCATTGCAGCACCACATTCTTTTATTTTGGAAAAGCTGCTGATATATTTGCCTTTTACGCTATTTCATTTTGCCTGCACCTGTCCTATTGACTCAAAGGTGTGGGGTTTTTTCTTGTCATATTTTGATCTAAAATAATATATGTATATACATATATATATAGCACATAGGAAAGCAGGTATGTAAAGTGTAGGTTATCAATAGTGTAATTGTGAATCACCGTAAAATTAGTCAGCTCTTTTTAATCCTCAAAGCCTTTGATGTCTTGAAAATACTGTGAAAAGGTGCATATGCCATTATCATTACATGCTGGTTTTCTGCATTTCATAAATTAGTAAAAGAGAAGATTGCTTTAGAGCCAGGACAATGTTGTATTTCTTTGTATACATTTCTCTATAAGGAGAGTAAGCGTATGAATGAAACAGGTGAAGCAAATAAGCTACTGCATCTATGGGAGAAAATGGGTGAAATCTATTCTGAGTCATAGTTGAACCAGTTGAAATAAAACAGAGCTACAGTTACTCTCCCAAGATAACTGGGAGATTGCTCTGCAACTCACAGGAGAGGCAAAAGAAGGTGAGCATATGCTGAATGCGGTGGATCCCTTATTGATACCCTATTGGCCTGGAAAAGTAGGACCAGCCAATAGAGAAATGTTAAAACAATCTGCAAGGAAAAAGAGGAATGTTTAGAACATGAATTAAGGAACTGAGCAAATTAAAAGAAAAAAAAAAGCCACAAACCACTTTTCAGAGTCATTCTGCAAATCTCAGCAGGGAATGGTCTTTTTTATTGTTTTAAAAAAGATCAGAGCTGAAGAGGTGATAATGTAGTGCCAAAGCATTGGGGGACTTTCTTCAAAGGTGTTCAGCAGCTGCTCAACTGTGTAACTGGAATATGCAAGCGCTGTTGGAAAATGAAGTCAGGTATTTGAAAAGAGAATAAAATAAAGTGGAAGAACTCTGGAGTTCTTTGCTTGGGAGACTTCCAGAGACGAGGAGCTGCAGGATACACTTACTGCAGGGAGTGGTGACAGGGTAGTAAGAGAAAGAGGGAGCAGACACAAAAGCTACGTAAGAAAGGTGAAGCTGGTTCTGGGAAGATTGATGTGAATGACCAAGAGGTACAAAGTGAAATGTTTCATTGTGTTTCATCTGGTAGTGTAAAAACTTAAAGAAGTATTTTAACTCTTAAGGAGGATGTACCAGTACCAATTACCTGAAATTTCTCATAGAATTGCCACTTACTATGCACAAGCTCCCAGTCTCATACTGTGCAGTGCTTCTCTTTTTTTCTCCTTAATTTAATAAGTGTCCTTATTCAGGAATAGAATTGATTTTATAGAAGAAAAAAAATAATACAAAGCCCTTAAGTTAACCTTTTAATAGACATTAAAAGACTTTGTTAAAATGTAAATGTCCCATTAGAGTGAATGTCTTTAATAATTAAAAGAAATAAAATTGAAAATGTGCTAATATCACAATCATCTGGAAAACTTACAGCCGTGGTCCTGAGTATGAATGTGTGTGTGAAGTCCCCTTAGCCCTGCGCATGCTCAGGCACAGGAGTTTACAGGCAAATCCCAGCAAAAAAATCAGTCTCGGTCCTTAGTGGGAACAAGATGCTGTTCCCTGTGTCACAAATGCTTTTCACCCCTCTCCGGCTCTGATAAGGGAAGTCCTTGTCAGTCAGTCGGTTTGTTCTTGTCTTAATGATTCAGAGCCACTAAAACATGATGCAAAAAATCCCTCCATTAGAGGAAAAAAAGTTTCCTCCCTTGTTATAATTTGAGAAGACTCTTAGTATGAATGAGGTTTGGAAGAAGGAGATGCAGGGCTGGGCCTTGGCTTTTACAGCCAGAAAATCCTCATACCTCTTCCAAGTGACACTGCAAGACTTTCCATTTTGAAAGCCTAAAAGGAAAAATAGTGTTTAATTCTCATGGAGGTGAGGGAGGGGATGAAGAAAGAAAACTTGAGCTTTCTTCCTCCTCTTCTTGGTCTAAATCCCTTAGAAAAGGAGAGAACTGAATTTGGTGAAATAACTCATTTGGAATATCAATTATCCATCAAAGAGATGTCCCAGACTTACTGAGCTGTCAGGAGGCTTGTCACTGCCACATGCAAGCCTTCAGAAGTTACATCTGAGGAGGGAAGATGTTGTTAGAAATCTATCCCTCTATGACACACTGTCTCTGTTTCTTGCTAAAACAACTCTTAATTAGTTCATCTTCTTTTTTTTTTTTTTTTTTAAATATGCAGCACCAGGGAAAAATTGGAGTTAAATTTAATGTTGGAACTGATGACATCTCTATTGAAGAGATCAACGCAATCATTAATGATGGAAAATACCATGTAGTACGTTTCACAAGAAGTGGTGGCAATGCCACGTTACAGGTGGACAACTGGCCAGTTATCGAACGTTATCCAGCAGGTAAGGGCTTACACAAACGCTTGTGAGTAAGAGGGTGGGGGATGCGTGGACTTTGGCTCATTTTGCTTCTCTTCTAATACAGCATCAACTCCTTCACTGTGTTTTAGTAGCTAATTAAGTAGTTAAAGAGTCCTGAGCAATGTGCAGTTTATGATGATGGCATTTCCTAAGTGAGTTAAAAGCACAAATTCAAGTTATTACCGGAAGTGGAAAAATACAGTTACAAAGTCATGAAATAGTGGTTTTGTTTCTTGTTTTCATTTGTTTTTATTGGATTATTGTTTTAGGGGGAAAAAAAGGCTTTGACAAAAGCTACACAGTAAAGTGACTTCCAAATCGATCTCCAAGTGATGGGGTAAAACATTTACTGACGAAAAGGTTGTCTGTGTTCTTTTAATTACAAGTTGTTATTAAAGCAGTCTGAAGCTTATGAATTTAGCAGAAGTGTTTCAACAGGCATAAATCAAAAGGTGTATCAGTTATTTGTTGTACTACCAACCAACCAAATTAAGATGCCTTAACTTAAAATGAAAACAATAGGATATTATGCAAGTGATGCTGGTTACTTGAAAAGGACCGCTCATGTGAATGTAGAGTTGCCTTGATTGGACCCATATTTAATTTTATGCAAATGCCATGCACTGAAGATTACTGTGTTACTAATTTTATTCATTTTTAAAGGCAACAGGTTTTTCAGATACGCATTCCCCTTCTTATTGAATAGGACTACTGAGCCGTTAATGGTAACTTACAAATCTGCATGTTATCTGTTAACAATTGGTGTGTGTGTTTATATTATTAAACAAAAGGCAGCAAACCCAGACATGTAAGTGAAAGGTATTCTGGTTTGCATATTTGCTATTACATAAATGATAGTTCTGGTTTATCTGTTTAAAAGTAGAAAACTCTTCATTTTGTGGGTGGAGTGGGACGGGAGGTTATGTTTCACTAATAAGGAATGCATAAGCCATTCCCTGTACTAATTATTAGTATTTAGGGTTTGGGGGGGGGGGGGTTGGTTTGTTTGTTTTTGGTTTTTTAGTTGGTGTTTGAGTTGTAGTCCAGCTGTTCACCTGCTTTTTTAAAAAATAGAAATAATTTTAAAAATCCACAGGTGAAAAATCACCCTTCATATGATTTCTTGGAAATAATTTAAAATTAAAAATAAAAATGAGAGTATGCATTGCAAATGAAGTTATGTGTTGCAGGAGTTCTTAAAAAATCCTGTGTGCTAATGCATTATAGATGAGTGACAGTTCTGGCAGTTAGAAAAAATTAATGGCTTTAAGTTAGACACATTTCTGAGAGGTGATAAACTCTTGAGGGAAAGGAGGATACTGAATGAAGTATGTCCTGTGATCTTTCAGATATTCCTGTTTCCCTCTTACCTTCCTTGATTTCTAACTTTTGCAGTGTTTGGTAAATGGTAGCTGAAATAAGATGGCGGAAGCTGGGGAGGAGCGTGTCTTAGTTTGTTTTCAAGACTTATGTAGCAGAAAGGAAAAAAATAGGCTTTGGGGTTTGTTTTGTTTTGTTTCTTTTGTTTTTTACCTGAATGATGAGCATGAAAATATTTTTGTTTTTCTTCTCTGTTCTGCTTCTTCATGAAAATACAGAGTGGCTACACCAAGGACGAACTGCAGTTGAGTTCTGAAGATAGTGGCACACGGAACTTGTTTATACTGAACATAGATCAATTTAGAAAATAGAGTGATTTCCTTGTGATGGGATTAGTGGAGTGGAAGGAGGTTGGATGTTTTCTTTGAAAAAGGAAAACAAAAAAGTAGAGCTTCTTGAGCGTCTTTTAGCAATCCATGCACAAACTGCATTCAAAGGCATTTTCAGTTGCTTCATCAGCTGAGGTACACAGTCCCTTGGCTTGCTTTGTTGCTGGATCTTCCAAGACTGCTGTTGGCCTTTAATTTTCTTTGCCTTTCCCATAGTAATATTTTATGACTCCTGTATATCATAGCATCGCTTTTGAAATCCATCCCCTTCCTTTTCACCTTTCATCTCTTCTCCCCTCCCAGCACAAGAGCACCCCGCCATACCTTTCTCTTATGTTTCCATGCTGCTCCATCAGGTTTGGCACTCTTCATTTAAACCCTTTTTAAACACTACTTTCTTCACAGACTGGTGTTGATGTACTTTTTAGAAAACACACAGGCTTGTCCTGAAGACTATGCTGCCTTTGAGCAAGGTTGATACTGCTCTGAGGATATTAATGGCACCATGTTCAAAGCTACCACTGTCATTTCAGTTCTAAAAGTAGTATTTCTACAAGTGATGTCTTAAAGATATCAGACAACACAGTTTGGCAAATGCTGCTGTATCTCATTTAGATGTGCTTCTGCTGTTGCTGTTTTAGAGACTGACAGTAGTACCTGGCAGTAATGGTTAACCAGCTAACTTGCTCTTTGCTCATGTTTTGGATGGAGGACATGTTGCAGTTGTACTATATGGACCAAATTTGATCCTGTTTGCATGAGTGAGGGCTCATTAGCTTTCATTTCATTGCTAGAAAGAATATTCTTGTTTGCTTTGTGCCTGTTTTCTGAATTGTTTCTTTCTGCATAATCTCTTAATGTGCCTGCACCACTGTACCTAAGCACAGACTTAGGTCTCCTACTTCTGGGTTTTTTAAAATTAAGAATAGAAACAAGATTAGCAGCTTAATTAGTAAGTTTGCTCTTCTTAAATATGATGGATTTCCTTTTTTAAAAAATCAAATAATATTAAAAAAAATCAGTTGCGTGCCTAAAGCATACCAACTGATCAGTTCTCCTTTCTTTACACGGAAGGATTATACACTGAATTACATTTCTGGTTGGAGTTCTGACTGCAAGGCATTGCTTGTTTGTGATCGGTATCTTAAAATAGTGGGTGAAGATTTTCTGAGAGGAGTTTCTGTTCAGAGGCTCAGGATTTTCCAGTTTCATTGCCTGTGTAGCCTTCATACAGCCCCATCTAACTGCTGTAGATAATAGTACCCAAGGCCCAATAACAGTTGGTGTTGCATCACTTCCTAGGAGGATGCTGTGGGCACCCCTGTTGATACTCAAAGCAAGCATCTTTTTCAAAAGAGCTGTGGCTCTGATTGCCACAAGTCTGTGTGGGATTTGTAGGGAGTCTTAACTCAGTCCTGGGTCTCAGGAGCTGCACAGAGTTTAGTGCTCTTGCAAAGGATTTTCTAGCTGGTGTAGCACACATGAGTCTCTAATACTACTTTATGAGCAGCCGGAAAGGTAGACACCTTGCAAAAAGTATCATATGGCAATGCTCCATAGGGCTTTCATGGTTGCTTTGTGTGTTTTACCCTAGAGCTGCATAAGATGGAGAAATGACCCTGGAAGATGATTAAGATCTAGCATGTTTCTCTTGCACATCATTCTCCATCACACTAGACTCTAAAGTTTTGTTTTTTCTGGGCCAATGCACCTTCAGTTTGTATCTGAGTAGGTGTGAAATGAGAGAGCTGTAAAAGAAAAAGAGGTGGCGGTGGCCAATGGTAAAGGATGATTATCCTTGTAAAGGTGGCTCGTTGTTTTTTGGAGTACAGTGGGGAAAAATGTGGTTTAGTCCTAGACAAATGTGAAGATTTCAGTGTCCTGAAATGGCTGGATGATTTTCAGAAACAGAGGTTTAGATTTAGGTATGCATGTTCTTCCAGACTCCCATTGAAGTCTTTTTTTTATACTCCAAAGTTTCTCTCTTGCCATTTCTCTGAGTGCAATGCTAGAGCTATGAGGATGCATACTTCAATTTCTGCCCTTTATTAAATGTTTGTCCTGTTCTCCCATTTCCCCATTGTGTCAGTGGCTGGTGGGTAGCCCTATGATTGAGAATGGCCTATTGTAGTTTTTTGATAGCTGAATAAGATGCGCAGATCTGTACTGGATTTGTATATTCTATCTTTCTTAACTAAATTCAGTGTTATGCCTCTTTACTGAATGATTATCATCTCTCTGCACCTTCCCAAAGAACTTTAATATTTCACCTTGGCATCTTTTTCAGATAGTGATTTCCCACTAACTTATTTGGATGCAGCCTGATTTCCAATCATATTAAACAGGAATGAGAAAACTGCTGACTGTGCATTCAGAGTTCCTAATCAATAGACTAACCCCATTTTCCATGCACATCCTTTCTACTCCTTGTGGCTTATCTTGTCTGCTTCACGACTTAGTTTTAATTGCCCTTCCCGACTGGCTGGCTGCTGTTGTAGTGATGCGACTGCACCATAGTAGCAACTCCAGCTACTACTGTGAACAGGCTGCTCTTGTAACTTCAGTTAGGTAATAATTGTACACTGAAACGTAGATTTGCTAAGAATGCATTTATGATAGAAACCAAAGGACTTGTTAATTTGGGTCAAACTGAACTAACACTTATGGCCAAAGGAAAAACAAACTAATAGGAAATTGGTTTTAATAATGTCAAAATATTAATTTCAGTATTTTCTAAATAAAACGTTCTGACTTTTCATGTCAAGATTGCCCAGTGTTTATAGGGGATTCAGGTAATCTCAGAACAAAACATGTAATTTAATTTGAAACAACCTTTTCTTCCTTATCTGAAAGAAAATCTGTTTCAAATCAAATCAAATGGGTGGCAAAAAAATTCTTTCTCACAGCAGTGCTCATGACCATATTTATTTAACAAAAAAACCAATTTTCTCAATTTTCTAATTTTCCTTCCTCAGTAGTGAAGAGTGTGTATTTTAGCAGCCTGGGAAAGTATATTGGAACAAGCTAGGTGACTTTCTAAAGCCACAATAATCACCATTTATTGTGAAGGATTTTCAGAATCACTTTTTTGTGAATAACTCTACACTTTCTGCAGTCAAAGGGAGTTTGTGCAATGCTGATTCTTTTAAAAAACACAGTGCAACCAGTCATTTTACCAGTGGGAACATACTCTTCAGGACTTCCATCATAAATCAGACTGATGCAGGATTTTCTGGATATAAGATGATCTGTTAGATATTGGCCAACTGGTCTCTGGTTTCAAAGCTGTTCAGACTGCTGGGAATCCTCAGCAGTTCCTGGGACCCTGCAGCAGTCTGAGGTAGGAAAATATCTAAAACAAAGTCTTCCCAGTCGACGCTGGATCTCCGGTCAGCCTTAGAAAAGCATAACTTAGTTGCAGCTGTCCTCATGTACCCCATGGGTCAGCAGATTTTGTCAGACCATGTGTCTGACAGACCTAAATCTGACAGCATGAGCATCTCACACATGTTGCTCACACAAAAGAGATTGTCCAAAACACTGCCAGACTACTGGAACAGATGTATCTCTATGACTGGGGAGTATAAATTATGATCGAGCACACACACCAAAGAAGAACCTGTATGAGAGTCCATGTATGTTGGCAGAAGATGAAAGCACAGGCTGACATTACGGTTAGTGCCAAGTACCTCTGCCATATGGCAATTGGCAGCTGAAGCTCTTAGGACTTTGGTATAATACAGAATAATACCGCTCTGGGTTTTGGTTTTGGTTTTTTGCTTTATCACATAAGATTAAACATCTGAGAGCACACATGTTGTCTTAGGGACTTTCTCTGGATCTGTGGGCTAAAGGTTGTTATTGCAGAACACGCAAGGGCTAGGGGAAGGGGGCATCTCATTTAAATGCTTCTCTTGATCCTTGTTCTGGCAAATAGACAAAGTGTCTGCCATCTTTTCATGGGATACACCTGACTTCAGGATAAATACTAAGAGTTGGCTATTACCATATATCCTATTTAGGATAATTGCTATCCATTTGTCTTGGTTTTGTGTTCAGACTGACCATAAAATTAACAGGAGACATTTGTGTCAGTACATTTTTTTCTCCAGATTGGATTACTATTTCCCAAACAATCCATGAAGGTGTCTAACATGCATACCATTGGCTTAGAAATACCTTCCAAATTCAAGCCCCTACTGCAACTTCTAAAGAGGATCAAAGATCTGTTTCCCAGGGATAAGTGTAGCTGCCAGGAGAGATCTCAAACTCTTTCACAAACGTATCTTTGAATATTCTAATAAAATGGACAGAGAGCTTTTTATCACCACATCCATGCAAAATTGTAATGGTCAAGGTGAGGCAGGAGCCTAGCAATTAAATGGTCACTCAGTATTTGCCTTGCCTTGCATTTGTCATAGGGTAATTTTTCAAACCTCCCTGGCCACTGCTGTTAGGACATGGGATTTTCAGGATGTTTTCCACACTGAAATAATATAAGCCCCCTGACTCCTATGTATTTATTTATTTATTTGTACAGCACTACACCATCTTTACACTTGCTTCCTTCTTTGGATAAAAGAATACATCTTGGTTTTCTCTCATGTGCTTTCCTTTGCTGTGCTCAGAGTTTTGACACTCCTACAATCAGATCTGTCACCTTGGTAAATCAATCCCGATGGTGGACATAGAGGATATGAAGAACGCCCTCTTCTGATGAGCTGCAAAGCTCACAGACTTGGAGGAGTCCCTCATTACTTGGTGGGGGCAACGCTCCTAAAGACAAAATAAAGACTAACTTTCTGCCTAGGAGGGAAATGCAATGGAAAAGACTTAAGTTTTGTTCACAGCAATTAAGCTTCTGTGAAACAGATACTGCCCAATGTCTCCTATTTTGTATGTCATTTTACTGCTGTGAGAAACTAGCACTGCCAATGGAACAAGGACATCTCATAATACTTTACTTCCCTTGGAGATAACAGTGTTTGGAAGGAACAGGAGGACTTCTTAGGAACTCTCCATCTGGGAATATGTAGAAGATGAACTGTACAGTGCAAGTGAACACTTTATGTATAAATTTATGCCATATGTATAAAATCAGGCTACAGATGTGGGTCTAAAATATTTAGTCCATGGAATTAGTAAGAGGAGAAAGGGAGAAATACCAGCTAAGTCAATAGTTCCCTGGTTACCAAGTAAGGTGTCATCCTCCTAGTTTTGGAAAGCAGAATTCATCAATGTTCTTTATGGCCTTTCATGTGTCCATGGAGTCACGTCTCCCTGGGGTTCTGTTTATGCTGAGGTCTCTGTCCGGGAATGTCTGCTGGTAATTATTACAGTTAAAGCTACTCTGGTTTTATAGGAGATAATGGGGCATAAATATGAATGAGTTAATATTTTTTGGTTTTGTTTTTTTTTTTTATTTGTACCAAGTCTTTGACAAAGTTCCATATGTGAAAATATTCAGGAAGAAATTACATAACCCTGGTGGTAAAGGCAAAGTTCTTTCATGGATCAGACCCTGGCTTATAGAGAACAGAGGCACAGATTCCCACCTAGTGAAAATCAACACAGTAAATCCATCGATTTTCAATTGAAGTATGATAATTTAAACTCTGTTATATATTCCTTAACATTGATTTTTTAAAAAATAATTAAAAAAAAGTTAGAAACCATACATACTGGCTGGACTAGAGAAGATTTTGAGATAATTGACAAAGATTAGTTAATGAAGAACTAAAAAAAGAATGTACGCTTCCTTTGAAAGGCAATGAAGAAACAAAATAAGAAAATGAAAGATGAAAAATATTTAAAGAACAACAAAAAATATTTTAAAACAGCATTTAAAAACCCTGATTTTTTCCATTTATAAAATTTAAAAATTAAAAAAATTACTGTTTTGTGCAGTATCTGCTTTTTTTTCTAGTGAGACATTTTGTAAAATCTTCTTCATTAGCTTAAACAACCCTTTAATCTTATATAACGATCAAAGTATTTTTCATTCTTGTCCCAAAGTTAAAAAATCAACTTGCTCTGTTGAATAGGCATCATACAGTAAAAGAAAAGTTGATGTATGAAAGATAATCCACACAGGTAAGGTCATTTGAATTTTTATAGAAAATATTTTGAATTAATTGCACTGGCTCAAGACAAAGGTCTAACGCTGTAGACAACTCATGGATTGTTTTCATTAGCAGTCAAAAAACAAGTAAGAACTGAGAATATTTAGAATGCTAAACAAAATATTAATGGACTGTATTTAAATCAATGGTCCATTTCCCCTCTAAAGGATTAGTGTTGTTTGGGTTTTTTTTCTCATTCCCATTTCTTTTTTCCCCATATGTATTTAAAAGTTATGTTAGTGATAGAAGAGCTTAAGAAATGAGAAGGAAAAATGGACTGGGTCAAGTCTGCTTCTTTGCATAAATTGCTTCTCTGAGAGGGTAACTTAGAAGAAAACTCCTGCATTTAGAAATTTTCTTTCAGTTTTCAGTCCAAACACTTTACAGTTCATCTCACTTTGTTCTTGTATGTTTTTTTCACAAAATAGTTTTCTTATTTCTCTGCTCAGAATAGATTAAAAATTAATCTTAGTTACTGAGCCACAAACCAGCAGTCAAGTGATGGATGTAACTAGGCCAGCACGCTACCTTACCTTTGCCAACATGTAACTGCACAACTGATTTCTTGCATCTTTTTCGGATTCATACAGCTCTGACTACTCTTTGGCTATGACTAAATGTATTTTTCAGCAGGTGTCTAGGTCTCACTTTCAGTAGAATTTTATTGTTCATGTGCAAGATTGATGCTAACAGAAATGGTGATTTATTTTCCCGTTCTCTTTAGGTGAAACTCTGTTACAGTTTATCCAAAGTCAGTGATTTTTTTTTTTTTTTTTTTTTTTAAAAAAAAAGCACTCCTGCCCTTTGAGAGATTATGAAATTGTTCTATCCTGCTGTCCTCTTTAACTAAAGAGCCCAGAGCCTAGGTGATACCCAAATACGACGCTACAGTAAGTCTCTTTTCAAAAAGTGGTTTCAGTAAAGTTTCCCAAATCAGCTTTTTAATTTGACAGCTTATCAGGTTTTTCTGTCAGATAATGCTATATAATAATGCTTCTCTAAGTCTGCAGACAGATTTTCTTTTTTCCTTTATTTTTCATCTTGGATATCCTGGTGAAATACAAAGGCTCATCCCTTCTTAGACTTGATAGATCCTGTAATTAAATTCAGATCTTGATAAAATGTGTGGCACGGTTGTCATTACTTGATCACAGAACATACAACACCTTTCAGTTAAATACAGCAAGATGGCACAATGCATCTAGTTTAGAAGGGCAAAGTAAATGTCAAATGAGCAGTGATTCAGAAAAAGATGTTCTAAAGCACTGAAAGAAACAGATAATGTGCTCTTTTTTGTGTCTTATGGCAAAGGATGGTGCCCATACCTGCTTACCATAATTAGGCACAGGGTGATATGGAAATGGAATTTCTGAGGAAGACCACAAGCTGTGGGGATTCAAGTTAGAGGAAGAAAGTGGGAGTGAAAACAGATCTCAGAATGAGACATGGCAAATCTGTCACAGCTGGTCCCATTCACCTCTTCAGGAAGGCCATTTTCTATTAGCAATCCTGGTAAAAGACAGATCACAAAGGATGAAACATTGCCGATATGTAGGGATTCTTTTGTACACTTTTATTTGGTTTGACATGTTTTTCATGTAACCTGCAGTATCACAATTTATCCAATGTAGTAGGAGAAGTTCAAAGTGGAGGATTAATGTATTGTTGCTTAAAAAGAAAACGATTCAATCAAAGTCTTTACTAAGGAGTTTTAGCTACTCAGTAGTATCTTTAACAATACAGTGCTGAGATCTGTGATAGAATCAATGTCTTTAAAGATATTTGTCATCATTCTTTTCTTTCCCAGTGGCAGGACCATGCTGTCAATGCAAAATTTTGAACACCAGATTCCTTTCAGCCTGCCCTCTAGTAGGTTCATAGCTGTCTTGTTCAAGTTTACACAGGTCTTTACGTAACGTGCCACTCACTAAGCCAAACAAATATCCACTGACTTCAGTAAAATTACTTTTGTGTAACACTTAAGTAAATAAGCGTTGGTATGGTTGTGACTGTGCCCCTCACTTCAGATGCCTTACTTGATGGGCATATGTATGCATTTGCTCTAAGAGTGGTATTAATGCTGCTGGTGGCTGATAGAGCATGCGAGGGAAGAGTATGGTAGTGTACTTCTGCTGTGTGTTCCTTCTGCCATGCAGTTTGTTTCCATTAGCTTCTGGGGCAACCCTGAAGTCAGTCTGAAATGGGAGCCTTTCTCAGGACAGAACAAATCAATGCAGTGTTGAGCTTTCCAACCAGACAATCTATCATATGGAAAACAAAATTAATTTCTCTGCAGTGCTGTTGTGTTTTAGGTGCTTTTGGAAGGTGAGGTACTTTTTTATTTGGGGCACATTTGTGCATGTGTCCCCAGATATATTTTACAGGTGTTGTGAGATGTGACAGCAGAATAGTACTTTATGTCATCAGGATAAGAACTTCTATTAAACTAACTAATTCAGAAGCAGTAACTATAATTCATACTGCAGTGGGTAAAACACAATGTGCTCTGTCCTAGATATATTTCCAAGAGACTGAACCACATTAACCAGGTATCCAGGAGGACACAAATCATTGCTGTCTTGAACGTATGAGTATGTACATGCTTTAGACTCCCTTTCTCCCCTTTGTGCCATGTGAACACAGCAGAAAAGACATATACCCATCTCTTCATCCTGCAGTGTGCTTAGCTTTCTGCAGTCTTAAGCCCTGTTGGTTAAAAAAAGAAAACATGTTGAAACTGCAGTGTCCACACTTTTGAAATAACTTTTTCTTTAATGCTTTAGATTTGTGATTAATAGCATCTTGGTTGTAACCAGTTCTACGGAACTGTTGGATTATGTTGTGCATTTAAAAGTAAGTTCAGAGTTCAGAGTTCAGATTAAGTAAGAGTTACCTTGACGCTAGCAAGGTGTAGCTAAACCCAGAGAGTCTTTTTGCAGCCTATCCTACCTGTCAGAAAAAGACTGAAAAGCTTGTATGATTTATACAATCTAGAACCCTTATGAGTTTCACAAGAGTCAGATCCTGTAGAATACACAATTTCAAATAAATTTGAAGCAGAAATTGAGCATCCATCTCTGTATCAGAAGCACAAAACTTTGTGAACAACATCCTGATTTCAACCCCTTACAAGCAGAAGTTAACTGAATTAAAGGCAGTGAAATCATGTTTTTACAAATTGGTTTAATTGAGATGTGAATGGTTTATTTTCATCAGTGGACTATTTCTAAGGCATTAGATGACCCTCCTCGTGCAGCATCAAGTTTAGTGGACATTAAAAAATGGAATGAAATACAATGTTGTCAGGGTTAAGTATATATAAAGACAATTTCGATCTTCCTATTTTACAGAACTGATGGGCATTAATCAACTACTTGTTTAAAATTTTAAAATTACAGTTGCACAATAGGGAGAGAAGAATAAGCATGCCCTTTCTGAAAGAGGAAACAGTACTAGAAGTTTAACTGTAGCTGGGTATAGGGCTAAGTCTTGAAAACATGCTCTCACTTTCAGAGCGCAGCAATTGCCTCACAGCAATTTTCAGCCAAAGGATTCTGAGCATCTCACTTTAGGGTCCTAGTCCTGTAGTTCTCTCTCATGCAAATTCATATGTGTTTTTTGTCTGAACTAAAATACAAACTCAGACTGAAGACAGTGCTGTGGTTGCACCATCAATTCCAAAACGCTGTGGTAGGATAAGGTACACGTGAAGGATTTGGACAGAGACGTTTCAGGCTCAGTTTCAGGGTTCCTTCTCCTCTTTTTAACTTCTCTGATGCTCACAGGTATCCTGTGTATATAAATCATCCTTTATGAGCCAACTTACGATCCACAGAGGTGCAGCAGTGTTCGGTGTTACAGTGACTTTGGGGAGCCTGCACATCACAGCCACACATCTCATTGTCAATCCCAAAGTTGATGAATACTCTTCATAAAAGTGATAAGCAGTGAATATAGTTAATTTTTCATTAGTCAGCTTGAGATAACAACCTCAATATTGCATACAACAAAGAGTTATCAGTGAGGAGCATTCATTGACTGGAAACATGTGCAGTGGGGTTCTGTACTGGGCTTGAAAATATCTAACGCTTTCGTAAGTGCCCTGGAAGTCTGCATAAAGTCATTGCTGATGATGTGTGACTGTTATTTACCACTTTTTTTGTCTTTACAATAATGAGGGCAGGGCAAATGTGTGTGAATATGATCGCTTGGGAAGTCCGGAGGAGTTAAAGGAAGTTGCAGAAAGTACTGCTGCAGTGCTAAGTGCCAAGGTATGCGTTTAAGAGGAAGGAGTGAAGGTTATGGCAATGTAATGGAAATGTATAATTCTAAGAAGTCACTTGTGGGAGTCTCATCTTCAAGGTTGCTCCGTATGAAACATCATGTGATGCTGTGACAAAGGACTTTATAGAAATCGCTTTATGGGCACAAAAGGCTAGAATGTAAGAATTGGGGAGGATTTTACCACGCTTTACAGCACTTTGAAACCAGCTCTGGAACAGGTATCAAAGTCTATACTTGGTGTGTGTGGTTCTATGGTAAAAAAAATTGGTGCATGTGTAACAAGATCCCAAAAGAGGTGCTATCTCAACTGATTTATAGTGTCAAAAGGAAGACTATGCAGTGATTTGATTACAGTATAAGTGCTTTTAGGGGGAGAAAACACTAGATGCCTACAGTGCTCTTTAGCTGTTCCTAGAAAGCCGTAACCAGAACTAAGAAATTCATGCAAGAAATAGAGCACAATTTCAACAGTGAGCTTTGGAATTCACTGCTGAAGAGATTTTCCTCTACTGTGTGTCACCACGTTAGAAGAAGATATTTTCCTGGAGGACCTGCTTGAGCCCATTACACGTTATGAATTAACTGAAGAATAGCTTTATGGCTGAATACAGGATCAAGTTGGTCAATATTCATATCCTGTGATATGCAGATCAGATTATGCCTAATTATTACGAATGTATTATCAATATAAGAATAATGCCATGTTAGCATTGTGTTCATAATGTAAATATAACTATACCTTCCCAGGAATTAACCAAGTCAGAGCAGAAAAAAGAATGTTTCTGGGTATAATTTCTGTATCCAGAAACATTACTGTGCTAAACAACAGCTATACAATGCCTTAAACATGTCAGTCGTATTGCATTAAACTGAGAATACACTTGCAAAAGACCAGAAAGAGAATAGTGAAAATATTACCCCAATCTTAACGTATCATTCATCTTTCTCTTTCTCAGCTTTGTATATTTGTACATCCATAAACCCTTGTAGCTAGGAAAATGATTATTAGTTAGCTGCTTGCTTAGCCATTCTATCTGATATCTCACAGTTTGTTACATGTTTTTCTTCCAGTAGCTGACTTTAGTTAAGGAGCATTCTATGGAGTAAGCCTGCGTACAGCTTTTCCAGCTGAGCTGGAGGGATGAGGCATGTTGCAAGAATCTGTCAAAATAATCTGCTGTCTGTACACTTTCCTTATCTGCTGTTGCTCTGTGGATGTGAGCACCATGGGTGTTCTGTGCAGAAAACAAAACAGAACGTTACTCTAGTCTTCGTCAGAACCATGTTTTAGCCTTGTGCTTTATTGATGGTAACAATCCATCCTAGCAGTTAGACATATTTTAATCTTAATTGGATTTAGTTCAGCCTTAGCCATGAAAGTTTGTTTATAAATTCTAGTGTTCTACTTTGGAAGCAGCAGCAGATCCATGCACTTATTAATAAAAGCAAGGACAATAGGCAGTTTCCTTTTCCCATAATCTATTGATTCCATGGCAGTGCTTCCATGGGTGATAGCGGACAATGGATTTATGAAATTTTGTAGTCCTTCTTTCTTAAAGTCCTGAATTTTGACTTGAAAATATGCTTATTAAACTGGAAAGCAATTAATATTTTATTAGTAAGCCATCTGCAAGTTCTAGCTGGTAGTGTATTATCTGCTTAGAATCAGATGTTTATTTAATACTTAATCATTCTCAGTACCATCATTTAAAAAATAAAAATATTTTAATAGCGTATTGCATTATATTTTAATAATGCATTAGTGCTTTGTGTTAGAGAAGTTACTAGAATTCATAAAGCTGAAAAGATGATAATATCCTTTTCTAATTTCTTCAATGTAGTGGGTTTCAATATGTTTTAAAAGGTCAAGTGGTTTCCTGAGAAAAAATGGATGTGTAAATTGTGCTAGCAGAGCTATTTTCTTTCAAAAGTTGTTTTAACATTTCATAAGTGTTTCAAAGTAGAAGTTGAGTCTAATTCTTGGATATTGCATTAGTAAATGGATTTTTGTAAAAGAAAATGAAAAATTAAACATATTGATAGTTGACTAATGATTACATATTTCCTTGCAAATTCATATACACTTAAATAGTTCAATATTGATTGTTTTTTTATTCTGCTCAGATTAACTCTGAAAATTAAGCCGATAAATTTAGACCTACATGAACGTTAGCCACCAGCTTTGCATTGTCCATCTAAAATGTAGCCTTGCTAACTTTAAAACAGAGTAGGTCCTCATATGAAAGTGTGTTCTGGGCAAGAGCTTAAAGAATTGGGATATCTTGATTTAGCTGGTGCAGGTCAGATCCATGTGTGTTAGATCTGGCCTTGCAGTCGGTAGCTTTCTCCTCTAGTTGTCCAAGGCTACCTTGACACCAGCTGTCATCTGAAAACGTCCAAGAAGAGATCTGTAGCTTCAAAGGCTTTTTCAGACCATGACTTAGCAAGGCTCAATCAAATCGAGAATTGCTTCTGTGGGTGATGTTCAGCATGTCTTTAAGTGCTTCTGCAGAATAGGGTGCACTGAAATGGACTTTCCGTAGGAGTGGCTGGTGATGACACTGACAGCCTTTCTCACACCTATCCCACCTCACAGGCGCTTTATTCAGCAGTGGGTCTTTCTCCCATTTTTACGTGGAGAATACAAGAAGCCATGAAGCATAGATTTCAGGAAAGTGATAAATATGTTATGGTAACCATCTTTTCCCTCCCTTGAGAACTTCCTAAATCATAAAAGAAGGAAACTATAGAAGTTTTAGACATAGAAATTCAGAGCATTTGAGCAATGCGGTTTTCAATTTTTTTCAAAATCAAAATCTCAAAGCAAAATAAAATGTTCACTATAATTCTTAGTCTTCTCAGTTAGACTACACAAAAACCTGAGGTGAAACATAATCACAAGGGGAAAATACTTAGCTAATTGGAAACACTTTGCAGATTTTTAAAAAATTAGCTGTATTTCGTAAAAAGTTATAGTGACGTGCTACATATCACAGATTAATTTAAATGGAAAATATTAGCAAAGCTTTATTTTAATGTATAATTAGGGAATCAGATTATTTCACCTTTTAACAGATAAAACTAAAACACTGCTGGGAGTCTACCCACGGCCATTATGCCACTGCGTGGTGGACTGCTCATTATAGTTCTGCAGTCCTAAAGCACTCCTCTGCTTTTATCTCAGTGAGCATCTGTTTCTATTATTTACAGTTTCTGTTTCTGTGTCTTGCCAAAAGCATTAAAAAAAACCCTATGTGTACAAGTTTAAACCTTTCTATTTGAAATAGATTATTCTTTTATAGTTAAATGTCTGCAAGGCGTAAATACACAAATTGAAATGCCACTTTTAGACAGAACTGAAAGTCTGGAGCTTGCTTTGGCCAAGGGCTACTTTTTTTTTGCTGCACTGCTGACACAGAACAGATTTTTATCTCTTAAATGCCATTTTCTATCTGAATGGGTGCATTTAGTTTCTTCTGCTTGGCAAAGGCTGGTCCAAATAATGACCTCACTTTTGTTGTTTCCATTGGCTTGTGTTTAATCATGCATATGTCTAGGAGAATGAGCTGATGCAGCCTCGGCAGATGTAGTGAGTGTGACAAAGCACCTGTATGGTCCAGGACTTTGGGGCATAGTGGTGGTTAAATCTAGCATTTTCATGCTTTGTGAAAGAACATGAAATCAACATGTTTAATATTTGCAGTTGCGGTCAAGCTAGTTTCTGTGCTGTTGAGGGTTGATGCTGATTGCCTAGGATTTCTTATGGTTTTTTATGTCTTTGGTTATGTAATGATCATGAAATTATCATCACTGCACCTTGCATTGCCTCCAAACAGTCTGCTAGAGCAGTTCAATTGCAGTAGCTTTGGTGATCACAACTGAAGGCCAAACTCTAATTTCTCTTATAAATAACATAACCAAGAGCAGAATTTAACTCCAGATTTTTTTTTAATTGTTTCAGATAACTTTTCATGTTGCAAATTGCCCAGAAATAATATATGAAAAAAATATACGTAGAACTTCCCAAAGCCTTTCACTGACTACAATAAAATGCAAGGATACGAGCAATGACCTTTTGACAGTTTGTCCTATTTTGTCCTCGGAACTTGCAGTGTGACTAAACTTAATTAGGAGGCTTGTACAAGTTAATAAGATCTTTCTTATAGCTGGTTTCTACCTGAATACTTGATACTTATGGGGTTACAGACCAATAGAAATTTAAAATAAGAGCTGAGCACAATATTTTCCATTTGCCATTGTTCATTTATATAATGTATTATTTCTGTCAAGAGACATTCTAGATAGCAGCTCTTTGCTAACATGAAATGAAGATCATCCAGATTGCTACCTGGGCGAAAGTCAGAAGAACACATTCAGTAGTTCCTATCTCAGACCTCGTTATTTTTAGATACAGTAGGATTGAAATATTCTCCATTTTCCAGCTGTTGAAAGCCTATTGAATGAGAAACTGCTTACAGTCAACTTACGGTTAAATTTCTATACAAAAATTAACATTAAATGCTGTGCCATTACGATTTAGAAACAGTTTTACCTTGGAGAACTGCAAAATGTCACTCTTGGAGTGATGTGGGGCAAGGTACTGTACTTATAACAATTCATTTTTTTTTATACTTTAATCTTCCTCTTTAATGATTTCTGTCAATTTCCCTGCCTATTTTAGCAGTAGCCATACAATATTAGCTCCTTAAATGCTGCACAGGCAGTACAAAGGCTCCTTTTAAAACTCCAGATAACAAAATATGACCTTTAATTTATCAGACAAGTCCTATGTTTTCTTATCTCCTTCTTGTTGCTTTTCATCTTCTCTTGCTTGCTTTTGATATAATACAGAAATCTCTCAAAGTAAGCAATCCAACACTGCATAAATTGAGACAGATACTGCATTATAGTGAGGAAGTGAGAGTCAGGAAGAGCACACTCTTCATTTAATTACTAATTAATCCAGTGAAAAATAATCAAAAACAAAACAGGGCGGAAGGTAGTTGATTTGAAGTGAAGGTTCAGATCTCCCTGAGAGGTTAATGAGAGATCTCATTATTACAGTTTTACCCTGTAGAAAGTTGTAAACACATGATTTAGTTTGTTTAATATGCAAGCATGAAACAAGGAGCTTATAGGTGAACACAAGATGTTTTGGTACAGTCTGTAGTATCAGTCGGAATCATTTATTATGAATGGGAATCAACTGACACATACGTCTTCCAATAAATCTCATAATTGGATTCTTCTTTAAGGCCACCTAAGTTTTGCTTTGTGTTTAGCAGTGTTATAAGCCACTGATGAGATATTTCACTCTGCTATGAAGACTGCTGTCAGTCATTCTGTGAGCAGAATATCCTCTTGGGATACCTAATATTCATTATAAGGAAATTGGGAGTTCCTGTAGGGTGAAAAGGGCCATATTATGTCATAGTCATTTATTATGAACTCGCCAGGTTTGACACTTGAGAGTTTGGAGAAATCATACCTCATGGTGGTTTCTTTTTTTATAGGTTAGCTCTTCTGGAATAAGGTAAGGCACTGTGGAGTTGCACTTGTTACTTACTTGCTACAGGTTCTTTCTCTAACTTTAGAGTTTCTTTGCACTTTTATCTTCTCACCAAGCTGATGGTAAGGTTTGTTCAAGACGTCCAATGGGAAAAGATATGCATCCTAGAACTGTGTGTCTGCCTTCCCTTTGAACGCTGGAGGAGGCCCAAATCAGCCTTCTGGATATGTAACTCCTCGTAAAATAGTCTTACATTGTACCCTCCTCCATCTCTCCCAACTCATCATCCTGCACATTGTAACAGGTAGAGCTGGCATATTTTAGCAACAGAAAAAGACACACAGCTTTATCTGATCCATTCAGAACATTCTTATTCCTGGATCAAATACCAGAGAGCCAAGTCTGTAAGCACTCAGCAAAAATCTGGGTCGGAGCAGTGCCAGAGTCCTCTAGAAAAACACAGTGATTTACGGGGGTGACCCTGGACCTCTTGTCCTCTGCCCCATCCAACCCAGTCTCATGCTTGTATATCCTGGACCCATGATGTTGTGATGGAAAAAGTGATCAAAAAAGTGATCTTATGTTTGCAGGCATAAAGGCAAGCTTACTGATGGCTGCTGAGGACAAGATGCTTGCAGGTAATAGTAGGGCTATTTAGGAAGGCAGGATCAGATGATGGGATGTGTTGCAGGCTATTTAGGAGCTAAGTTTGTTAGGAGCAAGACTTGCTAGAGGTCTACAGTGGCAGGTTAAGTAAGATTATGCCCTAGCACACCCTACTCATCATGCATGGAAAGTCTGGGAACATACTTCTGGGTCTGCAGCGTACATGTGGGTGGGAAGCCCTAGCCTGAGTGACCTTTCTAAGTGGTCTTTGGTCAAACATAGCAATGTAGACATAGCCACTGAATTCCTTAGATAACAGTTAAAGACTATTTAAATTTGAATCTTAATATATCTTTAGAGAATGTCTGTATATTGGCTATTTGAAATGCATTACGGTCTGAATCTATTTTATTGTTAACATCAATTTATGTTGCAATTATGATGATACTGAAAGCAGCCACATATGGCCAGGACATGGAGCCAGTGTGAACACCAGCATTACAAATTACATGCAAGTCATGTAAAAGTTTGTGCTTGCAGTTGATAGCACTTAAAATATCACTCCCTCTTTTGCTGGGAAGAGGCAAGCTGCACGTGCAAAATCATCTGTTGTGCAAATTTTAGACCACAGCTATTGCATCTATAGTTTATTCCAACATTAATATATATATGTATACACAAATATGTGTGCACAGTAATAGATGATTCGAATGAACTTTAGTATGGGCCACTACTGAGATTGTGCTTTCGTTTCCTAGCCTGGCCATGTGAGACACTATGTGGACTGTTTGCCCCTGTACCACAGAGCTGCTGTGGCTTCCTCTCATGTTGTGCAGCTGACCCTTCAGTCAGGTTTTGTCCCTAACTGCATCTGGAGGAATGATATGGGTCTCTGCCTTCCTCTTGCGGATGTCAGGGGAGTCATGATTCAGAATAGCAGTGTCAAGATTATGATGAACAAAACTAGGGAGAGCAGGGTTTATACATGAAGATAGACCTTGTTTTCATCACTTTATTTATTTCCTTAGCAGATCACTGAGACTAACAAGGTGAATTTGTATTCTGTTAAAGGGTTTGTTTCAAAGAAAATATTCTCTAGTCTAGGTTGTTCTTCACAGACTCTCAATTTTCAACCTTCTTACTTATTCTCTTTCAAGGATGCTGCTATTTCACATCAATAACTGACACCTTTATTTCAGAGAACAAAATAGAATTACACTCCAGCACTGACAATATAATAAATCAGGAGGGATAAAATACACATTAGTGAAGTTCACATAGTTGGTTTGTCCCGGCTGACCTATAGATATAAAGGTATGATTAAAGTTTTTTTGGACTGCTTCTTCTCAATCTTGCCACAAGATTTAGCTCCGACTCAAAGATTTGACCTTTGCTGCTCCTCTCTGCTTACCTTGATTCTTTGGAATTATTGTTATTCCCTTGAAGCCTTTCTGCCCATACAGAATTAACACTGTGTTGTGACAAAATATTATCTATTTGGCAGAAGAATGAAGCCATCTAGAATTCAATCAGTTAGACAACGCCACAGTGCGCATCCTGAATGAATCATTCCTACCTAGCCTTTTTTAATCAAAGAAATCTCAGCCATATAACCAGGAAGTGTCATGCTGGATAGTCACATTGCTGTCTACAATTAAAGTTTAGGCATATCAGTTGTTTTTTACGAATTATGGTTGAAAAGCATGCCTGCCAGAGCACTTAATCTTTCAGATGGGTAACAGAAATAAAATCTCAAAGCCACAGGTTTATTTAGAGTATGAAAATATTTATTAACCTTCTGGGACGTGTTTTTACTGAAGAAGTTCCTTGTGGTTCACCATATTGGTAAAAACAAGCATAAATAAAGGAAACATGAAAAATGTGCATTGAATACTCCTGAGTAAAACAATATGTGGTGTTTATGTTTTCCCTATTGGGGGTAAGATTACCAGATGAATTAAACGTACATAGTTTTACTGAATTCAGTGGGGCTATCCAGATTTGTTGTAGCTGAGTGTATGACCCAAACCAGCTGTTTGGGATGAAGCAGTTATTAAAAAGATGTCTGGTTTTTATGATGTAATAATAGGGTGTTTGTTGCTTTTGATGTTGTTTCCGTTAATGCTATATATATATTTTTTTTTTAATGTAGTTCTTAAGTTACCTATGTGTCTATTATTTTCATCATTACTAAACCTATGCGTTCTCCTTGAAATTAAATCTGGCCAAGTTCCACACCATTTCCCCCTAGCCCTTCCATTTATATTATATACTAGAAGAATTTAAGCTAATGTAATAGTTGTCAAATGGAGATGCATTTGACAATGCACTTTTCCTCTGATGAGGGATAGGCTAATGTAATCAGCAATTATTTTTTTGTGTGACCTTTACAAATCAGATGGTTATTTCCTTGCTTTTAATTTGTATTTTGCTCCCAGTGGTGCGTAACTGCTGCAGTTAGTATAAAACATAATTTATAGATAAATCACATTATAATAGGGTGCAGTATTCTCAAAAAACATACATACTGCATGGACTTTTTAATGAACTAATTCAAAGAAATTTGTAAGCTGGCCAAGACTAAATTTATGCTGTTAATTCACAGAGGAGCTTCCACGATCATCATAGAGATGTCTTGGGGTAGCTGCCAAGTAGTGAAAGTGGAGGCAGCAATAAACCTTGTCTAGGATAAATCCTCTGTTAGTAATGGAATTACAGTAGAGAAATTCCACAGCATTAGGGATCCAGACTGGTGACTGCAGAAGGTGCTTCTACCAAAATCACCTAATTTACACCCACTGGTTGAATAAACAACATAGAGTTTAATGCTTTCCCAACATAGGCAGTTGTGAGCAGTGTTTCATTTTGATATGACTGTATGGTTCTTCTGAGGTCTAGAGAGCATTTGTTCATGAAAGGCATCCAGTGAGTAACAGTGGGTGAATGTGATGAGTGCCTGATGATCTACGTCCATGAGACTTCTTTCTATTGTGTTAATAGATTCCTTATGCCTGCAAACCTCTCCTGAATAATTCAGCTTTATCTTATAAATGACATAGAAGAATCCCGCCTACCCCCCCCTTTTTTTTTAATATAGATAACAAAAAAAAGAACCCAATACTCAACAGCAACAAAACCTCACAATTCATTGAAGTTAAGGAAACCTTTTGGAAATAGGATATTCTCTCACTTATTCAGTGAATCACCTGATAATGCCTCAATCAAAAAACTGTAGAAACATCTTATTGAAAAGCTAAACACAAGTGTTAAAAGTAACTGGCTGTCAGGGAATATAAATTATTAATTCACTGGTGTGTGTGTGTGTGTGTGTGTATATATATTTAATAGAAGATACAAATCCAGAACAGAAACATGGAGGATCACACTACTTATCTTTGTTCCCATGTTGATCACATGACATTTCTCTTGGTTTTCCTGTACTTCTCAAATTTCCATTTAGTCACAAGAAGTTTGTTTGTTGTAAATGAAGGAGGTCAGCATGAAGAGCAGTAATTTTAAAGATCATTACAGGAGAAAAAATTTTAAGACATTCTGTATTCTTAGAACACCACAAGAGTTATGTTCTGAAGCCTTTTATTCTAAATTTTCAGTTTCTTGGAAAAGTAGAAAAAGGAAAGTTTCAGTAAAATATTGTTTTACAGAGAATGTTTCTGAAAGTTGAGAATATAGCAAAATATACATATGAAAAAAGTATATATTTTTATATATACACCCATGCACTTTCTAATATTGACATGCATATAGAAGTTCACAGAGCATATTTGCCCAGAGAAGTTGTGGATGCCCCATCATTGGATGTGTTCAAGGTCGGGTTGAATGGGCTTTGAGCAACCTGGTCTAGTGAAAGATGACCCTGCTGCCCATGGTGGGGGGGGTTGGAGTAGATGATCTTTAAATGTCCCTTCCAATGCAAACCATTCTATGATTCTACATTGGAAAGTGAATAGGAGAAGTACATCCTCTCAAAAGAAAATAGATCAACTTTTGGCATAGTGAACTATGTCCGTGATAAACCAAATGAGGGAGACATAAAACATGGAAAGTAGCAGTTCATGTCACTGCAGAATAAGTATCTGCATGAAACCACCATGGTTTTTGGCACAGAACCTGATGCCCTTGCCAATTCTGAGGGCTATGGTACTGATTCTTCCCTGCAAGCCTGTTATGGCTTGTGATGCTGATAGTGGGGATAATTGCCTGACAAACTAGAACATTGATCATCTGAATTTGGATAATAATTTGGTTTGATAATTAGCAGTAGGATCCTTCTAGCTTAAGCAAATTAATTTCGGAGCACTACGTGGGCTACTGCATCCTGTACTTATATTTCCTCTGCAGATACAGGACTTGGTTTGTTGGTGGGTTTTGAAGTCAAAGATAGTATGCACATTTGAGCTGGAAGATTGACTTTGGATTCGGACCTAAATTAGGAATGACTGCTTTTTACTCATCTGGCTTTTCTTATCTCTCAGGTTCTTTACTAATATGAACCAATACAATGGAAGCAAAAGGTATTGTTGGTCTAAAATACTACTGCCACCAAAAACCTATACATTGAAGGAAATATCTAGGTTTACCAGTCTCCTAAGAAAAGTTTTAAGTAGAAGACATGGTTTTCTGAGGGATCACACCTATATCATTCAAACACAAAAAGCTGTAATTAGAAATCAATATTTAAAGTTATTTGCTAATTATTCCTTGTGTGATATTTTTCTGACTGTACCAGCCTTATTTTATCTCATTGTTTTATTTAAAGAAGTAAAAGATTTCTGCACAAACTGAGAATAGGTATGGTTTGCAAATATGACACGTTTGTGTTTTGCATTGCTGAGTTCTGGTTAGTTCTTAATTTATGAAGCCCCGCTACAGACGGCCTCTCACTAAATTTTAAAGTGCTTCCATGTTTCAGAACCAGGCTACCTTTCAGCAAGTCACTTTTGTCAAAGCCTTGGTGTTCCTTCAAGACGTAGTCAACGTGTCCTATGAGATTGTACAAACAGTGAATACCCTGGTCTGTTCTGTACCATATATCTGAATCTCTGGATATTTATTGAAATGAAGCAAATAAGAATGTATTTCTTCTGACTAGGAAATAAGTTACAGCAGGTCTATTTCTAGACGGCAGAAGTAAGTGTGCCTTAGATGGTGATTAAGAGTTGTGTTCTTCTTCTTCTTCTTTAAATGACTAACCTGGAGTGAGACGTTGGATGTCTTTTGAAAACTTAAACCTGTTTCACCTGAACATGTTTAACTAGTTAATAAGAAACATCAAAAAAGACAAAACCCTGAGGTCAATGATCATTTTTTGTAAAGCCATTCGATGATGTTTAAATTTGTTTTTTGGGTCTGTCTATAACATAAGTTTAATAACCTAGCTCAAATGCAGATTTCTAATTTTCAATTAACATAGGAATAATTTTGTTTGCTAAAATAAAATAAATGAATGAATGAAAAGTCTGAACCATGAAATGTTCTAGGTAGCACTTTTTAAAATTCCAAATTTCAAAAAATCATGTGGCAACTGTATAGCTCAAGCTTTAAGTATTAACTTTTAACCTTTGACCTTACAGATTTTAACCAATGAAATGTCTCTTTAAACTTTAAAGGAAACAATGATAACGAGCGCCTGGCGATTGCTAGACAGCGAATTCCATATCGACTTGGTCGAGTAGTTGATGAATGGCTACTCGACAAAGGTAAAAAACATTGATTAAAACTTCAAATAAAAAAATAATTTGAACATAACCAAGTAGTACTTCATTGTAACACTAATAAACATAAAAAATAAATTTCAGTAAAACTAAATTAAAAACAAATTTAAAAAAGTAAAATATAGAGTAATATTTGCATACCTTGTATAATAATTTCTATACATTTCTAGAAGTACCAGCTGTTTAATAATCTTACCCTGTTAACTTAAGGTTAAAGGGACTGTTAAATATAATCCACTAACTCAATCTATGAAGGTACTCATAGCAAACATTAACCAAAAATTATAAATCATTCATAGATTATATTACATGTTCCAGCATCTAAATTATTAACTAAAAATATATGTAGTTATGATATCTTCATTATGGTCCTGAAAAAAAATTTGTTTAAACTGTAGGTATCTTAAATAGTGGGCAATATGAATTGCCAATCAAAATGAAGTCCCTTTAACGTTTGCAACCTTCTAAGGGGATTTTGGAACAAACACTAATTAAAACAGAACTTAAAGTTGTGTGCATGCTTTTTGTGAGCAGAAACCAATCTGCTAAAGTGACTATTCTATTTACTAAGAGTGGTACTGTTGCTGAGGATTTCTCTGTTTAATGGAAATGTGCCATGATTTCTCCATTGGTATGTGTATCATTTCTGAAGCCGCTTTTACATCTAAAATCTTTTATTTTAATTGATAGCCTTGCTGAAAGCCAATCAGACATCTATTTTTGAATCTGCCTCTGAGATACTCAGTGTGAACCATGTGTTTCTTTTCAGTGTGGATGTTGAAGGAAATGAACATTTAAATACAAAAAGGAAACATTTAATTAAAAATGTAAATATTCACTTTTATAGAGATATGACAGATTACTGCATAACACATTCTTTAAAATTCAGTGGACCTAGTAACTTGTTGGCATATATATAAACTCTCTCTGTGTGTATATACATATTTGTATATGTCTATACATACATAAACTGACATGTACAGACTTAAAGCTATAGGCCCTATGCTGTATTGCGTGGAAAAAACTTTGAAATGTTGGCAGACTTGAAGAAAAAGTAATCTTAAGGAATTAGAGACCTGACATTCTTGACACACACCAAAAAGCTTAACACTGCTTTCAGGTAAAAGGGAGAGGGGTATCATTTGTAGTACTAAACATGTTTGCAAATATATTTGATTGGCCTTTTAGCAAAAAGAAAAAAAAATAATCCCAAAACGTCGTAAATTAAGAAAAATGCAAATGCTCTCAAAATTTATGCATTTCATGGACACCTCATTAAAAAGCAATGAATTATGAGTCAAATCCTTTTCTTATAGTTTATTGCTCTCATTATTCACCCCATGAAAATCTGTTATCACTTGTGTAAAGTGTAGTGTTCACAGTCAACATTTTTGCATGTATATAATATTATCTTCACAGGGCGTCAGCTCACAATCTTCAATAGCCAAGCAACCATAAAAATTGGAGGCAAGGAACGTGGCCATCCTTTCCAAGGCCAGCTCTCTGGTCTTTACTACAATGGCTTGAAAGTTCTGAATATGGCAGCAGAAAATGATGCCAACATCGTGATAGAAGGAAACGTGAGACTTGTTGGTGAAGTGCCTTCCTCTATGACAACTGAGTCCACAGCCACAGCGATGCAGTCTGAGATGTCCACGTCAGTTATGGAAACAACCACCACTTTGGCCACGAGCACCGCTAGAAGAGGAAAGACCCCAACAAAAGAACCTATTGGTCAGGTTAGTCGGCTTCCTCGCCTTTTGCAAATATTTTCCCATCGAGTGTGGTTTCCTATATCGCGTTCACTCTGCAGATGAAATTGTTCCTGTTCAAGAAATGCATGAAGTACAGATAAAAGTTCTGTACCGTACATGGCTCATGGATGCGATGCTGATCAGCATTTAGAGGGAAAGTAAGGACTTTACTGTTCTTCTAAATTAGGCAAACTTACCAGTTCAGATATTTCTTGTACTAAGTTTCATTGCCATGTCATCCGTCTTCATAGTGGTGTATATTTTTAAATACTCTTTCTTCCTCTGATGACTTACATCGATTATTTTCAGTGTAGGAATGAAGGATGTCTGGTATTAGAGATAATGAAATGAAGTGGTGACTTTATCCATGAGATAGAGAAAAGGGACCCAGTTTGAAAAGGGAACAGGAAGGAGGTGTGAAGACAAAAAGTTGGAAGAGGCTGGAAAAGAAGGAATTGGCAGTTTTTCTAGTCCCACGATTGATCATCATCTTGGGCAGAATTTCTCATTAAGAGGCAGTGGCAGCAGAGGGGATTAAGAGCACTCTGCACCCTGGGAGACGCAGGCTCCAAGTCAGAGGCTGTTGTTTACTGTTTGTTGAGGTTATTTGCATCTCATGAATTTAGTGATATATTTAGTAGCTTTCAGGTTTTGTCAGGATCTCTATTTAATATGTGGGGGAATTTAATTGTTGGGAAAAGGAGGGAGAAAAAACAGGTGAGTGAATTAAGCACCTTCATCTTATGGATACCCTGAGAAAGAGCATTCAAACTTTGTGCTTTAAAAGCCTAAAACTTACTAGGACATTTCTGTGGCAGAGAAGATTCTTTTATATTTGTTCTGCCTAAAAAAAAAACCAAAACCAACCAACCAAACAAAAAAAGGTACAGTGGTAAAAGCTTCTCCTATGTTCACTTGGTTCACATGCTTGCTTGTGCGCCCACTGTGCTGTCAAGCCATGGCAGCTGCACTCTGAGATCCAGAAGTAGGACAAGGAGCAAAGAAAGTGTCATGAGCCATAGGGAGGAACAGGAGCATGATGTGATGAATGAGGTTAATTTTCTCAAGAATGGGGGAGAACATGCTGATTAGACTGGGAGGATGAGGTGAAGTTGCCTGTTCTCTGTGTGAGACCTCAACTCATAGTTGGAATTTGATTGGGGCATCAAACTTAACACTTCGGCTTTTCTGTCTGTAGTGTTTTGGTATACTTTATACTACAGATTGAAAACTACAGTGATGTAAAAGTAAAAATTGTTATTTTGTATAAGGAAGCAGAACATTTAAGTTAAAAGTGAGCTTTTAAACTAACATTTTGACTTGTATATTCAAATACACACAGGTTTTATGCATTTTCCTTGTTTATTTAAAGTGCATGAGAATCCAAAGGGGATAAAAAAGGGGCCAGTAAAACCCACTGGAGATACATGGAACCAGCTGCCTCCAAAAAATGGCACCCATTGTAGATCATAGGTTGCAGGTCTTCTAATGATTATTGTGGTAAACTACAGTGGTTTTTATTAAATAGGCAATAAATTTTCTTTGTTGTTAAATAGTATCTCCCACTTTATTATCCAACTAGTCTGATCTCAGTATTTTGCAGCAATGAAATGTAAGACCTCATCAAATTTGCAGAGAGGAAGATCTACATCTAAAAGTGCAGGACATCCTCATAGCATGGAAGAATTTGGGCTAAATTAATGTTACTAAATTAAAATTAAACTAAGTTAAATTCTTCTAACAGTTCCCAGCATGCTTTTGGCCTCTGCCACTCTCTCAGGTAACTCCCAGTCACAATTTGGGAGGAAGAACATCATAGGGAGCATTCCCAGTTGGCACCTTGCATCATTTGTGGGCAATGGGAGTTTTCTGGTATAGTTGCTTTGCCAGTTGGCCTCAGCCTCCAGGAACATTCCCCAGTATGATTTACTCACTTGTTTGGACATCTAGCCACTAAAATTTTTCTTTTTGAGGTGTTTCAATGGCATCTTTGGGGAAGAAAAAGTTTCTTAAGCTAACAAATATGGTGAGGTATAATTTTTTTCTGAAGAGGGGAAAGAGAGAATTAGGCAAAAAGATCTTTCACAGATCTTCTGTTTCTAGACTGTGGTGCCTGAAATAAGCTGTGGCCCTTACTGGCTTTATCAGAGCATAATTTATTTAGAGCACCTCACTGCCACTGGATCAGGGTGACCTCAGTGCAACTGTGCCATTCCCTTGTCCCCTCCTAGCTGAGCTGGCTACACCACAATGCTGTCAGCACCTGCTCTTTCATGTCCCACCATCACGAGCCTTAGGCAGGCTACAGGAGCATCCAGAGGTGCACAGCATCTTGCCAAAGTGTGTTGTGAAGGTTTAGATCAACCTCCCTCACCTATTAGCCTGGCTGATGCAAGTCCTTGATGGAGGCCATTTGAAACAACTTGGCAGGAACACTTCTGGATCTAAGAGCCTGAAATCAACATTCCTGAGGAAAGTTTTCAGTGTTAATGCCATTACAGCACATGGCATCCTACGTCTATAACTGAGCCCTTCTTGTCATTAATAATACACAGCAGTTTACTTCAGTTATGTCTAAACATGCTGCCTGGTAGGATCTGTGTTGTCATTACAACCACACACTTTATTAGTCAGGGGCTGCACTAGAATGCAGTTTGCAATCAGGCCTGTGATATGATTTGAAGAGATTGATAACATCCCAAAGTCAAAGCTGAAATTTGTCTGCAGGATGCTATGTTATTCATGCAACAAACTCAGACCTAATAAATCAAATTAAGGATATAATTTCTTCTCTTCATTAATATCTCTTTTCTTATTCTACCTGCACATACTAATTTCTGTGCTAGTGACCCACAGGACTCCCACAGGTCTATCCTGCAGGGTGCTGAGTAATCACTTTCCATCTTGATGTCACTGGGGGATGAAGGCACTCACCATCTCATGGAAAATCTACTTTTAATTTCTGTATTCCCTTTCATTTTTGTCATTTACATTTTTTCTGATTTTTATTTATGTATAACCTCTGCAAGAGTGTCAACTACATTGACATACTGTAATGCACAAGAAAAGTTACCTTCCTAGCATTAATTAGGTTACTGAAGAAAATATGCAGCTGAACAGCAATTGCTAATGAAAAAACCTTACATTATTGCAAACCAGTGCATGTCTGAAATAGAATAGAAGCAAATGATCTAATCAGTCAGAGATTGTTTGCTCCATTTGCAGAGGTATTGAATTCAATTAAAGATTACAATACTTAAAGAAGATAGTTTAAATCTCTATTTATAGGAAATGTCCTTTTAAAAAAATCTACAATGTTAGTGCTTAAATTGATGGAGTGTGTGCTTTTCAGCAGATATCTAACTAATGCAATATAAGATACAAGCTAGACATGATACTTCCAGAAACTATGCTGAACACTGTTGTGCATGATTTTAGACAAATGAGGTTTTAGCACGTTTGAAAAAAAAATGCTTTTTGTTATTGACTCTGCTCTAAATGAAGGTTTCCCTACTTGGAGGCTGTGTCATATTTTAACAATGGGTGTTTTGGTGATGACAGACATCTTAATTATTATACTTGTAAATGTAGATTTTTCAAAGGGGAGAAAGGTACTGAAAGCCTATTGAATGTCAATGATAGGTGAACACCTCAATTTCTTCAGCGCCTTAAAAATCCCACCCACCCCCCTCTCTTTGATTATAATGGCATCTGGAGCTGTCAGCCTTCGTGCAAGGCACTGCATAAACACATAGGAAATGACAGCCCCTGCCTCAAATAGCTTACAGAATAAACAAAAGGTATCAGGTAAGGAGGGAAAAAAAGAGAAATTAAGAGGTAGGAGGAAGAGGGAAATAAAGAAAGCATTGCACTGTTTCAGTGTTAACAAGCAACATACAGATTTGCAGCCATCATGGGAGGGATAGTTTACTGCCTGTTTTTTGATCCAGGCTCTTCAGATAGCAGCCCCCGAGCTACAGCTGTCCTGTAGGATCACCATGTAGCTTACGGTAGACTCTGGAGCAGGCAATTTAAGGACTGGGCTGCCCAGTTTACCCCAGTTGGGCAGTTGGTACAAAATTGGCACCAGTTGGGTGGTCAATGAGAGTTTTTCTCTACTTTGCTCCTCACTTTGCCATTGACATTCAGGGGAACCCATGGCCACAAGCGCAGGAGCTAAGGACTGTGGGTGAGGTCCTTTGCTCTCCTCACGCTGGATGGGAGGAAGCTCAAAATTTTGCATACCTTTATGAACATGAAAAGAAATCCCCATTACGTGTTATAAGAACAGGACTTCCGTTAAGTGAAAATATGCAGCTACGTGTTGCTAACTTTTGGTGAGCTGTAAGTATGCACTGTGGCTCAGAAATGATTAATTTGGTCTAAGAATATCATTCTCTTTATGAAGTTATTCAGCAAAATGATGCAGTTAAGTTCTTTATTCTTCTTCTCTTTTATTTTTGACACTTTTAAAAAGTCTCATTTGCAAGTTTTCCTATTCAATCATGAAGGCCATAAACTACTTCTAAAATTGAAAATAAAGGAGATTCACATGTTGTATAACACCAGGAGCCGGAATGTTAAGCAAAACATCAAGTACTGCAAGGCTTGCAATAAAAATTGCAAGAGTTGGCAGAAGCAGAAAGGTTTCAAAAGGACTTTGAGTACAGGTTTTGCTTGAATTAGGATAGCACAATCAGGCCTTTGGTATGTCTTTGGCATGGCTTTGTGGATCTGTATTAACTGGAAATCGTAAATGAAGTGATAGTAAATCAAGAATAATATGCTCATTTCTCATCCATTTCTAAGGATTTGATTATGACAGCCCAACCCCAGAGCAGATTCTGCTCTCATGTGTTGGAAACCATTTCTGAAAGTTGTGTGCAAAACAGCTTTTTTTTATTTTTCATAAGGGATTCTAGCAATCCTCTTTGTTCTCATCAGAGTGGGCTCTTATCAATAACACTAAGACACTTAACCAGCGATTGCAATATACTGTGAGATGATTGCATGTTTTGGAACAATAGGCACTGATTTTTGGTCAAGCAGAATTAAATTGACTTCGTATTAAATTGATAAGCTGAAATTTGGTCAGTTGCCTTGGAGGGCATACATCAGGTGAAGGGTATGTTGCTTTACTTGTATTGAAGCAGCAGATTTAAATGGTATTCATTGTAGCAGGGACAATGACAGGCTTGGCTCAGCGTCTTCACCTGCCAAATAAAAACAAGCATTTGAAAAGGACAGGGATTTTTTCCATGGAAAGAGTTCAATTTTAAGAATGGTAGTTGAGTACATGATCTTTACACAGGATAGTAGATATGAATATATTTTTTGAAGACACACTAACCATTAAATCAATGTAGTTAATAGGAGGAAGAGTATTTTCCACCCTTCTCGGTTTAAAATTATCCACTGGTGGTTTGTAGTGCCTGTTCTTTTACACAGGGGCTGGGTTCTTTCCATGCCTCTGCGCTGCTGCCACTTCTTCCTCTGGACATTCGTACCAACCAGTCCACAGTTCATCATTCCCCAGTAGGCAAAGCTCTTCCCCAGGGGTTTGGTAGATCACAAGGATTTGACTCAACAGAGGCTCACTAGTATAAAATGAATCCCATAGCTTCCAGCATCATAGGGCTCAGCACTCACACATGCCTGCTAGATCACAGAACCTGGGGAATTCAAGTGTTAAGGACAAATCTCATTTGCACTAGGATCTCTATGCAAATATGGTAGTCGTGGAAGTGCTCACATTTTAATTGCAGGTAGAAGAACACTAGCTAGGTGCATGAAACCCACGCCCTTTTTTTCACCCACGCCGTTTTTTTTTTTGTTGTTTAAACTATCAGACTATGCTTTTTTAGTTTCTTCTAAACATTTTTGATAATTCGATTGATTATTTAAAAACATAATTGTTTGTTAATACTGTCATGGTTTAGCCCCAGTCAGCAACTAAGCACCACACAGCCACTCGCTCACTCCCCCCACCCCAGTGGGGTGGAGGAGAGAATTGGAAGGGCCAAAGTAAGAAAACTTGTGGCTTGAGATAAGAACAGTTCAATAATTAAAATAAAACAGTAATAGTAATAATAACAATAATAATATAATGAAAAAGAAAATAATGTGTGAGAGAGAGAGGCAAAATCTCAGGAGAAGGGGGAAAAACCAAACAAACAACAAGTGATGCAACCGCTCACCACCCGCTAACCAACACCACCAGTCCCCGAGCTGCAATTGCTGCTTCCCCCAGCCAACTCCCCAGTTAATGTACTGGGCATGACGTCATATGATATGGAATATCCCTTTGGCCAGTTTGGATCAGCTGTCTTGGCTGTGCCCCCTCCCCTCCCGGCTTCTTGTGCATGTGGCAGAGCATGGGAAGCTGGAAAAGTCCTTGACTAGTATAGGCACTGCTTAGCAACAACTAAAACATCAGTGTGTTATTGACATTATTCTCATACTAAATCCAAAACACACCACTATACCAGCTACAGTGAAGAAAATTAACTCTATCCCAGCCAAAACCATGACAAATACTGACACTCAACTAGGATCTCTAAAAAATTAAAATAGGATACCATGAACACTAAAATTTTCTAGCTATGTTTTAGTATTTGCTACCCAATCACATCTGACTTTCTCATTCTCCTGCAAAGTATCTGCATATTGATTATTGGCTCTTCAGTTGGAGCATTGAAGTTATATAAATTGGGTGGCTCGAGAAATGCAGCTTTCAGCACACCTGCATGTTGGGTTGGCTGATTGGTTTGTTGTTTTCAAGTATGACTTATGTGATCTCATGGTTGTCTGTCTGTGTCTCTTAATAAATATTGAATCCCTCAACCAATTCAGTGAAAACTTCATTGGCAGAAAGATTTCAAGGGCATTAAGCTCACAGAGAAGCCAAATTACATGAGTTCTGTTGCCATCCTGGTTTTCTGTTGCATATTGCAGAGCTGTGTTTTCCCTCATTTTATGTTTAAAAAGCAAAGATTAAGAAGAAAAACAAAGTGAATGTGTGCTTAGGATGAGGTTTTCAAAAGTTTCCTCAAATTCATTAATGTTTCTATATCACTTCAATGTTTTTGAAAATCTTATCTAAGACAGTTCTATATATAGATACTATATCAGAGTATCCTTAATGTGTAACTTAGTTACTTAAGAAATACACTTTTGTGCATGCAGCCTTGCCATTGAACTCCTAAATAATAGTGATTGTCATTAGCTTTATAGTCTAGAGAATTTATTTGTGTCCAGCTCAGAGAATAAGACTTGCTGTTAGTTGTTTTTAGCATTTGTTAGAGATGAAAGGTTTATACAGGCAGTTTGTAGGATACTGGGCCACCAAAGGCAAATCTTGACCAGTTGCTTGAGAAACTACAGGCAAAAAAATGCCTGGTCCTGATCAGCAATACTTCACATCTGTTGCACGATGCAGTCCAGAGAAGACTGACGTGGGCTGCTTTGTCTTTAGCTCTGCTGTGGATTAGCTTCAAAAGGCAACATCCAGCCTGGTATGATGTGTTTTGGTCAGGAGACATGCTGCAAAGCCTAGCCTTTCACAGGTTTTACCTGAGAAGGAGCAGCATGGAGGGGATCTTCTCCATTTCACTCTGTGAATTGTTATTCTGACTTGGCAACAGTTTTAAAGAATTAATGGAAACTTGGAAGTTTCTCACACTGGCACCCCTCCATTGACATCCTTTGTTGTTGTTCAGTGTGAAAGCTGACTGGGATAGGTTTCCAGCCCCTCAAAAAGGAAGTCAAACTATGCAATTTCCATTAAGCCAGTGGGATATGTCTAAAACCTTGAGCATTGCTTTGAAAATACCCCCTACAGTGTGTACGCATGGGGTGGGGTGGGGGTGGGGAGTTTGTAAATTAAATTACAACATTGTTAGTATCCAAAGAACCTCAAGACACTTGTCTAAAATGCTGATTAATTGGCTGCAAATCAAAGTTTCTTTTTAAGTTCAATTCAGGGAAAAAAGGATCTGAGGCCACTTGCAGCTTCGATTTTGTTGTTCTTTCACGTTCAAATGACCAAGCTCATTTATTACAAAGTTTGCTTTATTATGTGTTGTTCTTTTTTAAACCCAGATTGGTGTTATCCAGTCTCAAATTCCAGCTCATTGCATTTTTTAAATATAGCGAATTCTAATTTTCAAGTAGAGCAAACATTATCTTGATACTAGCATTTTTTCATAGCATGCTGCTTTTCTTTTCTCCTAATATGTTGCTTGTGTCACGTTAGCGCTGAAATATTTCTAAAACATCCCTTTGCATAATGTGAAACATGGTTTCTAATGGTTGCTGAGTAAAGTCACCCCCAAATTTAGCCAGAGGTTTGTTGTTGGAGAAATATTTCCCCCATTTCCACAGGCTTTCTTCCAACTGCTTTCTTAGGAAGGGTCCTCTCATATGAAGCAGTGCTTGATTCTGTCTCATACTGTGTATCTGTGTGCTGTTCCCCCTCAGTGCCTCCCAACACACTAAACAAACAACATTACATCAGGATTATATGGAAATGGGATTGTTTCACCCAGGTGGAACAAGAGGCTGTTGCAGAGTCGGTGACCCATAACCGTACAGTCACGTGGCTGTTACACAGTTTTCTGCATTTGGGATGGCTGAAAAGGCCTGGGTGTTACAGTCACTACTGATTTTCAGTAGCCTTCCAGGATAGAAATCCTTGCATTGTGTCTGAGAGCTGCTGTTCTCCTGTGAAAAACCAATAGTTGTTCAGTCCCCTTATTCACTGAAGCTGTGGTAAGCCTGAAGATCTTGTTCACTGCTTCCTTTGGTGAATTTCTATGACTGAAGTACTGTGTGTTTTACATACTTGGCTCACACAATTTCCTTTCACAAAGCGTGAAATAATACATTCTATTTCTTTTGTGTATGATTCCTCAGAGCTGAGGGAAGGGAAGGTAGATTGAGTTGGGGTGTGACTCTCCGCTCCCAGCAGTAGGAATCCAAAGCAGGTAGCCAACTCTGACAAAGCACACCTTAAATGTTCTGCTACGCTTGCAGACCCCCCAGGGTACTGCAGTGAGGTATCAGTCCTGCCGCTGCAGCAAGCAATGATTGCAATTGTTTCCACGCTATACGTATATAAGTAGCACTCAGGTTAATTACTGCAGGTTGCATGTATGGCTGGCAAGGACCCATCTACAGGAGTATATTGCTTGATGTTTTGTTTCAGAATGTAGGTGATACAACCGTGTTATATACTGGAGGTTTCTCTAAATATGATGGTGACAGTAACGTGTGAAGCCTTTTTGCTCACTTACTGTTATTAAGAACAAAGCTTCATTCACAGGCATGCCTGCTTCATAGACTGCAGGTCACTTTCTTTAATGAAATAACTCTTGGGACTATGTTCAGTTCTTAAGTTAGTATAGAAGGTTTATTCAACAAACATTTGATTTTTTTTTATTTCCTGTGGGTAGTACCAACATCCCATGTCTGTCCTGAATTATTTTATGACTTATTTAATTTGATCTATTTGCTAAAGTTGTCTTTAAGTATTTAGTTCCATTTGGTATTCAGCATTTGATGTGAATAGATGGTGCTCTGATTTTGTTTGTGTTCGGCCATCCCTGCAAGCTTACATAATTTCAAAAAGCTATGTGTCCATGATCTTTACCTAGAGGATTTGTAATTCTGTTACAAATAATTTTGCATGCAGGCAGTGTATTATTTCTTTGCATAGTTTTCCGTTCTTCTAACCACTCTCTGTTGAAATGTCCCTTTTTTGCTTTTTGCAAGCATATATCTATCTCTCTATATATACACGCACACTTACAAAAGCCAGAGGAAGTTATTAGATTGGAATTTTTTTTAATGCAAAGCTGAACAGTAAAGTCCCTGAAATGACTTAAGGAAGAAACATGAGACTTGCCAGTTTCTGCCAAGAGGGAACATAAATGATGGGCAGGGACGTCTGCATTGAGGAAGAGAAGAACTGGAGTTGTCCCATGAATCTAACTGCACCACTCTCTCCTACAAGTGCATAGAAACATGTACTGAGAAATAGGAACCATTTCCTTAAAATCCACTCTGGAGGATGAGACAATATATTGACCAATTAAACAAAAATCAAAGACCTAGGTTTGTATTCTGACCTGGAGGAAATGATACCATCTTCCTCCAGTACATCTCTCATCAATAAATTGAGTACTTCTCTGCTGTGAGATGATGATGGGGTGAGGATGAAATCCATTAATGGCTTTGATTATGTTCAGATAGATTATTAAGGATTATGTCTGTATCTAGAAACAGAGAAGTGGAAGTACCAGGTTTTAGGAGAACATGTAGCAGGTAAATTAGAAGTAGTTCTGGAAAGAGCAGAAATTATGTGGGAGGAAGCCTGTGTGAAGAGATTGCATGGTGCTGACATACCTTCAGATCCAGGAAGAAAAAAGGCTTACATGGGGAACAAAACATATGAAGGTATAATGTACCATATTATTTTGCTACATCTTTTAATCTAGCCACATACTAAATGTTTGGGATTTTGTGGGTGGATTCTGTCAGAAAGGAAGACTGAAGAGGTTGACAGGGTTGTTGAAATGCCCATCAGCTTGCATGAGGTTTTGCTCAGCCCCCAGCATAACACTATAAATATAGAGAACACATTTATTCTGACATTTTCCTGCTTTAAAAATAAGGATGAGGTCAGAATAAATGGCCTTAGACATATATTAAATGACACTTGCATATTATTTTCAGGTTTTTAAAGTAGGGCATTAGTATCTGTACTGAGTAGATGCTGTGATAATGCTGGGAACAGCAAGAGTGAGATTCTGATGTCCATGTAGCAAATAGGTGACTTCACTGACTAATAGATTCAGAAGTTGATCATTTGCTTTTCTTTTCCTATCCAGATTCTCCTGTGACTTTCACAAATGTGCTGGTGTTAATAAGTATAAAGCCCTAAGAGAATATTCCCTCTTCCTTCTGTCTATTTCTGGTCATATTTTGGGAAAACTAGTGTAGATCCAGCCTCCATGTTACACAAGGCCACAAATTCACTAAAATTAAGTGTCTGGGAGTGTCATGGTTTTAGCTGGGATAGTTGATTTTCTTCACTGTAGCTAGTATAGTGCTGTGTTTTAGACTTGGTATGTAAATAATGTTGATAACACCCTGGTGTTTTAGTTGTTGCTGGGTAGTGTTTACACTAGTCAAGGACTTTCTAGCTTCCCATGCTCTGCCAGGTGCACAAGAAGCCGGGAGGGGAGGGGATACAACCAGGAGAGCTGATCCGAATTGGCCAAAGGGTATTCCATATCATGTGACGTCATGCCCAGTATATTAACTGGGGGAAATTGGCTGGGGGGGGCAGCGATCGCGGCTCGGGGACCGGCAGCGTCGGTCGGCGGGTGGTGAGCGGTTGCAGCACTTGTTGTTTAGTTTTGGTTTTTTTCCTTTTTTTCCCTCTTCTTCCAGTGTTTCATCTCTCTCTCGCTCATTATTTTCCTTTTCATTATATTAGTATTATTGCTGTTTTATTTTAATTATTAAACTGTTCTTATCTCAACCCACGAGTTTTCTTACTTTGGCCCTTCCGATTCTTTCCCCCATCTCACAAGGGTGGGGGAGTGAGCGAGCGGCTGTGTGGTGCTTAGTTGCTGACCGGGGCTAAACCACAACAGGGAGTTTTACCAAATGCTTTAGGGAGATTGAGCTAGACTGAATGTGTTCAGTAAAGCTGATAATTCCTTACATTAATACTATGACTTAGTTGTTTAATTCCAGGTTCCCAGAGGTATGGAATACAACATTTTCTCTAGGTGTGATGTACTTGCTAATTAACTGATTTAATCCATACCGAAGCATTATCAATACCTTTGTATATCGTGCCACATTATAGGATAACAGTGGTAGCTAGATGTGTATTGTCTTCTAAAAATGACAAGTAATTGCATGTGTATTTGAGTGTATAAACATAATTTTTAATTACATTTTTTGTGGTGATGTCCAATTGCAACTAGGATAGCATAAACACTTAAAATATTTCCCTGATAATTTCATTGACTTTAACATTTCCTCTCCCTGAGGTAGATGTTGGTAGCCTGAATCACCATGTGCAGGAATAGTCTAAGAAATAATATTTTCTAGAGTAATCCAAACAGCCATATTATAATTAAATAAGAGGTAAAGGCAGTGGTAGCATATTCTTTATGAAATGGCAGTCATGGTTAAAACCATATGCACAAGTAGCAGGAGAGAAATGTTTAGGATGTGATTATTGTTTTTCTCAATGAAATGATCGATGGAAGAATCATTTGGGATGACCCAAAGTAGTTTTTCCAGTTTTATCAGCAACATAACAAGAACAAAGGCAAATATAATCTTCTTTTTTTTTCAAATCTATTTGTTTGATTTTTTTAATTCTTTATTGTTCAGTCAAATTTGAAAAAAAAAAGATTCAAAATGATCATTTAAACAAGACTACTGTTTAAAAAATGTTTTGAGTGTATTATATTCATCTAATTAAACATAAATCTGTAAATGGCTGAGATCAGCCCAGTGTTTTCAGACAACTGTCTGAAAAGCTTTACAAATCTGTTGTAGCAGTGCCTCCTTTGTAATCTTAACTGAACTTAGCATTTAAACTTTTGCAGTAATTTTGTAGTGCTATGAGTCCCCACAGAAACAGAGACCATTATCTATTCAGTGTTATACGGGTAAGCCTTTAGACGTAAGCCTCTAAAGAAAATACTACAATGTGGGGCAAAACACTTAATTTAATATCTTCATATATTAAAAATAGCTATCAGCTTGCTTATTCTGTGAATAAATTAAAGTGCTTTGTTTTTCCATAAAAGGGAGTTAACAGATGTCTGACATGATAATTCCACCATATGGCAATTTCATTTTCTGTCTATTGCAATATTAAAATGATAATGATGAACACGGAGTAACACTGTTAATCTTAGGAGGTGGAAGTTTCACCAATGTTTAAGAAGCAACAAGTGGTGGTTTTAACTTGGTACTGAAGAGCACAAGAGGTGTATTGTGGTTTCCCCTCTTTAGTCCTAAATTGATGGTAAAATGAGCTAGATCACCTAAAAAGACTTCACCACCTCTGAATTGCAGGATGCTGATAGTGGTGAGGACAATAGGCCTGTTCAAGGGATGCTAGTGAAGCTCAGGGGGTAAATATTCTGTTTTCTGGTAACAGTGAGCAGGAGAGCTAATGCATCGCCTACACGTTTCTTTCACATTATTTCTATTCCTCAACAGTTACTACAGACCTCTCAACATCAGAGCATATCATTTGTCTTATGTAAAGTTTATCCCTCTATGTTGGTGATACATGAAAAGTCTTGGATTTGTCAGATGAGAAGTCTCAGCTGTGAACAGTTGAAGGTTAGGAGGGTATTCTAGGAAAGTATTAGTTTCTGCTTGCTCTATTCCTATGCTCTTCCCAAGGCAGCTGCTATTAACCATTATGAGGAAAGAATACCAGGCTAGATGAACCTTTAAACTGACCATGGCTATTTCTATAACATGGTGTGGCTTCTTTTTTTGTTTTCTGATCTTCTGAAGATAGATGCTCGCATTTCAAATAATGGTTGGGTTTTAAGCACACAGTTCCCCCAGAATTATTTGCAAACTTTGCTCATGCTGATCAGCTGACTAGCAAAACAAACTAAATGGCAGGTTTTCATTTTGAAGTCTTGGCAAGGCAAGTTCATCAGTATGAAACTATACCCATATGACCTAGGTAGATGGAACCGAGGGGAAAAAAAAAAAGAGAAACATTAAAGAAACTGTATCCAGGTATTTCAGTGGGGTAACAAGGAGGGTCTGTACACCCACAGAAGAAAATAAGAAGTTAGAGTAAAACTCTCAGCTGGCATTCCCTTACCGCCTTCTTGGCTAAAGAAGAGAAAAATGCAGTGGCATGAGTGAAAGTCACAGCGTGAGCATGATTTTATTTACAAACGCTAACAATAAGGAAGAGCTGTAATGCTGCATTATCAGAGTATTGTCTGTAATAGTTGAAATTACTTTATTTTCTTTCAGTAGTGTAAAAGGAAGTTTTATAAAATCTATTGCTGATGAATAAGACATATGAGGTTTTTCAGATGATACGTTTGGGCCTGAGTACGCAGAAGAATTCCTATTCAAGATAGCATTTAAATATATGTGTTTTCTTTAAACATGAGCTTAAGAAAATGCTGGAATTGGAAGGGATTTAAACACCTGCTTTTCAAGTCTTTTCTTGAATGAGCAAGCAAATTAGAAATAATGCTGCCCATTCCAGTGCCATCTTAGCCTAGGACTAAAGGTAAAATCTGAATCAGTTCTCATTCATTCTCTAAAGTAGAAGGAGTTTTGTTTTCTTTCATTTTTCTAATTAAGATGTGACATGAGGTGTGATTCTGATATCTGCACCACTGTTTTGTAAAAAAAAAAAAAAAAAAAAATTTAAATGAATGGTTTTATTTTTGTCCAGGTTGGGTGTCTGTGAATTACATTCTACAAAACCTCACCCACAGGTGATAGGGCACATAAAGTGCAATCTGATTCGCTAATGTTAAATAGCTCATTAATCACTAATGCCAACATTCTCTTAATTGTGGTTCTTTGTGACCGGCAGAGCATATACCGGTGATCTGCAGAGAATATGGCTCATTACTTTCTTGGCTCTCCTCCATTTTTTCCACTTGCTGTAGCACACTACTGATGGCTAAAAATACATGAATAATTGACAGATTGTTTTTCTATGTACGCTGCTGCCATATTTGCCACAAGAGTCTGTATTTAACTTCCTGTGGGAGCAAAGTGATCTGCGGGATCTTGAATAGAAGGTATTTAAGGGCTGCGAGGCCCTTCTTTATAAAGATGAAGTTTGGACAATGAAGACATTTTGAGAAGTTTAATAGGATAAATTAGTCTTCTTAGAATATCCCATAGTTATAACAGCCCTGGTGAAGCTGAAGAAGTTATGGGGTGCTAGCACATAAAACATGAATACACCCAACCATGAATAAAAGTAGACCTCAGATCTGCCAGTATTGTGGCATGTTATGGTATAATAAAAATTTTGGTATAACCTTCCCCAGTACAAAGTTCCATAACTTTGAAGAAGAGCTGGGATAAATGTGGCTGATTCTGCTAACGTCAGTCCTTTCTGCCAAGGCTGCCAGCAAGCTCTCATTTAATGCTGGAAGTAGTGGGTTTTTCACTTGCACTCTGGGAATTGGAGTGAAAACACCTGCACACAAGGTGACAAGCAGTCATTGCACAGAATAACTTGTGGCCACTATTGACGAAGAGGAGATTGTAAATCGTGGGCTAGAGAGGATGAACTGTTGCAAATTCCCTGGGCTGTGCTGGCAAGTTTCTTAGTATTGTCAGAGCTCCCAGATTTTTGTTTCTTTGAGAAGAAGTGTTTCTCAAAGAAGGACAAAAAGCCATTAGTACAGTTGAAAGCAGTCAAACAGCTAATTCTTAAAATTTTATTTTAATTCCAAATGAATATGCTCTGAGAATTGGATCAGAAGTGTTTTTTTATCCTGGCACCAGAAATGGACAGAAATGAAAAGGTAACAGATCCTCGACTTTGGCTAAATAAACAAAACTGTTTAATGAATGCTTCCTACATCGAGCCAAATTCTTAGTCACAGTGGTACAACTCTATTGACTTCAGTTATGGGCACCAGTGTAGCCGAGAGGAGAATGTAAATCACAAAATTTTTTCTATGCGCTACCTCGGAAGCAGCCTGTGCTTTGAAAAGATGTTCACCACTATTTCTTCATATATAAATTTGCAACAAGCCAAATAATGAATTTTAATTACAAAAGAGGAAGTTAAAAGTTAAAGGTGACAGCACCAAAGATTAGGGAGACAGAGTTTTGACTGGAAGAGCAAGAAAAGTTTTAAACAAAGGTACATGTGCAGATTTCACATATGCTCCCACCACCACCAAGACAGATAAAGCTGTGAAACAAGAAAGAAAGTAGGTGCTATTGAGCTGAGAATTTCAAAAGCACAAATGTGCAAAGTGGCAGCAAACCACCTGGATTTGCAGTCAGGCCCTTTAACCACAAGGTACTCAGGTAGGCATCAATACTGTGTGCTATAGCATATGCAAATGACCAAAGATTTAGGTCCAAAGTTAATGTCCATTTATACAAGACAAATTAAGAGCAATAGATTTGTGCTGGGATAAGACTCTCTTTCCCCTGAATATTATCCTGTCATTTCAGGCAGTGTCTTTAGTTTGCTGACCAATTTTCTAATTCAGATATTGCCAGTACTTGAATGTTGCCGGAAGTCATGTGGAACTCAAAACAGTCGCCTACACAGAGGCATCTAGTGCCATTTCAGATGCCCTGGGTTATTTGAGAGTTGCATGGGGCTTGCGGGAGCCCTGCACCCTTCCAGAGGGGTGGGTGAAGGGCAGCCAGTGCTCCCTGGGGCATCCATGGTGGGCACGCTGCTGTGAAGCCATGCTCTAACCATTAAAGGAGCTTTTGTGGCAACAAGAGGATCCTCCCTCCACATTTTCTAATGCTCTTTTGCTCAAAATAGGATCATACTCCTAATAAAGTAATGGCAATAATACTAATATTTGACTTTTAACACATCCTTTCCAATCAGTGTGCCTCTGTGCCTTTTGCAAAGGACAATGGATTGCTGTTTATTTTGCAGAGACACAGAAGCTGAAGTGACTTGTTAAAAATCAGCAATCAGCAGAGACAGTGCATGGGAGACCTTGGGTCTCCTGAGGCCACCTTTGTAGCTAAAAGCTGTATTTGACACAGGTGAGTTTCCCTGTATAAAATAAGTCAGTAAATGGTTACAGATTTACAACACACACAAGCCTGAACTGCATTAATCAGGTTTGTCATTTTTTTAAATTGTACAGCTGAACACAAGAAACTATTTCAGGTTAAGCTGCAGTCCTAGTTTTCAAACAAACGGGTTTTTTTCTTCTCTCATGGTGGGTGGGAGATGGTAATTGTATTTTCTATGGTGATAGGGGATTTGTGCTGGCTTCAACCAGCTGCTGAAATCAGTGATAACAGCCACTGGCCTCTCCCACTACCGTCGGATAAAGAGCTGCTGCTGAGTCTATTTCTCAAGCTTAAGCTGAATTGCTTTGAAGGCTTGTGAAATTCAATTTGCAAGAGAATGGAGGATCCTCTCCATGTAATTTCAAAATGTGAAAAATAGTAATTGCTTTTACTTCATTCAGAGTATCCGTGTAGGTAAGCAGCAGCATCCTTTGGGCCCCAGCCTCCTCTGCCACTGGAGTTGGGAAGATGTTGAACCTGCACATGGCTGCGAGTGATGCTGGACTCCACAGCTTTTTGCCACAGCCATTCCTTTCAGCGGGCAGGCACATCAGCTGAACGGCCAGTGCCAGGTCTTGATATCTGCTTAAGGCAGTGCTTTGTATCTCACCAAATTACAAGAAAAAGGGTTTCATTATGATAACTCTCGCTTTAATTGACTGCATTTGTATTTGTCTCGTCAGTATGGAAGATAAACCTGTATGTGAATAATCAGGCTTGATCTCAGATTTCTAAGGTGTTTAGATTTGTTCCCTTCAGTAGAGAACATAAGTATTAGCGGATTTTTTACAAGCCTCCTGTTAGGAGCCATCCTTGATCCTATGGCTGGCTTGTCTGCTGGTAATCTTTCTCCGTGCTTGAAGAGCTGACAAAAGCATCTGGGCCTCCCTGGCAGTAATTAGGGAGAGCTAACTGCCTGCTGTGCTGAAAAGTAGCTCTGAGATTTGAGGAAATGCAAGTGCAAAATGCAAACTGGCTAGCATGCCAATACCGTGTTTCCTTTATACAAAGGAACTGCTGCATTCAGTTGCATTTAATTGAGACCATTATCTTGTGTTTTGGTTTTGGTTGGTGGTTTGGTTTGGGTTTTTTTTTTTGTTTGTTTGTTTTTTAAACTCAGATATTTTACTAAACTCCGGTGTTATCTTGAGAACTCCAAACTCAGAGTAAGGTGGTTTGTTTGTTTTTTTTTTTCCTCTGTTGCACAGCTGTAAATCTTTAATTGCCTTTACAAATTAAAGCCTTCAGTTTTCAAACACTGCATTTTAAAAAGCTAATGGAGGAACCTTCCTCTATCCAAAAACTTTATAAAGACTTAAAACAGCAATTCCTTAGTCAATCTCTTGATGTCGAGTCATTGGGTACTAACTATTTATGAATTTTCCTCCTAAATGAAAAGTAAACATATGTAAACCCGTAGGTGGAAAAAAGATAACCTCAGACTGCAATCTAGTAATTTTGTGTCCAATTTAAGCCTACCTCCCTTAAAAGAGATTGAACAGGAAATGAGACAGGACTGCTTGTAACATGTATTTTACTAATACAGCAGCCTCTGTGCACTTGTGCTCTCAGATTTGAACAGCCTTGCCTACCACAGAATGATTTGCAAGCTGAGGGTGTCAGTAAGTGGCGTCTTGTGAATGACCACATCCCCAGCAAAAAAGTTGTGGGGAGCAGCAGCTAGTTCTCACAATTTACCTACTTCGATGTGGGGTTTGGTTTGTTTTTTGTTTTTGTTTTTGTTTTTTTTTTTTTTTTTTAATGTGGGAGGAGAATAATGGTGTAATTAGTGAGCAAAATCCTGCCTGGCTCCTGCGTAGGCTAGGCAAATTATGGCAAAGTAGCCTGTTCCTTTCCTCTAGTGGAGTTTTGCAGAGACTGGATGCAGTTTGTGATCTTTTCTTTGAATACCGATTAGCATGTGAAGATGCCCTGAGATCCTGCTTTGTCTACAAGACTGTCTCTGTGACAGGTGTTTGTCACTCTTGACATTCCTTTCTTTGATATTCATTACAGTGCCATTACAAGGGCTCTTTTCTGCTCCTAAAAGCTAAAGCATCTTGTGATTTAAATGGTCAGAAATACAAATCTGGCACTATAACAGAACAGGTTTTATTTTCTGCAAATCACCTGATGACTTTTCTTTAAATCTTCGTCTTATTCTATGACTTCCTGATTATTGGATCCCCTTCTTGCATTACTTCTCATGTTGTAGCATGATGATGCTACATTTCTTCGTTCTCTGTGGGAAGAAAGGTAGCATCCCCCTCCCTCATCATAAGGGACACAGTATCGTAGACTGGCTGACAGCAGGTGTTAAGTCCTGCAGTTATTTTTCTTCCTCTCTTTGGAGGTAATTATCAACAAATCTTGTTGGTTGTTTTTTTGTTGTTTTTTTTTTTTTTTTTTTAAGATCATAAATGCATTTGCCACAGCACTGTACCTTTGCTGTCACTTATGCTCAGTTCCACGACGGTGTGCCCTGAATCTCTTTTGTGATACATGACACAATTATATCTCAGGGAGATTTGCTCTTCCCATCCCTAGGTTGTATGATTAATTTATATGCAGCCAGTCCATGCTTGGAATGAAATAAGTTTTTCATCTTTCTGCCTTTCTTCACATTTTTGTGCTCAGTGTTTTTTCTGAAAGGGAGGTTTCCACAAAGCAGTTTTGGCATTTATTTTCACTGAGAAGCTTAGTTAAATAATTGAAACAGCCAAAAAATAGCTTAAAGAAGGGCAAAATGCATTTTCTTGTTTTGCTTCATGAACAGCTGAGTTTGAATACAGATGCAGACACTAAAGTAAATTAGATTATCTCAGTTCAGTATTCTGCACCACAGTTCCAATCCCCATCATTGTCCCAATCCCCATATCTATGAGACGGAAAGATTAAGTAATAATGAAGACATGTCACTGCACCTGCTTTCACTGTATCAAACTACATACAGTAAATCCACCCGTAGTTTCATTTCCCCCTCCTCAGGCATTTTCTGTTGTTCACAGCCCCCAGTTGAGGGCCTGATCTAGATCTCTAAAGACTCTAAAAACACATTCTAATCATTGCCTGTTCAGATTTGCCTAGAGATTTTGAAAACAAGCTGCTTTTAAAGGTCTGCCTACATAAAGTAAACTGTAAGAGTTTGAACTGATGTGTAGTTTCATTTTTTGGAACTTTAACACCGACTAAATGGTGAACATCTGGTACATAAGGCAGTTAGTTTAGTGGTTACAACATTGCATCTGGCATGGGCATGTTTTCTGAAGGGTGTTATGGAAAAGGTAAGAGTTCACCAAAATAACGTTTTCAGGTGTGTGTGTAGCCTCTGAGTCCCCAAGAGTCACCCCACGACAGCAGAGGAAGCTTGCTTCCTACCCCGTGCACGTGAAGGTGGTGCATTTGCTCAGCAGCAGTCCTGCAGCAGCTTCTGGACTTGCGTGCTACCTCCTTTGCACATCTAGCTCAGCATGGCAGTTAGCTCCTGATGGCACAGCTTTGAGTTCCGGCATAACTTCTCAGGACAATATAGATTATCCTGGCAGAGAAGGACCTGGGGGTGCTGGTTGACAGCTGGCTTGAACATGAGCCAGCAGTGTGCCCAGGTGGCCAAGAAGGCCAACAGCATCCTGGCTTGTATCAGCAATAGTGTGCCCAGCAGTAGTAGGGAAGTGATCGTGCCCCTGTACTCGGCACTGGTGAGGCCGCGCCTCGAATACTGTGTTCAGTTTTGGGCCCCTCACTGCCAGACAGACATTGAGTTGCTGGAGCGTGTCCAGAGAAGGGCAACGAAGCTGGTGAAGGGTCTGGAGAACAAGTCTTATGAGGAGTGGCTGAGGGAGCTGGGGGGGTGTTTAGTCTGGAGAAGAGGAGGCTGAGGGGAGACCTTATCCCCCTCTACAACTACCTGAAAGGAGGTTGTAGTGCGGTGGGTGTCGGTCTCTTCTCCCAGGTTACTAGTGACAGGACAAGAGGAAATGGCCTCAAGCTGCATCAGGGGAGGTTTAGATTGGATATTAGGAAAAATTTCTTCACTGAAAGAGTGGTCAGGCACTGGAACAGGCTGCCCAGAGAGGTGGTGGGGTCACCATCCCTGGAGGTGTTCAAAAAACGCATAGACATGGCACTTTGGGACATGGCTTAGGAGGCATGGTAGTGTTGGGTTGGCGGTTGGACTTGATGATCTTAGAGGTCTTTTCCAACCTTAATGATTCTATGATTCTATGAGATGATGTCATGGTTTTAGCTGGGATAGTTGATTTTCTTCACTGTAGCTAGCATAGTGCTGTGTTTTAGACTTGGTATGTAAATAATGTTGATAACACCCTGGTGTTTTAGTTGTTGCTGGGTAGTGTTTACACTAGTCAAGGACTTTCTAGCTTCCCATGCTCTGCCAGGTGCACAAGAAGCCGGGAGGGGAGGGGATACAACCAGGAGAGCTGATCCGAATTGGCCAAAGGGTATTCCATATCATGTGACGTCATGCCCAGTATATTAACTGGGGGGAATTGGCCGGGGGGGGCAGCGATCGCGGCTCGGGGACCGGCAGCGTCAGTCGGTGGGTGGTGAGCGGTTGCAGCACTTGTTGTTTAGTTTTGGTTTTTTTCCTTTTTTTCCCTCTTCTTCCAGTGTTTCATCTCTCTCTCGCTCATTATTTTCCTTTTCATTATATTAGTATTATTGCTGTTTTATTTTAATTATTAAACTGTTCTTATCTCAACCCACGAGTTTTCTTACTTTGGCCCTTCCGATTCTCTCCCCCATCCCACAAGGGTGGGGGAGTGAGTGAGCGGCTGTGTGGTGCTTAGTTGCTGACCGGGGCTAAACCACAACAGACGAACATATGGTGGGTGATGTGATAACAGAGGAAATAAACCCAGGAAAGGGCTGCGAGTCCAGAAATAAGGATCCATTACATTGCTATGCTCCTTGAACAAATTCCAGCCATGTTAAAGCCGTGTTTTGTTTTGGCACTTGCATGACCTTTGACTTTCAGTCTCTATCTCTATTCCACCTTATTTCTTTTTTCCTCTCTAAACTGTTCAAGAACAGTTCAATCAGCATTGGTTATGCAAGAATTGCTCATTTTTTAATGTTTTTCTTCCCTACTAGTATGCACTATGATGATGTTCCCTTTTACTATCCTCTAGCTGGTTTTCTTTTCACTTTTTTTTTAATTTTTATTTTTTTTAATGTCAGATGGCCCCTTGCTGTTAAGGTCATGTGCCATCAGCCTCATGGGAGACTATGAGTTCCATGGCAACCATATAATTGACTTGAAAGGTCACAGTGTGCTTTGGAGGGTGCTTTTCCCTTGTCTTAGTAGCATTTTGGATAGGTAATTGTGTTTCATTCAATTCCAGACTCTTGGTTTGAATTTACAGTTTTTCTTATTCTGTAAATGGAAAATATATTTCATATTAAGCATAATTTATTGTACTCAACGGCTGCTGTTATGATGCCTCATGGCCTATCAGGATTCATATGTTTACACTGAACCACAGCATCTGGAATTTCCCCATGTGTTCCTGTCCTTGTCTCCCCAGGTCTGAAGCCCTTGGCTTTGAAACCAAGCTGTGTGAGACAAAGAGGGAGTGGGAGGGAAGAGTCCTACAGACACTGCAGCTCTTCCTGGCTTCTGCTGATGCTTTTACTAACACAGGGAGAGTTCTGCAGATGAAAAGCAGGACAGGATGTGTCTGGAGATTAAAATTCTGTTTGAGTGCTGAAAACAACCCTTGTTCCCTGTTGTCCTGCAGTGGCCTAGACCCAAAGTTATCCTTCAGCTCGGTGCTGACTCCTGCAGTTGCAGCAGTGAGGATGTTTCCTGTTGCCAGAAAAGGACCAAATGTCAGCCCTTCTCCATGTATCAGTAGTCCAGGCATTGATTTGTTCCCAGTTCTTCTTCTGCAGCAAGTCCCTATCTTTTCAGGTGATGCAACCAAAACATGAATAATAGAAGTACTTCAAGATAAATGCTATTAAAAACTAGGTGCAACCCTGGTAGCATAACCCAGCTTATTTATCTGGGTTTTTTTGTCTGTTGGTTGTGGGGTTTTTTTTATCCTTTCCTTTTTTTCCAATCTGCCTTTTGGTATCTGCAACTTAGAGTTCACATTGTCAGGTTTTACTCTGCAGACCAGAGAGCTAGAAATTCAGCTTTCTAAAATGTGAAATGAGATTATGATATACGCATTTGCAAATGCTGGAGTTGAGAGAACAGTGCCAGATACTATAAGGCCTGAAGTTCTTACAATGAAAACTGGCCACACATGTATGTGCTAGAAAAGACTAGAACAACAGTTTCACAGGAGTGTCACTATAACATTTTATTAATACACTAATAAACCTAAACTTTGGAAATGGCTAGTACTTTCATCTAGAATAATTATTGTAATAGAAGACTTCCTGGGTCAGGACATTCTATGATTCTATGATTTTTATTGCTCTCCTGTGGGGCTGAAGCTGTTCTGGTATAATGGAGTTTGCATATTCAAGACCTACAAGAAGGTCATCTGTTAATAACAAACGGTGAGTCTGAACAGCTCTGCTAGGCTCTGTTTTATAGCTTGTCGTTGGACATAAATGTAAGCTTCAAAAGAATAATAATGCCCAAGACAGTAAATAATATATCGGTCACCCTTGCTAATCTAGAAAAACTGCATGCTACTTCAGCCTATGTATATATTAACTCCCTTCATTGTCTCAACAGAAACCTTTCTAAATCATATTCCTCATATAATAGATTATGAATCAATTGTTGTGAATTGGGGAGTTCTGGTGACTTCTGTTTTATTGGATTTAATCTTCCTCCTTGTCAGGGGTGTTCCAGGGAACTGACTGTATTTGTTATGGCATGCTGTTGATGGCAGAGACGTATTCCCTTGCAGGAAAGCTTCTCCTGCAAGCTGTAAATTGAAGTTGAGAACTAAATTTATTCCTTCTGATACCTCATGCTGAATGGCTGAACTTCAAACTAGTCCCATAGCATCAACTTTGGTGTTAGTTTGACAACAGTGCGTTTTCAGTATTTATCTGAATTGCATAATTTAGTGCAAAGTATTGCAACTTTTTCTGTATGTACTGTGCTTTAAATAATACTTTTCCTTTTTCTATTCACATATTTTATTAGCTATCAAGTAGTTTGTTTGCCAATTGGTGTTTTGAGGTTTTCCCAACGTATTTTATGGTTGTATAGTACTGGGTTTGAGTGTTTGTATCTTGCTGATGCTCCATCTACCACATAAGCCTGGCAATGTAGTATATATATATCATTCAAAAGTGGTATTTGATGTTATTTCTTTTTTCTGGGCTAACATTTTCAAACAACACCAAAAATTGCCTCGATTTTGTCAAAGAAGAGTGCATTTGAATAATAATCAGAACTAGGAATGAGAAGAACCTGAATTTAGCAACCCCATGCATTTGAACAGCTTCACCTAATCATTTTTGCCCTTTCAGTAATGCCTTACATTTTTTGCAGATGGCAGTGAAATCCAGTGAGCTTACATACAGAAGAGACTGCAGTAACTTTGCAGGGGTTTTTCTCTTATTTTTTTGTCTGAACAGGTTTGGGGTTGTCATCTATCTCTGTCCAAAGAGCAGATTCCTTATCTTTAAAGCACAAAATGCAGATGAGAAATCAACATCTTTTTTGATGTGGCTAGCTCAGTTCAATGACTTAATGGCTGTAGTGCTTTGATACGAGAGGTTGCAAAGAACCATCCTGTCTGTAGCTACAAGTGGGATCGTGACTCAAGCCTGATTTCCAGTGCCTCCTACTCCTGTTTTCTGGAAAGGAGGGACTCTCAGGCTTATGTGGGACCAGACTCTGACTCTCTGCTGAATTGCAGTGCTGTATATGTGAGTAGGCATCTGGAATAAAACTACATAGATAAAAATGCGAGCAGAAATTTTGGTCAGTCCCCTTAGTTATGTGGGGAGAAAAACTTGCCATTGAAAATCCTTTATGTATTTTAGCCACTTCACAAGGGACTTGTGAAGGTTTGTTTTTTTTTTTTTTTATTTCCCTTCTTTGACTTTTACTTTGTATTTCTGCTTTCAGGATCAAGCATTTCTTCTCTGTGGCCTCTCTTTGACAAGTCTATTCTTCTAACCAGCTGTGTCAGGCTTCATAGATGTTTTTAGAAACACCTTTCCTGTGGTATAGAGGCTTGATGGTCATTCAATTGATATCCTTTTAAAGATAAACTCATGAGATTCAAGTGTAGGGTCAAAGCCAAAGTATTCCTTAATTTTTTTTCTAGCATTGCTGCCAACCAATATTAAAATAGAAACATTCTCCAAGAATATTAATATTAGTGCACAGAGAGGTATGCTAATTGCGCAGAAAGCTGAAACATGAACCCTTCCACTTGCCTCACTGTCTTTCTCCTGTCCCCAGGTGCTAAACTTTTTCATTTCTGTGCATCTTTAGCTCTTCATGGTTGCTCTCCATTGGACCCATAACAGTGCACCGTACTTCTCCTAGGTGATAGCTCCTACCCCAATGCATAAACCCAACTAATGAATGATCTTGTCTCTGTCACGTGGTCTGCGTCTCAAATAGTTTCTTTTTATCCCACACATATGAGAAGAGTTACCTTCACAGAACACAGGACTTAGAGTATTTTTTCCTGGTAATACGTCATAAAAGTCCTTTTCAAAGGAAAGCATCCTTGTTCACAACCAGTAATGGGATTTTGAGTTCTGGAGATACCAAAGAGATGGCTCCTGGGGACAAAGCCATCAATGTGCTGATGCTATGGCCGGATCAGCAGGTGAGCAAAGCTGCCCTGTAGCCTATCCACATGCACCACTAGCCATGAGGTCCATAGTCCCACAAGTAGTGCAGGAGTGCAGATGTTCTCCACTGCCAATCATACACAAAGGAAAGACCTCGCTTTAGAGTTCCCTGTCCCTCAACTGGGAAAGAGATGTCAATTTTTATGCCTCTGTGTCAGTGATGCTTAAAAGGCCTTGGGAACATGTAAAATAAAAATCCATTTGGGATTTTGAGGTCTGTTTGTTTTTCTTTTCTCTTCAAATAGCCTGGGGCTAGCATTCTCTGCAATCCCTTATATAGTAACCATGTGGGTTCAGTTTTAGCCTCCACATGAAGTAAATGGGATGGAAACAGGATTATTTGAGATGAAGGTTTTTTCAAGAAAACTCATACTTGAAAAAAACAATACTTTCCACTTTTTAACTGAGAGGAAAAGCTGGTGGAAGTTTGGGAAAACTGTTATTGGCCTGAAATGCTTCACTCATGTTCTCCATTTATATGAGAAGGAGCACTATATCACAGACAGATTTCTTGTGATTGTATTCCCATTATAAAATAATGCAGTAAAATAACACTGAAAATGAAACAGAAAATGAAAAAGATGAGAATGTATGGGGAAAAGGGCTCTTAATGTTTAATAGCTACCACTAAAGTCCGTAATTCAGGCTACCAATTCTTACGCTTCTGTAAGTAAGATGAGGTGTCAAACATTATTTAAAGCGTATGTGCTGTGAGATTGGACTATGCTTTGTGTTTCACGATTGATAAAGTATTGTCCCTAAATAAATCTTGCAATTCTAGCTGCAGTGACACAAATAATAGAACATGAAGGTGTGAAAGAAAATGGCCAATTTGAGGGATACAAAAAGAAGCTATGCTTCATTTGGTCTTAGAAAATAAGGCACAGTACAGATATGATTGCCTTTCTTGAATGGTTGTATAGGATTGCTGCTATATAAAACTCTCCCTGCTTACTTTTTCAGAGTGACTCAGTGATTTGTATATGTTGTGCAGTGTATTTTTCAGTTTTAAGACACATGTTAAAGTATTGGTTCTGTAAAATTTTAAATGTCAGAACTGTATAGTTCATTTTGTCATCAGATTCTGATTTGTTCGCAAATTATGTATTCATGTGTAAGGGTGGCAAAACCGGGCAGAACACTTATCCTGAGAAAGATCGCAGCTCACAGAAGTAGTTGTCATTTTATTTTTGTGTCTAATGGTCTATTTTTAAAAGCTAAGCTTCCAGCACCAGGCACTTAGGAGAAATTCATTCTTCTATCTTTGAAAAATAATAGCCTAAGTTACACGTTCTGGACCTCTCATACCCTTTAGCATTTTTACTGTCTTCTGTTGTTTATAATTCAAGATGATTTTCCACCTTTAGCCTAATGAAAGAAACAGTATGCTTGTTTCTTTATAGCAAATATGTAAGCGGCCAACAGGTTAAAAACTACATTTACAGAGAAAATGTAGCCTGACTTCATAAGAAAGTCAGATTGACAAATACCATTGGCGGCTTGTGTTATTTCAAGTTGGATTTAGCTAATGCCTGCGTGGCTGTAATCTCTATGAGGTTACTTTATTACTTAGAACACATGTTTTGAAGTGGCAGTCAAAAGGATGAGGGCTTGGGGTTAAAAGACTTTCAGGCATAATCATTCTTAATCAAAATCTCATTTGGAAAAAATGGCACCTGGATTCAGTAAAGCAGTAAAGCACCATGACTCTTTTCCAGGGAGTATAGCAGCCTATCTTGACAGTGATTTATGTTCTTTTTTGCCTACCATGCCAAAGTATATTATCTAGGTTGACACACATATGTACATATATCAAGTGAGGTCTCAGCACCTGCTACAATCCCCAAACTGAATTTATCCTTGTTGATACCTCTGAATATTGGTAGAGAATGAAGGACACAGTCCCTTGACGTGTATCAGCTAGATGTGGCACAACATGATTTCGGCACAAGCTGGACGTATATTTAGACTCTGCGGCAGAAGTAATTAAGAGTGGAATTTGATTGTCATCTGGCCTTGCTGTTGTTCTTGCCATGAGAGTCTGGCAACTTGTAATCTTACAGGTCAACAAGCAAACACCTAACTTCGGTATTCTTTGACATTTCAGGGGCTATTTCTATGTAGACATGAAGCAAGCACTCTGTGGGAAAAATATTACAATAATAGACATGACTCCTGAAATCTTGTCAAGTGCAGAATAATTTAGATTGTTCTGCAAATCCTATGCATACATTTTCCTAAATTAAAAACATGCTGCACTATTTGAAAAATACCTAGCCTAAGTATTACTGCCTTAAGCATTACAAAAAGGTCACTATATAATTTACTAGAAGATGATAACCTTCCAATACGTTTTGAGCCATCTTGTAAAATTTAATACAAATACAGTGTTCCAGCTTGGAGTCTTCTGGGGCACCACTGAAACAAAGCAAAAAAGATTTGCAAATTAAATTTGGTAGAATAATATAATCTTTGGATATCACTATTCCTATATTAGATGGAATTTATTCATAGAAGTTATTTGTGCACTGGTTTGTCTGTTCTTAATCTCTTCCTTCCCCTCTACCCTCAATGCATAGGGTATTTTTTCTGTATGGAGCATTATTATCTTTCTTATTTGCATTCAAATAAGGCTTGCTTAAACTCCTAAGTGGACTCTAAAATTATTTTGTTTGCTTTTGTAAACAGCAAAATATGACAAGCTAATGCAGATCCTCTTAAAACTCGCTAAAACCCATGCAAGCTCACAGCATGCTTTAAGGGATATAGGGCAAGAGCCACAGAGACCTCCAACATCTAAAAATGGGGTTTAGACAGAAATTGGACAATTTAAAAAAAAAAAAAAAAATAATTAAAAAGTAGTCCAGAGCCTCTCTACTTGGCAAAAGGTTCTGGTCATCTGAATTAATTTTGCTCTGAAATTTGGGTGGCAGAGTTCTCTAGGTACCTTAACTTAGGGTTTTCCCTGTTGAACCAGACAGGAAGTTAAGCTGCACCTGAGTTGTTTCAACAGTTCTTCGCAGTAGAGGCTGTTTTTTCCTGGGTTGTGTTTGAACCTGCTGTCACCAATGTGTTACTCAGAATTTCCTCCTGATGGTATAACATAGCTTTGTAACTTCACTGAATTTGCTGAATTTACATGTCAGTAGTCAGATTCCAGCCACATGACTGTGCACAAAAAGAGGAGATTTCACACAGATCTCATTCTCTGCCTTATTCAGTGGAATCATCAAGTTATTATCATCTAATTATTACATGGACCATTTATTGGGATATGTGTTATAATTATGAATTTGACCGGAAACATTAAGGAAAAATCGTAGCATTTCATCAAGTGAATGAATTGTACTTCAGAAGATGCGTGAGGTTATTTTCAGGAGTAATGCACAGAAGTGAAGAGTTCAGCCTTGATTTATGAAATGCACAAGGCACATAATAAAGCAAATTTGAAGGGCAGTACCCTAAAATGATGAGGACATGTGGGAGAGGTTCAGTAGTGAAATAGGCAGTAGCATAAATCATAAATGGGCTGTTCTTTGGTTGAAAATGTATATTAGTGGGAAGGCTATGAAATTTGCATTCGATTCTGGTACAGGCTGAAGTAGCTCAGTGCCAGACCTCAGATCACAAGCATACTTCTGGGATAGTCTTTTGCACTATACTCTGCCACACAGTGAATGCCCCCAAAACAGTTTTTTGGGAATCAGAGCTCTAAATACATCCGTGCTTACAGTGTTGAAGGTGCAGATTGTTTTAAAACAGTGAAGAGGCCTGACTCCATTAGAACATCCTTCAAATTTTAGAAATAGAAGTAAGCTGCAACAGTTTAAAAGTAAAGCACTTTTTTTTATCAGTGTAAATGTATTATTTGGAGAAAAATATAAGTTACAAAGAATGCATGTAAGTAAATAAGCCAGTTTACTCAGATTTTTAGTGAAGTTTCTTATGCCAAAACAAATTATTGTCTGAAGATTCTCGTCTTTGAAAGAATTGCAGGTTAGGAGCTACAGAGATGATAGAAAATACTTTTAAAGAAGATATTTGATGCTTTTGCATTATCCACTGATTGAACAATCTGTAGCGCATCCATTTTCCTCTGATTACATAAAACACACTCTAGAAATGTGGGGTGTGTGCCTATATCTGGGACTGATTTCAAAACAGACGTTTCTCAATGTTTCAACTCCCTGAGCTTCTGCTATGAAGAGGTGGGTGAACACAATCAAAATGTATTTAGCAAATGCAAACAAATGTACTTGGAGACACAGTCAGCCATGCATGACATTGTCTCTCTGTGATGGCGCTCTGGCTAGGTAAGAGTTTTGTTGTCTGCAGTGGAAAAGACAGAGATGAGAAATATGAGTTTGCACCCTAGGGATAAAAAAAACAGTCAACAGATGAGGTAATGTTTTGCCAGAGTTTGAAAAGCAAAGGCACATGGGAAAATAAAAAGCTTTAGTAGCATATTATATCTGACATTGTTGTCTTCATCTGTATTCACTCTCCACCCACACAACAGATCATTTCTTAATTTTTCCATATGTGTTTCCTTTGTATTTTTCATTAATTGTCCTATTTTCCATAATCAATTGCATACTTCTAGATTTGTCCCTCTCCTGAAAAATTCTGGTTGATTACTGTCTGCATCCTTCCTCCCTTTATTTAGCCTATTTAATCATTATTATCTTTCCCCCTCAAAACTTATTTCCTATATTTTTTTTCTGACGAAACAGCATTTCTCAAGTTGCCATTTCTCATTGAACTTTAGCAGCATCCTTGCATCTGCTAATTCCCCATGGCTCTGTTGCTCTCTTGCAGAGACAGAAACAGTCTTATTTTTTCCTTCCTGGGAACACTGAGGTGACTGATATCAGCAGTGAAACTTTCAGGAAAAAGCTTCCAAGTCAGCATATGTAGAAATGGGGTGCTCCTGTCAATGCCACAAGTAGCTGTCTTTTTGGATGGACTTTCATATGGCACACCCAGGTGTGGGCGCAGAAGGAGGCTTTATTGCTTTGCGTAGAACGTGTGTCTCGTGAGCAAGTCCGTATTGGCAACCTAACAGTGAAATCTATGCTGGTCCCTATGGACATCTTGGTTCACCTGGTGCTAATCCACTCCCGTAGGCTAAGACTCTAGTCTAGTTGGGTTGTTGATTTGGTGAGCCCTTCTGTGATCGCCAGGAAAGGGGAGAAGAGACTTCAGAGAGGTTTGATGAGTATTTTTCATGTGGAAGCACATTTATATGGAATCTGATCTAATTTGTATTTGTCCATATGTCTCTGCTTTCAGTAGACTTTTAATCTGCAGTGGTGTTTTTGCCAAAAATGATGTAAACTCTTTGTTTCCTTCTCTCCTTTGTTTGCCTTTATTTCTTTTAGCCTGTTAAAAAAAAATTATGGAGAAAGAGAGAAAGAAAGGGATCAAGAACAGAGGAGTCTAAATGCTTTGGAGTCAAAGCAACCATAAAATATTAACTTTTTTGAAAGAATCACAAAGAAGACCATCCTTTGTCTCCCTGTAAAGTTAGGGCTTTATATGAGTTTTCTTGTGATTTAGTCACCTGCCATAGAGGAACCAGAATTGCTTAGTTTTAGTTTTGGGGAGGTGTTGTTTGTTTATTTTAAACAATAAAATAAAACCCTCAGAGCTTCTAATTATGTAGAGAAGGTACCATTTCTTGTTGATGTCATAGGTGGAATGACACATCTCGGGTTTGGGATGGGCCAGCTAATTTTAAACTTAAGTCACCACTCAGTCACAGCACTGGACTACCATGAAATAAAAATATAGTGTTGTCTTTATGAAGCAGAATGTAGTAGTAGCCTGTGAGAACGGTCCTTTCTTCTTTGTAGCCAAGAATGTGTTACACATGTCAAATTTAAACAGTGGGAATATAATTGGTTCAGATATATATTTCTTGGTTTTCGGCTGTAAAAGTGTACATGAGAAGGCACCATTTGTAAAAGAAAAAAATGCATGAACATAGGTGTCTGTGCCACTATAAACCTTTCTTTTGCTTCTTAGGCTCAGATAAGCCTATTTTGAAGGCTCTGGTGATAGGAATTTCTTTGGAGACCAAAGCAGAAGTGGAAATGTGAGGAGAGTGATGTTAGTTTCAAGATGTTTAAGCACACACACATTTATGAGCTACATACCTTCTCAAATGGCTCATCTTATTCCTCAGGAGCTTCCTGTTCAACACTGGCTCTTGTATCACCACACTTTTCCCATGGTCCAGCTATCAGGGAGTTTCACTATTTCATTTGTGAATGTTGTGTGCAGTGCTTTCAAAATAACATTATTTTGTAGCAAAATGTACAGGTTTTTGTGTAATGAAACAACAACAGTGCTGTGTATTTATATAGCCCTTTCCTAACAGAAGATTTCTGAACGTTAAGAAGGGCACGATCGCTTTATCATATGATGGGCTTTATCTTCATAACCTGTCCTTGTCAGAGGATAAATGCTCTAGGAATGATCATCTTGTGCTTGAAAGGTCAAAACTCCCACAAATGTATGAGGTCACGATCCTTAGTGCTGTCTCATTCATCGAGCTCTATGAAATTATGGGAGGAAATTTTCTGACCAAAGTGGGCTGCACCATTGCCTCATCTTTCTGCAGGTCTTGTCCTGAGACAAACTGCTGAATATCTCCAGAGCTGCACGGTCCTCTTAGAGCTCAGTGTTCCTACGGCTGTGGGGTTGGTTGGTTGAGTTACCTCCTATAAAAGAACCTGGCCAGCAGTCTTTAGTAAGAAGAAACAGTTCCCCTGAAAGCAAGAAAGGAAAGAGAAAGAATTTGCAAATACCTATATGTACAAAAGCAAAACCTCTTACTCAGAAGTTGCTTTTTTGGCTCTTTGTGTGAGCACGTGTTTAAGTCATCTATATGTAGTGATTTGCCAGTAGGCTTTTAGCCACAGTACGGTGTGTTAGGAAAGGCTCTGGGAGTTATAAAATTTTTGTGTTTTCTAAACAATTAATCAGAATAGGAACAGTTATTATTTCTTTGCTGCTTTTCTTGGGATTGGAGAGGTGAGGAGAAGCTGGCAAACACTATGCAGACAGATCTAAGAAACTGTAAACCATGTTTTTACAATCAACAGAAGTTGTTTTAAAAATTTCGTCCTTCAGTTCCGCGCTTGTTTCTAATAACTAAATCCCATGAAAAAGGCATATCATTATCTTATCCTCTGCTCCACCATTTCAGATGTTCAGAGCCCTTGATAAATTAACAGACTAGTTATTCAGAAAATAAAATTACATTTCTGGATTGGATTTATTAATATTATGCAAATGTAACTGCCATATACTGTGCAGAAAACACATTTAAAAGCCCCAAAATAGCAATAATCCTGTTCAGGAGCTATTCCAGTTAATACTTTCCCATATGGAACTGAGTATTCATTAATAACTTCTGGATTGTTATTAGAATTGTTTTATTGTAACATGTAATTTGCTTGAACTGACTAAGTCTTTCTCAAAATGTTTTTAATTACAGAAATAAATGACAAAGCTTAGTGGAGATGCTTATACAACAGTGCAGTCATTTTCTGTGTGCCAACTGGAAATTCATTCTTAACAGATGGAATTCACTAGTCTGCAAAGAATGAACATGAGGTCTTTGCACCGCTTAAAACTATACTTAATCTGTTTGATAAAGTACGAATCTGATGTATACATGCTATTTCTTCTTGGATTCTCCACTATTTATCAATTATTCTGTTATAGCTGCAGAAAAAATAAAGTGTTGGTCATTTTACTGAGGATGTATTTTGCTGTTAGGAACAATTTTATACGTCAACAAGATGTACCACTGTGGGTCAGAATAAAGGTATGGCTCAAAATATTTCCTGTTGTTTGCAGGCACTGTGACGTTTATCCTTCTTCCTTCTGGGGGTGTGGGCAGTACTGCTGCAGCTTATTTTGGCCTCTTCTTCCTCTCTTCTTTTTTTGTTATCACTCTGCCTGACTCTGTTCTTGTAGCTCTTGTTGTCTTTATAAATCAGAAGGTATGACCTTCTTCCAAATTCTGATTCAGGATAAAGGCTGTAGATAGCCATAAGATGAAGCCAGGACTTTAGATGCAACCTAGCAGGAATAGAAAACCAATATTTTACTCCTAGTTGATGAGCTGGTTGATTGCAAGTCTTGCCTCTTCCTTGAGACTCACTAACTTTAATGAACAGCAGTAAAAATGTAGCCCAGGAGTAGCTCAAAAAGTGGAGGTGCGCTGATTAGGTATGACATAAAGAAAGGAGGCATCGTCAGTATGGAGAAAATGAGGGTATCAAGCTGAATGACCCTGCGGACTCGGGTAGGAGCAGAGAGATGAATTCATTAGTATCAAGTGCAAAATCACATACTTAAGAATAACAAGATATTCAGCTACAAGTTAATTGCTCATCAGTTAGAAATGAATGAGAAGTAAAAGCATGTGATGTGCTAAATGACAACAGGATGAGTAAGCTGGAGTGTTGCAGCTGTGGAAAAGGCAATTGTACTGCTGGCCCGTATCAGGGAGGAGAGAACTGGCGATGATCCTGTCCTACAAGAGGAAAAAAAAGGGTATAGTTACATCGGCCAGTCACCTCAGCTTTGTGTGGAGCTCTGTATCCACTGGAAATGTGTGTATCTTTATCACAGTGTACTTCAAAAAACCACGACATTAAGGTAGTTACCGGAGAGCATAAGAACTGCTGTGAGTTCACATCCTTGCTCATCTGATGTGATCTTGTTCACATTTTCATCCTCTAAAAGAACATGGCTTGTGTTAACATAGCAAAACAGTGACTAGAAGTGAAAATAAATGAACCTGAGAGGGGAGAGGACTATTTAGCTAAAGGATTGAAGTGACATGAGAGAAAACAGAGAAAAACTGGCCACAGATAAACTTAGGTTGGGAATAAAAAGAGGGTATTGAGAGAGTTGTGTTCCAGTAGGAATAACAGTCAAAAGTGAACTGGTGTGATCAGCTGATATAAGGGTCCTGTGCTGGTGTTGATGAGGGACTAGCCCTACTGACCCAGGAGGTCTCCCCCACCTCTGCCTTCCTGTAGGATCACTCTGGGTGGAAGGGGCTTGGGAAGGTCTCTGGTTGAACCTCTCCTGCTCAGAGGAAATGGTCCTCTTGAGAGACAGATACAAACAAGAATGACCTGGCATAGCATCTGGCAAAAAAAAGCTAAAAAGACTTAACAAAGAAATAAATGTTAGGCCAGTAGACAGGACCCAGAGATTTTCCAACCAAATTTTACACTAAATATTTAGAAATAATGTCATTAGTGAAATAAATTGGATCATCAGTTGTGGACTTCAAGGTACAAGTTCAACATGAAAATTGTATCAATTCTAAGCATAGTGACTTTTGACTTTTTATTATATATACACAAGCATTTGCATCTGTACCCTATATTTCTTTTTTTTTTTTTAAAGTCTGCTTCCATCTTGCCATGTCTTATTCATTTGATTATTTATACATTGGCTGCAGCAGTATTCTGTTAAATATTGAAAAGTTTGTGATTTAAACCTGACTGTGATTTGAGTTGTAAATATTTCTTATGGACCTAAGGGCTTAAATTTAACATTAGGCTCGTTTTATTTATTTTTATTGTTTTAATTTTGTAGCAAGACCAAGCAAGGATATACTTAGTTCATTAACAATAAATGAGGAAATAGTGCAGCTCTGCTGTCAAGAAAATGAAAGAGCATAGAAAATACATTCAGGACTATTTAATTAATGTTTTTTACTCTGCATTGTTCTACTTTGTATTTTGTAGTCTTCTTTAAAGCAAAGAAAACTTTTTTGATAAACAAAGAATAATTATCCTGGTTGCTTTCAATTAAATAAATATACATTTCTAGAATGCTAAATAAAATTCAATTATATTGTTTAAAAAAAATAGAGGGGGAGAGGTCTGAGCAGATGAACTGTCTGGTTTTGTAATCTGTGAATATTGTGGCAGGAAGTATATCCCTGCTTCTTTGTTGTTAGAGTTTAGGTGCTAAATCCACTTTTTCAGTGCAATAAAGAAGGGTACTCTAATGAAGCCTGGAGATTACCTGCTGCCCGAGGACGCTGCTGGTCCAGCATAGCTGTGCTGCAGCTTCTCTTCATAAGGCTTCAGTGGAGAAACCTAAACATGGCAGGGAGCCTTGAGGGAGGATAACATACTCCTTTCCTTCCCTACTTTGTGCAAAAAACCCTCCTGTGGCCAAGGAGCTCTCCCTGGCGCAGGAAGAGGTGCTACCTCCAGCAGCTGGAGCGTGCCTGACCTCCGGGGCTTAGGTGGGGCAAAGCAGCTGTGAATTTTACTGCAAAGAAAAGAAGAAAAACCAGATTTGCATTTTGCTAGTTTTGATTCCACTGCTTAAAACTAATCTCGGGTAGCTTTTTTATTTTCTTGAAAGCTGCTTTGTGCTGACTAGCCCTTGGTATTTGTAAAATTCTTTGTTTTCTCTGCGTATTCCCTGCTGGCCTACTCAGAAGCTAGTTAAATTATGAGGATTATTCAGAGCTGCACTGGATAATAAAATGGTCTATTGATTAGTAGACTTCTAATTACTTGTCTCTTAGCATGAAAGAGAAATAAGAAGATTTGATAGCAAACAAAGCAGAAAACAAATAGGGTGTTTCCAACATGTAGGGGTATACATGCTTGTGTGTGGCCTTGAACATGAGTATTGTAATTTCCAGTTTATCATCATGAGCTTATTTGACTGCTTACAGAACTGTGACCTGCACAAGCAGACTGTTTGACAGATAATCAGCCAAAACATACAGCTCCTTAATTTTTTTTCTGAAATACCCTATGTATGCACTGGAAGAATAACATAATGATGAGCAATATGGTTTTGATTTTTCATGTCTTGTTGTAATGAAATGAAAATTATCGCTCATTTATGTTTTAACTAGGTATGGACTGATAGAAATGAATATAAATAGTGTGTCAGCGTTTTAGCTTGAGAAACAGTGAACACCAGTGGGTAGTGAAACCTTTCCACTTGCATCACATGCCTCCATACTGATTCAACGTGGCAAATCACCTTTGGTCTTCCCTAAAAATGATGCATAATATTTATTCCACCTTCAAAACAGTTTCTCTAACAGCACTTATCTTAAAAGATGTGTGTGAAATTTTTAAGGATGCAGATCTACAAACCTACAAGCCTTGCCCAGGAGGAGAGTAGCACTGACATCCTCTCCTCCTTTGCGCTGAATGGCAGGGTGATGGCAACAGTGCTCGTGAGAGGACTTCTCACTTGTGGTTGTAGGTGACTGTACTTCCCAAAGAGGTATGAAAGCAGAGGACAGACTTTGGGATGTTTTGAAAGATAAGGATTGAAATCCTGGCAGAATTGCTGTTGATTTCAGAAGGACCAGGGTTTCTCACCAGCCCTTTACTGCCTCTTCCATGATCCACAGAAGTCTTTCCATTAATTTCTATGGGCTCTGCATGCCTGTCTTTTTTTTTTTTTTTTCCCCTAATCTTTTTCTTTAAATGCTATGAACGTCAAACAAAAAATAACTAATACACCCCAACAAAAAATCTGCATAGTTCTCGCCCATGGCAAAATGGCTGAGCCAAAGCAGTAATTTAATTAAAGCGTGAAAATCATGTACTTCTATGAGTTTCTCATTCAGAAATTAAGCAGTTCTTGTTGCTTTTGGTTTTGCCTGTGGGTTCATTTGACTGTGGTTTAGTTTGCATGGCTCTTCTAGTTTGCCTGGTTTTCCTCTGTGGTAAAAACCCTTCCCTTTTAAACCTGGCTGCTGGCAGAGGGGCAGATGAGCAGCCTTGTGCTTTGTAGATGCAAGTAGCCTTGTCAGCCCATCAGTCTCCTCCATCTCCTGTCACCGGGAGGTTGATGTCAGAGCAAGATATTCTCTGCTAAATGTGAATTCCTTCATTAGTTTTGCGGTCTTCCTCTAGGCCTGTAATTAGAGCCCTCCTGATAACCAGCACACAAACGCACTCATTAATTAGCTCTTCATTTGAAGGTTTCTCTCTCAGTGTTTCCATCCTTGTCAGCTTACAGGAGGCTCAGCTACCTTCAGCTGCTGCTGCTGTTATCCACATCAGTCATCTTTCCCGTAAAAACCTAACCCACAGGCACGAGGAAGCCTTTAGCATCGCTGCAGTCATGGGAAAACCACCCTATTTTCACACAGGGAAGCGCTGTGCTGGGTGAACAGCCGACATTACATTGCGTGTGCTTTTTGGGTGTCTGTATAGTTTTTCAATAGCTGCTTTATTTTTCCGCAGAGCATAGAAAAGAGACATGGCCCAGGCTCTGCTGTTTACCTGACAGAACAGTCAAAACAGGTTTCTGATTAAAGAGGCAGCAGTAGACACCCAGTCTCTGCGGGCTTCTCCACATTATGGGATAATGGAAGCGTTTACTAACAGCCAAAGAAATTATTTATTAGGATATGAAACCTTTAATTTAGAAGGAGGGTTTCACATTCTCATGTATTTTTTTTTCCTTATACTCCCACTCTGCAAAATGTAGCAAGGCCAAAAATTAATGCATTTGCACAACTATTTCTAAGCTATGTGGGTGTCTCTGAAAAGGTATGATTTTGAAGCAGAACAAATAATATACTCATAGCAATCTTCTTTGAAACAACAAGGTTTTAGAAACCCAAAGATCCAGATCAATCAAACCTGGTATATTACATTCTCTGCTCTGTTAGTTTTAGATTTAAACTGTTTTATAAATGTTGAAATTGCAACAAGAATTCCCCAGCTGCTAAAAATGGCTCTGATGGAGCAGGGAAAAGCCACACCTGGGGAAAATACAGTGGAAGCTGTACCTTCACCTTTCTGCTCCCCTAACTATCTGGTACATCAGGTTTGTATCTTATGGTATGCTTTTCATCATCCTGTATACGTTTTGATGCAGGCAGTTGCCCTTGCTATTCATACAGGAAGCTGACACAAGGGGGCAAAGTCTTTCCTGATCCTGCCAACGGTGATGAGAGAATCACTTTGAATGAAATAGTTTGTGAAATACACAATCATATTGAAACATTTAAGTATAGAATGTTGACAAAGGTATGAAATCGTATAAATAGCTTTATTGTTTACAGAATATCTTCATCTGCAGTTGTTCCCAGTTTGTTTATTTGTGTGCACACTGACGTGCATTATGTGCCCAGGAAGAAAGAACACAAAGACTTTTTTCTTCTTTATTTTGCTTGTTCTTATTCGGGGGAAGAAAACGTGATCTCTGACATGCTGAAGAGCACTGAGCGAAAGGCAGACGTGGGGCGCTCTCCTGATTTCCCAGCTGACTTCTGTTTCCACCCTGTTACAACTTCTTGTGCATCTTCTGGAAAACACACCTTCTCGGTGTGCTGCTGCAGGTGCTGGATCTCTTTTTCCCCTCCCCTTTGGATCCTGTTGCTGTTTGCAGGAGAAAACCTTTATGCAATTTAGAAGTTTGCTTCTGCCTCAGCTACGCCAAGCTCGACCCTGTTCCCCAGGCTCATCTCAACACTGGGGACTCAACTACGCTTCTGAGCCTCTGGAGATAATTCAGGTTCCCTAATAAACCCGGGGCCTGAACTGACATTCACTGAAACAAGAAAAGCACCTTTAAAATTGCTTGGTGCTGGTTTAAAATAGCAAATCAAAGAGATTCAGTCCATCGTTGTTCTGTGCTCCCTTTGCCCCCCTGCAAAAGAAGCAGGCAGGCCCACAAGAATCCCCTGTGGGGATTTAGAACTAGTTTGTTTAGGACTTTGTGACCTGTACAGAGGTGCAGTTGGTGCAGAAATCAAGGCAGATGATGTCTTTACAGTCAAGTGCAAGTTAAGGCAACCTTAGTACTCTAGATAGAAACGGGGGCAAAAGCCTTTCTTGTAGCCAGCACAGGATAGCAAGGGTGAATACTTTCTGCATGTCACATCTGGTGTCTTTGTGTAGCTACAGGGGTGAAATAGATCCTTGTGAATAATTAGCCATTGTCATTCTGGATTATTTTTAATTAGCAAAGCGTGGGCATGATACCTCCAAAATTTCAGAATGCTGCTCTGAGTTTGTCTCATCTGATCTTTGGGGGTTTTTTTCCACTGAAGGGTATCATAGACTGTTTCTTTGTATCTGCTTTTGTAGATAGGATCAGTCTAGGAGCAAAATATCTTCCTCTTTCTTCTCTGGGTGCTTAGCTTTAAACATGCTTCCACCGATGTTTAATTTTGTTGTTTCAAAAATGCTAAGGTTTGCAGTTGTTTACTTTTAATCATCCTTGGAAAGATTTCAATACAAGTAGCTGACTTCTTCCCCTTCCTTAAATCTGTATCTACGCATCTTCCCATGTAATTTGTCCCCTCCACCCAAGAAAACGCAATGAGTACTTACGACTAAACCAGATAGGTGTGAGCAATCAGGTAGTGTTAATATTTGCAAGGGTAAGAAATGAAATTTATGGAGACAAATGAGGCAAAATAAGCGTGCCCTATATAATTAGCATAATAGCTGCATATCATCAAGTTTTCCCTGTGAGGTATTATGACAGTGTTGATTAACCAGGTGTAGAATGATTTGGAAAGACCAGAAAAAAGGTAGGGAATAATAAGTAGGAGGTAATAGGAAGCAGAGAGTGACTATATATATATATATATATCTGTGTGTGTGTGCCCAGCGAAAAGAGTACATTTCATCTGTTTCTTGGCAGTACAGGCTTTGGGACCAAAGTCTGATGGAGCTGTTAGTTCCAAACAGGTAGGATTGATCTAAATTATGGTTTCTTGAGAGGGTAATTTCTTCCAGTGACAGTTTTTTTCTGTTTCCATTTGCTTAAAGAAGGAAGAGGATCTTGACGTTTTGAGCAGTAGAAGGCAGTTCTCTTAAAGATTTTCATCACTGTTGAGGTTGTTTTCCTACGATCCATGGGAATAGAGGTATCTGCAAGCCAGCCTGACGGGTGCAGTTTGGCTGACAGCGTGATGGGAAAGTTCAGGCCTCCAGGAAGGAGATTACAGACTTCCTGCCAGAAAGGGGTAATTTTGTCAGAGGTGCAGAGTACACTAAGTGTTACAGAGGTGACAGAAAGTGTTGACACTGACATTTATTTCCCAGAGTTTGGTAGTTTAGCAGAGTGGAGTCTTGCAGAAGTCTCCAGGGGGAAATTGAAGATGATGTCATGTTGAACGACATCCTAAATTTTGTCCTAGTTCTTCTGCAAAAAGAGTAAGGCTACCTCCTTAAAACCAGCTCCTCTGGATAGGAATGAATTTGTGTATGAGTAGTTATGAAATTAAAACTCACTGTAGACTGCAAATCCACATATGCCTCAAAGTTGTTAAATACGTTTCCCAAGGACAATATTTGGGGGTTTGCAGGTGACTGGGTGTCAGCGAAGGCCCACCAGAGCATGAGAGAAATGTGACTCTCAAGCTGAAATGCAAATTTAATCCCTAAGGACACGTAGAAGTTTATATTCAAAACTCACATAACTTTCACGTTCATTAAGAGCATTAGAAGTGGTGGGTAATGTATCTCAGACTGCGAGGTGGCTATCTAGGATTGTAGCTATGTGTGCACATGGATGCATGTATATGCACTTATTGATAAACTCCTGCAAACTATCAAATGCTTTTGGGTTTTCATCACACAAGGTTTAAGTACGTTATTTGTTCATGCAGAAACTAAAGTACGTAAAAATTCTCACTCTCATCTCAAACTGCTTCATTTGTGCCTGCCCTTAGGTTGAAGTGTAAGAACTTAAGGCATCCACATCTGTCTGAATTGTAGGTGCAAATTTTTTTGATAAAATGGTATCTGCAAAACAAAAAAAGGGGTGGGGGGCATTTTTGCTCTTGGGTAGATTTTTTTCCCCAGATAAATTACAATAATTTTAACTGCCTGTTCTGTGCGGTAGCGAGGATTTTAATGATGATGTGTCTGTACAGTTCTTGTCTAGTTAATGAAATATGTAGCATATTTAGATTTAAATCGGATCTAAGGTTTAGCTTCTGTTCTCGGTTGTATATGTTGGACTTTATATCATTTTTTCTGTAACTTTTTCAAGCATAACGCTGTTTCTGCATTTTAGTAACTATATAGATTTTTCTTTGTGATATTTACCACAATGTCCCTTGTTATGAAATATATGCTACACTACTCGTTTCCTATCCCTCACTGCATCGACAAGCAGGTTTTTAAGCAGTATTTTGTATATATTTGGCAAAATATATACCTTCCACAGAACTCTTGTGTACAGCTTGAAAGCGTGTACTCAAGCAAATTCAGGTTCATCGCTTTTTTGCGTTTATTTTTCATACATTTGGCCTTGATTCAACAAAGCACTCAGGAATTTACTTAAATGTAAACTCACGAGTACTTAAGTGTAACGTCAGGTGCATTTTTAACTGCTTTGCCCTGCTAAGCCCATAACTCTTACAGTGCCTTCACATCCTTTGGGTAAAATCAATCCTAACCATATTGTCTGCTGTATGTCTGTATCACACCATAGCACATCATGCGTGATACACATACAGCTGCATCTCCATGAAAAGCAAAAAAACCCCTGAACTTGGTTAGATGGAGGGATATTCTCCAACAGAAGGAATTCCATTACAAGCTGTTTTTTGCTGGGCACCCAGAATCTGTACATTATACATTTCTGACCTAGCACGGCTCATAGCAAGCTGTGCTCTGCAGCATTTCTCCTGGCACTTCAAGGCAAGGCTTCCCAAACAGCATCCCATCCTCACAGACATCCGCTCAGCATTTGAGAGGAGTCGGGATCTGCCATCCCTCCTCCATACCATTGCTGTCATTGCTACGTTTGTCCCCTGAATAACAGCACATGGGACACATCACAGGCCATTACTGTTAATGGTATTATTGTAGAATCACACTACCGAAAAATACTGCCTCAAGCAAAATATTAAAGATAATTTCGTTTTGTCTTTCAGGAAGGTGCATCCTGGGGTTAATGAAAGTTTGACTTAGTGAATGTGAAAGGACCCCATTGTTTGGACTGCTTGAAATGGTATTTAGTATTCTCATTTAGATAATTTTCTTAATGAAAACAGGAGTGGTTTTCTTATTTGTTTTGTCCCCCAGATGAACTCCTTTCATTGAGGATGCAGCCCCGACAGGGGTTATTGTCAGGCAACCTGGGGAAACGGACACTGATGCCAGAAGGGCGGTCAGGGCACAGCTGCAAACCATCAGCATTGCCCTTGCTGTCCTCTACCCTGAGAAGGATGGGCAAAAAAGGCTGGAAGCTTTGGCCGTTGCCACCCTGGCAGCAAGACACTGCACAAGCAACCACGTAGTTATGGCTTGATGGTGTCCTCTGCCATCTTCACAAAGGGGGAAGATGCAGAGTCAAGATCTTGGGATTTCTAGGGTGCCCCTTGGAGGGCCAAGAGGCTCCGTTTCTGAGTGGAAATGCTGAGGTTTAAAACTGTGGGAGATATCAAAATATAACGTCCAGCTCCAGGGGACCTTTTAATTTTGCTGGCCCACACCAGAAGAAAGCAAACTTAGAAAAAGATGTGTAGAACAAGTGAGTACAGTGCTTTCTGTGCCATCCACTTCCACGTTGTCTTGAAGGCTGCCAGTCTCGGGGTCAAGAGTCAGGTTCTGCCTGACTCAGGCAGGCGTAAGAGACTGAGGGCAATGACTTTTCTCTAATTAGCGCCACGTAGCACAGTCATTTAACAAACAGTAACACCACTTCCAACAAGCCATGTGGCATTTCTTTCAGCATTAACTCTCTTGGTTTTGACTGAATTACAGCCAAATGAATGTATGCAGGCAGCACCCGTGTCTAGTAAGCAGTCTTGCTGCTGTCTAGCTGGGTTGTTATTCCTCGGTTCATCGGGGAACCCCCCCCCCCCCCCCGCAGACACCTATTAACACGTTTATAATTTAATAACCGAATAATAAAAATCTAGGCGCTACTATGCAAGTCTATGAAATATAGTGAGCCACACACCTGAGGGTCAAACCTGGCTCTGTGTTTAGAGGAGAGAGACATTTCTCACACAGAGAAGATGCATTTCAACGTATTTTCTATGGTGAAGTATATCAAGATATAGCATTAGCTTTGATTTACTGCCACGTGATTTGGCCGCTAGCAGTAACGTACATGCAGACGTGCGATTTGTCAAATGGTGTTGCAAGTTCAAAATGCCTTTAGAAACATGCAACGCGCTGCCACTGAAAGGGATGTGAGAGGGAAAGGCATGTCAGGGCAACCTTATTGTCTCTGAGCTCCCGTGAAGGGAACGGCAAGGTTAATTTCACCCGACTTTTTCGTATCTCCCTTGTCCTTTTCCTTAGTGTAGATGTCCATTATTCAAAGTATTTTGAGGGCTTCGGGAAAAGCCTTACAGGAGAGTACGGTGGGCGCTTGGTAACTTTTAACTCTTGCAACTGTTGGGATTCGCTAAAACTGTTAAGGAGGAAAAAAAAAAAAGGAAAACCTCTTGCTAAGGCAAATCAAAATAAAACTGCATTGTTTTAAAAGTTGTCTGTTGAAGAGACATTACGGTTGGCGATTTTTGGGTTTGTTGATGAGCTTGACCGAAGCATTTTCACAGCCTGCTTCCTCCGTCGAGGCTGCTCGCAGCACCTCGCCGCGCTGGGTAACCGAGCTGGCTCTCGCCAGCGATGACCGATCGCAGATGCGCGTTACTGACAGGGCTTTCATACGGCAGCCCGGGCGGGCGCGCCTCGCCGCCTCGCCAGGCCGGCGCCTGCGTCCCTTGGCCTGGCACACACCGGCTGTGTTCGGCAGGGAGTTCGGTAGGGCGGTGGGGGCGGCGGGAGAACTTGAAGGGGAACACGCTTCCATTTTGTGGCCTTTGGTGGGTTGGTTGGTTTGGTGATCTCAGGCTTATTATTGAGACCTCGACTTTTATAACGTTAGGTTAGGCCACCGCCGTGTTCCGGCGTTGATGTCACACCCCCGGAGGCAGACAGACAGACAGACAGACAGACACCACACCCCCCGCCCCCCGAAATGACGAGAGGCAAAACCGCGCCCCCCCCCCCCCCCCCGACGGTGCCCGCTCGCTCCGCGCCGCAGCGCGGCTCTGGGCGGCGGCTGCGCGGCCATTGGCTGGGCGGCGGCACGTGCCGGCGGGCGGGCGGGCGGGAGCCCTCTCGTCTCCTCTCGTCCCGCCGCCGCCCGTGAGGCGGGCGCTGATAGGCCGGGCTGATGCGCAGGCAGTTTATCATCCCCGTCTCCCGCGGAGGCAGGGAGTGCGCCTGTCACCAGTATTGATTTCAGAGGATGGACTAAATTTCCTAGGATTTCCATTAAGAATTAAGAGGGGGGGGTGGGGGGGGGAACCGGAAAAAAAAAAAAAAAAAAAAAGCTATAAGCACGCAGGGTAGCCAGGCAGACATGGATATGAGATGGCACTGTGAAAACTCTCAGGTAGCTTCTTCTCTCACAGGCGATGCAGAGCACAGGCGAAGCACTGCAGCATGCAGGGTTTAAGATACCATTAGTCTGACAGCAAGGAGGAGAAAGAAAAAAAAAAAAAAAAAAAGGCATTTGCACCGATTACTGAAAATGACTTTTTTTTTTTTTTATTAGAATATGTCTCCTTGGAGATTGCATGTCATTAATATTAAGATCAAATTTCTGCACGATATCTGTTTTAAATATAGAAAAGCTTTTAAATTGTATTTTTTTTTCTGCTCCAAGAAAATAACGCTTCGCTACCCAGAGCATGGATGCTTCTGTTTTTTCTCTTCTGCTTTTTTAAATGATAGAGATGGTCTTTAGCATGTTCGCTACAAATGCGTATAAAGGAAAGGAAAATTGAGAAGACTCAAATAAAAGCATGAATAAAAACTGCTTCAAATAGTTGCCAGGCTGCTTTCTTTTTAATAATCTAGCAATTATTTTGGCTTAAATGATGCTTAAACCCTGACCATGCATGCTTTTCATTTGGGCTCAGAATATGCGTGTATGTGTGTGTGTGTACGTATGTGTGTATTTGTTTTGATTTGATTTTTTTTTCAGTGAGCATTTGCACAACTGGATTTCCTGTGAGTTACGTGCATGTTTTGATAAGAAAAATTGCATACAAATGAATGACTGTATCTGATTGACTAATATTTCATGATATATAATGCAAAGTAGCTTCATTTTTAAATGAGTTCATTCTAATCTTTTGGGGGAGGGTAAATTGTTGCATGTTTATGACAATGAAAGTGTTTGTGTATTTTTTGAAGACTGATTGTTTATTTGCTTGTTTCTAACACCGAAGACCAAGGTTTTCTCATTTATTTATTTATTTGTTTTTAAATAACAAACCTCCAAGGCATCTAATTTAAAAGAGCATCGGTTACAAAGCTTTCCTTATTACCTGAAAACAAGCAGAAAGGTATGTGTTCGTGTGAGAGTGCTCAGCTCCTCTGGGGAGGTGCGTGATCTTTTCTCGCACCTTATTCTCCCCAAGAAGAGTTAAAATGCCGTGGCACTATCACGCCTACGTGCACCATGGGAATTCTGCTGGCAAAACCAGGGCTGGCACCAGGTGGGATGTTTTTATCGCAATAGTGAGCAAAGACAAAGGTGAGGACGAGGGTTGCCAAAAGAGGCAAAGGGGCTTTTAAAGAGAGGAAGCAGCAGCTTCTGTCTTTACATAAATGCCTAATTTTCCCTTCATTAGCTAGAAGGTGAAGAGCTTTTTTGGTATGTTGTTTTCTTTCAAATGAATCAGAGGATAATAAAGTGGGGGAGATGGTTGCTCAGATTTATCCTAGTTTACAGGTGGTAACCCGGGTGGTGAGAGGACTTGTGGTTTTGGAGACCTTCTTTCATGATTGTGAAAAGGTTACTTGCTGAATTGGATCCAAGCTATCTTAATTCTTTTTGACTGCAGTTGTGGGGCCGAGGATCAAAGCTTTGTACCTCTGGTGCACCGGGTATATTGTGTAATCCTGTTTGCATTTGTTAGCTGGGCTTCTGCAAAGTTCTGCCATTAAGCCTTTTTTTTTCATGTATGCATTTAAATCTCTTAATATGCAGTTCTGTAAAGCAACTCTCTTCTTATTGCCCTGGGCTAATCCATACCTGGTTTTGTTCTTCCCATAGCATCTCACCCCTCCAAAAAACATTTTGGGTGGTTGTTGGAGTTTTCCCATGCCAAATGGTTTTGGCCTGTTGGTATCTTAGGCCACTATTCAAGTTCAGGCTGAAAACTTTGTGAATTGAGTTTGTCACTCCCAGCTCTGTTCCTAATACTCTTGCACATCACCTAGGCATCGTATATAATTTGACACAGCTGACAGCATCTACTTAGACGAAGCTTAGGGCTGAGCCAGAGTGGAAATTGAATTGCCTCTCAACTCCCTAATATTAATGATCCTTCCAGGTCAGCACAGGAGTAATTGCCAGGGCAGCCTGAGTAATTGTCCATTAAACCTGCCTAGATGGTAGCTCACCTGTGGAGAGATGCATCCAGATAACAACTACAAAATGAATTCCATTTGCTTAATAGAAGGTTTGCTAGACTTATGATTATCTCAAAAGCTAACATGTGGTCTCAAGTTTAATATTAAAGTGATTTTTCTGGTATTTTAAGCTTGATTATAACTAAGGCAAGGCAGATTCACCTTAGAACTGTCTGAAAAAAGAAGTACACCCAAAAATCTGGTTGGTGGTTATATCCTGAAGGGCAAGCCTTTATGTCTGTAAAGGTATGGTTTGATCTAAAACCTTGTGGTATAAAGCAAGAGAAGAAAAGTTCATGTTGTCCATGTTCTTTAGTCCTTGAAGTATCTGCGCATTTAAAATAACCCATTAATCAGTCAAAGTTTGTACACACCAGGGCAACCTGATGAGGTGGGCAGCTGGACCTTTAAATCCAAAATCAATATTCAACAGGAATTCAGAGGAGACAAACAGCCTGAGGACAGTGTTTAAAAACTCAACTGCACTTTATGTCTTGGAGTAATGCTGATTTAGCAAGAAATCGCAGTCACAGTGCGAGAGGATTTATTTTTTGACCTTGTGCATTTGAGATGACATAAAAAGTTAAGAGTTGTCAGCACGGCTTTACTGCAAGGAGGAAATGCAGTGGAGGATCAGCCATCTTCCGTTGCTCTTATGAAAGGTACACACGTGGAGTACCAAAGAACACAGGTGCACAGAAAAGACTAAAATACTGATGCTTCAAAGTTCAAAAGAACTTGCTTCTGTGCCAGGTAGATGATTTAACAAAAATACAATCATGGGGATAGTTTGGTGACACAGGTGAGGGAATGATCTAACCTGCTGCGATCCAAATGGCAGATATCCTCTAGGAGATCTTGGCCCACTCCCTGTTCATCTGTCCTCTGTCTCTTCACAGCTACTGAAAATCATGGTGTTTTTTTTCAACAGCCATGTAAACTATAGCAGCTCTGTACCGTAAAAGGATTTCTCGCTCTGCTGACACCCTTCTGCTTTGGGTCACCCATTGTCACTGCTCAGAGCAGTTGTTTCCTCTCCTTAGAGGAAACTTTATGTCTTCAGAATGTTAAGAGATGGTGTCACAGCTTGGTTGGTTTGTGTGTATCTAAAGAGATCATCAAGATAAATAGTTGAAGAAACCATCAAATCAGTCTTACCCAGGCAGAAGCTTGACAGTTGGAACTTGTCGATAAACAGTAAATGGTTTTCATAACTTTTTGGTTGACAGTTTCAATGGCTTGAAATATGTTATCATTATTTTTAGTTTATATATTAATAGAAAGTTTAGTCATTCTATTTGTTTCAATGTTACTAATTCTTACGAATTAGCTGAGTTTTTTCAGTGACTAACTGACCAGCTTTTCTGACACAAAAAATAATTTTACACTTGTTTTGCACGTTCAGCCAGTGGTAACATTGGATTTCTGCCTCTCTTGTTCTCTCTTGTTTTTACATTTCTGACATGGTTTTTCAATCCTTAGGGTATTTTGTCCTGCTCTTGCAAGCTGCTCTAAGCAGCAGATCCAGGAAGAGTCTGACAAAAGCACGAGAGGTTGCTCTCATGGGGTAGCTTGAATGATTATGGTGTTTTGCTATGCTTTTCTGCATTGCCTCTCTCTTTTTATCTTTGTCTACATCTGAATTGTACTTTATTTTTCCCTGTGGGACGCATAATTAGATTTAGCTATATAGTCACGCACAGTTAAGTAGGGCTAATCCTTTTTTTTTTTTCAGATCGTATCTTGCAATCCCTTTTGGGTGAAACTTCAGGTAATACCTCCAATCTAAGTATCATATTGAGTTGAGACAGAGTAGGGGCTGAGGGCAAAAGTTACAGTCAACGGCTTTTTGAAAGGGTGTGGAGTGACTGTACATCAGTAGGCAGCCAGCAAAACCCTTGCAGTTGCTTATCTGTAGTTCCTCCAAAGAAATACCTGTTAGGACTGTTTCTGTGCAGCCCCTGCACCGTGGCTGGTTGGTTTTTGATGGGACTCCGCAAAGGAGGTCAAACTATTGTTCTGTGCTCAATACATCCAGGTTGCTACTGGCAGGAAACACCATTTTTTTAAACATTTTTTTCCCTTCTAATGCATTTGACTGCGTAAGGGAAAAATGCATGCAACCTTTAAAAAAAAAAAAAAAGTGGAAAGGCCAGGGATTAGAAAGTATGTTTTGTATGTGCGGGAAGTCTGGGCATTGTGGACACACAGGTTAGTTTTGTGGAGCAGTGTGGATGGGTTTCCAAAAAAGGTGGAATTAGGGTGAAATTCTGCCAGCATTAAGGTCAGTGGAAGTTTTGTCATTGACTTTAATGTCATTGACGTGTTATCGCTGGCAGAAGTCTGAATAGCACAGAGTATGAAGTCCAAGTAGGTAAGGCCATATGAATTGATTTCTAAACCTAGCTATCTCTTGGTTGATTGTTGCTAAAAGTATATCAGAAGTGAAGTGGAAAATGAGCAAGATGGTATTTTCACCAAAATGATTCATTTTAAATTCCATTTCATGAACTAAATGATTATTTGCCAGTGAAGAGCTGGGAAGCTTTCAGGTGGTAAGGCATCTCTCATGCTGATAGTCTGTAACATATAGGACCTTGGAACACCTTCTGGTTTGAGTCTGGCTGTATGATTTTGGCACAAATCCAGGAATGAATGTAAGTTGTGGGCTTTAGCACAGAGTAAATTGCATTTCTTGGTCACAATAATGTTAGTGCCTTGTTCACTGGTTTCTCTAAATTGGCTGTGGTATGGCTGCAAACCAATAAAAACTAAACTACATGCAGTAAAGACTTAAAGTATTTTCTTTAAGTTTCCACAAGTTTTGTATTTGTTTTTTATTTCTTGTAGTTCTTCTGATTTCTTTTATTCCCTTTCCTCTCCATTTTCAAATCTCCCTTGCTAGTTTATTCTCATTGTGAAGGCTGCACCATCATGTATGCTGCTGTTAGATTATTCTGTACTGGAGGCTGGGGGAGGTGCTTTGCTTTTCTGTGTTGTTTAGTGCTGCTTCAACTTAGTTGTTCAGGGGTTTTGCTGGATTTTCAAAATTTGTCTATGAGGTTAATGGAACTGTTAACTAAAACCAGTAAGTTAGCAAAGTTGGTGAGCAAGGCAGGAAGAGGGTGGTTAGAGTTCTGGGCTGTGTGTCTGCACTATGACCACTACCAATTTTTACAGCTCTCTCAAAGCAGAACATACATCTGGGGCACAGCTGCATCGAAGAAGTGGAGAATGGCTTTTGGTTTTCACCTGTTTTATCTTGCGGGGTCTTTAAGAAATATGTTGCCCAGAGAGTACATAGAAAATGAGCAAATGTACGTTATTTGTGTAGAGTATATTGTACAGTGGAAGCAAAAATGAAGTTCATATGGCCCTTAGGAGTAAAGTGAATTTTTGACTTCCTCATTCATGTTACAAGTGCTTAGTAACAGGGCTATGACAGTGAACGAAAAGCACGATTTTACTTTACATATAACACAGGTATATTAAATATTGGTATTAAATGTCAGTGATGCACCAAAGATGGGGAAGCTGAGGAACGAGTACAATGGAGTTTGACAAATAACAAACCTCCTTTGCATTTCAGAGCAGCAAGGTGGCAGCGAGGAGGGGGTGGGAGACTGCTCAGCCAAAATCACAGCGGGCCAGTAAAAAAATCCCCTCCGGAAAGCTCCACTCCCAAATGCAAATATATTCTGCGAAGTTGACATCAATGTCAACCGCCGTATCCTGGGCAAGTTCACTTCCCCTGGCCCATGCCAGCTTCTCAGCAGTTTGCAAAGCCAAGCTAAAAATGTAGCTTGTGATTTCATAGAGGATGTCCATCTGCACCGAACAGCCTGAGCAGCCCCGGGCCCTCGCCAACAACTGCGTCTGCGGAACTGCCATATCCTACGTGAGCATCGGTGACCGATTTCAACACGCATTGCATCAGTGCCAGAAATAACTCTCCTCTCGTCCCAGGTGTAGAGAGCACAATGCTTGGACACTTAGCCCTGAGAAACATAGTTTGAAGCCTTTAAATGGGTTTAAACTCTGCCTGGACCAGTGGGAGATCTGCACAGGAGTCACCTGGCATGTTCAGTGCGTGTTGGATTATGGTCACCTTATTCAGTTTCGGTTAGGAAGAGACTTTACAGGAGGCCTTTTCTGTTACTCCTCTTTCTATTTATTGAAGTTATTCTAGCTAACTTAACAGACAGTAAGATGTTTCTGCTAACTCTTGCAGGGGTCAGGGCGCATGAAATGGCTAAGAGAGAATTAGTGTAATTTCTTTCTTTCTGCCTTTATCTTAAGTGCTAAATTGCTTGTTGTACCATTTTTAACTAGAGGCATAAGGAAGACCCCACGTTTTTCCATAAGCTACAGTGACAACTGTCATCTTTACCAGCCCTCTCTGTTCCCTTTTCAGCTTTACCTGTGCAGAAAATTTCTATTGCTACATAATTCCCCTTTCTACTGGGGATATCTAGGGGATAACATAAGTAAAGTGGTAGCAGAGACATCTGAATAGGCTGCAAAGGCGACCTTTGCAAGATACTCCTTCAGGATTACTGGTGATGATGTGTGAGGCAGAAAGGATAGACTGACATTCAAATCTCACTGTTCTTGTGCAGCAGACAGTTACAAAGGAAATAATAGCAACTTTTAAGCCCATAGGAATGTATCCGTCACTTTGTCTAATCTTTGTTTTCTGGCAGCCTAAAATAGGCAACTGAGATGGTCAACCTAGTCCTGAAAAAGTCTGAGACAATTTTCTTGCATCCAAACTGTCTGTAATATCTGTTCCCCATTGCTATATAGGTGATTTGTCTAAACCAGGGAAGAGCAGCAGCTTTTATGACAGTGGGAGCATTCTTCCAGTGTGCAGCCACTGCAGGATGAGGAGCTCTGGCAGCTGATCCATGACCCTTGCTTCTGCCTTGCATTGTGCCGAGACTGACTTGACTGCTCTAGTAGACTTTGTGTTATTCTTTTTATAGCCTGGTATCCAGGTGGCTTCAGGGATTAAAGTCAGCTTTTCAACATCAGGTATTGTTGTATGTGGAAATAAAACAACTGAAAGTAACCTGGGTAAATGATCTAAAAATACAGTGGGAAGTGACTAATTCCCATTGAAATCCTACCTCAACTCTAATTCATTTCAGTTCTGAGAGAAGATTCTCATTTATTTGTGATTAATTGGACAGAACCATCTGGGATTGCTACATAATAAGATGACCCCAGAAAATAACATTATTCCCCTTGAATGAACTATAAGCAGCTTCAGTTGTTTATCAGACAATTAGTGCATGATATATGCCTGTACTACTGATGAGCTATCGAGAGCAAAATGGGAAGATGTTGCCTTAGCCATGTTGATAACTAGAGTAAGAGCAGATGAAGCTGTGAAAAAATGTTGGTTAAATAATGTTCTGTCATAGTGTGGAAACTGGTCTTACTCAGAGCCTGACTAGAGTCTGAATCTCTCTTAGCCAAGGGCTTGGTGTTGTGGGTCCTGTTTTCTGTGGCCCAATCAGTGTGCAAGTGCAGGATTACCTGTATTTCTAGCTTGAATGTAGAAACTCTTGTTCCTTCATCTATTTCTGGGAACTTCACATTCCTCATTCATCTGTGAATATGCCAAATAGTTTCTAGGTTTTAACTGAATTTGAAGATCCAAGCAAGAATTGAACAAAACAGTTGTTAATCACATTGTTCTGGTGTTCTGGAGAAAGTTTGTGTCACTGTTTAACTAATCCACATTCAATTCATGGTGAGCTTTGCAGACTGCCTTTATTTCATGTGGTCTTATACTAAAACATTAGTGCCGTTAGTTTCAGATATTAAAAATAATTTTCTTTTCCCACGAATACTCTCTGTTGGGCTTTTCCTCCAGTACCAGTGTCCCAGAACAGGACATCCATCTAATAGAGGGCATTGGGAGTGACAAACAAATTGTGTCTTGAGTTGAAATTATCCTGACTGTTAAAGTTGACAGTCTAATAATTAAATATGTTAGAAGAAGTGTAATCATGCTTGCATTTTCCAGGTGCCATTTGAGTTATTCTTGATTCAGTGTTTTGCATGTATGTGTATGACCTGACAAAACTCAACGATTCAGTAAGTTATTTCTTTGGGGTCAGGTGGAAGTTTGTTAATTTGGAGGTGGCATTTCTTCCTCCTGTGAATGGTTTTGCATGGATGTATGCTCAATTGTATTTGTGCTGATAACTGGGAGGGGGAATGATATTCTTGGAAGAAAGGAAAGGCAGGAGTATCCTGGGACCCTTGCAAAATAATTGGGAGTGGGAGTTAAGGAAACTACTGCATGTCCTACATATGCCGAGTGTTGTCTCTGAGCGCCCTCAGAGGGTGGTCCTGCAAGTTAAGACGCTGCTACCAAATATGGCCCTCAGATCTGTGGTGATTAGTGAGGTCAGCAGTCAAAACAAGCTTCTTTTTTTGTTGTTTTCTTTTCTTTGTAAATTCATGTAAACCTAATGGAAGTGTTAGTAACTGTGTAAGTTGCTGGATCTGATTTCCATGTGAGCTGTTCTGGCTCTGAAATACTGGAAAGGATGCTTCGGTCAGCAGGCGCTCTCAGTCTCCAAAAAAAGAAAAAGAGTTTTAGTGGGGAACACTACCATAGCACATGCACAGGGGTGGCATCTGCAGTCAAACCACAGATGCTCCTTCTTGTGCTGGTGGCCTGATTTCGGGCTGTAAGTGCGGTGTGTGTGCCCAATCCACAGTCCCTCCGGCTGAGGGAGCTGGCCAGGTCTGGATGCTGAATGGAGCAAAACATTGGCTTCACTCCAAGGATGTCTAATTTTATTAGATTGTCTATATGAAGCAGGTGGCTGACTGACTACCAGATACGTTTTAAGAGTTGAGATTGTAGTCTTTATCGGGGAAGTTTTGTTTATCTCGCGCTGCAGAGGTCAAATCAGGGGAAACAGTGGTGCTCTCCTTACCATCAATTTCATGCCAATTAAAATCTCAAAATAAGAGTCTTGTAACTGTCTCTGCTGCTCTTGGTAGTGCAGTGTCTTCTTCTTTTTATTTTTTAACCTCATTTGCAGTGGAATACTGAGTGTTATACTCAGATTTCAGAACCGACACCTCCCTGAAATGTCTGGGAGCAATACTTGCTTCTTACATCTGTTGTCTCTTTCTGGCTGAAAATTCAGCTGAGCATCATTGCATCTGTCCCCGCTCCATACCTGATCCTCTGGAATTGCATGTTGGGCCAGTAGCTCACATGCAGTAGTCCCATTTATAGCCATATCAGTATAAAGGGGAAGGGATCTCAGTGCAAGAGCCTGCCTTCAGTATATTTTTAAAACAAAGCGGCCAATATACTATAACCGTCCACCTGCCACCAGGATCTTGCAAGTCTGCCGGCTTTAATTCCTGCTTTTGCACGCCATGCCCATGGAGAAGGCACCCTTCCCAAGGTCACACACTAGTGTGCTTTTATGCTCAGAAAACTGATGAAGGGTTGCCCAGAACAACAAAGTGAAAAGACTCTGAAAGGATTCATCCCTCAGCAGGTACTTTGAATCTTGCATGCAGCCATGGGCTACAGCTGTGAAAGTCACAGAGTTATAAATTAACCTTGTGGGGACAGCTAATTGGCATCTTCTTCTTCAAAATGAGACCCTTTTGTGCGTATTTTCATACTCGGGCAGAGTTGTAAATATATTTGATATGTAATCTCCCATTTTTTCTGCAGTGATTCAGCTGTGGAGGACAGCTTAGGTATTTGAGAATGATCATAGATAGCTCTTAGTCCTGATACAAAGGGAAAAGATTGTATTGGAGTAATCTGATTTCAGGCAGAGAATCTTCTTTGGACAGACATGCTACCCCAAAATTCTCACTTGATCCTCTCTTCAAGAGCAGTCCATAAAACAGCATAGTAAACACTGATTAATGTCTTGGAGGTGGTGGAAGAGAGGATTAAATAAATTGTAGAAAGTTATAATATTTCTTATATGAGCAGTGATTGGGCAACTGGTCTTGGAAACTCCTGTAGCCCATTTAAAAAAAAAAACAACCTAAGAAGACTAGGGCACCTTAACCTTCCAGAAGGAGAAAACAAATCTCTTCAGAGACTTTATAGTTTATCCCTGTGGTATTCTGAGACATGAGGACGATACCCAAATTCCACTGCCAAAGAGCAAGGGTAGCACATGGGTGCACAGAGAGAAGGTTCGGGCTGCAGCAGGCAACAGGGAAGTTTTATTTTCTTGTTGTACATTTATGAAAAATTCAATTCCAGCAAGACCTGAATAGAGGGTAGATGCAGGCAGACTTTGACTTTTATGTATTACAGCACACATTTCTTGACGATTACTGTCCAGGTCCATATCACAGTGAGATTTACCAAAACTCAGGATTAAACAGATAAGCAGTTGGTGGCAATCTGGAAAGTACAGGAGTTGTGTGTTTGTTCCCAGGAAGGGCTGTAGTGATGCTGGAGAGGAATGTTAAACACTGTTTGTGTTTTCACAAAGCTGTAACAAGAAAGAACATAAGCAGGTGTGAATTGGGCTGGTTTGAGCAGGAGTGAAAGCAGCCTGGAGAAACTGGTAAGTAGCTGAATATGCAGTTGGTTGATGCCAAAGTTCACCAGAGAAGACAGAGGCAGGACAGGGTGGGATTGTTTCAGCTGATGTTCACGATATATCTGGCATTTATCGGTCAAGTGCTGTTGTGCTGCTCTAAGCAATCAGTTAGCAAAGTTGCCTGATGGGTTAGTTCACAAAAGGGAAGTTTCCGGCCTATGAATAAATGGGCAGCAGAAGAGGCCAGCTTGCTATCCCAGCTGAGTGTGGAAAAATGTGAGGAATATCAAGCTCAAAGTAAAGCAACTGAGATCCAAAGTTTCCAATGTCAGGAGATCCACTGAACCAGAGAATTGAAAAGATGATGCTCATTAAAAGTGGTTTCTTATATCCGTACATGTATTTCAGCCAAACTTCAGAAGATGCATTCGAAACTATTTTCAGTGTGTGGCTTCTGAGATGCGTCAATAAACATAAGGCATTCGGGGAGGGAGAGTTTGAGGATTTTAAAATTAAGTCAGTTTTTTTCCAGGTTTAATAAAATAGGTATCCCTCCCAATTTGCTCACCCAATGTAGCCATTAGGAGCTGTTTATATTAAATGTTAAAATAATGTGGTAGAACCTGAAATGTGCAGCTAAACTGTTGGAGCCCTTAATTTCATAAAGCCCATTTTCCATGTCAAAAGTAACATTGCAAAGGAAATGATGCAAGGTAGACTGGGACATGTATAGCTTAGCAAGGCCTCAAAACCTTTTTGATATAAGACTTTGTGAAAAAAGGACTGAAAAGCATATCACTGTGGGGATTGGGTTTTCTGGATGTGAAGGAGGATAGCAAGTTGGAATTGTTGCAAAAGCTCTGTGATATTCTGTGATTAAAGAGCACTAAAGTGTTACCTGAAAAGAAAAGGAGGAAGCTGGAAGAGAATGAGGTCTGGGCCAGTTTTGCTGCAGGCTGTCACCTGCAAACAGATTTATGGTTGGGAGAGCCTATGGAAACTATACATCTGTGAGAGTACCCGGGGGGAGGTCACATTTTGAGGTGTGTGTTGATAACATGGTCAGGCACAACGCCACAAAAAAAGCAGCTGCCAGAAAGAGGAGTGGGTGTTTGCACATCTTCTGGCATCTGCCTCCATGCTAAAACAGCAGCAGGATTGGGAGTTAAACTGGGAGGGAGTTAGTGGTGCAGGCTGGAGAGCTCTCCAGCGTGAATGGGGCCTTACATACCAAAACCCTGTGATGAAGAAAATCTTTCCTCCCTCCCCTGCCTTGGGGAAGTTACAGGTGATGATTTGCTTGCCTAAATCAGTGCTTGCATTTTTTATTGCCTGTTTGCATTTGGGGAGAGGGAGAGTCTATCAGGTAGAAATACTGGACAGCAAACAAATTTAGCCTTGCTATTTCTAAACCAGAAAGAAATGGCTTTGTTGAATCTCCCAATATATAGAAAGATTCTCCACCCATCACTGGCATGGGTGAAATGTCATAGCCTTTTCCAGCTAGCAAAATTTCAATTCAGTTAAGAGACCTCTTAACGGGGAAGTTAAGGCAGGGAAGTCTTTCTCAAGACACAAATTTTAAGCAAAAACTCATAGTGGTTCATTCACTCACACGGGAACTTATTCATGGCTACCCAAGCTGAGAACACAAGACTGAAAGAGAATTTCTGGGTCGTAAAGTCCAGTCTGTTTCCAAAGTTCTCCTCTAGCATTGCAGTTTTAGATGGGCCTTTCTAGCAGTAGATATGTATTAGAAGCCTTTAGGCAGGAAAAAATGCCCAGCACTGGTCATCTGGCCCTTTCAAATAGGTGTTTAGGAATGCTGAACAGTGAACACTTTTTCCTATTTAATTTTTCTATCATTTCACTAGGCATTATTTTAATATAGCAAGACCCAAACAAATCACAAGTACAAAACATAAGCATAAACGTAGTTATACACTGTAATGAGGACTTGCATTACTGACAGAGCCTAAGCTAGATTCTTGTTATTGGATGTTTTTCAGATGCTTCTTCCCTGACACCAGCAATTTTCAAGTCGCTGATGCCTTCTTCAGCGTTGGTGTTTTTTAAAAGTCATCACCATTTTATGTTTATTATAATAATGAGAGTTAAAACATTTTGAGGGGTAACAAAGGCTACATGATATGTTCTAGTTTTACATGTCTGTGTTGCAAAATGTTGACAAAGAATGCTCCACTCTGACAATGTCTCATGACCTCTGGAGTGGCCTTTCACAGTCATCCGAAGGAAGACGTCCATTAGCTGAGAAATATTTCTGTACGTGAACTGTGTCATTATCTAGAATAACCATGTTTTCTACTGTGGCTCTCCACAGTATAAATTATGGCATGAAATACTGATTTGTTGCAAGGCATGGTTCCTTAGCTTATTTGCTTAACTCCTGCAGTATTTTAATGAAAATCCAATTTGATTTTGACAGGTTAGGGTTGTACTTTTAAAGGCAAAGTGGCAGATAGCGGTAGATAGCGATTCCTTGAAGAGTGATTATAGAGACAGTTGCTTATATAATTACTGCATTATATGTATGTTACCAGTGTTACATGACATTAAAATCATATTCTTATTATCCCCAGTAGCTAAAAACACAGGGAATGAGAACAGTAGACCAACCACCATGAGAAACTGAATGGGTCCTCGAAGGAGGTCCTGATTGCTTAAGAAAACAAGATACCATGTTTGATAAGAAGGTTGCATGCATCTATTTCTGAGATTCTGGTATTCCACTTTGCAGATAATTTTCTTACCTAGAATAATTAGGGCTATTTGTTGCTTGCATTTTTCTATGTTTTAATGCTGAGCTGCTGCTGCTGTCGCAAAAGTACTGCTTTTCTCTTGGGTATACCCAGTACTGGCCCCAGCTCTCAACTGTAGACTGAAGCATTGCAGCTCATGCTTCTCTAAGCTAAGGTGGCTCTCTTACCAGATCAGGCAGAGCAGGAGGGGCTAAAAATAAAGCATAATAAAGGTTCGTGGAGGTCATGGGTGATTACCCTATGTAAAAAGAAGCAGGGAGGCTTAAATTAGTTTTATTTTGCAAAACATAAGGCTGTATAAGTGGGAGGGGGGTTGATCTAAATGCTTGGACTTGAAACAGAAATAATAAGTTTACCGAATCTCTAGTGCTTCTAAATGCATATAGTCCTTTGCAAATAAAAGCGCCAAGGTTAAAACCATTACAATTAAAAGTGCATGTCATCTCCAGAACTGGATCCTTCTTGATGTGGGGAAAGGCAGTGTAGACTTTGAAGTTAGGATGCAATCTGAAGCTGAATACAACCATACAGAAAGATTCACCAGTCTTTAAATTGACGCTTTAATGAAGTTCTGAGTCATACAGCAGTGACCTCTGTGAAAGCAGCTGTGAAACGGTGATTGTATCTTTCTAAACATTATGAAATGCATGGATTAAACACTGAATCTCCCACAAACGCACACATGCTCACTCTGCCTATTTTCTAGTTCAGTGTGTATAAGAGAAGAATTAAATATTTAGTCATTTTCCTCTTCTGCAGGTAAGATTGTGCTTTCTTTTAAATTATTCTTTTTTAATTAGTGGTTTGGGTGCTTGAAACAACACAGCGAGTTCAAAGGTTTATCTGCGAGGCTAAGCATTTGCTGTGCTGGGAAATGCCTGTTGCTTAGGCAGGTTATTGTATGAACCAAGCAAGTCTCATCCACTGTTAATTAGCTTTTGAAGAATTTTTTTTGTTTCACAATAATTTCTCATGTTTGCTCTGTGCTTAACCAGGTAAAGTGAACATTAAATCTCAGTTAAGATTGCTATACTCATCAAGCAGAAATTCTCAATAGTATTCAGTTCCTCCAGACGTTGCTTTTGGCAAAGCAACGCTGCTGTTTTGCACGAGGTGGATGCATTATACACCTACAGACAGTGGACCACAGGCTTTTATCTAGTCCCTTGAATATGGTGAAATATGCTGCAACAGATGTGGTTGTGAATAAAGTATTCTAGCAAATTAGTTGCGGGCATGCTTGGGTTGGGTGTGTTGTGCAATGTTAAGGTGTGTCTTTAACATACAGAGCATGTTTTCCGGAAAGTACAGTACAGTCTGAGAAACAGTGTAGAGCCAGACTCAGCCTCCTGAAGTCTTATAAGTAATAGATGGTGCCTCAGTGTGTTTCATATGAACCCCACTGAGAGTAGAAAACCTGAGTGGTGGGAGAAGGTCCCTGTACCACAGGGGAATTAATTAACTTAAAAAAAAATAACGTGCAATAATGGAAAGGTAAGGGTTTTGTGACTTTAATAAGTAACAGAGGAGGATGAACCCCTCAGCATCCATAACAGCAGAACTGGCAATTGTGGCGATCGCTCTCTTGCAAGCAAAGGTTCTTGCAAGCAGGTGCTTGTGGCAGAGAGGGAGTACCGCTGGCAGTGCCCTCTCCTCTTGTCGTGGTGTCCAAGTGCCGGCTCTCATTTGCCATCCTCACTTGGGGAAGCCAGTTGGACCAAAATGCATGGAAGCAGTGGGCAATTTCTTTGGTGCTTCACTGGAAACACACCCAACATAGTCATGGCAGGGGCCGGTCAGAAAGTAACTGTGGGGTGGGACAGTAGCTGTGCATGCCTCTGCCTGTCTCCGTTGCTGGTGCAAAACCCCATGCCATGTTTCCTCGGGGAAGTCGTGCGTCTCCGAGTGCAGTGAGAATGTGTTTGTCACTGCCTTAATTAGCCAGGAAAGAAGGCTGCCTTACCATTTGCATTATGGAGAAGAGCCCCGGCTCATTCCTATGCAGGCAGCCAAGCCCAGGGGGTTTCAGAGGATGGGTTTTCAGCATCACACAAACTTGCATGGGGAAATGCGTGGCCCAAAATGGCATCTCTGCATTTCATGCCAAACCTCAACCAGGAATATGCGATGTATGTCACAAAAAGAGTAATTAAATTCTGTTTTCAAATAAAAAAGGAATAGGCAGAAAGACACAGACTTGTTCACCTGGGTCCTCCGTATGTTTTTGGAGCACAGCTTTTGCTGAAGAACCTTGACGAAGTAAAAATTATATAATTTTGTCTGTTCAGTGAGCTGAATTATTCATTTTAAATGAAAATATTTATAATCATATGTCGGAAAATAAGTATGATTTCTAGGCAACTATGCCTAATAAGAACCTTGTGGTGTGAAATCTAGTCTATGGCTGCTAAACAGTTATTCATCTTAAAGCTGTGCTGGCCTATGTGTATTTTTAGGTACCCTATCAGTAAATATTTTATAAAGTGCAGCAGACAGTCGAGGGAGGAAATGTTCTGTTGCAGAGGAATCCAATTTCAGGTTCCCCATAAAATGATGTGTTTTATAGGGTTTGATATCAGGTACAAATACAAGGATGTTGTATAAAATGCCTCAGATGTGATCACTGAAGAAACCCCGCTGTGTTGTGAATAATTTGTGATCCTTCAAAGAAAACTAGAAGGGCTTTAAGCAGACTGTGTAGTGATAAATATCAATCTACATGTGTTTCTATATTGATGAAAAAAGCTATTTCTTAGTTTTATTAACAACAAGGTCAGATCGGTAGTAAAGGAAAAGAGACAAATGACCTTTATTGATACTTACGCTACATGTTTAATGGAGAATAAATTTTGCAAGTGCTTGCTATAATTGCATATGCCGTTGTGAGAAGTCTGCCATCTCCAAGTCAGCATTTGGGGATTATAATCACCTCCTGGAGGCTTCGCTCTAGCGTTTCCAGAACTCCTGATTTGCGGCATCGTGTGGTGGTGACACTTGCTGTATGTACGTTTCCTGTGTACGTGAGAACCACCTAACGCTCAGTCTGCTCTTGTTAAATTGATGCAGAGGATAAGAGCCTTCCTAAAGTACGAATTGACACGTACAGCTGAGGTTTAGCTATTAGCATAATCTTACAATGGCAGATTTAACTTTCCAAACAGAATCACTGAAAACACCCCGTCTGCTGGCATTCGCCATGCCCTGTTAAGCTGAAGAAACACCCAGTCGTGGTGGAGAAATGACAGTAGGTGTGGTGGAGCAGTGGTGCCGTGCTTTCTGCTCGATAGTAGGTGGGAGCTGCTGGCCAGGATCCCTGTTCCTGCCTTTAGGAAGCAAAATACTAATTCCTCTCTGATCACCCAATTGGAAACTATCAGCTACTCTTCTCGTCATGGTGGGTTAGTGCCCACCTTTTCCTTGAGGTGCTTTCCACGTAAAGGCATCTTGATGATGTTCAATCAAAACTGGACTGTGGGTGCGGAAGGTTTTAGGAGGAAGAAATCTGCCCTTTGCTCTGCATCCTGCTGTTTTAATTGGAAGCCACTGCATAAAGCTGCAAGTGTGGAGCTATGCACGCCAAGCTGATCATTTCTCCTGAAGGAAATCCATAACCAAAAAAGGATTTAAGACCACAGAGAAAGCTTTTGTTTCCTTTGTTTTTCCAGCAGTAAAACCCATATGAATTAGGCAAATAGCAGCCAATTAATGGAGAACGTGTATTTCTCGTTGCCATCCTGGAAACAAGGATTTTCTGAGTTCTGTGTTGTTTTAAAAAGCTGGGACTGGGGCATTTGGAGATTTTGTGTGTTTACAAGTAAATGGTAGGATAGGAGACGGCATGACAGCAGGCTTTTTCTCGGGTCTACAGCATTACAGCTACCTGATATTATGGCTAATAAAGAAAAAAGGGGTAAGTTTCAAGATTGCGTAAGAAGAAATAATCACATCAGGAGGGTTCAAGTTCAGAGAAAAAAAAGAGGACTACATGCTGGGGTACAGTGTAACCTGGGAGAGGGTATCTCAGCTCTGCAGGGCCCATGCCTCCTTAGTCCACATCTTTCTGGAGAGGATGTCAAACTCTCTTCTTTTCTGTTGCGGGGTGTCCCCCATATTACAGGATGGGAGTTGCAGATGACTTTCTTAGACATCTTTTCCCAAGTCAGAAAATCCCCTGGGACCATGTAGATGTCCATATTTCTGTTGCCTATCAAGAGAACTGTACTTTTAAATGTCAGCCTCATCCTCTCCTCATCTATTTTTAATGTGGAGAATTGGGTAGGGAAGCTAAAGAGCAGCTCTATATACAACTGCTAATTATTAATATCAGTTACCACTTGTTTTATTCTTTGGAGTTTAAAAAAAAAAAAAAAAAAGCCGAGGCTTGGCAGGGCAGCCTGTACATACTGAAGACAAAGCAGGTGCTTCCAGACTGGACATTAGCATGTGTCAAGTGCATTTTAGAAAATGGCTTTGCTCTATTACTTGTAAAAATACTACAGGGAGTGGCTAGCCTACTCCACACATTGATGGATGAGGTTAAGAAGTATGACTTTCATGTGTTGAAAAGGGCTTGTGGATTTTATTTTGAGACAAAAAAACAAAGACAAATGATTGCTTTGCTTAGAGAGCACTCAGTTATACATAGTTTTTTTCTAGGATTTTTCATGCCCCGAAATATCTGAGTGTAATTTGCATAAGTAGATATTTTGTACCTACTTTAATTCAGACATTGCTGCAGAAGAAGGCTGGAAAGAACAAAGGAGGGAGGCTGTAACGTTTTCATTATGCTGAAGCAAAATATTAAGACATGCTGAAATAGGTGTATATTAAGTCGATAGGCTGCAGATACTGGGAAGGAAATGTTAAGGAACTGCCTCACTGTGTATCTGACGGAGTTTAGTGCGAGGTTTTGTCATGTTGGTAAGGAAACACAGAGCACAGCCAGGTCCCCTGTGGCCTCGTTTTATGTAGGGCACTCACTTTTACCATGATGGATCTTTCATTACCAAAGACTTCGTTGTGAAATTAAGCATTATGCACTCCTAGGACCCATCCTGTTCCGGCTGCTGAAGCAGTTTTAAAAGTATAAGATCAATTAATAAAATTAATTAGGGATTAAAGAACAGTAGGTTGAAGGAGGTGTTTCTAGCTGGCTGAGTATATGACTTTAGCACCCCGGAGGGTCTGGTCTGCGGATGTAGTTTGTCCGTTGCCTGTGAATTTTATGATCATAGATTGCTTTACTAGACTGAACTAGCTTCAAACCTAAACCCTCCCAAAGCCTGGGATACTTTGGCTCTGAGGTTTTGATCTGAGGCCTGAAGCTGCCCATTAATATCACAAGCATTGCACAATTGCATTTATTTTTAATGAAAGTAGCCAGGAAAATTTAGTTTAGCTGAGCAGTGAAGTATTATTAAATGGACAAAATACATGCAAGGGTGATTCACATATGTCTGCTTTATCTGCTGCTTGGGCTTTTGAGAATACTTGAACATTGCGTTTTCATACCCCTCATTTATGCTGAATGGTTATAAAATTTTATCTTGATCTAAGTTTTTCTTCCTTTGCTTCCAAATATTAATTTGATCTTAAATAACCGCTATTCAATGCAGACCCTATTTGAATAATGTATTATGCACAATAATTCAGAAAATATCATTGATTGCTTTTAGAATATATTTATATAACTGACTTCATGGAAAAGAGCAGTTGAAATATCTAACTGAATGCATAGATATAAAGGGTTTTTCTGAACATGAATAAATATTAGTAACAAAAACTATTCTTCCATTCCTAGTTACTGGAAGTACATCACTATAAGTAATTTACAAATCTTATTAGGATACAATAAGTGTCAGGCAATTTATATGCTAGTTATGAACAGCATGCATGAGCTGAACAGTAGACTTGAGAGCTAAAGTGCGACTCATGCACGTTTCCCAAATAATTGCTATAGCAACATTGTCATAGTGTCTGAGATCTGCCTCCCTTGGGTTCACACTTGAAGTTTTCTTTATGGTGAAACAAAATGCCTTCTCAAGTTGAAAATACTGTGTAATGATAAGGTTATTGATGGCTTTTGCAATTTTTTTCCAAGTAATTAAATTTCAAATATTGAGAAGCATAGTGGAACATTAGGGGAAATCATTTGCTGTCATAGTGTCCATTTATCATGAAATTCAACATTGTGTGGCTCCTTCCATACAATTAATCTCTGCAAATTGGTGTGATCAGGTGAAGAAGTTCTCTGTGGGCAATCTCACCTAACTTGTGGAGTTTTTTCTTCTCTTCCTCTCAGTGCTTAGATAGTTAGTTACGTTAGTGTTCTGTATAAATCAATAAAAATAAGGCTTCAGAGCTGTCATTTTTCTCATTTCAAATTGCTGCACATTGTCATGTAGGTTGTGTCTCTGCTTATTAGGAGCTCTTTGACTCAAAGCACTGAAATACAGTGTTGCATACATATGAGCTTTTTTGAAGGATCCTAATGATACAGCTTGCATTTATATAATATTTTTTGACCAGATTCAGGATCCCAATTCCTTCTTTGTGCTGTTGGATAAAACTAGCAAGGGATGCCCCAAATGGCAAAGGGTGCATCACAGAGCAGCCAAGGAGTACTTGCCTGTTTGGTGTCATAGTGTAACATAGTCATATGTGTCTGAGGACTGTTTTTTCTGCTTGATAGCTGATCCAGGAGGAGAGGGGTTAAACAGTGCTTTGCAGGCAGCTCCTCCACTCTTGTCCCTTCCAAGCAGCTCAAAATCTGTTCCTCTGTGCTGAAGTTTATTATGGATATTAAAATTCATGATACATGGGTAACATTAAGTGAAGAGTATTACTCTGTTATCATTATGATGAACAGAGAGCAACAGATGAAATAATTTCATCCTGGGTCCTAGAGTGAAGGATCCAGTGAAGTCTGAATGATGACTGTGAAAGGTAGAGCACTGACGGCAACGGAGGACTTCGATCATCCGAGCAGGCTAATTAGAAGTCTTTCAGCAGGGAGACAAAGGTGAGCAGAGGTTATAAAGAATGGATCTTGCAGTGATATTAGGGAGAAGAGAGAGGTCCCACGCTCCAAAGGACAGACCTCAGGAGAACAGCAGTGGAGAAGGAGAAGGAGGAGGTTGGGTCCCTTGTGTAAGAACAAAGAATACTGAAGACGTGAGAAATCAATGATGGGCAATGTGTGAAGGCAGTTTTATAGCTTTGTTCAGATCTAAGAAATCTGGACAATCTAGTGATTATATGTTTTTGTAAAAATGTTTAAAAAAAGAAAAAGAAAAAAGGAAAAAAAACACCTCCCTGTACTACACTGCCGAAGGGAAAGAGACAGTATCGAAGCTTCCTCAGACTCATAAAAGCCTAAGAGACTTGAACATGACCCTTCGATGGCAGTCCAACATGAGGAACTCCGGGCGTGCTGACAGTGACAAACCGCCTGGATGCTTGATGTTGAACCAGTGGGAGAAGGACTGAAATAGTCTTATTTAATTCAGATTTTCTCCTACTTTGGTCTGCATTGTTTTGGTTGTGCAGTTTGCTCTCCTGACAGCAGTACAGTCCCTGTTAGAGGGAAGAGAGCTAAATCTGAAGAGCTGAGGTGTAGTGGAAATTGCTACGCAGTCAGACACATTGAGCGTGTCAGCGTGGGTGTAACGGCTTGCCACTGTAAAGGGTCTGACACATCGTGTTGCTTACATTACACGAGTATAGATGAACCAGTGCAGTATGACCGCTTCAATTCCTCCTGTTGATGCACAGAGTAAAACCATGGGCTGGCTGGATGTAGCTTACACTGCCCTCCAAAGCTATGCAGAAAACATCTGGTCTTTTTCCCCAGCACAAATTTATCCACCTAGGAGTTATACCAGTTTTAATTAACTTCATTTATATCACAATAACATTACCATATAGACAAGGCTGACAAAAGACTCAGGGAGTTTAATTATAGCCTTTCCTGACATAGCATGCCTATTTAGGGAGCCAACTGAACGTCTTAGTTGCACCAACAAGAACTTCTTCTAGACTCCCATCTGAGTTTGAGCCTGGATCTTATGAAATCCTTTCTAGTTTTAAAGAGGAACCTTACACTATCTTTCTGTTTGCGCTCCAGTCAAATGAAATTTCCTTGCTTTTGTGCTGTATTTCAACAAATAAATTCATAAGGTCTTATGAAAAGAAATTTTGAAAGATAACTTATCGGCTCTTGCCAGAGAATGGAAAGACCTTGTCAAAATATAATGCCATACTGAGTAACTGGGGTGTGCACGGATGGTTAATTTCTCACTTTGCATTCTATTTTAAATTCTCTGCCATATTCCTAGTAATTGCTCATAATGTAATAATGAAGGTGAAACATCATGCTTTATATGACTTGATCGTTTTAACTTAGATTTTTTAGATTATCTTACAATAGAAGTGTCTTTGGAGTGTGTCTCAGAAACATGCCATGTTGCAGTCAGAACAGCAATTAGTATGTAGCCTTAAGCACATTCAAGTTTGAGATAATTCCCTATGGGTTTGGGCTTTCAGTTTTAAACGATATCACAAGAAATGATGGGCCAAATACACAAATGAAGTGTGAACATTTTGTTTCTCTGGAACTGCATAGCGTTACACCAGCTGACATTCAAATATGTTGTTATTAATCTGTACCAGCATGTTATTAAAGATGGCATCAGATTGTGCAGACACAAGGCATGTGAATTAAGGCTTCATGTCAGACTCGAGTTCTGGCATCCCCTAATTGTTGGATGTTTGTTCCGTTTCACACTTAAAATTTTCCAAATCAAATGTTTTGCATGTGGTTTTTCCAGTTGCTGTAAAAACAAACAGCAGAAATATTTTCCACTATGCACTACCAAACTGACACCCTGAAATGGACAGCTGGCACAGCTGGAGCCTGTGGATCCACCTTGCAGATATCTGAGGCTGAGATAACAATGATTAATGGGAGTCTTAGACTTATATCCTTTAAGGTTATGGACCCTCATGGACCAGATATCTGCAGGAAAGTTGAATTCTTTGCTAGAGTGATTAGCAGACAACTGCTGACAGTGGATGGAAAGCTGAAATCTTGGTGCCTGTTCTGATGGCTACAGATCTGTAGTTTTTTCCTGCCAGTGGCTGGTCCACCATCCTTTGTCCTTATTGCAAGCCTCCCCATGCCCATTGTTTTTTAGCTCTCCATGTGCCACTTTGCTGATTTACTGTAACTTTGTCCCCCCATCCTCTCCTCCCTTTGTAATATTGTGTGTGTCCGCCAGCCTTACAGTAAGCAGTGTTTAGTTTCTCTTCCCAAATCCTCCAGCAGCTTATGTCAGTTATCTTTCACACGTTTCTGGCCCTTCATCTCAGTATGCCGTCTTGCCATCGTTCCGAGCCTGATTTCTCTCTCCTTTCTACTCAAGTCTGGCCTACTCCTTCTCCCTGTCCAAATGCCATCAACAGCAGTATGGACAGCACAGGAGAATTTGTCTCCCAGGCCTCAGTTCCTCTCTTTGGTACTGGAAAACCACTACCTATGCTCTGAAGCAAGAGCGTATTTTTAGGTCCCAAACCCAAATGACCTCCTGTGTGAGCTGCAGTTTTTCTTAGGTGGACACCCGTGGGTAGATTTTTGTACATGTAATAAAAAAGGTAGGTTCCTGGTTAACGACATGGTTGTAAACAATGTCTGCCTGTAAATAATGTCTCTGTCTGTCTTCCTCTTTTTCATTTTTGCTTAACCTGGTCTGAGAAGTTACAGAACTGTTTCATCACAAGTGTGTGTGCAGGCACATAGACTTATGATTTGATACCCCCAGGCTTAAAAAACTACTGGTGGGGTTGGAATGTATCTTTAAATAGCTAATTTGATAAAAGTAAGAGCAGTTGCCAACAAGATCTTCAAAATGGAAAACACTGAGTGCTAAGTGTAGGTATCGTACTATTCTGTGACATATATTGAATTTACAGTACTAAAGTAGTGACAGATAAAACTTTTCTTATCCAAGTAACACAGGTTTAAATCTTCTCTGCTTTTTGTTGAAAGTGATTACCTAAGAAAGTTGAAGCCTGTAAAAAATTAATGGTACATAGGTTTTCGAAGGCTACATGGTGCCATCTGAAGCACGTGCCACTCCCACAGCAATCACCTAGAGCATTTCCCAGGCTTGCGAAGCATTGCTGCTTTCCTGTAGCATGTTTCTCACCTGAATTTTGAGTGCCCTTTGTTAAACAGTTATGAAGTAAAGGCATCATTAACAAACCCAAATACCTCTGTGACAAATGTACACTTTCAGAAACTATCTAATTAACGGTATCTCCAAACCAGTGGCTTTAATGAAACTCCTATTTTAATTGAAAGGCAATTAGGCATTGTCTCCTTCCAATGCATGTGTAGCTAACTCGTTAGTATTAACAAGTTGCACTTGCAGAATGAAGTTCTGTAGGACATTCCTTGGCCCTGCAAAACTAGTAGGTTATTTTCTTAGTACTTTACCTGGTCTTGCCAATGTTGTTTGAGTTTTGAAACTAAAACATAAAGATAAGGAAATGTGGCAAATTTTTAGTAGTGGAACTAACTGCTTAATATTTGAGAAGGCCATATTTCAAAGACAGGTTTGTGGGAAGCCGGCTTCCATTTTCCTTTCCCTGTTTTGGGTAAACCTGTGTAACCCAGTGACACTGGGGGAGTAAAATGTGACAAAGGAGCTGGTATCTGGGATGGCACAATGTGCCCTCTTTTTTGAAAGTTTTAAATTGTAGTCTTTCTTATAAAAATCAAGGAAGGAAAGCATTGGCAGTGGGACTGGTGCTCATCTTTCCTTCAGGAGAGGAAAACTAGGGTTGGGAGTGGGATACAAGCAGATGTTGACCTGCTCTGACTGGCTTAAACTAATTTGCCTTGAGTCAAAGACATGCTTAAATGAACTTGAAGAACTTGGTCAGTGTTAAATAGAAGATCTCATGTTTTCTCTTTACTGTCTCTCTCTGATGCAAGATGAGATGGCTGGTTTACCTAAATGGTTAAAAGCAGTCTGATAGTTTATGCAGTTTTCTGCATTTCTTCTAAAATTATTACTTTGTACTCTGTGTTTTGAAACAAGATAGGAAAGCTTTTTCCACCCTGAAAATATGGTGAATCAGAACAGAGACTGCATGTTAGTTGCAGGAAGTATTTCTTGTGAAGGGCTTTTCTTGCCTTCCTCTCTTTTGAGACCAGTAATAACATTCCCATGGATATCAGTGGAGCAAGATATTCTTGTGTGGCACAATTTAATAATCAGGGATACTCACAGTAAGTAAAACTGGCAGTACTGTAATTGTATAAAAAAGATGGAAGCATAGTTCAGCTTTGCTGTATAAGGGGAATTTTCATAACTAGATGAATCATAGAATACCAGGTTGGAAGGGACCTCAAGGATAATCTGGTCCAAACTTTCTTGGCAAAAGCACAGTCTAGACAAGATGGCCCAGCACCCTGTCCAGCTGAATATTAAAAGTGTCCAATGTTGGTTCCAGTATTTTCTCTAACTTTAATAAGTTTTGCTAAGAATGGTCTTAAACCATGTGATTAAGTTGCAAAAAAATAGCCTGTGTTAGCAGCTCACTGGTCAATTAAAAGCAACCCTACTTCCCCAAGAAAAACTCAAATACTCATTCTTGAAGTCTTTAATAATGCTATGCCTGAGTTTTCCAAGATGAATACAAATGTAGTAAGCCTCATATTCCAAAAATTCAACAAGCTCTGTACATGTGATTGGTAATACAGGAATATACATTAAAAGGTTTGCTATCACTGTTGTAATGTTGCAGTTTAATAAGGACAGAGTCTCTGGGTTAAAAAGGAAAAGAACCTGCAAAAGTCTCCAGTGTGTTTTGTGAGTTCAGAATTAATGGAGACCAAAATGTTTACTTCAGCAAAAGAGATGGCTAAAAATAAAAGGATATCAGAAAATAGATGCATAATGCCCAGAAACATTTCTCTCATACTTAGAGGCAAAATTATTTTCTTGCCTAGGAGAAAATAATAGGATTGCATTTCATCAATCACATTCCATTCCATATATTTTAGGCTTAGTGCAAATGTAAAAACAAAAATCAAACTGCATTTTTGTTGTTCTTGTTCTGTAATGAAGTATGGTGTTTATGAGAGAAGAATATGGATGTTCTGAAGAGAACCTCAGAAAGAAAGCACAAATGACTTTTAAAGAATTCACAGATTGCCTGTCCCTTGTTCTCAACCAGTTTTACTTACCTGGGGGAAATAAGGGTGAAAAAGGTAAGTTGAAGAGAAGCACAGCTTCTGCTGATCAGTATGATCCATGACAGATGTATTTGTAATTGCAGAATGAAAAATAGCCAAAAAAATTATTTCTGGAAACAGAAATGTTACACCACTGTGAATCTAAAAGTTAGATTTAGTAGATGAGAGAGAAATAATGTGACGATTCATTCATTCTTCATCCAAGCCATGACTGCTTTACAGATGGCACGTATAAATAATATACCAGGCATTGTGCAATTAGGTGCCAGTGATTCGTTCGCTGGCATGTTGTACATCAATATCTATTTCAAGGATAAAGTTCAGGTTTGTGCCATGTCTTTTCAACTGTGGATTTTTCTCCAGCATGAGAAACCATTTGGCTAGTTCTGCCCGCAACCTCACATGGGTTGCTCAGGGCTCTGGGGGCAGACCGAGCTGTGGGGTCAGCTGGCAGTTTCCAAGAGCACAGAGAGAGGAGTCCTGAGAGCAGGGATGTGAGCTCCCATTTCCACCAGCCCCTCTGCAGAACGGAGGGAGAGGGCAGGGTGGAGCAATGTAGACATGGTACAGAGCTGTACATTTGTTATTTTATTCTATTCCCAGCCAGCCACCCCTCCCCAATATCTCTGGTAGGAGGGATAGAAACAGTTTGGTCTTTTTACTGTACCTGTAGTTCTGCATCAATCACAAGCAAGACAGTGTCGTACCATTTTCAGGAAAGAAGTCAAATGCTGGTCGATTTTTCTGTCACTGCAAACCAAATTTTTGTTTTTATCAAAGCAAAATGTGCATGATGCTGACATGACATGCAGAACACACCATTGGGTTTTTATGACATGAGCTGACCTTGATGTGAAGGCTGTGAAAGATGGACAGTTCACCCTTCATTGCAGCCAGCACCATTTTGAAGCATTAGTCCAATGTTCATGGTAAACATCAGTTGTTCCTTTTATAAATACCAAACCCTGTGCTATAAGTTAAGACTTGGATCAAGTAATGAAGTAATTACTCCAAAAAATAAACCTCCTTCCTCCTGCTGAAAACTGAGAAATGGTAACTCCCATCCTTGATACTCTGTCACTGCATGGTTGCTGCTTGCTCTGGTTCTAAGAACCACAGCTGGTACGGGATCAGCTTGTTTCAAGAAGAGAAGTCCAAAATAGCCCCCACTGTTACGCAGTGTGTGGTGTTAAATACCTCCTTGCAAGGCCTTTAAATATGGAAGAGTGGCCAGTGAAAAATATATTGATGGAGATGTGTGCATTTTCATTAGTTGTCCAGCAGGGAGAGAAACAGGGAGGGAAAACAGTGGGTTAATTTTCTAGACAGCAGGTCCCAAAAAATGTCACAAGGGGACAAAAAAAGTGACATTCATAAATAAAATGAATATAGAAATTGATTTTGGTCTACATCTGTGAAACTAACATTATTCACATGTTGCAGGAGGTAAGAGACATGACCTGATAGGAAAAAATTTGGATTATTTACTTATTTTTAACTACTAATACTTTTATTTTTAAAGATTATTGCAGAGTGCTGCCTGGCTAGCTGTCCAGGTAAAAACTTGTAGCTTTGCCAGCATGTGGATTTTCTCAGCTCTGCTTCTGCTTTTTACCGGTTGAGTCAAATGGTTCTAAGGCTTCGACCAAAGCAATTAACTTCAAATTCAGCGCTTAAAGGAAAGCCATGCAGTTTTGCTGACATTATTTTACTACAAATCCTTTTCTCAAATATATTTCTGCTATTTGTGGTAATTTTACCCATGAGAATTTAGATGTTTGGGAGGAGGAGGGGAGCTGGAGAAGTAATACAAATGCTAGTCTGCATGGAAATAATACTGTGGATTTTAAGGCTGTTACGTGGAAAGATAGACTTTCTGTACTTTATGTAGAGAGGTGGAGGCCAGAAATGAGGTTATTCTGCTTTGCTGTGTGGGGCAGCTGTGTTCCCATCACTGCGGAGATGCAGAGACAGAGGCTGAAGGTGGCCTGCAGGGCATCCGAGGCATCATCCTGAGCTTTTTACCTACACCTCAGAGTTTAATTTCTACAACAGTCATTTCACCAGCTGAAAGGCCCTTATTGTGTTTGGTTGTTATATCCTAGATGTTTCTTTTTTTCTTTTTTTCTGTGAGAGGAACTTGTTAATCAAGGCTTTTGCTTTCTCCCAGTGTCAAACACTGACCAATTCAAGAAATAACGTGATGGTATTAATTAGATGAGAGCCAGTTTTGAGAAAGTGTTTCAATTTTCAGTTACTGTATTTTCACATTACAGGGTAATAATATGTCAGCAGTTAATAAAAGATATAATAAATATTGTGTATGTGCTTGAAATATTAGCATTTTAATATCCATGTACAGATTTTCAGTAGCACGGTGCCAAGAAGACATTTTTGTATGCGGGTGGACGAGCAGTAATTGATGCAAATGTACTTGTTTGACCTATAACAGGTTAAATACAACTTTAGAGGCAGTTGTCCAAAGGACATGTCATCTAGAGCTGATATTACTGCTAGATCACTATAGCATCTTTCTCAGCAAACTGCCTCATGCAATGGGAGGTTATTAACATCAGGGAGAAGCTAGCTGAAGAGTATGACTGATTAATGTGACATATTCGAGTTTCTTTCTACAACTGTCTCAACAACCAGTCATAGAGATCTGCTTCATACAGAGAAAATTAAATTTAAGTTACACAGTCTTGGCTAGAAAATTGTGCAGTTAATCCCATCCCAAAAAATGATATTTAGTTTTTCCACATGAACTCTTTTGTGTTTTTTCATGCCCTGTTGGTTTTTGCCAGCATTCCCATTGGTTTACGTTACTTTATTCCTCCGTTTAAAAGAAAAATAAAGGAAAAAAGGAATATATGCGAGGGACTGGTTTTTAGGAAAGTCGCTCACTGCCTCAGAAGTTAATGTGTCCAGTGCAAAACTACAAAGTGCCTGTTCTAAGCTCCCTTCTGTAAACATTGCATGAACTGTATTTTTTAAAGAAAGTTTGCCACAGCTAATGAAGATGATGGTAGTGTATAGCTGTTGGTTTTCCAAAACCTTTGTTTATACCATGGCTCTAGCTATATACCCTTCTGCTAAGCTGAAGCAAACCTCTGTGTTTAAATACCAGTTGTAGGTGATTCTCTCTGAACTAAATGGCAAGTATTTGAATAAGCTTTTTTCAGGAGGAAAAATGAAGTAATGTAAGCAGAGACAATAACCAAGCATTTCAGAAAAGGGGAAAAGGAGAACCAGAGGTTTAATTTCCTAGTCCTGCATCTGAAAGTATGTTTTCAGAGACAGTCATTTGTTAACAGTCTTTAAATTCTTACCCATTAATCTTCACATAGTCAGGTCTGTTGATATCAACTCCCTTGTATCCTGGCCATCCCCTTTTACTGCCTTGTTCCCTTCGCTCCCATGACCTTACCATCAATTTCTCACTTTCTTTGTTACTTCCCCTCCCAACACAACTGTGCTCCATCCTCCCATGCCTTAACCATCAGGCTGTTGGTGCTGCCTGCCTCCTCTGGTGCTGCCCTGGCTGTCCTCATCTCTGTGCTCATCAGACGGGGCTTTAAATACGCCGAGTTTCCTTGGAGAGGCTTGCAGCCTTGGCAGTGCTCTCCAGGCACCATCTGTTCCCAGCATCTCCTTGGCCAGTCGCAGGCTCCTGCCTGGCTTTTCTCTGCCTCCTTTCTTCCTGACCTTCCTTCCTGCCATCTTTCCTGCATCATTTTGGAAAATTTGCTAGATCAGAGCCTGCGTAACCACTAGTGCTTATCAGTAGCATCCTCACCTGACCCTTCTCATCCTCTGCTCCCCTCTCTCACACTCATTTGTTGCATCTGGTCCAAAATCAAACTGTAAGCTCCTCAGAGCTAAGCCTTGTCCTTCCAGCTGCCTTTAGCACCAAGTACAATGATGCCTGGCTGGTATCATTAAGTGCCAAAGCTGTATAAATAAATAAGAATAGTTTTGATTACACAGTTGAAGTTCTAATCTAAAATAATTTAAACAGTAGTCACAAGCAGTTATGCTGTTTAAAATTCATATAATAATTTAGGAATGCTAGTTTTTAACCGTTGTGTAGTTTGGATTTGCTTGCAGTTCTCATGGGATAAAGTATATTATTGAACAAGAAAGGAATAAAGTATTCAGAGTAGCTGTAGGGTGCTATGATTTAAAGGAGAGCTGATGGAATACTACAAGAGAAAATATGCAGGATCCATTATACTATTAATGAATGCACAATTCAGATTGGTGATTTAATTTTTAGATCATATTTCTCTGGTACCCTCAGGTATAACAGGCTTCATACATAAAAACTGAATAAGATGGCATGTATTTATGCCCAGTCATGCAAAAACTGAATAATAAAAGTTACTTTCCTGTATTGTTTATTCATTTGCAATTTTTTTTTTTTAATGACATAGCATTCAAAGAGCGCTATTAGAAGGGCACAACCATAATTGCTGGTACCAGTTTTGAACCCATAGCAGTAACCTTCGAGGCAGCTTGATATTTATCCATAGCTACAGACTGTCACTGTATTTAAGCCATGACTAGAGCATCTTTTCTGATCTGGCCAGAAGCTTTCTTGAAATAGTCAGCATTTCCTTCCTCAGGCAAGGTGGCAGATTGGTGATATTTTAAACTCTCTCTTGGCTAAGAGACAAATCCCAGAGTCCTCATTTTTGCAAGCAGACCTGACTGATGTAAGCAAGACCTATTCCTGCAGGTGCCACACCCATGAATAATTGTCAGAAACTACATTATGCAGTGACTTCTAGCTTTAGAAAATGGGGGGGGGGGGTTGTCCATTTTTTATATTGGCACATTAATTGTAAGCTGCTTCTACGACCCTTTTTCTGAAATGTGAACAGATGTCGAACTTTTTAAGAAGCCACATATTACAATGGACTGCATTTTAAATCATACAACCACATCCGCAGAATGAATCTGAAAAGCTCTGAAAATACACAGAGAAAAGGAGATGCAATCAAAAGAAATTCTGCCTAGCCTTCCAGGTTGTACACCTGCTATTTTAATATATTTTTTTAATCTCTTACAACTAGAGTATCACTTCTTAAATGAATTTGAACAACTCGCCAAGAGACATTCTAATCCGATTGTGTATTATGATGATACCAGTTGGATGTTATCCTATTAAGCACTCACTGTAAATAAGGGATTTTCCACTGACTTTTAAATCCTTGATTAATGAGAATGCTCCAAGCAGTGTCCTGTGAATTAGCCATAGTGCTAGCAACAATTGCAGTTCACTTAGGAGAACTGATTTGTTTTAAATCTTCCCATCCACATTAAAAAGCATGAGGAAAAGATAATGTGCGGTAAGTAAAATGTATTACTCTATCTTGCATTATTTATCTGTACCCCATGGCTGTCTGCAACCCTTAGGTCTAAATCCTGCTCTCTGTTCACGTAAATTCCTGTCAGTCAGAGCACTTCTGGAGAAAGAACTCTGGTAGCTGGCCCATAGTATTTCTTTAATTTATGTATTCTTTATATTCTCTAATGTTTTAGCTAATTCTTAATCTCATTTTAGATTGTGTTAAGCAGTCCAATGGCTTTCATTTGTAGGTTGGTCACTGCCATCTCACTTGCCTTTCACAGCTCCTTTACCTTTTTTCTGATAAAAATATGTATTAGTAGTGGGAAAGAGGTATTTGGGTTTGGGGAAAGGGGAGAATAGGGGGAGGTTGTGACACATCTGTTAACTGATGCTTAAACTGGAATTCTGCCTGACATATTTTTCTGAAGAAAACATTTGTCACATCATCTTACCACTTCCCTTCTTATTCAAATACTGATACTTGATTTATTGCTTGCAACAACATTAGTTTTATATCTAGTATTGACTTTGAAACATACTTTATTTCCTTTAATACTCTGAGACATTAATGAGGTTGGTCTTGACGTGCTATACTCACATTTATTTAAGGTGCTATTCATTTATGTACCCATAATATACATGCACTTTTATCAGTCAAGAACATCCCTTTGTTCTTGTAGAAGTGTGAATACTCTTTCCATAGATTGGAATTAGTGTCACTTCATAAAGACAACTTTGACACTCCCTGTTATAAGTAACTGAGCAAAGTATCTCTCATGCATTAAGATACTTAAAGTGTATGATTTTCCCATAGTTATTTTCTGGTAATTTTGAATGCAGTGCAAACTGTACAAGTAGAGTTACTTGAAGTAAACTCTGACCACACTATCCTATGTCAAGAATAATCAGAGACACTGCAATAGTTCTATAAATCTATCTGATCAGTTCATTCAAGTTACAAGGGTTACTCATCCATAAATGTACCAAAGCATCCTTAAACAAAATTCTGGTTAGACCAGTAGATCTCACAGAACATAATTTCTTGCGATGGCTATTATGTATGCATGTAATGCTCTCTGTTTAATCGTATTTGTGTACAGTTCCCCAGTGATCAATTGGTAAATGTTCAGTATTCTGGCTGCAGGTCATAAACATATAATGTCTTCTCCAGTGTTATGGGCAGAAGGAAAAATATGACACTGTGGTTTCACTGACCAAATTGAAACTGTTTGGGAGATGCATGATTTTTTTTTTTTTTTTATACTTATTAGTACTTTTTTATACTTACTAGTTGTGGCTTTTACAGTAGAGAGTTAACTTTTTATGTGCAGGCTTCATTGGTTAGCTGGTTTATTTTTTCTTTATACATTAGGAAAAACATAGGTGCTTTTCCAGAAAGGGACTAAGATACTGATTTACAAGCTTAAATGTTTGTCTTTTGGGGAAAAGAAATGGTCATTAGAAATTCAAGAGGATGTTCGCACCTGGCTTTTTTAATAACTCTGTTTTCCTACATGGCAGAAAGAATGGATAGCTAGAGTACTTTTTTTTTTGTTCTTTTAATTCTCATTGCAAATCTGCCAGCTCATTTTGGCAGCCTTACAGATTTACAGGGTGGTTTACCCCAGCTATAAATTTTTGCAGCTATAAGGAAAGATAATTTTTGTGATTATGGCATTGAACTGTGACATAGCATAGCTGTTGTCTATAGTCTTTTTGGTTACCTTCAGCAAGTTACTTCATTCTCTTGCGCCTCAGTCTTCTACCTGTAAAATATAATATTATTATACTAGGCTTCTGTTATGCCTCACATATTAATGAATGTATTCCTGTATCACTTTCCTACTTCACAGAAGTGCTGAAAGCATATATTCATTAATATTCTTGAAGCATGACAAAGAAAAGCCTATTACTGTAATATGATACGCTTTAAAACTTCAGTTAGAATAATGATAAACAACATTGTTTAGGCTTTGGCCATACTGTACAGAAATAAACTTATTACGTATTCAGACTTAAACTGATGTAAAATTTTGATGTATTGTAATGTCCCTCCCCTATACTCATAAAAAAAAAAAAACAAAAAAACAAAAAAACAACCCCAAACCAACAAACAAAAAAACCCCAAAAATAATATGTCACATTGACCAAAATGGGTTTTATCTCATCATTGGCATATGTATCATACAGGGATCAAGAATGGCTTTTTGCCTGCTATATTCTTAGCTGCTTGTTTCAGTATCATGTAGCCTTCTTATTCTGTGTACTTCCTTCGGTGAGGTGAACAGAAGCTTGAAATGGACAGTTATGAAATGTCTTGCCCATAGGAAAAGCTTCTTCCTAACATCATTAGTAATTGCTTGAGAAATGACCAGGAGCATGACAGTTTATATTTCCCTGCTATTATTTCCCCTAATAACTGTGGATGTTCTTATTATATTTCTAAATGACTGTTCTCAGAGGTGGCTTGAACAGAAGGTATTTCATTTTATCAGGTTCAGATTGATTGCCTTAGTGTTTCACTGAATATCTCCTTGTTCTTGCACTGTAAAAAGCAGTAGATAGGAATCCCCCATTTCCTTTCTTTATAGCAGGTTGTATCATATGTCCCTTGGGTTGTCTCCTTTGTCTTGATTTATTTGATTTCTTTATGCAAAGAACTGTCCAGCTCATTTTGTACGGATGTTTCTAGAGCCCCTCGGACCTAAGCACAGTATTCGAGCAATACTTATTTGAGAAAGTAGGATGTTTTCAGTTATTTAAGAAAATAGAATGGTACTTTCTAACACTACATATGTTTATTATTGTTTTCTTTCATTTACTTTCTTTTCATTTAATAGTTTTCAACTCAGTGAGAGTTATGTTTGCTTCTTTTCCTTTTTTTTGGCTCTACATCTGAGAAAGCAAGGGCAATTAATGGAGAAAACATCACTACATTTCTGATAGTTTTAACAGCTGCAGGCAGTTCAATATTTTGACTTGTTTTTTTAATGCTCTCAGTGTTTTCAGCAATATCATACTAGAGATATTGGAGATAAAGAGGGAAGACCAGCAGCCCCAATATACATATTCTATCCTTTTACTTTCTGTTCTTATTACAAAAAATATTAAAATGTTTAAGTGCCTGCACTGGATATCTAACAGTTCTTCGAAAAACTGACAAGTGCGAATTGAAAAGCAAAGTCCCATTAATACAGAGTTGGAGAGTGTCATTGTGCCATTACATGTTAAGTCTGGAATGCTCTGGGCCTTGCATAAATCCAAGGAATAAAAGAAATGCCAGTGAGAATCTTACAACATGTTCGGTCAATTAAAATATATCTGTTTGACTTCTATTTTCTTTGCAGACCACAGATGATATCCTGGTGGCCTCGGCTGAATGTCCTAGCGATGATGAGGACATCGATCCCTGTGAGCCGAGCTCAGGTGGGTTAGGTTAGTCAACTTTTTTATTACTTTCTTTTATTTCGTATTTGCATGCTCCAGTCCCCCAGAGTCCCATCTAGCAGGACAGTCCTTTCTTATATACCGGGGAGAAGTTGAATTAGGGCCTTTCTACACATGGCAGTGTCAGTGAAGAGGGAGAGTTTGCCAGACCTTTTTCAAAGACAACGGATGGGAGCACGTTGATAGTTGTGATCTGACAAAGGTTATAGCTTGACTGAGGACCTGAGGCTGATTGGGAAGGGCGTTCTGAGGCCCCTGCAACTGTGTTGTCCTGATAAGGAAGGGACAACTTCATTTAGGAGAAAGGTGTTGTAATTGCTTGTGCCTTAAGCATTTCCCCCAGATAAGTTAAAAGTACCATATTTCAAGTGTCATATTATGTCAGTAGTAGAAGCAGAGTTCATTTTGAATTACTGTTTATGGTGTGAAATACTGTATAGATGGTAAAAACCTGAAGGCATAGAATACAACAGTCTTAAATTTCAAATTGGTTTACGGCTTTTTTCCAAGCTAAGACTATTCAGAGTGTATGTTTTAGTTCTGATTAGAAATGAAAAATTTTGACATTCTGGTATTTCCCGTGGAAGAAAATATTTGTAGTGTTTTGGCCATGTCTTTCCTACTCCCCCTGAATAATGGAGATATGGTACTAATTTTTCTCTCTGATATAATTTCCCACAACTTAATATTCAATTAATACTACATACCTTCTCTAAAAATCCAAGTGTTTATCACAGATGTGAAAGGAATGCAAAACTTCATGATACCAATCTGAAGAATTATGTTACTCTAAAACCTTTAAAAAATCCCAGATGTCCAATGAATTACTCCTGCTTTCTTTCTTGGCTTGGGTTAGCTTTTACCTTTTCCTAGTGAACAGCTTGTGGTACCGTATATAACTCAGTTTTTCTTATTCGCTTGGATTCTGTGATATTCGGTAGCATGCTTACTGTCAATTGTTTTAGGTAATTTGGTAAGCTTCCATACTTGCTATAATACTTAATAGTAAAAGAATTAAGATCAATTTGTTGTGCAGTAACATATTTAGTTCAAGTACAAATCAATGAAATCTGAGTCTAGTATATTAATGCAAATCACAGCTGAGATCCATCTTAGTACAACACTCAAATCTGGGGCAGGGGATATGTCTACATAGTCTTAAGACAAATTAAATTTTGCCTCAAATGCAGCTGCGTGGTTCCTTTTTGAAGTCACATAGCCTAATACCCACATGCAGGAATTATTTATTTAAATTTCAGTAAAGGCAGAGACATTTATGACTTCTTTCAGCGTTTGATGGACCTGCAGGGTGGCATTTGAGCTCTTCCAGGAACCAAGATATTTATAGATTTTATGAGAATACTTTAGGGTTGGTTCCTTTTGCTTTCCAGTAAAAGGATTTCAGAGTGTTTTTCAAAATGCCATGAGATGGTCTGACCATTCTTAAACCGAGCAGCAACAGGTACACCCACCTTACACATTTTTACACCTCTCAGGAAAGCATTTCACTTGCAGAAGTCCAGACATCATGAGGAAGGTATTTGGGAATTGTGATGAGAATTCATTTGTTGAAAGTTTGAAAATTAAGTTCCAGGAATTTTTTTTTCTGCTCTTTCCTTCTTATTTTCAGATTCTTGACTTTAACAAGACTGTGTCGTGTCCAGTACGAGTCAATGCAGTAGCTCAAATGGCTCTGAACTCATCCATACCAATTGCTTCCTTCCTTCAGTTAACTTAGGCAGTGCTCTTCAATAGATACATTTACATTTATCTACTGTAAATGTAGATAATTTTAATAATTTTTTTAAAATTTTTATAAAGTAAATGTAAAAGAATACATTAGTTACCAACCACTAAAAAATTTCCCAAATCCTCTTAGAGTGCAGCTGTTGTATTAGAAATGTATTTGTATTACCTCAGCCTTACAGTTTGCTGAAAGCCAATGAAATTTCAGAATAATTCTTCTCTGGGGTTGTTTTGAACTTCAGATCTGGGGCTGCAATGCTCAGTAGTCCTGGAGCCAAGCACAGCCATGCTGTGCTCCCATTCCTGCCTGGTGAGTGCAGGAATGGGAGGGATGAAATGAAGCTTTCTGACAGGTTATCATTTCTGTCCAAACTGTGGTCCAGAAGGAGAATGTGAATATTAATCTTCCTGCAAAACCTTGCTATTAGCTTTACATCCTGGTGTTTAGTTTTCCTATTTTAGCTTATCATTCATCACCCAGCTCCACTTCTCATTTTTGTTTATTTGAGAATGGTTTTACTGTTTTATTTCTTGGATCCCAACTGCTACTGCTTTTTTAAAAAAGCATGGATTGGCACAGGAATTATCTTCTCCATAATCCCAATTGACTGGTTCATTTTATCTGTCATTCTTCACATCAAAATGTCACTTGTCCTTCCATTCTCAACTCTTAAAGCTATTAATTTGCCTCCCTCTTCATTGGCCTTGTCCTTTTCTCATATTTGAAACAACATGAAGCAAAGGGGTTACTGGAGTCATAACTTCTAGCATATCTGTCTCTCTATAAGATGTTTTAGTCTGAGTCACTTCGTCTTATGAATAAGCTTTTTCCATGAATAGTCCTTTAGGCACTGCTCCATCTCAATAACACTGCATCCTCCATGTGGATTTGAGCTACTCCTAACAGTAGGCTGGAACTTAAGGAAGAAAAGCATAATGTTGACAGTGACAGATGAATGATTTATTTTCTTTTCATTTGGGATAGGAGATGCAAAAGGATTTTTCCCTCTGTTTAAATTAGTCTCATGGCTCAGTTCAACTTTTTCCACTTAACCCTTTTCACAAACCAGAGTTGCTTCTCCATAGCCACTCGTTAACATCCTCACAAATGCTGGTGAAGCTTATGTTTCCTAACAGATACTTCTAGGAGGCAGAAGATAGAACTATTAGGACAATTTTACTCCTATGTTTTCAATTCAGAGGCTGTAACCTGAGATCCCGTAAGATTTCTTCTCTTGCTGCCTGATGGTCAGTCAGCAAAGGGATCCACCCCAGCACAAGAGACGAGGCAGCACACTCAGAGCTCTCAGGGCAACAGTTTTCTAGCAAGGATACATTTAAAGGATAGCCAGAGCTCATTCAGTTTTATTGACAGAGCCATAAATGTATGTTTGCACGATTATTGCCCATAATGTGTCTACTTCTAACCAAAGTTCTCAGCTCAAAATGAGAGCACATTCCACAAACTGTTTAAACACGGTAAACCCATATATCATAGAAACTTCTGATTAGCTAGATTTTACTGATTAGCGAGATTCATCCTTAAAATAGGGCTTCTTTTCTAGGATAAATATGTTGCAGTTTGTAGTGGCTAAGAAGTCTTGGTCTGCCACCACCAGCTTCTCTTTCTGTGCACCTGTCTTCTGAATACTAAATGGAAAGATGCAATTTACAACAAATTTCATGTGGGACATAAAAACGTAGACCAGATTAGGAGCTGCTAAGCAGCAATCCCATCAACTTGTCTGGAACATAAAGTCACAAAAATTATAATTGCCGATTTCATTGTGGTATACAGACTGCTAAATATGCCGTAATTGGGTGAAGTCATAACAAATTTATTAGCATGCAAAACTTAGTCAACATATTTTCTTTGCATTAGGTTTTGTATAGTAAGGCAACACATATTGCTTTCAGAGTCTCTCCACATTCCCCTCTCCTACTCTAAATACTAATAACAACACGAAGAATCATTATTATGATGGTGATGATGATGATAATAATAATAATAATGAAATAATAGTTTATATTTCCTCAGCTTCATGTCATACAGGAAATAATAAAGCCTTTTCATTTTGTAGACAAATAATGAAAAACGTTAGTGGAAACCTATCAAAAAAAAAAGACCTGGGATGATTTACTGTTTTTACATGAAGAGTTATAAAACTGCAGGTGGGCAAATTGCCATTCCGCACGTCAGGACTGCTGTTCCAGCCTTTCCTGAGCTCTGTACAGAGCTCTGATTTCTGCTGAGTTTCAGTGAGCATTTGTGCTACATAGCTTATTTGTTCCAGTTACGTTGGGCTGGTATTTTGTTAGCTATTATCTAGCCATTTCTGTAGCTATTAAAATGTTCCAAAACGCAGAGAGGTCCAAACTGGGTCAAATGAAGTGAAATCATTGAGTTTAATGGCAGAGAAATCTAGACTAGGGAAAAAGTCTTACAGTTTTTAGCATACGCACAAACAGTTCTTCTGCAAATTACAGTTAAATCTGTCTTAAACTTGGGACTTGACAAAGGTTTGAGTTCGAAATGAGGTTCAAAACCTCTCCTGTTGGCCCCAGCAGAAATTGAATGGATAGAGGTTTGGGCAGTCTTAAAGCCAGAATATATGGTATTTGCTGGTCTTGGAAGTTTTAACAGAAGACAAACTTCAAAGTGAAAAAATGGTCTTGTAGAAGCAAGCTTTTCTCAGGTTCAAACAAGTGTCTTTCTACCAACAGAAGCTCACACATTGCGACCAAATAAAATACTTCTTCATCTCTTGATCAGCATTTGTCTGTCAGCTCTTGGGTTCCACTTGTCAGGATAGTGTTCGATTGGTATCAGATCTTGTCTTGTACTTGTTCTGTAGGTAAATAGGATAAGAATATTCAGGACAGAGTTCAGTGATGTATACCGACTGGTAGCATTAGTTACCTTTCTTAGCCCTGATTCTTGGTTCTGAGGGAGAAATGGGATCAGTTATTTTCCTACATTATTAAGTAAGGACCAATAATAGCATAGATACTTATGGACTGATCTTTGAACATGTGTGGATTTTCCTACACCTTGGTTAGGCTCATTGCATTGCAGAAAACAGCTGACAAGAGTCAGAAATCGCCAAAGCATCAGTATAGCCAAGAGAGAGCAAACAAGCCACTGCTTAAGATGACTCTTACAGTTCAGTCACTGCTTTAGGGAAGGCTTTGTCCTGTGAGCAACACAGTATGGGGCTTTGCATGCAAACAGCTTCCTGCGTATGTATGTCCCCTGCTGTGTGATAACATGTATTGGATGGATGGAGATGGCTAGGAACCATACATTCCCAAACGTTTTGTGATGGTTTAGTTTTGGTCCCAGAATTGATACCTATTTTTCTAATGGGCAGAGCTGTGAAATATGGACTGTGAATGACTTGTGCTCGTTATTCGAAATTTTGCTCTTCTTTGCCTGTCGCAAATTATTGCACTGTATTCCTGGTGCATCTGGCACCAGGATAACATTGCAGTAGGAGGTGAAGTGACTCCTATAATTTATACATCACAGCGAGTGCCCTTCATGGAATTCATTGTGCAAGGAGCTGAAACAAAGAAAAATAAAATTACAGTTAGTTCACAGGGCTACTGTGTTCATTATGGCTCGAGACATAAAGGGAATATTTGTGCCCCAGTCCAATTATCCTGTAGTTCTGTATGCGTTTCCAGTACTAGAAAGATCACTGGGTTGCCTTGAATCAGCCCTTTAAAATGCTTAGCTGAAATACATATAGACATGTCTGTATGAGCTACTACAGGGTGAAAATTATGCTTTATTTACAAACTTTCCAAATGTTAGCACTTACCATGTCTACATAAAGGAACTGAGGGGCTTCAGATATAGATCAATTTTCCTATAATTGAAGGTAAAATAGTTATTAAGGTTATTCAATTTTTTTATAAGTCATAAAGCCCCCCCCCCAAAGCAACAGAAAGCAAATGTTGCATTTTTTCAAATTATTTTATTTCAAACTGAACCACGTCTTTGTCAATAGACTGAGCTCTTAGTGTCTGTCACTGTGCATTACAAATACGGCTTTTCTCATTTGAATTTGATCAAAAAGATTTTTTTTCCTAAATTATCTAAGAAAATGAGGCTAAAAATGATGCTTGATCCATTGTACCAACACTGATCTCTACTCTTTGCCAGCCACGTCATTGAAACATGGGAATACTGAGTAGGATTGTAGATTTCCAGCCAGTCCTAAGGATTTTCATACATTCCTAGTATTGGGAGCAGCTGAAAACAATAGCATGTGCTGAAAGGAAGGGTTTTCTTTCACTCTAACAGATCATTTTTCAATAGTTTAGAGAATTCTGACTCCTCAAATGCATTCTATGTAATTTTGGTGGTAGTGGTGGTGTTCACACTCTTATACATCCTTTCTTTGCATAACCTCAACTGGTACAGGGGATTTGTGACCAACATGAAATTATTTTAAAGTTTATTTTTTAAGCACACTTTAAGACAAAATGCAGCTATTGTTAGCTAAACATGCCTTTTAAATGTGAACAATTAAGTAGATACTCCTTGCTGAACATACGTAATACAAAAAGAAGTTTAATACGTAGCCTAGAGATGACAGCACAGGCTAATGCTTTCTAACATGTATAATTACAGTCACAGTGATATGAACGTATCAGAAGGCAGAATATGGGTGGAAACTGGGGAGCTGGCTTTTCTCCTGAGCATAATGGTTTTTTATCAATGTAGTATCAGCAGCTCACTATGCTCTAAGACTGGTAAGAAATATCGACATCGGGTTGCTATAAATCATACAAAGCTCTCTGTTAACTTGCACAAGACCTTCTCCACTGGTGTGTAAATGATGAACGGATTTCCTTGTGTGTGAACTTTGAGGGTGAATTCAAATTCCACTCATATTCTTGCTAAAGTTGGATGTTCTCACTTCTATAATGTGTGTAAGAATGGCAAACATTCATGATGTAAATACTGGGGTTATTATTTGTATGGCAGTACCTAAAGCTCTACCTCATACTTCAGACTTATGCAGACAACATGAAAAGACAACTCAGAGAAATTTATTAAGTGACAATTATTAGTACAGCTGTTACATGTTCAGTGGTTTGGAGTTAGACATCTCCACAGCATAGACAAAACCAGATGGTAATATTTCTTCTATTTGAAGAAATGTACTCATTTTATAATCAATAATTCAAGAAAAATGGGCACATTACTCAATGTTCCTGAAGGGGTGGCCCATGAAAAGAAGGCTGTATTATTTTTCTTTCTTTTAAAGATGTAAAACATCACTTGTGACTTAGTTCTGAAGGTATTTACAGGCAAAGCTGAAGCACATGATTCTGCTACGATACCGGGACTGGGGTGTGAATGCAGAGAAGCAAATGAGGCACTCCCCATCACTCATTCACAAACACATGTGAACGATATGCGTCATCCCCACTGACTTAGGTGGAAATCCCTAGATTTTTCAATGCTTGTCTGGATCATGGACAATAAAATGTCCATGAATATAGTGTCCTTTTATTCAGGTGTGGAAGTGATATGTTAGTCAATCAAAGGCAAGTGTACAATCCCTGCATGAGATAATGTGAGTGAGAGGAAGTGAAGGGAGAGCAGGTTAGAGCTAAGGGTCACAGTTCTTTGGGCAGGGTTGGAGGAGAGCAGAAGTCTACTTTCATTCAGCACACACTGAGGTGGAGGGATATGGTCTTGTTTCATTGTTGAGGCTATTTGGGGAAAATTACTTGTCTCACAATCCATTTAATATTAATTCTTTCTTGTTTTCTCTCTCCCTACTCACAAGTATATGCATACACTCTTGAGGGCTTACCTTCCTGACTTTCCCTAGAAGGATTTGCATGAAACACTGTTGCTAGCATATAAGCCATTGCTTGACCTATTCTTTTTGCTACATCCAGATAAAGAACCTGCCTTACAGACCATTCCAGCATTAACCGGAGAGTGAGATATGTCCAGAATGACTCCAAAAAAAAAAAAAAAAAAAAAGAAAGAAAGAAATCTAACAAAGTACAGAATTACAGAATAAGGTATTAAATAGACCTTTAAGAATTAATTGACTGTTAATGCAGTGGCTTTGTCAGACACAAAAAAAAATGAAAGTGGATCTATGACCATGCTCTCTTAAACGAAGCAGTCCTGATTTTCAGGACTGGTATTCAGGATTTTCAATACTGCAACTAATTAAGTCCCAGTTTCTCTGCATGTATCCCTAATATGTGAAAATAGGTTCTAGGCAGTTCTAAATCTTTTGTGATTCTTAGTTTTTAGCCACAGAAATGAAGATGTGTGTGCTCTGACAGCCTTTTCTATGAGATGTTTCCACCATTTTCAGAAAAGTTCTTTTTAATCTGGAATTAAAGAATTACTTAAGAACAGGGTGTAAAATACCAGATATAAATATATATATATATATCTTTTTGAACTATCATGAAGGACTTTTTATGTATATTTCAACAGATAAACTCTATCATTCATTTAGATGCTAATAATCTATCTTTCTTTCTTTCTTTTTTAAAATACCAAGTCAGATCTTATCTGTTATGTTGCCCATGTTGACCATGCCAGGTGAAGTTTTCTGAACTCCAACAGGGAGCAATCTCTGTTTTGTCTTCTGAAGTATGGTCTTTCCAATTTGGGATAGAAGCACAATAAACAAGTAAAGTCTAAGAAAACCAGCACTGGCATGTCCTACTCTGCATCCTGAGAGAGGAATTTGGTTTTCAGGTTACTTTGTGAACATTAGATTTACTGAAACCAATTAAATAAAGCCAGATAAAGATTATGTGGACTTTCAAAACATTTTTCATGGGTGCATTTCACACATTGACATTGGTTGAAAAATGCAGAAACTAAGTAAATTAGTAATTGCAAAACTGAGGTTTACAGAAATAGTTTAGTAATTTGCTGACTTGAGTGAGACTTTTGTCTTATTAAATAAGGAATTCTGGAAAGGCAGAGGATTTGCTTGCACAAGGATGAAGTAAATAGCCAATTGAGGCTGGAAAGGTCCCATTAATTTTCGTCGGAATCTGCTTAAAAATCCTAAGTTAAAGTGAATAATCCTAAAAATTGGTCCTTTGAATCAAGCTTACACATAGAATTAAGATCACATGTAGATTGTTGGCATAAAAAAATCAGTTCTAGTTTGTTTGAAATTAAACAATGTGCTACTGGTGTCTTGATTAATGCAAGCCCATTGTGTTCCTTGAGCTACACTTCATTCTGGTTTCATTTCCTACATCTAGTGCATATGTTTTCTTGCACAATGTATTGTGGACACTAGCAATACCGAACCTACTTCTTGTCACTTTGTAATACATATGCATTGAATTTGCCTCTTTTTGTGGAATAAAACCCTTTTCCTCAGGGCTGTTTATCATCCTTGTTTTTATGGACATGGTAGTAGAAGAAAGACAGTATTTTGCAAAGGTATAAAAAGGTTTATAGCCAAAATACTGGCCTGAATTAACATCATATTGCTCAACTTCTATGCCAAGGCTTTCTTTCATACCACATTTGAACAATGCAATGTTAAATCAGGTCCTTAAAGTTCTATAGGAAATTTGCTTTACCTCAGCTATTATTTGAAGGAAGAACTGGACAGAAAGATGGGAATTTGAGGTAGCCACCCCTAGCAAACAGGAAAAATACAGCTTTGCTAAGGAAGAGGGAAGCTGGCTGCACTGCATGCAGGACTGTCCTGGTTTTGGCTGGGATAGAGTAAATTTTCTTCCTAGTAGCTGGCATAGTGCTGTGTTTTGGATTTAGGATGAGAATAATGTGATAACACACTGATGTTTTAGTTGCTGAGCGGTGTTTATACTAAGTCAACGTCTCTTCAGCTTCCCATACTCTGCCAGCGAGGAGGTACACAAGAAGCTGTGAGGGACCATAGCCAGGATAGCTGATCCCAACTGACCAAAGGGATATCCCACACCATATGACTTCATGCTCAGCATGTAAAGCTGGGGGAAGAAGAAGGAGGGGGAGGACGTTCAGAGTGATGGCGTTTGTCTTCCCAAGTAACCATGACACGTGATGGAGCCCTGCTTTCCTGGAGATGGCTGAACACCTGCCTGCCGATGGGAAGGAGTGAATGAATTCCTTGTTTTGCTTTCCTTCCATGCACAGCTTTTGCTTTACCTATTAAACTGTCTTTATCTCAACCCACAAGTTTTCTCACTTTTATCCTTCTGATTCTCTCCCCCATCCCACTGGGCGGGGAGTGAGCGAGCAGCTACATGATGCTTAGTTGCTGGCTGGGGTTAAAACATGAGGACACAGGGCAGAGGCCAGTGCTTTGCTTCTCTGAGTTAAATGACACGGGACACTGTCTATTCCAGGGCTCTTTTGCAGCTCAGCTTTTCTGCATTCAAACAGGGGAATTACAATGTGCAAGGAAACCATTGTGCTTCTAACTAACCATTTGCAATACGTGATAAATTCAATTAATATGGTGTTACGAAGTAGTTGGTGTACTACCTTGATAAGCTGCAGCTTATCAACTAATTACCATGTTAACAGACTGCTGGCAGGGAATAGGGTTGCTTGCCCTGCTGCCGGACAAAGGAGATAATGGCAAATGGTAAACTTTTTGCTGGCGTTTTCTAGTGATCAGTACATTGTGAATATTCATTATCTTTTGCATACCTAGTAGTAGGACCATTGCTGCTAATTTTCAGCTACTTGCTAACACCTAATTTAAACCTCTGTGGAAACATTGAGGTTTCTTATTGCGTGACTAGTCATTTGATAGCCTGCAAAGTGGCAGGTGAATACTGACAAGTTTGAGAACTAGGTATTCTCTAAGGATATTGCTCATAAATGGAAGCAGGGAAAATTCAAGGCAAAAGTAAGCTGTAATGAGGACGCATGTACCTGAAACAGTCTAACCTTAGGCTATTTCATTCTAACTGTGTAAAGACCTGAATGAAACCTTGTTCTGCTGTGTTGACATGCTATTCTGGCCCATAGGATTCAAACCCAGCACTTCTCCTGAAGTTAAGAGCTGTGATCTAGATTTAGGACTTTGACAGTTTAAATGTAAGCTGGCTTAAACCGTAGATTCTGATCTAGATACAGCACATGTTGTAAACATTCCCTTTAAAAATTTATAGAAAAGGGATAAATGAAAGGAAAGATGAAAGCAGCAAGAACATGAGAATCATATTCCAAAATAAGGCAAAGCTTTATAGATAACTCAATCCTTTTCCTTGTGCTAACATCAGAGACACCAGTATTGTTTTATAGAGTATGATGAGAGAAGCAAAGAAAAACAAGGTGTTCTTAGTCATTTGAATAACTTTATTATGAGAAAAAAGAACGTTAGATAAAGTGTAATTTATACCAATCCTGAGGGCCATTTATCTTTCTCTTCCCACCCCCAGAGAAGCATATAAGGTCTTGGCAGAAACATGATTCAGGCTGAACAAGTGTACCTAAATCTGCAAGTTGTATCTGAGCCTTTATTTAGCAGGTGTAGTTTGGTATTTGTAGTGGTCGTGTTTCCAGTGTGTGTGCATGTATATTCTGAATGTCTTGAAAGCCTGGCCCCTTCTTTTCCCAAGCACATTATCAACTTTGTCAGTAATGGATCTGACTTGATGACAGTATTTAGAGCAAATTGAATGCAGTGTGCTTTCAGCTCCAACATTCAAGCCACATACATAATGATTGTGGCACAGACATTTCTCTCTTCATGTAGTAGCTGCTTAGTGAAGGAAGACAGTCAGGGAATCACCCACAGTTGCAAAGATGCATGTGGGTGTCTGCACCTCCAGCTCATTTCATGAGCAAGAATCATTCCTTGCTGTGCAGGCCAAGCTATCAGATTCTTCACTCTTCACAACTACGTTTTGGTGCTCCCTTGCAGAAAACTGGTTCCTAGATTAGGTGGCTTGGGTATGGGGTTTGGGATTTTTTGCTTTTTTTTTAATGAGAAGATAATGATAAAAATAGCAAGCAATGAAACCTTGGTCCTGCAAAGCTCCATGGCAAAGCTTTTGCTAAGTTGAGTGGGGCCCAAATGTCACTGTTGCTAACACTGTATGTTTTTGGTATGATGAAGCCAATCTTAAAGTTAACTGCCACCAAAAATTTATGTTTCCAGTGCCCCTGCCCTTTTCTTGCCGTAACACTGGTGTTCATTTGAGTCTTCAGGGAGCTAGAGCTGCAGACAACTAACTGAGCAAAAGATACTGGTTTAGCTGTCTGAACTGGTTCCCCACGATTACAGCAGCTTAGGTCTAGCTTGAAAACATGCTATCAGTAGCATAATATTTTTTTTTTTGTCTTTATGTTATCTTATTTGCAAATCATTTAATATTTTTCCCATTTAGGAATACTTCAGTTTAAAATCTAGACCACCCACTGACTCTGCTGATCAGTCTACATTTCTAAAGCAAAGTAAAAAATTACCAAAGATTTCCCAGAACACACACAGAGATGGGATAAATTACTGCATATAGAAAAGGAAGAAGCGGAGGTGCAAAGGTGAATGACAAATGTAGAAGTGAGGAGAGGTAGGACCGACAGCTGAACTGGTAAAAGGAGAAAAGATCCATATTGGGAGAAGAGGCTTATTAAAAGAGGAGCAATACAATTGAAATTGTTAAAATATACGAATAAAGAAAGTAAGAGCACAGGGTAAAAACAACAAGTGATATATTGGTTTACATTTTCCATTCTGGCTAAAATTAAATTTAGTTTTGTGGAAGTTTTTTTCACAAAAGCTTCTTATTAAACTGTGTGAAATATTCCCCTCAGCTCTGCAGAGCGTATTAACTTACAAAACCTATTGATTTGGTATGCTCTATCAATTGGCACTGTTCTACCAACTAACCTATTTCCATTTAGACTTATGTTGGCATTTAAAGAAGACTGAGACAACCCTTCCACCTCTCAACCACAGCAAAAAAAAAGTTACTTGCAAAACCTGCAGTCCTAAGGAGTTGGTAGGATTTGTAAATGATTTGAAGTGAATTTATGGCAAATCATTGCACTTGGAAATAAACATTATATTCTGTGCAGAGACAATGTTTTGCTTCTTAGCAAAATAACTTTTTTAGGTGTGGATGGTGTTTCACTCCTAGACTATTTTTATGACTAGCTAAATCAGTTAACGTCACTTTAGAGGTATTTTAATGCATTATATCTTTCCTTTGGAGAAACTTCAAGATTTTGATTTATAGGAAGAAAAGCACCTCGGTTTGTGCAACAAAGAGGAGAAAAGCTACCTTAATAATTTTCTCTTAAACACATTTGAAAGTAGATTATTGTCTTGTTCCCTCAAGCTCAGTAAGCATTTGACAGATTTCTTAGAACAAATGCAATGGCATGAGTTTGAGATGGTAAATGTAGCTACTCTGCTTGCAAGGACCACACCTCTCCACCACATCACAGTGTGTTGTGTTGTGTAGGTCTTGGCTCCCATTCTCTTTGAATCATGATGCCATTACAATCAAGGAGCATAGAGTGTGTGTTTGGCAACACACCTGGTTTTGTGGTACCTCTCTCACGTGGATTAGATCATGGCTTTGGATATAGACCGTTCCAAGTCTAATGAAAGTTTTTCACTGAGCTACAGCAGCCACATGTGGAACCACCTCATACTCCTTCCCTCCCATGACAGCTCAGTCATTGATGGACATCCCCTGGGGAGCCAGTTCTTGCCTCCCCTCGAGAGCCGCTTGAAGCTCAGTAGGAAGGGAGCAGGCTGAGATACCTCTGTATTCAGACCAGCATGGGTCTGAGCTGAGTCTTATGCACAAGTTTACAGCAGATCCTCATTCCAGTTTTGCCGTTGGGCTGCATATATCCCACCGGTTCAGCAGAGGAAGCACTGAGATTTGTTTTTCAGATGTATTCATTGTAATGAGACTCTGAAATTGCAGTGAGCTCAGAAACCAGTTCACCAGAATCCAACAATGCTATAGAAAGTCGACCACAAACAGGTCTACAATGATAGCACACAGAGTGAAAATTAGTATGTGTCCTGTAAATAATTGCCTTCATGCTTCATTGCAAATGCAGTAGTTAAACATTCTTGTCTTGTGAGTAATTTTCTATTCACAGTTTGTGGGAAGGCATAAATGTAAAGAAAACAGGTTTGGGGTCCTTTTGTTGGGTTTTTTGTTTTGTTTTTAAGTCTGCTAATTTCAATTCACAAACACCATGGGAGCCTGCAATTCCAATTTTCTTTTCACAGTATTAATGAAAACTGGGCACTGAAAATAGTCAGATTTTTCCCTTTAAATTTTAAACCACTTAGAAATACAGTCAAGAATAATAACTTTCTACTAATCCATTATTACACAATGTAAAACTGTGCTCAATTGCTATTATTTCATGCAAAGTTTTTCATAAGTGGTAGAAGAGGCTTTTAAAAATCAGTCTCTTCTAAGCTGGTCTTTGAGGCAATCCAAAAAGGCTGGTTGTATGCTGTTGAGAGGAAGTGTTGTGCATCAGAGAAGTTGTTTTAAAAAGGGATCATTGTACCACAGGATGACTTTTATTTTCTCTCACTGTTATAGCATGATCTGGGAATAATCACAGTCTTTATGATTTTCTCTTGTTCCATCTTCAACTTATTTTAGATTGTTTCAGGATTTTTTTATTCTTAAAAATTGGTGTCTTTTTATGATATTTAATCTTAACATTCACCTGTAAGGCATTTAGCTTCTCATTTACAACAAGAAACTCTATCTGGGATGAAGTTAGTGTATTTTTATGCTGCGAACAGTAACAGAGACTGCAACGAGGTAGCAGACAAGGTTACCCATAGACATACCTCTGCCGCTCTGCCAGGAGTCAGTGACTCTGCCTGGGTCAGCTACCAAGATGCTGGGAAGAAAACATGCATCATGTGTTTCTCAAAGACTTGAGAAGCAAACAGCAAGATTTCTGTAACCTTATAATCTTCACTTGCACTCCATTGAGGTCATCTGCTGTCCCTTGCAATAGTTCCTGTCTTGCAGGGGAAAAAAAAGCCCAGGTAAATTCCCCTTGGGTACTCCAATCTGAGTCAAATAAAGGTCCTACTTAAATAGAAGGCAGCTGTTTCACCAATGTTATGGATTTCAGAAGGCGGCTGGCCTCCTCCCTATCTCAGAATAGGACACTTGCTTCAACATGTGCTCCATTAGACTTTCCTACCTAAAATGCTCACAAACCATGTGCTTTGTAAAACTTTCATGTTATTTCCTCCTCCTTCATTTGTCTTGAGAGGCCCTGCTAGGTTAAAAGCATATTTTAATATAAACAGAAGAAAAATAGCAAGAAGTCATTTCCCTTGCTGAACTGCTCCTTTTACAGAAGTCCAAACAAATGTAACAACAGATGCTTTGAAAATGTTGTAAGCTTAAATAACATTAATGTAGTGGTTGAATATGCCTCAGACAGATGGGATAAATGAGATAATTGTGAAAACATTCTTAAAAATAAAAGGATGCTATCAGGTGAAAGGCAGGAGTTTAGGTAATGTTGAAAAACATTCCTTATATGTTTTTTTTAGTTTGCAATGTTAAAAGAGTGTTTTCCTCTGAGCAAGCAGTTAAGTGACATTTAGGAGACATTAATTCTAAAGTTAGTTGATGGCATTTGGCCCAAATGTCTGTATTTTAAAGAGAAAGAGCAGCTGTTATTCCATCAGGTATTGATAGAGTTTATTCAGTTGCTTCTATTATTTCTCAGACAGAAATTAATTTCCTGAAATCATATACAGTAGGATAACACTTTGTCTCATTTTCATTCACTATGGAAATGCTCAGGAGTCTTTATTCTGCAACAATGCATTGTCTCTTGTAAAACAATAAATGACACCCTATGTGTAAAAGAATTTCCATTTTCTACAATAGCTACAATGAAGAAACAGGATCTAAAACAGTCACTGACTACCTTGAGACAGACAGCATTTCTTAGTAGGGTAGCACCTATCCTGAAATGAGAAAAAATCTTAAAGCCTTCTGGAGCAAAACTTCCAGAACTTTTGTGTAGTCATAGAAAATACCAATTGTACCAACTCATAACAGCTAAGAGCCTTCGGGGGGTGGGGGTGGAGGAAGAAGTAGTTAAAGTATTATTTGACACAAATGACAGTTTTCTTGAGTCTTACTGTGCTCCCTCTGTTCTTTCAGCCAAATAAAATGTCACCTTCTTTAAACCTATGTGGGATAACTGTCAGGAAGTGGTGCTTCAACAGTAAGAACACAAATCACCAATAAATAAATTATGAGTAATGCCAAGGTGGGGGGAAACTTAGTTCTTTTTGGGGTTTGTGGTTTTTTTGCTGTGTTTTATTATTCTTAGGCCAATTGTGGGTGTCTGTAGCCGGTGGCTGCTTTTAATTCTGGTTGTTCGAACTTTTTGCAATTTTTTGACCAGTGTTGATACTTTGAGTTGCCTTTAATGTATCATCCTTAAAATCATCATCTTCCAATTATGTCTTTACAGTGCAAAACAGAGTGACTGTGGCATAGTGTGCTTTCATCCACCTTGAGCAAGACACTTCTCTAATACACTTCAATAAAATGCTAGTTGTAGGCAAGGCCTGATAAAGCTAACATTATGAACATATTGTAAAAGTAGTGTTTAATAATACTTTTAGTTAACACTTATATTTTACTGACTGCATTTTTAGCCACGCATAATGATTTAAAATGTGGTTTCTATAAGCCAGCCTGGATGCTTAATGAGAGTGTTCTGCACTGCTCAGCGGGAAACTCTGGTTCACTCACTGCTCTTTTCTTGCTTCTGAGCTCAGCTGAGGCTGGCAGTGCTGAGGGTACACAGCCTCTCCGGAGTTTGGAAATGGTGGTATAATTAGAGGAATATTGCATAGACCCAGGTCACTTCATTTATGTCCATGACACTTGCTAAGTTACAGAAGAAGATCCATCTCAGCTATTGCCACTTAAAGTGATTCTATATAAAGATCTGCCTCTCCTCCTTCTGCAAAATGCAATAAAGAAAGGAGATAATGGGAAATGCATAAGCATTGTGTGTGCTGTGAGCATTTAACCTAGAAATTCCTCCTGGAGTTAGGCTTTCATTCCACATGGCTGTGCAAGGGGATAAAATGTGCCAGACCACACAATAGGTCCTATCAAGAAGACTTTACAGTCTGAAGACTTAGGTCAGTTCAGTTCATATCACAACTGAAAAGACCAGAGTCTGGCCTGAGAGGTGGGTTCTTAGAAGGCTGAGCCCTTGCTCTGTGCAGTTTGAAAGTTTTTCTTTGGGCATAAAGTGTTGCTTGAAGGATTGTCTGGTATTGGCATCAATGACAAAAAAGGGGAATGGGAGAAGTTGAGTGAAAAAGTGCTCTAAAGTGTATCCACATTCAAGGAAGACTCTGTGAATCAGAAGAGAGAGAGTAGGGTTGGATAGCTCTCTAAAAATAGTAAAAGTAAATATAATTAATTTGGAAAAAGGAGAAACAAAAATATTAGAAGGAAAGGAGAAATTGAAAAGTTTGCTGAGGGAAGGCTGAGGATACCTTATTTGTAGCCAACTTATTGGCTGCTACCATTTATTATTAGGGGGAATTTTGACTTTTTCCCCCCATTCGGTTTGGGAGTCTGTTTTATCATCACTGTCTTCTCAGTAAGTACTATAGTGTCACTTTTTGTTCTTTACAGAATGCAAGAGAGAGGGAGGAAGGGAGTGGGGGAGGGAGATTGTTTCCTCCCAGATGTTCGTGTTCTGGCATTTAAATTGCGGCATGCCTGTTATTCCAGATTATTTAGGCATTCTTTGCTTAATAACAGCATTTGGGGAAATTATACTTTTGAAGGCTAAAATGAGATTTTTCCTTGCTGTCCTTTTCCTTCTTTAAAAGCCTGTTTACTTGTGCTGACAGACATGAAAATGGAATGGGCTGCAAACCTGAATGTTTTCGAACCGGTAGAGTAGGGTGCATTGATAGGCAGTCCTGACCTAGAGAGTGCAATTAGAAAGATGCATGTTTGTAGCAGGTAGATATGACTTACTCCCCAATGTGCAAACTCAATAATAACCTCTCCCTTATTTCATTATCTACCTACAGCAAATCCTACCAGGGCAGGAGGAGGAAGGGAGTACCCTGGCTCATCTGAGGTGATTCGTGAATCCAGCAGCACAACAGGAATGGTAGTTGGGATCGTGGCAGCAGCGGCGCTGTGTATCCTCATTCTCCTGTATGCTATGTACAAGTACAGGAATCGAGACGAAGGATCGTATCATGTAGATGAGAGTCGAAACTACATCAGTAACTCAGCACAATCCAATGGGGCTGTGATCAAGGAAAAACAGCCCAACAGCGCTAAAAGTTCCAACAAAAACAAGAAAAATAAGGATAAGGAGTACTATGTCTGATCTCAACATCTAAAAGAACGCTTGTATAGAAATAGTCTTCATTTTATCTGAGACATAATACAAACTTATTTACTTTACTTTTTATGAAGCACATTCAAAAACAAACAAAAAAGACAGGGAATGCAATCAGAAAGGAAAGACTGTTTTTAAAAACAAGCATTTCATGCTCTTGTTTTTCAGAAACAGGAGCTGATAAATTCCCTAACATCCACAGTGTTTTCATTTACTCTGCCTGTCTTTATGTTGCTGGAACATTTCTGAAAGACAATGATGACACCACGCATTCATAAAGCAAGGAGTATTACTACAACATCAAGGCACAATATGAAACAAAACAAATTAAAAAAACAAAACAGGAAAAAAAAAGAAAAAAGAAGCTACCTATGATTCTGGATTTAGCCAAAGTGCTAGCGCTTTCTTGAGAAGTAAGTTAGTCTTATTGTCAGAGAAGACTGTCATTATATATGGTGATTCAACAAGCAAACATAAAGAGTTTGCCGTCTGGTGCAGTGAAGCAGTGATTGGAAACTTGCATTTGAAACAAAGTGCTGGCTTTTCTGAAGACTTACGTAGAAATACTTTCAAAAAGCCCCTTTCTGGTTGTGAGGAAAATAGTACGGAGGCCTTATTTTCAAAAACAAAAACAAAAATCTGGAATATAAGGCACATTTCCACAAAAAAAAAAAAAAAAAAGAAAAAAACAAACAAGAGGGCATAGATGCAATCATTGGGAAATTTTCATGCACGCTTAATATGTTATTACATATGTTTATATAAAAACACATCTATATGTGCTTTCTGGACTGTGATAAGTGATGTTTTATAGCCTGTTGTATAGAAAATGCAAACTATATCTGCTCTTCAGCCATTTTTGGTAAACTCAATGTTATAAGTGTTGTTAGGTATAGAGAGTTTTATGACATCTGGAGCAACAGACATAATTCAGTTTTTTTGCAGCCATTATAAATTGTCCCAGACTTCTTCCCCTTTTTTTTTTTTTTTTTTTAATTTACAGTGTAGTGGTTATACTAAGGGGGATGTGTATGAATGTATATAAGAGTCAGCTAATTTTTTTCTTACCTGTACAGCCTCTATTCTGTTGCAATTAAGTTTTAGTAGTTTGTACGAAAGAAGTGGACTAGAAAGCAAAAATATATCTCTACTGTAATTTGTCTTCTCCCTCCTATCCCCATCTCTTGCTCCTGATATGCATCAATGAAGTTAATCAGAATGGCCAATCTTCCTAGAAATATACATTCATTAATTAGCTAAATATTTAGTGACTTAAACTAGCCTTTGGCTTCCAGTCAAAGCTTCACTATTGGAGAGCATGGTTTGCCTTACAGAAACCTTGTTCATAAGAAATTATGAGAATGATGAGTTTCTTGAGAATCTTAGGAAGTATCATATAGTGTTTATCTGGCATTCAGTTATATGAACGACAGCTACTACAGCATTGGGTGGTAAAATACCTGAAAAGACCCATTTTAATTATCTGGGCTGATTCTACTGCAGAATTTACCCCTTTCTCCAAAAAGGAAATAACCTTGAGGTGCACGATAGTATTTTTCAATGGTGGGAATTTTGACGTATGAAAAAGTATTTTTAGCTAAGTTGATTGTGTAGTATTGCAAGACATCATAACCAGACAAATATAAGTTCATGTTTTAAAGTAACACATAGCTTTTCTTGCATATATAAAACATTAATGCATTTTAGTTAAACATATTAAATATACTGCTGTAATTTACATGTTAAGTTTTTTTTCTAGTATTATTTCATTAGGTTCACAGCAATAAATCATAGCGTAACATTTTATTTACATGGAAGTTCAAAGGGAATACATTAAACAGAAAGAGGGTAGTTCAATAGAAATCAACCAAATCATTGGAAAGCCTCCTGGGAGGGATATAGATGTTCACACTTTACAGACAGGAAGGAGGAATTAAAATTAGCTTTAAACAGCAGGCACAAAACATTTTGTTGTGTGTTATTCACCGTAGCTTATAAAAAAGGCTGGAAACTGGTACAGCTATCTATCTGGGAGTCAGAGCACTTTAAAAATACATGTAGCTGACAGGAAAACACCTCTCTTGAAGGTTGTCAACCACATCAAGGTGTGTCATGTTGCATTTGACAATTTTTTATTTTCATTAGCATTTACACAAAAATGAGAACAGGTTCACAGAATCCATCTGGTGCTCATTTCTCAGATTGTTGTTCACCTGTGGCATTCATAATTTCTCCCACCTTTACAAGACAGCTGTACTCAGGGAACGGCAGGGTCAGGTATACTGGAGGTCATTGCTGGAAGCAAGAGACTTCAGCTGGAGGGGGGAAAGAAGTTGAAAGCCAGGTGGTGTTCAGATTTCAGTGCTTGAAGATACATAGAAGAACAAGAATAATCTGATGACAAGAGAATGGACATGATGGAATATGGTTTGGGCAAGATGAAATGGTCTTTTCTGCTTGGTATTGATTGCATTAATGAAATAGCATGTTCAGGTCAACTTCCAGGCAGTTTGGTAGATTAATCTTTAACTAAATCCATACATCAAGGAAAAAAAGATCTGCTACTACAATAATAAGCAAACACAATTTTAACACTGTTTCTGAAGGTTCTCCTTTTTCCTCTTTAATTTCATAATTTAACAAAAAACAAGTATGGATGTATCAGAAGTGCCAGCAAGTGGATTTAAAATTCCTTTTTGTTTAAAAACAACAGCAACAACAAACAAACAAACATACATAAACCAACTACCTAACATAAAATTGGATCCTTTCTCTATAATAACCTAATTTGTTTGACTGAGATGGCTTCATTTCTATGACTGTATTGTGTTGCCTTTTTTAACAAAACACTAAATAACGTGTGAAACGTTCAACCCTAAGACATCAAAGAGAGGCCCAATGCCCCTAACCTTATAGTGCTTTCTGTGATAGATATTTACGATTTTTTTATTTGTTGCAAGGCCAATTTATTCATTATTGGAAATGCTAAGCAAGTGGAATTTACTGTTTTGTTAATAAAAATGTTTCTTAATACAAATGCTGGCTTGTTTCTTCTCTTGCTCTTAGATCTGGAGTACCTGTTCATCTTAAAGCGGTGAAAAAAAATGGTAAATTGGTGTGAAGTTACAGACATTCATGTCAGGAAAAAGTGCCCTCAGAGCTCTTTGTACACTTTAAGTGAAAACCTTCTGCAAGTCTTGTGTTCAACTGGCCCAGTTAGAAAAGTCTGAATTACATTAATGCATTCTGCCACTTTTTTTTTTTTTCTGGTGGAAATAAGATGGCAGAAGGTAAGGTAATGGGATGAAAATTTAAAACTGAAAATATTTTCTCTTGTCTAGGAGATGTTTTAAATATTAATGGAAAAATGGACCTATTTCAGGTCCTTAAAAACATTCCTAGATATTAATTACCAAATATTAACCAGAGATAATCCATTACAGAAGTACTTTCCTATTTAGCATGGCATTTAAATTCATAGGTAACTTCAAGCAAACATCTAATCCTATTGATTTAAGCAAGTATCTGAAGTTGCCTAAATGTATTGCTGAATGGGGATGGTGTTAAGCTTTTGGATCTAAACTCCAAATAGAATTTAAGTATGTATCTTCTTTAATCACATCAGTAGCTTCTTTGACTTCAATGGAATTTATTCATCTGCTTAATTAGGTATAGACTGAAGTATTTTAGATAATTTAAGTTCAGGAATATCTGGAGAAAACAGCCCCTATCTTCCATTGATATAAAACAGTTTAACTTTAAACTTACATTCCAAACTGATTTACACTGGGATTAGTACTTGTGTGTGTGTGTGTTTAAATAAATACTGAACATTCCATTTAAGAAAATGCTTTATACACATTTAAAGGAGCTATAACAACAGTGATTTTTGTTCTACTACAAAAAAAACCCACATCTAATTACACACTTTTTAATTCTACAATGTATTTGTTAATTTTTTTTCTTAAATCTATACTGTGCTCTCCCTTTCACTGAAATCCTAATGGCCTCTCAGTACTTGCATCATCCATCATCAGCTAACCACTTTAAGTGGTGGCCTCCATAATCAATCATCATTGTGGCCAAGTAGCTAAAAAACCTTCCCAAGGTGAGGAAAAAAGAAAAAAAAACAACACCCCAAACACAGGTTAGAATAAGGGAAACAGAGCTGTAAATGTAGGCTGTAAATGACAACTGTGTTTGTTAGTTCCTCCAATATGACTTATTTATAGTTTAACAAAACAGTTTTAAGTTGGGTATCTAGATATGATTTGCATATTGATTATAGAAATTTACTTCTAAGTTCAGTACAATCCTGTTTAGAAGTGCTTGGAAGCATTGTGCTGGGGTAAGCCAAATTCATCAGTACCATTTTATTTGGAATGAAGGATATTTGCTTTATTTTAAAGCCCCCACTTTGTTAGCATCTGTAAGTATTTCAGTGTTAAAATGTTTCTGGCCCTCACGGGAGTGGGGAGAAAGAGAAGTCAGCACTGCATTTAAATCAATTTATGAACTGATGAATGCTTGGGGATGATAAAATTGCTTGCCTGCCAGCCTCTGATTGGTCTGGATGGTCTATTCCTCCTTTGGTTGGTCATTGCTCTCCATGAACCAGAAGCATCCTCTGAGGGTAAAGCTTTGAGCTAGAAATTCCAGAAAAGGAAAAAAAGTCATTGATACAGGTCTGCTCAGTTTTGTGAGGAGCAGGGCCAGAACTCACCAGTCCTTTACCCACTGACTTTGGAGGCTTCTTCCTACTCAAGGTCTTTGACAGACTTCAGCCATCAGCCTCTGACCTCTGGAAAAGAAAGTATGGCCCCTCACTTTTCTCAGTTACTCACCACCATAGAAATATCTTCATTTGTTGTGCAGAACAAGCAGATTTCCATATGAGAGTGCTCTTCCAGTGGGGCTGAATTGTGGTAGACTTTGGGTTTTTCTAAAGAAAAAACATGGTGACATAAGGGGTAGGGTTATTTCAAAGAGTGTGGGATTCACAGGGAGTAAATTGCCTTTAAGGGCAGTAATTTCATGCTGGCATACACTTGAGAGGTTTAAAAATCTGGGCCAGTAATCCTCAACAACATCCTTTCGTTAAACAATAAAGACATTAGCTCGTTTGTCAGTGAGTGCAGGAACTGACAACACAGCTATCAAAATGTGAACGTGTTGGTCTGGTTGCAGCAAATAACACAGAAAAATGGAATTTGGGCTGGCACATTGGCCGGACTCTTATGAGCGAGTCCGATTACAAGCCAGTAAGCATTTATTGGTCGATAAATAGCAAAATACTTCTATTAGTTGTAGTTTGGGATGTAACAGACTGACAAAACACAGGCATGGCCTGCATGCCTGAATTGGTTTTTTCATGCCCGGGGGCCTGGTTGCTGTGAAGGTGCCCTCCAGCCCACCAGCTGATCAGCTCTTTCCAGATAAACCTTCCTTTTCCCTTTGAAATTAAAATACATTTTTTGGGAAAAGCACAGCAGATTGCTTCATGAGACAAATGAAGTGGCCTCCAAAACATGTCACAACATGGCCAGCACTGCATGAAACAGAAACCAGACTCTGTGGCTAGGAGCAGGCTGCGTGGCTGCACGTCTCGGGGAGAAACCTCTGTCCTGCTCAGGAGAACCCTGACCTCGGGCACAGAGGCTGAACACGGTCCAGAAATGAGAGGTCCCACCTCACACTGGTGGCAGCCCCTGGGTGCAGCAGACATCGGAGCTTTGCGGTCCCCGTGCACAGCAATGGCGGCTGAGGGCAGGGTGCTGGGCAACGTGCACAGGTAAAGCCTGTATGCCAGGATGGGCTCAGGACAGACTCAGCTTGTGCTCTGGGGAAGGACAGCAAGGGCCAGGACATGAGGAAGGGCTGATGGTCCCTGCTGTTGCCCCCAAAGGGCTGCCCTTGCTTTCACTCCCCCTAGACCCTGAGTCTCTGCCAAAGCGGCAGGTCAGCGCGTGGCAGGACCCCATGGTCCCAGGGCCATTTTTGAGTCCACAGCAAGCAGAGAACAGTGGGCACCAGGCAGCCAGCGTGTAGCCCCTCTGGCCAATGCTTGAGACAAGGTTGTTGAGGTACAATCATGTCGTTCCCCCCCCCCCTTTTTTTTTTCCTCCTTTTTCAAGCTCCTGCAGCTCCTACCGCTGTGGCAGGGCTGAGGCTCTCAGAGCCACATTACCCCAGCAAGCACAGTGTTTCGGGAGCTGGTACGACCCCCTGAGGGTGGGCGGCTGTGAGGAGGAAAGATATGAGGGTTGCAGGCCCTGGCCCAGTGTGCCTACAGAAGTGGTGGTGGGGGGAAATTCAGCTGCCAGGGTCTCACAACCAGGACTGCATGGGGAACTTGCCACAGAGCTCATGGCTCAGTGAAGCTGGAGCAGGTCCACGTTTTCCTTAACTGCCAATTCCCTCAAAGAAAAAAAAGTTTCTTAAAAAGGTAGTAGCATAGAAAGCCTCAGAATTTACTTAAGGGTTAGTTTAGTATTTCTTTACAGCTTTACCTGCCTGTGCTTCACGCCAGAGAGGAGAAGCTCAGGCCTCCTGTGCTTGGGGAAGGAAGCCAGGCAGTGAAAGCATCCCACAGTCATTAAACTGACCTCACAGAAATACAGATATCCCTAATTTTCTGGAACACTAGAGCTGAAAGATTTGGGCCAGAAAATCAACTGAGGGTGAGATCTAGCAACATGCTCTGTTAAACCATAGGGAGAGGAACAAGCTTCATCACAAGGAGATATAAAGACCTTAAGGAAGAAAATAGTAACACAAAAAGACCCCCAACTCCCCTGGGAAATCCCACCCTACCTGCCACTGTCTGCTACTCAGCTTTTCAGGCTCACAGGTGGGTTTAATTCCTTGCTGATTACATGTGGAGAGGTAGCAGGCTTGTATATCTGCCTGTCAGTCCCACCTGGCAGAAGGGTTGCCCTGCTAACGAGTGCAGAGCTTGCAGTAGTTACCAGACCCTTCTCAGCATGTGTGAGCTAATTGTACAAAGACTTTCCTTTAGATTCAGGCATTGCTGCCAACCAATACAAAGCAAGGAGTCACATCAAAGTAGAATTTAAAGGCCAGAACTGCTTCCTCTCTTGCCTTCTGGGTTTTTACTGACTTCTATTTGATTTATGGGGAAGGTCTAAGGCATGGGACAAGAACATACTTCAGTGACAAAAAGAAAAAAGTCAAGTAAGCTTTGTCTTATGCTGACTAGCAAATCCCCATAAGGTAAGCAGAAGATTTTCACATAATTAATTTCCTTAAATCTTGATTTGTTGATGGATGGTGCTTGATAAAGGCAAGTTTATGCTCATCTTTCCTGAAGCCTGTTTGTTTGGGAACTCATTTATACCTGTCTGCAGGCTCTTTTTAGGAAAGTCTTTTAAAATGTTGATAGCACAAATATAACAGTCATTACCTAGACCAGATTCTCACCTCTATTAATAGCTTTATCTAAATAAGAATTCCATGATTTGACTCAAGGTTATATCTACACCAGCACGTATGGCTCAATAAGAGCAAATTTACAGGGCAAAGCAGTTGGTGCTGATGACCTGACCTCCATGTTTCAGAATTTTCTTCGAACCAGTTGTAGTCTGGTCCCACAGACTGAATGCCAATTAGTGGTTAAGCGGCATTAGGTGCATTCATGGAGCTCATCTATTTAATCTCAAAAGTGTCCAGTCCCTTCATGCAGAGTGCTCTATGAAGTTAATTGAAGTGTAGCAAGTGGGAACAGCTGGAGTTGCTTTAGAACTGTACTCCTGATCTTAAATAAAACTTTCCTGTTGAAATGCGCTTTGTGCATTGCTATATGCAAATGTGCTCGTAACAATTCTTTATAATAAAACTAAGGTATTTTTAATATGAAGCACCCAGCTCCAAATGAATATTGCTGCTACACTTTGAGGCCTTCCTGATATTTTTACAGGACTCAGTGCCTTTGGAATTCTGGCCCTCATATTCCTTTCTAACCATAACCCCCACTTCCTAGCATCCCTTCTACCCTTTTCTTTAAACCTAAAAAAGTAATGGTTTGAAAGACTTGTTCCCTTTGAATAGGTTGAAATAAATATGGAAGTATTTTTAGATAGGCACTGTATGAGGAAGCCATGTTACCAACACTGAGATCCCCAACAGTGCAATTGCTAATTTGTAGAAATATGCTGTAAGCAAAGCTGCCTCTGCCGGAGCTCTAGATGGAGTAAGTGAACTGGAAGAAACGGCTGGGGTGGAGCTGGGTTTGGCCACTGCTCAAAGATGCAGAACCGCACTGAACAACCCCAGTCTTTGGGAAATTCTACGTCCAGATTTCTCAATGCAGACTGGCTTTTAATGAAAGTTTTGCCAGTCTTCTCTACCCTAATTCTCACCAGAATCAATTATTTCCTGTAAGGGAATTAATCATAATCAGTTTCCTGATTTAGTCAGTATTAAAAATGTCACGAGAAACCACAAGAGATAAGGCTACATTTTGAGATCTTTGCTTGTATCTTCTGCAGATACGAAAGCTGCCATTTCCATTAAGACTGGAACTGCATTGCTGCTTTTAACCACAGTGATTACACTTCCCTCTAGCATGCTGCGTATTATGAGCATTTCATACAAGTATTCTGAATAGTCATCATTAATTCTTTTAGATTTCTAAGTGTCAGGCATCAAAGACTGACGATAGAGACTGATGATAAAAGATTTCTAAATGTGAATTATTGTAAATGACCATATTTGTGTTTAAGTGGCTGCTTATAAGTTTTGCCTGAGTTACAAAAATCATCTTGAGATGTCTATTTTTATTTCACTTTAGTTAAAGTCGATTGCTAAATACAGAAAGAAACATTATCTGTTTTATATAGGCTTGTTCAGAAACAGTTCAGTTTCAGTTGAGAACAGTTCAATTTGGCAAAAAGAGTATGACTTCAGGGTTTTTAGACATATTAGGTGAGCTCTTGGTATAATCTAAGCTAATTTAGAAATTTTAGAGACTTCAAATTAAAAAATAAACTTAGAATTATTGTTGATCTGAGTCTTGATGGGAGTTACCATACATCCTGGGTGAAGTTTTCAGCGTGTATGACTAAAGCTGTGGTAACAGTCTGGTGCCTGATCTCACACGCTGCCTTTCTGGAAGGCAGCTTTGTCAGACCTGCATGTAAGCACAGTCTTTGCCTGTTATGCTGCTCCGCTCCCCACATGAAAACTTTCAGTCATTACCTATCTATGGGAACGATTACACAGACACTGCTGTGCACCAGCAAAGTCTCTGTCTCAAAAGCAGAACCTGGCATTAATATATGTTTTCTACTTGAGGCAAAACTCCCGTTAACTTCAGCACAAGTAGGGATTTCATCCTGAGTATGTAGCACCCCAAATAAATCAGCACATTAGAAAATGCTACAGAAAGCAGACTGAGAGGGAGAATATGGCCCTGCACAAACATCCTGAATGCAGAATATAGAAAAGCCAATCCAAAGAACCTAAAATCAGTCTGATTTCCTACAATGGACAATATGCAGGTGTGGATACATAACTTACTTTTGCAGAGTCCTTAATGGCCTTTTATAACTCACTTTTAGTTCAGCAGACTGAGATATGAAAGTCCTGATGTTACAGCAATAAATAATGCAGCCTAACAAAACGGGGACTGTACAAACAAGACACTTCAACTTTCAAAATTGTTTTAAAAAATTGTGTAGATGCTAGGTAATGAAAGTGGAATAAGAATCCAACAGTGGGCCTTTGTGATAATAGGACGGAATGAACAGCAAAATGATGAAGGTCACCAGCCACAGTACTTGCAACTGTTGGGGAAAATAAAGAGGAAAGGAGCCAAACAGCGCTTAATATCCCTGATCAACAATGAGATTTTTGCCTTTGTTGTACCCTTGTAAGGCCCTCAGCCCTGTAAACATTTTGGGGAGGTTTGCAGTGCTCTTTGTTACGACTGCTAGACAGGGAGCTAAGACAGCCTAGGATTTGCAGCGGTGTGGCTGTGGCAGCCCTGAGCTCAGTGTAGGCTAGGTGCTTCAGCAACTGCCCAGCTTCTCTCGCAGCTCTGTGGTGCTGCAGACATGCAGCCATCCATGCTTAAGCTGGCAAGTGTAACATCAGCTCAATACCTCCATGTAAGCTGCAGTGCAGACACTCAGGCCTGTTTGTCATGCTCCCCAGACAGAAGATGCACCGTGCCTGCCTAACCTGGCCTGTGGGGTGCAGTGACAGGGAATAAGGGTCTGCTACGGGAAGAAAGGCAGAACTCCTTTGGGAGCAATGGCAAAGCACTAGCAATTTCATTCCTATGGGGCATGTTCAATCTCTGCTGCGAGGTGGTCCCAGGGCTCCACTTGAATTTGATTCATGAAGCCTCATCTTCCTTCAGATGCTTATTGAGCACTGTCAGCTGGAGCTTCTTCACTGAATAGCCACATTTCTTTACTATCTCCACTATCATCCACCAGGAATTTTTGAAATACAGAGAAGTGCTTTTATCACTACATATGCTTTTTCCCTTACGGGCTTTTTATCTGATTGTTTCCTCTAAGGCTGGGAAAGAACAATCAAATGATACCAATTTTGAGTTAAGTCATAATCATCTTTCAAATTCTTATATGATGCAAACACTTTGGTTTCAAATAATTAAGCATTAGAATGGTAAAACATTTTAATTGGCATTTTAAAATAATTTGAAAATTTACACCAAAGGCTCATTAAAAAACCCAAATCAACAACAAACCTATTAATACCATCCAGTCACTCTTTCTGTTGCTACAGTGGTGTACATTCCAAGCACCCAAAGTACATGAACCAGTCTAGAAAGCCTAAGACTTTCATTAAAATAACAGTATTTACAACGTATGAAATGTTAGTGTGAGTAGGGGGAGAGTATCAGCTTCCAAGCTTTTTATCCTAGTTAAAAATTAGATTGTCTAGATTAATTTCACCAGCATATTGTTGAGTATGATTTTGCCATTTAGAGAGCGTTTCTTTTCCCAATATCCCTGTACCCATGAAGTACAAATGTGGAAAGAAATTATCATTTCTAAAGCATCTACTGCTTGAACTGATCTTTCTTCCTGTACTAGTGTGTCTATCGAAGCACATACACAACCCCCTGTACATACAAGTGTAACCATAGCCATGATGGTATGTTCAGTGGGAGAAAGGAGGCAACTATGCCATAGTAAATACTTAGATATTTACTTAAAACTTAAGTTTGAGCTTGCACATTTCAAGAATAGGAAACTTCTTGATTATCCACTTTTCTAGTGTATGCGGTATGAAATGAATGCAGTAAGGAATGAAAGGAAGATGTTCTTGCTCAACAAAACTCTGTTTACAAGCAAATGTTTATATCCACCACTGGACCACTACCAAACATCAGAGCCACCACAGAGGTAGACAGCGCTGTGTCAGGGTGGGCCAGGATATGTGTCTTTGGGTTAGCCCATGGGTATATAGCTGATGCAACTTTACAGAAGTTAGTTGGTTGGATTCCAGCCTTGCTCAGAGGCATTTTATGTCAACATAACTCTGTAGACTTCATTCCAATTTTTTGGTGGTTGTACCAACATGAAACTTAGCCCAGCAGTATACGTCCCTGTCACTGGGATTTAAAGTTCAACATCATACAATGGAGAAAGCCCTGCTTTCTCATATTTTTTTTTCAGAGGGAACATTAAAGTTCCATTGTTACAGCAGTACAGCACAAAGAAAGATAGATGTAATCAAAAGGGTCTTTTTTTTTTTTTTTTAACCTTATTAGAAAAATCAGCAGTTTTGCAGCACTATTTCTTGAAGGTTGTTTTGGTTTAACCCCAGCTGGCAACTAAGCACCACACAGCTGCTCACTTACTCCCCTACACTGGGATGCGGGAGAGAATTGGAAAAGTAAAAGTGAGAATACTCGTGGGTTGAGATAAAGACAGTTTAATAATTGAAATAAAATAAAGTAAAATAGTAGTAGTAGTAGTAATAATAATTTACAAAGCAAGTGATGCATGATGCAATTGCTCGCGCCCACTGACTGATGCCCAACCAGTCCCTGAGCAGATGTCACAGCCCCCCAGCCAACTCCCCCCCAGCTTATATACTGACCATGATGTCCTATGGTATGGAATATCTCTTGGGCCGGTTTGGGTCAGCTGTCCTGGCTGTGCTCCCTCCCAGCTTCTTGTGCATCTCCAGCCTTCTCAGTTGGTAGAGAATGAGAAGCTGAAAAGTCCTTGACTTAATGTAAACACTACCCAGCAACAACTAAAACATCAGTGTGTTATCAACATTATTCTCATACTAAATTGAAAACACAGCACTATACTAGCTACTAGGAGGAAAGATACCTCTATCCCAGCTGAAACCAGGACAAAGGTATATAATGCTCCTTTGTTACTACAGCAACAGACAGCACCGACAGTACCAAGTTACAGATTAACTGGGTCCTTTTGCAAGACCAGATCAGAACTAAAGTGGCCGTGATAAATCTGTATGTAAAGCTGGTGGGATTAAACGGTAAACAGGATAAATACAATATTAGAAAATACCTTATTTTACAAAGAAGCTTCTGCGGTGCTTCATAACCCCTCAAGTCAAAACAGGTGGGAATATGTTCCAAAACTTCAGCAACTAAATTGGTCTTTCTCGTTTTGTTTTGCACTGTTCCACAAAGGTTTGGCCTGTCTCTCATTTAGGGACTGAGGCAGATCTCTAAGCCAGGGGCAGCAGGTAACTATTTTCACTGTAGTTGAAAGGACTGTGCCTAAGGGAAGGACAGGACTTTCCCAAGGGTCTTAATGTAAAAAAGATAATGTAAACTGCCTCATCTTGGATCAGCGGCTTCCTGCCGAAGCAGATTTGCTCTGCTTTTTTCTCTGCTTTCTTTGGGGATATATGTAAAAGACAGAAGGTATATAGGGGAAAGAGGGCAATCTCACCTTTCTCTTCCTCCTTGCCCTTCATTCCTCCTCCTCCTTCTATGAAAGAAACAGGATCTCTATTTTTGCTAAGGCACCCTCAGAATAAATACCGGATTTGAGTTATTTCAAACCCTGAGCCCATATAGACACCTTAATGCAGTCCAGCTTTCAAAAGCACACAGTGATGTGAACTTTTATGTGCTGAGGTTTTTAGAAAAGCTGACCGTAAGTTCTATTTTATTTACTAAGACCCAGGCTATGCTAGCGTTTGTGATGCAGAAATACTTTCATAAATTGTGCCAACACATTTCCTAGCAGAGAAGCTGCTTATACTGGGCAAAATGTGCTTGTGGCAAGAGAGGCTAAAAAGAAATGAGGGATAAAATAACAAGCACAAAGAGTTGTATTAGTGTAACTAATTTAGCTCCAATTGCTGATATTGGGGCTTCTTCTTCCCTTTTGTCTTCTTCTGTTCAGGGTGAGAAAGGAACGTATCCCTAGAACAATACCGTTCTGTCAAGGACAGTTTCGTATTGGCTTTGCCTAAGCAAAAGCAGGATGAAATCTAGCAGAGCAGCTATGAAGAATTAAATTACTGAAGTACAAGGCCAGCCTGTGTTGGAATAAAGCCATAGGATGGGATTGAGTTACAGAAGCTCATTAAAGCTATTATGTATTAACTGAGCCACTGTATCTACATGTGTGCCTGCTCTAAGATTGCCTGAAGAGTTGTGTGTCTTAGCTTAAGCAATAATGAATGAGGTTGAGGCTCATGCATTTTGCCTTGACTTCAGGGAAAAGAAACCTGTGATGGAGAAAGATGTCAGCTAAGGAGACAGGTGGTAACTTGTTAAGCCATCCTGACTCATCTATGTTAAATCTTCTGCCTGTACCCTTAGCTGCAGCTAACTAGGCTTTTAGGCATGTAAAGAAATAAATGCAGAGACTATATGAGACAAATAGCTAGCTCTCTAAACACACTTAGCTACTCAAAAACACTCCTGGAAAAAATGCTCAATTAAGAGAGAGACCTAAATAATTTACTAACTTTTTAAAGTTGTACACCCTCTGTCATTGATTTCTGACTCTCTGACAAATTCATCATTATATGGCATATTATTGAATTACTGACTCTTGCCAAACTGAAAAAAACTAGCCAATTCTTTATGTTCCTAAGGAACGACAGAAAACTAGAAAGAGGCTGATCTCTCCATTAACTCAGTCATAGAGTTCAACCATGCTTTGTTTGTACTTTCAAACTGTTGCGTGTTATTAAAATGAATATTCAGGTGTTGAATACCTCCAGCGTTCATTCAGTTATCAGAGTACTGACAAAGTTTAACCTTTTCATAGTTTAAGGTCCTTAAAAACATGGAAATAAACACATAGATTCTTGGAAAGTAGAATAGGATTCACTTCACCAACATTTACTGTATATTTAAATATCTATATGATAAAAGTCTAATCGAGATTATTCTATAGTCATCTGATAGAAATAAGCCCTTTCAGAGGGTAATATATAAATCATTTTAGATCTTTGCCTTGGGAAAACCTAAATTCTGCTCTCCATTGCCTCTTGAGAGAGTCTAGACAGCTTACATTACAGCTTTTTTTGCTTTTTTTTTAAATTAAAAAGCCCTACTTAATTGTGGCAAGATCTGGTATATACCCAGCACCTTTCATCATGATTAATATATAACCCAAGCTTAAGCAGGAAAATAATTTGTCTCCTACTTTATTTGAGGCACAGAGCCTTTCTTGTAGATAGGCTTATCAAAGGGACATTCTCTTAGACAATGAGAATGCTGGCCTTATGAAGATCCTCAACTCCCTTGTCACCCTGTGTGGCCAGAATGTGTTTCGCTGAAGGCTACTGGCTGATTTGATGGGGATCCTAAAGCCCCTCTCTGCACCGTTTCTGGTGGCTCCTCCTGGTTCCCATGTCCTAGTCCTTGGCCCTTTCATGATGCTCCTGCTCTCCAGCTGTCCTTCCTTATTCACAGTCCTTCATCAGAGAACTCTTGGTAGTGACTGAGGTAGGAGATGCTGCTGCAGAAAGAAACCATTTGTTCTGAATATCTAGAGCTTAATGATGGTGAGAGTAAGGTTGAGTGTTTACGGGTAAGAATCAGGGGGAAGGCCAACAAGGCAGCTATCATGGTAGGAGTCTGTTATAGACCACCCAACCAGGATGATGATGAGCACAAAATGTTCTGTAAGCAGCTGGGAGAAGCTCACAATCGCTATCACTTGTTCTCATGGGGGTCTTCAACTCACCAGATGTCTGCTGGAAACACAATGCAGCAGAGAGGAAACAGTCTAGGAGGTTCCTGGAGCGTGTGGAAGGTAACTTCCTGACACAGCTGGTGAGTGAGCCAACTAGGGAAGGCGCCCCGCTGGACCTGTTGTTTGCGAACAGAGAAGGATTTGTGGGTGATGTGATCGTTGGAGGCCGTCTTGGGCATAGCGATCATGAAATGAGTTTTTGATTCTTGGGGAAGTAAGGAGGGGGGTCAGCAGCGCTGCTACTTTGGACTTCTGGAGGGCAGACTTTGGCCTGTTTAGGAGACTGGCTGATGGAGTCCCTTGGGAGGCAGTTCTGAGGGGCAAAAGAGTCCAGGAAGGCTGGACATTCTTCAAGAAGGAAATCTTAAATGTGCAGGAGCAGGCTGTCCCCATGTGCTGAAAGAGGAGCTGGTGGGGAAGAAGACAGGCCTGGCTGAACAGGGAGCTTTGGCTGGAACTCCAGCAAAAAAAGGAGAGTTTATGATCTTTGGAAGAAGGGGCAGGCAACTCAGGAGCACTACAAAGATGTCATGAGGTTATGCAGGGATAAAATTAGAAGGGCCAAAGCCCAGCTGGAACTTAATCTGGCTACTACTGTAAAAGACATAAAAATATTTCTCTAAATATATTAGCAGCAAAAGAAGGGCTAAGGAGAATCTCCATCCTTTATTGGATGCAGGTGGGGCACATAATGACAAAGGATAAGGAAAAGCCTGAGGTACTTAATGCCTTCTTTACCTCAGTCTTCAACAGTAAGGCCAGTTGTTCTCTGGGTACCCAGCCCCCTGAGCTAGAAGACAGGGATGGGGAGCAGAATGAAACCCCCATAATTCAAGGGGAAATGGTTAGAGACCTGCTACCCCACTGTTGTGGTTTAGCCCCGGTCAGCAACTAAGCACCACACAGCCGCTCGCTCACTCCCCCACCCTTGTGGGATGGGGGAGAGAATCGGAAGGGCCAAAGTGAGAAAACTCATGGGTTGAGATAAGAACAGTTTAATCATTAAAATAAAACAGCAATAATACTAATATAATGAAAAGGAAAATAATGAGCGAGAGAGAGATGAAACACTGGAAGAAAAGGAAAAAAAGGAAAAAAACCAAAACTAAACAACAAGTGCTGCAACCACCCGCCGACCGACGCTGCCGGTCCCTGAGCCGCGATCGCTGCTTCGCCCAGCCAACTCCCCCCAGTTAATATACTGGGCATGACGTCACATGATATGGAATACCCTTTGGCCAATTGGAATCAGCTCTCCTGGTTGTATCCCCTCCCCTCCCGGCTTCTTGTGCATCTGGCAGAGCATGGGAAGCTAGAAAGTCCTTGACTAGTGTAAACACTACCCAGCAACAACTAAAACACCAGTGTGTTATCAACATTATTTGCATACCAAGTCTAAAACACAGCACTATACTAGCTACAGTGAAGAAAATCAACTATCCCAGCTAAAACTGTGACACCCACTTAGACACACACAGGTCAATGGGGCCGGATGGGATCCACCCAAGGGTACCAAGGGAGCTGGTGGTAGTGCTCACCAAGCCACTTCCAATCCTTTATCAGCAGTCCTGGCTAACTGGGGAGGTGCCAGTTGACTGGAGGTAAGTGAATGTAATGCCATCTACAAGAAGGGCTGGAAGGACGATCTGGGCTGATCAAACTGACCTCGGTGTCGGGGAGTGTTATTCAGCAGATCATCCTGAGTGCCATCATGTGGCACATACTGCACAACCAGGTGATCAGGCCCAGTCAGCATGGGTTTCCAAAAGACAGGTCCTGCTTGACTAACCTGATCTCCTTCTATGACCATGTAACCCGCTTAGTGGATGAGGGAAAGGCTGTGGATGTTGTCTACCTGGACTTTAGTAAAGCCTTTGACACTGTATCCCACAGCATTCTCCTGGAAAAGCTGACGGCTCATGGGTTGGATGGGCATACTCTTTGCTGGGTAAAAAACTGGCTGGATGGCCAAGACCAAAGAGTTGTGGTGAATGGAGCTAAATCCAGTTGGTGGCCAGTCACAAGTGGTGTTCCCCAGGGCTCAGTATTGGGGCCAGTTCTGTTTAATATCTTTATCGATGATCTGGATGAGGGGATCGAGTGCACCCTCAGTAAGTTTGCAGATGACACCAAGCTGGGTGGGAGTGTTGATATGCTCAAGGGTAGGAAGGCTCTGTAGAGAGATCTGGACAGGCTGGATCGATGGACAAAGGCCAATTGCATGAGGTTTAACAAGGCCAAGTTCTGGGTGCTGCACTTTGGTCACAACAACCCCATGCAATGCTACAGGCTTGGGGAAGAGTGCCCGGAAAGATGCCTGGCGGAGAAGAACCTGGGGGTGCTGGTTGACAGCCAGCTGAACATGAGCCAGCAGTGTGCCCAGGTGGCCAAGAAGGCCAACAGCATCCTGGCTTGTATCAGCAATAGTGTGGCCAGCAGGAGTAGGGCAGTGATCATGCCCCTGTAGTTGGTACTGGTGAGGCCGCACCTCGAATACTGAGTTCAGTTTTGGGCCCCTCACTGCCAGACAGACATTGAGTTGCTGGAGTGTGTCCAGAGAAGGGCAACAAAGCTGGTGAAGGGTCTGGAGAACAAGTCTTATGAGGAGCACCTGAGGGAGCTGGGGGGGTGCTTAGTCTGGAGAAGAGGAGGCTGAGGGGAGACCTTATCGCTCTCTCCAACTACCTAAAAGGAGACTGTAGTGAGGTGGGTGTTGGTCTCTTCTCCCAAGTTACTAGTGGTAGAACAGGAGGAAATGGCCTCAAGTTGTACCAGGCAGGGGTTTAGATTGGAGATTAGGAAAAAATTCTTCACTGAAAGGGTTGTCAAGCGTTGGAAAAGGCTGCCCAGGGAAGTGGTTGAGTCATCATCCCTGGAGGTATTTAAAAGACATTTGGATGTGGTGCTTAGGGACATGGTTTGGTGGTGGACTTGGCAGTGTTACATTAATGGTTAAGCTTGATGATCTTAAAGGTCTTTTCCAACCCGAACAATTCAGTGATTCTGTGATTCATTTGATAGTAATGTAAAGAGTGCTTAAGCCCAGAAAATGTGTCCGTACTCTGTCATTATGTTTTGCCTGAAGGAAACCTATTGCAGAGCTGGTCATCACATGCAAGTTTCCCGAGCCTTAATCTTAATTCCCATAAATCTTCACCTCCCTATGTAGTGTGAATACCTGGCAAAATACTGGTATGAGCAGAACAGCCAGTCTTCTCTTCTGGAGGGTAGAGAGGCCACAAAAAAAAAAGCAATTCTGTTTCTTGTGCATGGGAGTTGTGAGCACATATATTCTGTAATCCCAAGACCGATTTAAACTGGGAAGTTCATAAGGCCTTGATCAAAACAGACAGCATTTCATTCATCAAGCAGCATCACTAGAAGGCACAGAACTGCCATTTATCTGATTATGGCAGCATCTGGATTAAACATTGTGGCCTTGAACATTTAGGATGTTAGAGATGGGGGAAAAACTAGAGACAACAACACCCAGTAGGATACAAAGTGCTGGATAGCTTTTTGTATTCTCTTTTCCTCCCTTTTTTAAAGCATCTTCCCTTCTAAGCTTAAAGTATTAAAGACTACACGCTCTTCTGTATAACAGTAAACCTGCAGACAAAAAACAATGTAGATATGCTTATGTCAGTTACAACTTCCCCCATCCAGTAAACTACTGTTCTAAGTATACCCAGCTTAAATGTACCTGCAATAAACCTTTTCAGTGTTTAGTTTGTTTTCACTTAGTTTTAAGCATTCCTGCATTATGGAGCAACCTTGTGTTTTTCTGTGCTATAAATGCCTCATTCATGTCTTTGCATTATCTATTACTGTTTAGCTTTTAAAGAAGGAAAATGGAACAGATCTAGTGAAACTGAGAGTTGCAGAGTAAATAAACATTTATTGTGCATGTCTTCCTCAAACTTCATGGGCTGCTTCAATGTAATTAGTACACAAGATAATTTTCATGGTCTTGGTTTAAGAAATGAAAAGAAAAACCTGCTAATTGCAAAAAGATCTTTTCAGAGAAAGATGGGAGTCATAATTTTTCTACCACCCCTTCCAATAACATAGACTATGGAAGTAAATGTGTCCAGCATTTACCAGTAGCATAATATGATTAGTAATATCCTTTAAATTCCCATCCATAAAAAGCAAATGGGACAAGTGAATTCCCACAGTACTCCCTAGAGGAGAAAGGTCTTTGATTTCCCCTCCTAAATGTAGACCACACAGCTCTAATTTTGATTTCGCACTGGTGTGAATGACCAGGTTGTCTTTCCAAGGTAGCTCATTCTTGTGTCTTTCAGCACCCTTAGCCTGACTGGCCATTTCAAGCTCATTTGCCGTTTCTGGGTCCCCCAAAACCAGAGTCATCTCCCCTGGTGCCCTAGCCACCTTGACCTCTCCTGTCCTGGTGTCCTCCTCCCGCATCTGCTTTTGTCCTGGTGCCCAGCCAGCACCACCCTGTTGCATTGTGCTCTCCTGAAAATTCTCACATACAGGAACTGCAGGGGAATAACCAAGTGATGTTGCTTACCAAACATACCTACCCAAAGAGTCCTAGATATGCATCTTTCCTCACTACTCCAGAGAGCATAGCTGATTCAGCTAATGAAACTGCACAAGAACAAATGAGCTCACTGCATTTTGAGACCAATTTTGGCTCCATTTCTCTCTGCAGCTTCTCGTGTCTTGACTGATTGATTGATTGAGTCATCATTAACAGCCTGAACCTTTGAATGAAACCAGTGGGAGTCTTGCCACTTATGCAGCAGCCTGTTCTTGCTGGTAAAAGTTTCCCACATGAAAGTACAATTCACTAACATGTAAAAGGGTAAAAAAAAAAAAAAAAATCCAAAAGACTGAGATCACAGCTCATAAGTCAATTCAGTACAGAAATCTTGCACTGAGGCAACTGTTTCAGCACAAAAAAAAGAAATCTGTGCATGGTTTTTATCTTTATTTTTACACCCTGATTTCAGTTTGTCTGACTTAAATTTTTTTTTTTTTTTTTTTTTTTGGTTGCTTTATAAGGTGTGTGTGGACATAGACAGGGATGCTTTTGGTGTACCATGAATTATCGCATCCCTCTGTTTTTTTCCTCCTATGGTGTCTCTCCTTTCTTACCCTCCCCACCATCTCATGTGGCACAGTCATCCTTGGGAGCATTGAGGATAGGACGTCTTCCCAGGGAGCCATCAGCACTCTGATTTAATTGTCAGTCTGTGGGGTATCTGTGGAGAGATGCATGGTATGTGGCAGCAAGCACTGGGTGAGCTGTAACAGAATCACTGAAAATGTAATCTGAACCTCTCACCTATCAGAGAAAGGACCTACCACTAGGTTACTGAGGCAGGCTGACCAACTTTAGCATGATATATTTGTTTTAACCCCTAAAATCCCAGGCTAGACTTGAACATAGAAGCAGACTTTTACAAAGGCCCTTGGGACTGCACTTGATCTCATACGTTATACTTCAGTAAGCATCATCATTTCTTGGTCGTAATATCAAGGAAAGATATAATTAGATTTATATTTATGTGGGTTTTGCAACATATAGGATTATTTTCTGTTTATGCTATTACTGCTTTGGGAGTACAAACAAAACTGATGAACACATTATTATACCTTTACAAGGGCAAGTTATTCGATGCATGAATGTTAGTGACACTTTCAGTACTGTGCTCATGATGCTTAGTCTGATCAAAATGGTTTAAATAATACATGAACTCATGCATATACATATTGCAGCTCAGCTCTTTCATTAGGAGCCTTGCTAAATTCTCTCAGCTAGTCCTCCCAAGCATTCACGTGTTTTCAGGGTGAAAGTCCTTTTATTTGTCACAGGCACGTTGTAAAATCTTGCTGAGATATAATTTTAAATTTGTTTGGCTGTGCAACCTAGTTTAACAAGGGTGACTTGCAGCCTTTGCTTTTCCTATTCTTCCTGGGAAAAAAAAGAAGCTTATGTGAAGTGTTTTAATATATGAAAAAATATGAAATATGGAAGGAAAAGTGGAAAATTGGATTTGGTAATTAAGATTTTGTGTTGGGACTGCAGTGGTCTTTGTTCAGTTCTCTAGAGTTTCTATATGACCTTGGGCAAGTCACGCTAATCTTTCCAAGTCTCTGTAAAGTGACGTAACAGTTCCGTCTTTTCTTCCCTCTATGTCTTGTCTGTTTGGCTCAGGTACAGATTCTCTTTCAGTGTGTTTATACGGTGCCTATCATACCATGGCTTCAAATATATTTGGGAATTTTTGTACAAATCAAGTACTGGTAAAGACAATACTTATGAATTTATATCTTTGGCACTCCAATTCAGGATAATAACTTCAAACAAATATGTTGAAGGACATGTATTTATAGAGAAAGCTCCTGCTCCCAGTGTTTTGGGGCAGAAAAGCAAGATTCTGTGTTGAGAGCAGGATGGGATCTGTGCATTAAATACAGCTGGTGCAGAGGAATGAATCCATCTTTCGTGTCTGCTCGAGGCTCTGTGTACTTTGGAAGTGCTGCAAGAGAGTGACGGGGAATTCTAGAGAGAGTCCTGATGTATGGCAACAGAGCAGGCCTTGGAAGTGATAAGAGACATAGAGGAAAGCATATACAGAGGATCCCTACTGGGAGAAGAAGTTATAGTTGATTATGTGTCTTATCTGTAAAGGAGTGCAGGCTTGTGTGGCTCTGTTTTTCAGGAGAGTACCTGCCCTCAGTGTCTGCAGTGCTTCCTGCACTGAACCTAAATATACAGCTTTGCAGTGGAATGGCTGTGAGAATTTCTCCTTTCTCCCTGCAAAACACTGCCTGGTATTTCTGCTGAAATAAAATCAAAGTGTCTGAAAGAAATCAAACACTGCCCCCCCCCCTCCAGCCAAATCAAATTACTTTAACGAAATGGAATTTTAAATCATGAATCATACATCAACACCTATCAGACCAGGACACTGGAGGTTGCTAATGAAGCACTGCTGTTCATCACCTGGTATGCGTGCCCAGCTTCTTCAGTTCAAGGTGGTCCATGCTTATCACTTCCACAGATGCTGCTGTGATCTCAGAATTCCTTCAGGGTCTGCAGCCATACCTGGGGGTCATTCACAAACAGTCAAAATGAGGCTGGGCTGTTTTTCTGCATACTGCAATAACAAGTCTGTAATCTTCCTCTAAATCCACAAAGAGGACAGCACAGGGCACAACTGAGGGCTGTGTTTATGAAAGTGTCTCTGGTTCATTAGCTCTGATAGCAACATTAGATACCCCTGCATTCCCACCTAGTCCTGACACCATCTATTAGGCCAGAGTGACCTCCCTGCTGGGCAGCAGTCATTAGCCACTCTGCTCTTAAGAGATGTGGATGGTGCTCACCTGGGCTGCTCATCAATTTCTAGTGTCTTTTCTGTTGTTCTGTGTTGTAAGCCATGCTTTTTCTCCAGAATTTGCTGGTTCAAAGCTACAGTGGCTTGAGCAAAAACGGGGAGTAATCCTGTAACTGAGGAATTTCCAATCTATTTGCTGTCACTGGTCACCCTGCTAGAAAGTGTACAATATCTGAAGAAAAAGGTTAAAACAGATCTGCCTTGCAGCTTCCATGCAATTCTCTGGCAGGTCTGTGAGGATTTCATGTCTTAAGAGCATCACTGACACTGAAACTTTGGTTAGAAAAATTCCTGTATCCAATCTCTCCTCAGGATCTTGTCACACTGATGTACCCCAGGAATAAAATGCAATCCTGTAATCCCCTGTACCAAGAGGGACTGTGAAAAAGTGAATCTCTCAGGTTCTGCTTGATGCCCAAAATGACCCAATGTCTGGCCACTTGTAGGGTCCAGCAGGTTCAGGAGGGCTCTAGACCAGGAAATGTTCCCTTGGGTGATTAGATTTTTTTTTTTCTTTTTTTTTTAACCATGCATGCGTGTCTTCTTAGTGAGGTTCACACAATTATGTACCTGCACAAGAGGTTTTGAAACATCAAATCCACAGTTAATGCATTTCTCCAAAGAGTTTCCAATAAAGCATATTTCTGGAAATAGTAAAAGAACTGGAGAGGAAACATGAGAACTTTGCATGGCATTGTTATGTTTAGAACAGGGAGGCTGCTCTAGCTGTGAGAATTTCAGATCACTTTTTGTTCAGGGCAACCTGTCAGAGAGAAAGACAAAAATGATCAAAGGAAAAAAGTGAGACAGTGGTTTGTAAGGACCAACTGCTATCCTTCTTACCCTTGTTGGCCGTGGGTCTGGCCATGCCACTACTGAAGTTGATAGCAAGGCTTGAACTACTTCAGTGGCAAAAGACCCTAAAGGAGAGTACCTGTCTCATATCTCTTTATCTTTGTAACTAATTATAAAGTGTTTGAGCTAGGTGATTACTCTGGGCTATTTTCTGCCTACCCTCCTACCTTCTACTCTTACCCTCCATTTAGGTATAAGTAATGTTCAGGAAGCTTGTTACAGCTGATGTAAGGTAAGAGAGGCTTTGCCATCCAGTCTGTAGTTGCCACATGTCATCCTCTTCCAGGCTTTTTATGTTATAAACATTTCTTTTTAATACCTCAAAGAGAAATACTCTAGTAATTATAGCAGCAATTTCCTTCCTTAGCTTTACTGTTTCTTCTCTCCAGTGCAGATTATTTCATTTAAGCTGATATCCTGAACAATTATAGTACAACATCATTTGAGACATAATCACCTCTGGCTAACCTCTTGAGGATCCCTTGGATATAAATGTGTTGATGTCTAAGCATCCCAGCGAAAACATTTCGGTGAGAAAAACCAATGAAATCTAATATTTCCCAGGAAACTTGGTCAGGAATAGAGCAGAACAAGCTCTCTCTGTTAGGGAGAGGCAAGGAATATCAGAAGAAGATATTGCATTGATTTTATAGCCAGAAAGAATAACTGTGATCATCTATTCCCATTGCCTGCAAAACACAAACCAAGATTTTGGCTGCAGCCAGTGCTACTGGCTGTAATAGGCCACATCCAAAACCCTGTGCAGTCACTGGAAAAAATGCTATTGGCTTCAGTGAGAGCTTTGGATCAGGGTCAGTGTGAACAGAAGCCCAGCAGTGTAGCACAGCTGTGGGGAAATCCCTGGCTCGTACCAAGCACTGATCATCTGCCAGTAAACAGGGAGTATCAGTGGCTTCCTGGAGGCAGGACAGCACCTCTTCCAGCATTTCTTCCCTGGCTCTGTGGCTGTCCTTGCTGGGCTGGGAAAGAAACTCAGGGAAAATGGCCAGGGAGGAACTACTTCTCTCCACCTCCCTGCTCCGCAGCCACTACCCCTAGGGCTGCTCTCAGCAGCAGTTCCTCTTGCTGCTGAGCACCTGCACAGAATAACTTCTCTGTTCCCTGTTGTGGATGATAAAATACAGACAGCTGGAGTCTGGTGTGCTCATCTAATGTTTTGGTAAAAAAAGACCTATTCTTTGGTTTAGGAATAGCTTAACAAAAGTTGATTGGAAATCTGAAAGGTGTTTGTGTGTGGGTGTAGGTCATTTGACAAAAAAAATAAACAGCAACAAATAGCTACATCAGGAATGTATTAGATCTGACTAGTCTTGGGGAAAAATGCAAACAATCTAAAATAAAAAGAATGCTCAGAAGTGCTCCTCTGGGGCTCCTTCGGGGCTCCAAAGCACAATAATTTGGAAACACTGCATTTTGTGACAAAATTGCAGTTTGCATTTTAGCAGTGGCAAAACTCAGCATAAATGTATAATCAGTGTTTCCTACTTCTACAAAAAAAGCAGAATCACATTGTGAAGGAGATGATACAACAGGGTAATTCCCCCTGGTGATGTAAAACCTCTTTCTCACAGTTACGGCTGCTCTGGCATGCATGCTCCCCAGCACAACTCTTTGCAGAAGCAGGGAAGGTGAGTGGAAGCCTGCAGGATTTTGTATTTTGCATAAAAATATTCATTTTCAGACCACAGTTTAATTCCTTCCAGGGTGACTAATAACTTAAAAGTGCTAATTATGGTGCAGGGTTTTGTGATATACAAGCATCTGGGTCCTGCTGCTGTTCCTGATGAACAAACTCAGCAAACCAGGCCATGGGCTGACTCCTTCAGCAGAGGCCGCAGCCGTTGCAGTGGTCACTGAGAGGCAAAAGCTCTCACTTCTCAGAGGATCCTCTCTTTGTATAAGAGTTACTGCTCACTTGTAGGAACATGTGCACTACTTCCTGTGCTGGCCTCTTTGCTGGCTATATGCAGCTTTGACAAGGCTCACTTACAGATGAGCTAAGTAGCATCCTCTTTCCCTTCCCCTCGAGTATCCTTAGAAATAAGGGAGGGATATTTAGGAATACTTTTTTTCTTTTAAGTTATGATCTTTTGCTGTAAGACTGTCAAGCAAGTTGGCCAAGACAGACAGAATTTAAAGTTTGGATTCCCGTTGCTGAAAGTACCTTGAGGACACTGACATCTGAAAACTCCTCATTGCTGGGCAGCAAGTAGGTGCCTGAGCACAAGTGTGTAGCATCATTTTAAATGACCTCGGGGCCCTGACTTCCAGCTTCCTCTCTGCTTCTAGGCAGAGATTTTTCTGTGTCATACCTGTCTGTCCTGTGACAGACGCACACTCCTCTGGAAAGGCAAACAAGGGGCAATCAGGTGAAAGGCCCCAACAGCCTGAAGGGATTCAGCTGCTTGAGGGGCTTTGATGGGACATGGCAGGGCAACACAGAGAGATGAGAGCTAGCTCTGCACAAGCCGGGCTGGACTGTATTGCCGTACCATGCCAGCTGGGCCCATAAACCCTGCTCTGCAGTCAGCGCAACCACCCTGGCGGAGCAGCTTTTTGATGTAGCTTTTTTGTTCCTAATAACTCCATTAGTCCAGGGATAACTCTGTTATCCTTGCACAACACTTCATTGCACCATGTAGATACCCCCTGAGGAACTGTTCTAAAGCCTTTGATGAAACAGGAGGTGCAAAACTGTGGATCGGAACTCGGAGTACAAAGCTCCAAGAAGTGGCATTGGAAAGCACGTACTGCCTCTTAGGGCTCACAGGCAAGTTGAATATTTGGTCAAAACCTTTATCATGGCTGTAGCAGTAGGCTGATTTACACCAGTAGGGAATCCAACCCTTTGCTTTTCTCACTCTGCTGTAGCATTAAGGTCAGCATGTGCCAGGGAGGATGGAACAGGCCAGGGTATATATAAATCTGCTTCTTCTGTAAGATAAAGGGAGGAAATACAGCTTGTCTACAGCTACTTGTTTCCCTTTATGCACCCTCTTGCAGCAGCAGGAGGAAAGACAACTCCTTTTGGACAGACCTAGTGCCTGCTGCTCTTAGGAGCAGCTTGCGAGCTCTGCATTGGTGTTTGGGGGCAGGCTTACTTCTGTCTGATTACTTTTGAATGAACATCAGTGTGGGGTTATTAGCAGCATCCCTATCATGCTTCTGTTAGTCTTGTTAACACGCAGAAAATCGATGCTAGGAAATGTTGAGGAGTGTACAGAGAGAAGTTAGTGTACTATGCTTTGAGGTCCATCCAGATTTTGTCAACGATAATTGCTCTTCTCCAGGGATTGCAGCTTTTTTATTTTTGTCCTCAGTAAGACCAAGCCAATAATTGACACTGCCTGAGCTCTTTACCTCTTGCTCAGTTATCTGTGGGCAAAATGTCTGTGCCCCAGCAACAGGGACCATACAGTGTTTATCTCAGGAGCAGTGTAACAGTAGAGAAGTGAAGAATTGAAGGTGTTTGAGAAAATTATTAGAGATCAGTGAGGAAAAAGGGCCCAGTGGGCAATGAATTAACCTCACATTTCAGAAATCTTTTTCAACTCTTTCTACATTGCAGGTTTCCTCTAAGTCTTCTGGTCCCGTCATTTCGCTTCTGTTTCCATGCTGTTAAATGTGGATACTAGTCCTCTGCAACACAGAAGTACTGCAAGGTACGAAGATTTTAAGGGGCTGGCAGCCACTCAAGCATATTATTGGGGCTTACTCCTCTAGTCATCATCCAGGTTCCTTTGGCCTCACTCACGTAGGGCCTCCCCTACCTTATTTTAACCTGGAAGATTCAGAAAGTCTTTGTGGCCTCTAGGAGGAAGAATTCCTCCCTCTTTATCCCTGGAGAGTCAGTCAGTGACACGTCCACCACTCTATTGCACAAAATAGGACAGACAAGACACAGCATCTTTTTGGTGAACAGTAGAGTGCTTATGCAGGTGTGCTCAGTACAGCAGTATTACGTACCACCTTCCCCAGTATTTCCATGCAGAAGGCACTCATTATGAAGGTATCTGCATTTTCTGAGTATAAAAGGGACCTGAAATACCTTGGTGCAACACTGCAAAACCCCAAAGGAGTTATCCAGAGCCCCCATTGTTATCACTAAGAGAGGAAGAACTGAGGAAGAACAAAACACAGGTACAAGCGTAGTGAGTGCATTGCTGGGTATATTGCTCCTCTCTTAGTTTCCTTCCCCCACTGCTCCCTCATGGAAAAATCACTTCATCTTTTATACTGAAGAAAAGGAAATATGACACTGTTGATCAGCACTGCCTCTGCCATTGTAATAAAATGAAATGAGATCCAATGTACTCAGCCATTACTTGAGAGAGTCAGACTTACTGACCTTCACTGTGGCTATTAATGTGCAAAACTCTCTGTCTTCCAGCTGTAAAAGCTGTCTCTCATTTCTGAAATGAGAATAAGGAAAGAAAAAAGACAAAAGGAAAGAATTTTACACCAATGAACCCCCTCTTTTTTTTTTTAAACTAACAGTGAGTATTTTATCTCAGCCATAGGTATCATCTAATTCATTACATGTTCCCATAGGATAAAGTCTTGCTGTTTGCACATGCAGTCTTAGTGTCCAAATAACTTATTTCAGGCCCTCAAAATACCTCTGTATTTTCAGTCAGAATCAATGTTTCTCTAACAACTACAAATCATTCACGATTTATCAGTCTGCCACGTGGGATTTACCCTGTGTTCACAGGGAACAAACTGTCCTGTGGCATAAGCATACAGCAGGATGAACAGCGCTTGGGCTGGTGGGAGAAGCTGACTGAATGGAGACACTACTTGCTACCCAACACTGTCATTTTCTCAGGGAAATGTTAATGAGGCTTGCTCAGTGTTTCACGAAAATTTCATTTGCAGCACACAGGGCTCCCTGACAGAAGGAGCTCTGGTGAATCTCACAGAGGTGGTTTAAGCACAGCCTCCTGCCATGTGCTCCCTCTGCCCGTGAGGCTTCTCGTCCTTGTAGCTGCAGTAGCTGAAAAAAAGAGGGCCTTGAACCTCAGCTGCTGCAGCTCAGAATCTGATGTATTATATTTTACTGTCAGTGAAGGTGACATGCACAGGGAGGGGGGTCACGCCATGATCACACCCTGACTCTGCCACAGTCCTCTGAGACAAAGGGGGGAAAGAAAGGGGCTCCTCTTCCTGGAGACATACACAAAAATTGCTGCTGAGTCAGAACAGCAAGGACACCAACAGAATTATTGGGTTGTTTTAAGTAGTATTACTTTTAACACTGTGTTCTTTTATGTGTCAAGGGAGACCTTGAAAAAATAGGAAGCGTCACAGATCCCACAAATTCTCAATAAACACAACGGGTAATATTTTAATAATTTCCTTCAAGACCAGGAACTCCACTTCCATTTTCAAAACTAGCTTGGGTGGCTCAGGTACCTCAAGGCTCATATGCATGATCCATTGCAGACAACTGCATGTTAACTGTGCCTGCCCAGTACAAGACAGTTTCAGTTCACTGCCCAGACTAATGTACGTGAGCATGTCCACGCTTTTAAACCCAGCCTCGCTGCTGTGTGGTTTAGAGGCTGGTTAAAGCTGACTGGGTGTCCAATACCTGGCTGAAAGCCAATTGCTGAAGCTACACTGGAGCTCCTGCACAGACTGCAGCTGTGTGGTCCAAGTTTAATGTGGGTGGCTTAAGAGGACCAGCATCCTATGCCGCTGTTCCTACTATGCAGGAGCAGCCTGCCAGGAGGGAGAGCTAAGAGCAGGAACCATTTCAGGTGTTTGATCCACATCTGTCACATGACATGTGGGCCCAGCTGGATGAACAGAAGTGACATCTTTAGGGACAGATGATAAGATTACTATATGTAGTTTTATACCCTGGGACAGACAGACATCTGAACACTTGAGTAATAATTCCTGAGGCACAGCAGTTCAGTGTGGTGTTTCAAAAAAATCAAAGTCACTGATAGTCTCTGATAGATCACATGGTTGGAAGAGCTAATTGTTATCCAGTGGGGTTAATCACACCTAAATTCCCATAAGATGGCTCTCTTGGGCACTAGTAACAGCTGTGAACTGTGTGGCTGGCAGTACAAGGCTGCCTGCATGTTTACCTAGCCATTGCTATGAGAAATGTAGTTATCTTCCTAGAAGTGAAATGGAAATGTCATTTAGGATCTAACCAATTCCTTACAGAATTATGCCAACAGTTATGTGTCAAGTTTATGAAATCAGATTAAAGGCATCCATACAGTGCTTTGTTCCTGTTTAACTATGTTGGTAACTGCTCTGGGAAAGTGGTGCAGTGTTGAATATCTTTCTGTAGTAATTACAAATGAGTATGAAAATGAGCTACAAAACAGGGAAGTGCTTTTATCCCGATTTTGCAGATGGAGAGCTGAAGCACTAAAGGCCAAATCTAATAAAGAATTACAGTACTGCAGCACCTACCTTGCAGTCATCTGGTGCCCATATGGGATCCAGAACACTGTTAGACACCTAGTCTCCATCTAGAGGAGCCTACATATATAGGACAGGCTCATCATCTCTAAATGGGAACCAAAATAGCCAACTTACTGAGAAAGAAGCTGCATTAAACCAGTACCCTTGGGTGTCTCTGATTTGAGCTATCTGGCTAAGAAATGCTATGACCAAGGATAGGTGTTAGACTGTACACCGTGGCTACCTTGCTTTGGTTTTTGAAGAGGGGTTTTGGCTTTGGATCGTCAGCCATGCTCTCCTCCAGATGGGTGTCCCACACTGTTCCCAGTGCTCAGTAGGGTTCCCTCACCTCTTTTAAAATACCAGAGGAAGAGGCCTTCTCTACCTCTTCACAGTGCTTTTGTGGCCTGCTATGTATTCAGGAAGATCCAAGTTCAATGTCCCTTTCCCTTCCTTCCCACACTGAAGCTGTTCCCTGCATCAGAAATAATTTGAGAGGAAGACAAGCAGCAGGAGAGAGTTTAGGTCTGCAATGTGCTGCCTGGTGATATTGTTTGGGGATTATAAATGCATTCTGGGAATGAACCAGACCCACTTTGGTGCATCCTGATGAATACCCTAACTACAGTAGTACGGATACAGTCTCCTTACACGCAATTTCCAAAATAATTTTTACGCAATGATGCATCTATAACATAGCTGTGGGGATCTCTCTCTTCACACCCTCTAGACAGAGATGGTTCAGATGCTCCTGTGACATGGCAGACACATTTGAATCCCCTTAGGCAGGTGCGGGAACTGGACCTGGCTGTCCCAGGTTGGGTCCTTTAATGACTGTTATTTTGATGCCTGTCCAAGTATGACAACAAGGAGCTTGAACTGCCTGTGTGTAAGCTTCTTCCGGATTACAGTTCTGCCTCCTTCCCTCTGCAGTTGCCTACATCCCGTTTTGAATCTGACCTTGAGTAGCTTATTTAGGTACCAAAGCAGAGTCTGTGACAGAGCAAAGAGCTAAACCCAGTCTCCCAAGTCTTGATGTATCTTTGGATCTGTTTTTCCCTTCTGCTGATTTAGATGAGGCCTTAGCTTTACTCACTCCTTGCCCAAGCTTCTCTTGATGTTTAAACTCATGGCAAAATATTAACTGGAGATCTATAGACAGAAAAACAGATGCTATTCCCCACAAGAGAAAAGCACATTTAAGTGAAAACTTTCCACAAATGAAGTTAGATGTTTTTGTTGTTTTTCTTATCTAATGCCACAAATACAATGATGCCAGCTCCTAACAGTCAAGCGCACACAAAAAGGGCTACCAGTTTTACTGGCTGATAAAAGCAAGATCACCTCAAAAGAAAGACAGTTAGCTGGGCGAACCTCTGAAATAGAAAATCCTGCAGGATGTTGCAAAACAGGTGGGCACCCTGAGTCTTGTTTAGCAAGTTCACCCATCACTGAGACAGGGCCCAGCCTAGCAGTGAGTAAGATATTCCTGGCTATATTCACAATATCAACATTACAAAGGTCTTAGAGTCAAATACAGCTTGAAATGACAATCCTTAGGGCTTTCCAGAAGGGGGACCAATTAAACCAGATGGAGAGTATTTAGCCACAGCAGGCCAGATTCTCAGCTAATGTAAATCAGCTTCACTCCAGAGATGATTTACAGCAGCTGGAACCTGTATCTTCAAAGGATCAAGTTGCAGTCTCCTCAGCAATTGAGTCTGCCTAGATTTTTACCAGTAAAATTAACAAGGCCAGTGTATGTTGGGGGGAGAAGTAATCCTTAATTTAACAGAAATTGCTGAGACTTAAATAGTAATTTCTCTAGTTACAGACTGAACAGGCTTTTCTCTTAGCTTCTTAGACCTTTTTGCTGAACCTCACAACACAATCAATATAGAAATAACACATCTGAATGGCCTTGGATGGTCACAAGCCATAAAAGCTCTGGAGGCTGTTAAAATGAAAATCTTCCTTTCTAACTAAAAGGAGTTTTTAAGGACAAGACAGCAGCTGCTTTGAAATGTCTGTGAGTTCTTTTTCCTTGCAATTAGTTGCAAACAATAAAGGCCTCTTTTCTGAGCACTGATGGCATTTCCTTGGCTTTGGCAGCTTTTGTCTTTTCTAAATGATAATAACTGTGCATGTTTGTTTCTGTTTAGTAGGGAATGTGTATCCCTGTAAAGCATGCTCATTCTGCGTGCTAGCTGTAGGCATGTTGTTCTGAGAAACTGTTTCAAGTCTGGGCCTCTGTAATTAGTATTTTTACTGATACATAATATAAACCTAATAGTGCTGTTATGCTGAGCTTACATGAAATTGGTACGGAGTGAAATCTCTTACTTGCCCAGCTGCTCAGCAGTTGTGTCTCAGTCCCCCATGCCCTGCAGAACTTTGTGCTTCTACCAGGAATAAGAATTTCCTTTGTATAAGTGAAGTAGAGGGATGGAGGAAAGGTTGGTTTGGCTGCTTTCAATTATTTGTTGCTGTGTAAATGGTTTCAGGCAGTGTTTGAATGGAAAATCTCCAGGGAACTGGCTTGTATCTCCCTTCGCTGGGGATAATAGGGCATTAGTTGGCAACTTAGAAAGCTGAAGCCTGTCCAAGCTCTGCCATGGACCTGGTGTAAGAGCTGTCTGTTTACCTAATAACATTTTCAGCCAAAATCCTTTTCTCACTGAGCATAGTGCCTTAACTGCTTCAACAGGCTCAGCTCTGAGCTGCAGCTGATAGGTATTTATAATCTACAGAGTCCTGAGCTGGGGAACATGTGGCTGGGAACACCTGATGAGTTTCAAATGTGCCTACTTTATTTCTGGGCTAGGAGGCTTTTTTAGGGGAGCTTGTTAGTTGCTTTGTTCTTTGAGAACAGCTTCTATCTTCTACAGATGGTGAAGGACTCTCAGGAAGGTAAAGCTAGGCATTTCATTTTAAGTTCATGTTGTCTATAGAGTTTTCTTTGTTGGGTTTTCTTCTCCCTGAGGAAATTCATGCTTTTAGAAAATGAGATTGTTGAAACTCCAGAGGACTTAAGCTGGTCTCTTGAAACGCGTTCCACATAAAAACAGGGAGGATCTTTAGCTTCTCCTTTAGCATTTCCTCTTCTTTAACAAGTGAGGACAAGAAGAATTTCTGCTTTGGAGCTTGGCTGCTGAAGGCTGAGTTGCCCGGTTTGCTGGGAAGCTCCTGCCACTGTGTTCCAGGAGATGATGGTAAGCCTCCAGCTGGAGGAGATTCCTGCTCTTCCAGTTGGTAATGGTATAATTCTAGTCCTATGCATTCAAATATGTGATTCAGCTGTCTAAAATCATGAAACAGTTTTATATCTGAGGCTGTATTTTTGTAGTGTTTGGGTCATACGGTCAAGTTTTATTACTTACCATGAGGGCTAGAGCTCTTGTGGAGGCTGAGATGTTTGTTGTCTTTTGATTCCAGGCTGTTGGGTTTTAATTAAAAGCATCAAGTAGTTAGAGACTCACAGTAAAAGCATGAGGTTACCACCTTGGACTTAAGGGAGAAGTAGGATTTTTCAGAGTGCATAAAGGCTACAAAGGTCACTTGTTCATTTTGAGCAGGGTTGGGTTGTTTAGTTCCACCCCCTCCACACAACAGAATCTCATCTAGGAAACCCTAAGGGAAGCAGGGAAGTCAACATGATTTGGAGATGGTCTGAAAACAAAATCTGTGAAGAAAAACATCATCAATTTTAAGCATTTAGATGAAGGTAGGAAATGTATTCAGCTGATGAGTCTGAGCAAAGTATTTCCTATGAACAGAACAAGGCATAAAGTACTGCAGTTTGCACCGAAGGAAATAATGTGTTTTGTACAAATTAGATTCGTTTTTGTAAGGATACATGTCACAAAACAATCACAGAGCAGAGCTGGGGATATCGTAGAACTTCTGTCATTTGAAATATTTGTATCAAAAGTGATCATCTTCTTAAAAGGTATGTTCCAGCTCAAGCAGAGCTTGAGGCAAAGATTACATGCGAAGTTCTCCATGCTGTGTTATGCAGGAGGTCAGACTTCATGCTTATTATGGTCTTTTGATCTTAACATCTATTAATCTGTTTCTGTGCACTTGCAATGTTACGTGCACCAGATTTTCTCATCTCCTTGGGTAAACTAATCCAAGGGAGGGGGCTTAAGTTTCCTCTGGTTACAGCCTGTGAACTGCTTTAGGTTTTAGTGAAAACTTCCATCAAAATGTGTCTCGTCTGCACAAGAAACAGATGCTGCGAAGAGGTGAATAGCACATGCAAGAGAGGACAAAATTAAGGTGCTTGAGTGACTTTAAATATACGTTTCTGTGCAAATAACTGTGTTGTGGCATTCTGTTTTTGGTTTGTTTGTTGGTTTTTTTTTTTCTTTTTTACTATAATCTGAACTTTCAATTTCCAGAATTTTTTAATGTTTTTTTGAGAAAACTCCAGTACTGTCTTAAGGTTTTTCCCTTCAGCAATAAACAGCTGTTTAGAAGCTTAACTTTAGTTTGATGAAATTGTTTTTGTCTGGGAATTTTCTGTAGGCCTTGTTGACCAGCTTTCCTTCTGCAGCACCAGCACAATTTAGCATAGAGATGGGGAAAGGGACCACTCCATTTTTCAGGCTTTCACAGTGACCGCCAACGCAGCGAGTGGGGCAGATTTGACTGCCAGCTACGCTGGTGCAGCCCCTGCTACCCACAAACCTGGCTTTGAACTTGCTCTGCAGTTCAGACAGAAACATGCCTCCAGAGCTGATAAACCACTTCTAGTGGAGACAAAGCAGGGCTGTTGACTCAGGGTGAAGGTGACGTTCACAATCAGTTCTGGCTGGAAAACCTTAACGCATGTGTTGTTTTCCAGCGACCAAGGCAGCGTTAGCAGGCTCCTTAGCCTTTGCAAAAGCAATCACAATGGAGACAGCAGAGTCCAGAGGGAGCAGAAGTGCTCTTCTTGACTCCTCACCTTGGGGGACAGATGCAGTTTCTGGCTCCTCTATCCATGAAGATAAAACCTAAAAGAAAGGAAGGTGTTGGGGTTGTGTCGTTCGTCCGTTTCCCCCCCCCCCCCCCCCCGGATATCTGAGTGTCTTGCTCATCAGTATGCTGTATGAGATGTACTTTCTCTTATAAAAATGTGCTTGTTTCACTGTTCATTTATTATAAGAAATAACAGCGCTCACATGCCAGTTTTCTTCTATTTGAACCTAATTTCATGAATCCCTGCAGAAAGCTAAATATACCTATTCAATTTGCACTTAGGAAGTATATTGCTGCATTTATAAATACTCTAGTCTTTTCTCTGTAATAGTACAGATATTCTACTTCTGGAATTAAAATTCATCCTAATCTTTTATGTTTTACAAAACTTTGAGCATTCTCCCTGCTCTCAATTTTTGTCTTTTTTCTCTCTTAGTGGTAGGCCACTAGCTGGACTTACTCTCAAGGGAGCCTTCATGAGGCTGTTAAACTACAGTGCAAATACCTATATAATTTTTTTCTTAGGTGCCACATAGTTTTTGAGCGTGCTTCATAAATCCACCAAATGGCTGTTGTTCTTCCATCTGATGGCTCATCAGCTTGTCATTTTAGAGATACAAAAGAGAAAGACTAGTTACTTAGGCAGGTTTGGAAGCATGCAAGGAGCAGAGAGGGCAAAGTGCTTCCTTGGAGATGTCAGGGAGAGGTGCAAAAAGGGATTTTTAAGCCCTCAAATGGCAGCTGCTTGTTCTAGGTCCTTTTTTTCTTTCCCAGCCAGCATCAGATTTATCATAGAGTTTTCAATATTCCAGCTAGTTCAGTAAAATCTTCCCATGAAAAACAGCAAAACAACTGTCTTGCCACATCATGGGAGTCTAATGTGCCATGTTCCCAACAGAATTTTACTTACATTTTTTATCTTTTTTTCTGCATGCTAGGATCTGCTTCTGTTCTCATGGTGTAGTACAAGAATTGCTACTGAGGTGGAGAATAAGTATAATAAATTAAAACCGGATCTGCTGAAGGCACCATTGACAATTTTTGCTTTGTCCTATATTAAAAAACAGACGTGTGATCATTGAAGAAGTATTGCAAAACTTGCCTACTTATTCAAGACTCCTGGTGTTGAATTGCATCAGTGTAACTGAAAGTCTACTCTGAACAAATGATCTGCTGTGCTGGAAACTTGTGCTTTTTACTGTAAGCCCTGCAACATTGGTGCTTTCCTTGTATTTTCAGATTCTGGAGTCAGGTGATTTTAAAATAATTTTTCTGAACATATAAATATATATGCTTGTGTGTGTGTTTGCTTGCTTTTCCATACTGGTGGAGAAAGTTATGAAAATATGATTTACTTCCTGAAGTCTCAGTAGTGAGAAGGTAAACAATAATTCAGATGTATTTTTTTTTGAAACTGAAGGATTTCTTTTAGATATATCTCACGATTTTTTTTTTAGATCAGTTGTGCGCCTTGTTAACATTCAGGGTTGGAAATACTTAGGCTGCCTATTGTTTCCAATTACATCTGTCCTATACACAGCAATCTGTTACACTGGCTTTTGATCTAGAGCAATATAACTGAGAGGAAAATTCTCCCTTCAAATGGACTTCATTTTCTCAAACCCTGGCAGCATTTAAAAGTGATCTCTGCCATCTCACTTTGCTTTATATTCAGTTCAATTTGAGGTGTTTATTTTCATCTACCCCTTCATATTATTTATTGCTCCCTTGAACAAAGCAATACATATTTCTTTCTCAGCAGAGGACCAACCTGGGCTTGTTTCCAAGGCATTTTTGAAAAGAAGTAAGCTATGGCTGCTTGCAGCTGTACAGAAGAGGAGACTCTTGGCTACACCCTTATCCGGATAGGTTTGTGATTATTAACTTAAAGCACATCAGTGACCTGCTTAATTGAGAAATTCAAAAGGGAGGAGAAACGGGCCCCTGCTTCATTCGTGTTCTGTAGTTTCATACAATGAACGGCTTAGAAATAAACCCAGCGTTGTCCAGAAAATGGCTTGAAGTTACTATGAATGCAGACAGGAATTGCTATGAATAATGTGTTCACTGGACAGATACTGTTATGGGGAAGAAAAGGAATAACAAAATAGGAAGGAATAAAGGTAGTAACCTGCAGGTAATTACTTGCTATCTACAACTTATTGCAAGTATGGAAAAGAGTCTGGTTTTGGTCCACATGGAGTGCTTTGTTTAGTAATTTAACCACCAGCCTTTTGATGCCCATTGTATACCTCTAGCAAGATGTTCTAGCATCCTATTTGCCTCCGTTGTTAATGTAGCAGCATATCAGGTTGAATGCTTCAGGAGTGTTTCTGAAATAACTACTAAATCTTTTTCTTGGACAGGCTGCTGTAACACCTCTCTATTTAGTGTATAATACCCACTTTGGGTCGTTGCTACAAGTCTCATTATTTTATAAGCCTTCACTGGCTATGTATGGCATTGCTTTAAGTAGGTGATGTTTCAGTAGTCCTTCCCTATCAGCTTTTTTTTCCTCTGCTGCATATAGCCTTTCTGTATAGTATATAAATATAGATTATAACCGTTTGGGTTTTTTTTTCCTCTTATCTGAAGCGTACAGCAGAAACAGAGGTGTCTGGAGAGCTAAAACCGATTAGAGGTATGGAAAAGACTTCCATAAGAAGACAGACAGAGAAGATTAATACTGCTTAATGTAGAGATACAAGGCTGTGCTATACCTAAGCTAAATAATCAGTGTTACAGGGAAGGCAAATTCTGTGCATTTTGCCTCTCTCCAAGTAACAGCAAAAGGATTTAATAGAAATGTCAAATTACAATGTAATATATGTAAAAATGCAAGGCAACGCCTTTACAAAGAATGTGGATCAGGGAAACTCATCGCTGCGAGGCAGCAATGACTCTCTGTCCTGCCCCCTTTTACACCATGCTGGGGGCCTGATTCATTAATAGCTGATATTGCCATGTGTTTGCAAGGCCAGCAGGGATGGAGTAAGTGCTGCAGCAGGGGTGCTGCTGGATGAGCTGTGGGAGGGACTTGCTCTTCCTGGAAGATGGTCTGTAGTAAACCTCTGGATGGCTGGCATGTCAGAGCACCTGTAGGTGGGTGCCCAAGGGCTGCCCAGATGTATGAACAAGTCATGCACATCCATACTTTCATGAGTTGCCATTGCTTTGAAGAGCTCCATGGCATGGCCAAAGCACGCAGCCCCATCCGTACTGAAGCACGGTGCACCCCACCGCCTCGCTTAGTGCCCCAGCAGCCATGTGCCAAGTGATCAGTGGTGCTGTTCCCAAAATTAAACTGATCCATCTTTAGTGCATAACCAGCTGTTTGGCACCACAGCCCTGGCAGTGCCTATCCCCCAGTTTGCACCAGTGTAAGGAGTTTGTTTTCCAGTCACTTGAGCAAGACACCTGCACCCCAGCTCTTCCCTGCAGAAGGCCCAAGCTGTGTCCAGAGAGTATGTTTGCACTAGCCACCACAGCAGTGACCTAAAGGACAGGCAGGTTTTGAAGCACTGCCAACTAGCTGTTTCCAGAGGCAGGGACTTTGGTATAGGTGGATGTGACCAGCGGTGACACGGTGGATACATTGTTTTGATAATTCTTCAGGAAATGCTAGAATCAAACATGAAGAAACCACTGATGACCCTTCAGTGTCAGGCTTATAGTGGTGTGACAGCCTGGTTCTGCTGGAATTGCTTTGATGCATGTCCTCTGTCAGAGAAGAAGCAAGCTCCAAATTCCCTGGAGGCAGCCATGTTCTTTTTGCTGAAAATCCTTTGATCCTAGAGTTATCCAGGTTGCCTCCCTGGTTCTGGGTGGGTGAGTTGAATTTCTTTTTGGAGATCTGGTGGTGAATGGACGTATTCCAGGCTTCGTTTCATGCTGCTACAGTGTGGTCTGTAATTATATCACATTAAGTTGTTAGTGTTGAGAGCTCTGAGCTATCCTGTTAGGTTTTGCATAGTGAAGAGGAAAAAATAAACTTGTCCTCACGTTCTGTTCTCCATTGCTTTCCAGGATTTATATGCTATAGCAGGGGGGCCATGTTATGTAGAGTTTGCATTGAGGAATCTTGAATGTGGAAGCCTACAGAGACTTAGCTTTGGACATGACGGGGAGGAATTAAAATAGCATGCAATCTGTGGGTTTTTCTTTCTCACTATTATCTAAATTAACAGTTGACTGTTTTCTTTGTGTCTCTTCTATTATAGGCTTAAGTGCTTAATTTAAAGCTTAAGGGCCTTAGTATGAGCAAATTGAGAAAAGTCTGTAAGGAAATACTGTTCTGGTTTCTTGAAATGGGCAGTATGCAAAGGAGCAATTATCTGTCACGGGGAGAGCGAATGACCTGTACATGTGTGGCTCTGTGCTGCCAGCACACCTGGTGAATTTGAAGGTGAGAAGCTTGCTGGTGGGAGGTACCTCTGGTTGGCAAGCCTGGTGGTCTTGGGAGCTGTGGGGAAAAAGGCCTCCCTTAGATGATGGGGAGCTAACGAAACCCATGGCTGCACTAGGCTTAGTTTAGGTGGCTTTGCCAATCATACATGTATAGCTTCCCAGCTTTGTTAAATTCCTTGTTAAATCCAGAGGGATAACCTCACCCCACTCCAGAGCTGTAAATACTCTGCAATATAAGTACACACCTGCAGAGACCCAACAAGTACTGCTTTGCTGCTAGAGGAGAGATATCACACCTCTTCGGTAGGGACTGTGGACAGCCAGGAGACACAGAGGAGCACCAACTCAGGGACATTAGCTTATTAGAACCTTTGCAAGATTTTTTTCTTTTCCTAGCAGAGCTCAAGATATCTCATATCAATAGCTTCTAAGTAGGCTTTTTTTAATTTATTTTATTCTTTTATGTTGCTGGCTACTGGTCTTGATCAATAAGCATATTGTTTTGTTTATTTCAACATTATCAGCTATTTTCTGTTTTTGTTAAGGTGCATGAAGAGTTCTGGGTCTGGTCAGTCATTAATTTTAATTTATTTTAATTACTGCTTGAATCCCTGAGGAAATTAAATACAAACCATGTGCAGTTTAGCTTCAGACCTGGTGGACAAATACACAGAAGCTCAGGATGACAAAACTGTGGTTTTGTGCTTCCTTTCTCTTGTTAGGCTTCTCCTAGCTGAGCTCAATATATTTGGACACTAAGCACAGACTCAGGGAACGTATTAATGGCGAGATGGAGAGAGCATTCTTCCGGAGCACCATTGCATGTGTTAGTGGCACTCATTTTCCCAACAATTCTGTGTGGTTACTAAAATAACATTGGGCTCTGGAGCTGTTATGGCTGAAGAAGCTGCCCCAGGTGCAGCAAGCTATGGAGGTGGACCAAGGATGTGCTTCTGAGTCATCTCTCTGAGTCACATGAGCCAGCCCTGCTGGAAGATGCACTCGTTCAAACCTGTGCTCTATGTGGTACGCCACCTGTTTTGTACACTGAGGGGACAAATATTTGTAAACTGGCAGCACAGGATAATTGTCTATGGGGTCATGAAAGGCATTTCAGAAAAATTCTTTACCAGGCAGTGGCAAACTGTCATTACAGGAAGTTGATAGAGATAAGGAACAATGATGATGCCAATATTCATCAAAGGCAGAGCCTTGAGGGATTCAGTGGCATGAGGAAGGTCCCCCAAAAGAGAGGTCCAGCTTCTCTGGGAATGGCACTCTAGAACAATAAACAAGGGATGAAGTGTGCGTGGCTGTAGGGATTCATCCCTGATGTAGTAAGACTATGATATGAACATTACTTTCTCTTGTAAAATGTGACATTATGTCTTAGCTTTGTTTTTCATGTGGAAATTGGCTAAAGCATAAATATTTCTTGTTTGTTTTCAATTTAAGCTTTGGAAAAAAGCTATGTTTTCTAAAATGTCACACAATCCTCCCTCAAAGTATTGTCTTCAGATCATATTGTACTTCAATTTTTCAAATATATATTGACCTGAAATTTAATTTCATTGAGCATTTTAAATTCACCACATGTATAAGGAGTTTCTAGTTTGGAAAGAAAATGTCTATTAAAGTAGTGAAAGTACAAGGTATAAAATAAACATTCTATGGTTAACCTGAGCTTTTCTATAGCAAACTAACTTTTAAAGTTTGAAGTGCTGATGCCCCACATACTACAACTCTGACAACAGAAAGCTTAGTAAAAAGTGGTTAAATGGTTTTTGGATCAAAATTATATTTAAGAATGCTCTTAGACCTGTCACTGAAAGACTGAAAAAGAAGTGGAGTTGGAACAAGGAACAAAGGAAGCTCTCATCAAAAGAATATAGACACCTGTTGCCTAACTGACTCTCATCTTCTCGCATTCTGGTATTATATTCCCTTTTATGGGAAGCGTCTCAGATAGCAGGTCACTATGGCCATCAGCTAAACCGTGATACCACAATTGTAGCTGGGTCAATCTAGGAGGAAAAAAAAAAAAATAAAAATATTTTTTTTTTCATGCTGCTCTTGTGGGACCTGAAGTCCAGCACTGAAGGTGTGAGAAGGGGAGTGTCCTAATCTACTTTACCAAGTTTTACCAGCAGTATGTAGGGGAAAATAGAGGAGAACTGTTGCTTAGGAAAAACAGTCAGAAATTGTAGCACTTATTACAGAAAGGCAGCATCATAGGCACCGTGCATGCAGAACGGCCCTACATGATACCTGGGAATAGTTATCCAAAGGAGAGGAGCTCATTGTTGCTCAGGAGTTAAGCTGGGTAAAAAATATTTCAATAACAATATGTGCTGCTGTGAAAGTCCCCTGTCTTTGGAGTGGCACACATACAGGACTTATGAGGCCTGACTTTTGAAAAGCACATGCTCTCTTGGAGCTGCTGAGGTCCACAGCTTTGATGGATGATGCTTTGCTCACTGCGCTACATCCACAGGTGGCACCTGTAGCAGCACATGTTGCAGGAGTGGGCCTGGTTTCTACTGGAGATTAGGAGAGGGAAAGGTGGCTCTGTGCCAGTGCCCTGTGGACACTCAGAGGTCTTAATAATTCTGCCCACCGGGTACCCCCACCCACACACCCGCTAGGGTGCCAGGAACCCCATCTGACCCCAGTCCCCAGTAGAGCCTAGCCCTGACTCTACAGCATGTTGCTGGGACAGGACCAGTTGCTAGTCTGGGTGCTGTGGGATGGTGTTCAGGGCGATGAGGGCACTGTCCTGTGCTGGGGTCTCCTTGGTTCCCTGCTTATCGCCTCTTGTGAAGCAGCCTGCTCCTGCTGCTCGCTGACCCTCTGTTTTCATGACATCTTGTAAAGCTGCATTTGTAGCTTGAGTTAATGAGCAGATGCCCTTGATCTCTACCTCAGAAGAGCCATAGGCAGTTGAAAGTCTTCAAAATCAGTGTTTCTCTCTCCTTTTCATTCTTTTGCACTCAAGATGTGTAAAGAAACATACCTGGATGTTACAGCCACAGGTAAGTTCAGAATAGATGTTAGAAGTTTGTAATTTTTAGAGGAAAAAAGGTTTTCTACCAGTCTCTTCTTTCCCAAAACTTACCTAGTTTTTAAGGGACAACTTATGGAAATTTATGAAAAGGATTATACAATATGATGGTGTGCAAGGGGCTGATTCTCAAGAAGTTTCCTCCAGTTCTGTTTCTGCAAATCTCAGGATCTTTGTGTTGGAGAATCTAGAGGAACAATTCTCTGGAGGGTGCTTATCTTTATTGGGTACTTCTGATGTCTGAGCCCTCTTCCATCACATTAAACCCATTATTGCGAGGCTTCCAGCACCTTCCTCTTCTGACAGTATTTCTGTCTTCCAGTTGCTTTCCTCCAGCAGAAGGGGAGCTGCTCACTGTGCAGGTCAGCCAGCTGTGCCAGAGTCACACAGGAGTCAGTCCTGTCCCAGGGGCTTTTACTGCTTCTGTAGATCAAGATAAACTCTCAACTGGGGAGAAACAGGATTCCTCACAACCAAAAGCATGTGTTTTCCAGGCTGGGATCTAGCTTCCCAGTGAGACATCATTTCCTTAAAGCTCTGGAAGGACTTAAAGCTTCACATTTCTGACATCTTTATATATAAAAGAGTTATTTTTGGTCAGTTTTAATGTTTTTCTGTGATTCCCCCGATCTCTCTATACCTGGTAATTACACACCTGCTTTTGCAGGCAATACAAATATGAAAGAACTTAAATATATTTTTAAAACTGTCTAAACTTCCATGAACAAGTTATGTGAGGTGTTTTTGGTAGTATGTCTCCTTCACAAAATATGTGATGTTGGAGATATTGAAGTAAAAACATTTTTGGCATTTTGTTTAGGTAACCTGTGAAATGCACCCCTAGACATCACAGGGTTTTTTTTCTATCAACACCTTATCATAGGATTGTCTTGGCTTCATTTGTGGGGTAACATGCATTAATGAGGGATGTTGTGGCTCCCAGGGAAACGTGCAAAGCCTTTCGAGACAGCACATCAGTGGGGGGAAAAATGAGAAGGCAAGAAGAGGGTGGCTTTGAATAAGGTCTTGTTGCAGAGCTGTATGCATACTTAATATTAGAGAAAGGGGAGCCTTTTCTGTATTTGCCTTCCCTATCCTGCAGCAGTACTGCAGACACCTGTGAGCAGTGTTTCTTCAGCTCTGGGCCTCCTCTTAAAAGATCTTGCTGTCATGCCTGTGTGGGCTGTTCTTGGCAGCTTAGCTTGTCCAAATGTGGTACAGGCCTATGAATCAAGGACAGCGAAGAATGTAAGGTGAGAAAGAATGTGAGAAAGCAGGATGGAAAACCTCACTGGGAATGTATGAGGCTACTTTAAGCAGAGCCTATAGTGTGCATTGTGACATTATATACCATACCATGTATGGGTAGGGTGGGGTGGGGGATCCCTTAATACTTGGAGTTTGGCAGGGTTAGTCCTCTCAGGAATAGTAGCAATGTTAAATTACAATACAGAAGATAGCCAGTATATGCCTCTGGGTACACTGCAGCAATACTGTGTTTGTACTCTATGATATTTACTTTTTAGACTATAATAAAAGCTAATTTTGTTTCAACAGCTGAAGGATCTGTGACCATTTTTCCCCATAATGTTATTAAATAAAATAACATAGCCACTACAAAGATATTTTCACTTTTATTGCCAACTTTCTTTGACTGAAGTAGTACGTGCCAGGTGAATTATCATTGGTTGTCTTGGCCAAAATTTTTCACCTAATATAGTGGTTTTTTGTGCCTGTCCTTGAGAGATGCAGCTCCAAGGCTGACAGGGATAATGCAAAAGACCAGGCATTCAAATATAAAGCAGAAGTGACTGGCAGGAACAGAAGCCAGTAAGTACTGCAATAAAAGGGCTATTTAACCTGCTGGCTAATACAAAAAGGTTAGTCCTACGCAACTAGTGGAACAATATATTTAGCAATTAAATTAATCCAAACAAATAGGGATTTTAACCCCCTTGTCCTGGCTAAATTCCAACTTAGGTAATTACGTTCTGCCTACCTGCATTCCCTCTGGAGTTTCTGCTGGGTAAGTTACAGCTTACACTGTGTGTGCGTGTGTTGGGCTTGTTATGAACAGTGGTATAGCATGTCAGCATCTGGTAAATCCTATCTGGTAAAAAAAACCTGAGGTGAATGCGTTGCAGTGGAAGTAAGGAGTGACTGTTTTGTCATATTTAACTTGTTAGTAGGATTTGTAGATGCAGCACACACCAGGACTGGCATGTTATAGTGATGGCCATAATATAAACAGATAGGCAGTGGTTAGAAATACACACAGAGACTCACAGACAAACTGGATTAGCACTTTCCTCCCCAGCCTTCCTGTGTTACTTTCCCGTGCTTCCTTCTGAAGCTGAACCTTTTTCTTTATGTCTAAGCCAGCTTGAAGTGGCTGCCTGTATTTTAATCATGTCAGTTCATCCTCCTGGTTCACAAAGTAGCCACATAAACAGATGCACAGGTAGAACTGAGAGGTGGCAATGGGGAAAGAGACTGGGTAAACAAGCATTGAGAGAAAGCATCCCCTCCCAGTGGCACACGTGCTACTCCAACCCTTTGGAAGATTCAGCTGAGGCTGGCACATTTCTAAAGCCCTTCTGGGGAAATGCAGCGAAACACTGAATTCGGATCTAGCTTACATCTCCTACTGTATCTGATACAAAGCAGTTGCTGGCTGTAGCTTTGATGCCATTTTGAATGCCCAGGAACATCACAGTAATTTAATTCATTTTATTGATTACAAGCTCATTTGGAAAGGATCTTCCCTGCAAAGCTGAAATGTGAAAGCATGAGTCAAGGTTAATGTACTGCGTTCTCCATGAATTTCCCTTCTCTTTTCACATTCCATTTCAGAAAATATGGCACACTTTGAGCTGACAAGATGATTAAGCTGTAGGTAGCATACAGTGAGCAGGTCAGGGAGTCCTTTTCCCCATCTGCTTTTTTATGGAGCTGAAGAGAAGGCTCATCTTTCCAAACATGAGGCACTAAGAGTCCATTCAGCTCAGTCACATATGAGATATGAGTGGCTAAATGCACTGGTATTTGGATGTAGAGCCACCAAGGAAATTCAGAACCATCAGCATTTTAATTGCAGTTTTGGGACAGTTTTGCCAAAATGCATGCAGCCTGTTATCGTAACCTGGACTTGGGAACCGTCTCTTCATGGTAGTACTTGTAGAAAGTGAGGACACATTCAGCTTCTGCTAGGAGCTGCAGTTACCTGGAGATCAGGCACACGCATACCACCTCACAGGGAGTATCTGAGGGCAGTCAGCTCATTGTTACATGCAGTAGAATGAATTACCAGGAATAACGAGGTCTGAGGCAAAGAAGTGGTTCCTTTCACCTAGACAAATGTTTTAGCAGCAGTGGAAAACGCTTAGGTTCCTTGGGTGAATGAATTAATAGAAATGAACACTTCCAAGTAGGTTGTAATGAGAATTGCTTTTGATCACAAAGATCTTTTTGTTATTAAATTCAAAATCTGCAAATTTTTAAAATTGTTTTTATTTATTTATCAAAGGGAAAACATTTTCAGCAGGATAAACAGAAACAAATGTATCAGCTTTAAGCTATTCTTAACAAGTTTAATTTACTTCTGTTAAAATGATTCAGCCATCATCATTTCTCTACAATAGATATTTTGTTGGGGAAACTAATTTGAATGTGCATGATAGATGAACTGCATTGAAAATTTCAATTTTTATCAGCTCTAACCCTTGATCTTAATTAGCTCCACATCTGTTTCCATAGAAACCAACAATACAATCAATAAAATACTAAAATACTATAGCTAGCTGCCTGTATTGAAGAAGTATGCAGAGAAAATTTATTTTCAGTTATTTGCTTCTGACGAGTTTGTGGACACAGCAACAAGTGTACTGTATTGCCCTCAAAGGTATTGTTGGGCTTGATCAAGGGCCTGATCCCTACTAGAGAAAAGTACATCACATAGTGAGATTCCTCTGCTGCGCATGTGGGTGAGTAAGATGTAAAATAAGGGTGGTACCTTTCTTCTCATTGATTGACAGCAGTTCTGGTGGGGACAATGGAAGGAACCACTTCTAACTTTTTCCATACAGAGAAGAGACAGATCAATATCCAATATCTACTCCATGGGAGAAACTCCTGTGGCTTATCCTCTATCCGCAGGAAAAGATCAAGGCAAAGTAAAGGAGTACAGCTGCAGTGTCCTTGGGAACACATTTGTGTAACGTCTTCCAGCTGCCTGAGTACCTGCACCACCAGCGCTTGCAACACTCTTTCCCGTTTGCACAACCATATCAGGGAGTGCATAGACCCCATGCTAAACTGTTTGATTGGTATAAAATCAAAAGCAATAAATCCTTGACATCTAACTCCTACAGCAATGCTTTGTAAGCCAAGTGCATTGCTCTGCCATGTAATTTTCAGCCTTCAGAATAGTGCACTTAGAAGTCTATTAGTGGGCACTCTGATGTACCTTGCTATTGTTCAAGTTTAAGGTTGCAGGAATGTAGTTTAGACTAAGTGTATTGTTAATCAGTGGTTATGCAATATATCCTTGGTTTTTGAAAAACAGTTTCTTGGAAAAGAGTTATGTAGAAAGGAGCCATGCTCTGTTGGGGTCAGAAGGGCTGATGAGGCTTGGCATATTGTCACGGTGGAATTTGGGATAGGGTGGACACAGGGACTTAATCATATCACTTAGTCACATATAATCTGAAATGCATTTACCAAGTGGGATGGGTCTGGAGAATGGATAACAATTTTTATAGTAAGACTTCTGTTCAAAGACGCTTGTACATGACATGCCTACGCCAGTCAAGGCCCCAGCGCCTCTGGCCCAGTTTGGACCAGTACCCAGGGGAGGGAAATACTCACCCTGACTGACTTATTCAGGTCCCGGCTTGCAGCTCCTGCACATAGCATTTCTACCTCTTTCTCAACCTTCTGCATGGCATCAGGCAGCTATGGGGACACGTCTCCAAACTCATCAGGATCCCATCAGCTCCACTATGGCTGATTTTTTTGTAATCTAATTTCAGTCACATGGCCAGTATTGTGCCATGTGTATTTTATCCATCAATATTATAATACATTTTTGTATAAAGAATAATCACCTGTTGGTATGGTTTATGCATTTTTAATGCATTTAAATACTCCATGTTAAGAGATATACAGTGCCTCCCTAGAAAGAAAGGACATTTTACTACTCAAGGAGTTAACAATTGGCTTAGTCAAGCATGAAAGAGGGCTGCACCCGACCTGTCAGACATATGAATGTTTCCAAAGAGGTGAGTCTAATAAGAAATGTCAAATAATTCTATGAAGAAGGATAGGGGAATGAGAATGAAACTCAATGAATCCTCAAGGAAGCTTCCTCACAGAAGTGCAAAAACCAGCCTATTTCCCCAGACCAAGAGTTTCTTCTATGCGTGTAACTCAGAGGTAAAGCATTGGTAAAGAAATGGAGGCTCTGCTAGAAGTCTGGGAATGGGAATAATGTGAAAAGCTGAAACTGCAAGAGACTTTTTTTTTTTTTTTTTGCAGGCAAGATACACACATGCTTTGTAATTGATTTGTGTGCTTTGGGCTTCTGTAAATTAATACTTGCATTTGAAGTCATTTTAACCTGGCTTGAGTTCTGAGGGGTTTCAAGCTTATCAAGGTATTCCATTTCTATTAGCGGGAGATCTTTACAGTCATTGGGGCACTGGTATTTGGTTTGGTTTGGTTTAGTTTGGTTTTTGCCTATATTAATGCTCTTAAATTTCTCCAAGGTGATCAAGCAGTAATAGCTCCAGGCTCTAGGACCACTTGGGATGCAGCGGGTGGATGGAAGAAATGTCCAATGGGTACAGCTGTTATTCAGGTAAGTATCCTGCTGTATAGAGAGATAACAGAGGAAATGTCAGAAGCCTGAGGGTCCAGAGGGTGTCTGACGCTGATAGATATTGGGTTTGATCTCATCTGTGTAAAAAACAAAACAAAACAACAAAAACAAACCCCAAACAAACAAAACCCCCAAAACCCCAAACAAATAAACAAACCAACCACTTGACTACAGGCTCTGTGCTGTGTTGTCCTAGATGTTAGTGACAGTGTCCTGCAGCTTGCTATATATGATCACAACCATCTGGGTCTTTCACAATACTGATACAAAGTTAAGGGTCATATTATTGTTAAATATTGTGATTCTATTACTATTAATAGATGGGGCGGGGCATTTAGCAGCACAGTTGCAGTGGCCACAGAGGATGCAGACAGATTTTAAGATGCGTATTGTAATTACCACAAGAGTACCAGCACCTAACACTTGGTAATTTAGAAATTCAGCTCTACTGTGGTACTGATAGTTTGTCCATCACTAACAAGAGCTAGCTCATTTTTTTCAAGAGCTGTGAGAGGACTGTATGGTTGGAATATGCATTTGAGAAGGGATGTGATAAATTGCCTGGAAAATTAGTTTTTTCTGCTTTATATATTTTCCCCTTAAAGAATTCCCCTGGGTGTTTTTATTTAAGCAAATGAAAACTTAAAGGCATTTGTATATGTTCATGTTTCTGAGTGCATGCATCTACATTATTAGATTCTTCCCCCTCCCCCTGTCATGGAGATAGACACACACAAGTTTATGTGTGTGCATTCGTGTATTACAGGTAGGGCTGATGACAGTTTCTATAATTAAAGTTGCTAAACACTTCCCATCACAAGAAACTGAAAATAGGGTGTTTTAGCTCTCCAAAACATGAATTCTGAGGGCAGAGTTTTCTGTAACAGGCCCATCCAAATTTTATATATATATATAGTAATTTCAACAAGAATGTTTAGTTGTTTTACAACTGAAACATGACAGAACAAGGTTTCCTTGTCTTAAAAAAGTTGAGTGAATCATCAGAAGGCTCTAGTATTGCCACTTTCAGAGTGAGGCTTTGAAATCTGAACAGAGCAAGGAGTTTCTGTTAGGGATGCTCCTGTTGTTATGTCTATAAAAGAACCAATTCCACTGTCAATCACACTATAAGCTTTTGAAAATACCTGACTTGCTGGAGTTCAACGAAGTTCATAAGTTTGACAGCTATGTCTTCCAAAGGTTCTGCTTGGATGGGGCATGATTTAGTACAGGACTGAAACAGCCTGCCTGGTAATTACTTATAATATCAGGCATGAGCACTACCAACAAAAGGAAGGATTTTATTTCCCCTCTCCAAGAAGAGAAGCCCCTGCTGGGCACCAATACCAGAAATATAACCCCTTCACAGGAATGAGAGCTTGAATTTGCTGAGGAGGCAGGCATGAGCTGGTGACAACATGAAATGAGGCAAAAGGGCAAAAGCTGGAAGTGTAGAGGTGGTGGAGGAAAAGGAGGAAAAGAAGAAAATAGATGGGGGGAGGGATAAAGTTTATGTGAAGAAACAGAAGACATTACAAGACTGGCTGGACTAAAAAAATGGAAATTAAACTAATGGAGCAAGGGATAGGTAAAAATGATGAAAAGCAGCTAAGATACAAAGGGTGGGATTGGTAGAAGCATCTGAATGACTAACACAGAGGTGGTATTGAGACTAGCTGAGGAACTGGCAAGACTATTTCAGACTGGGAACCCATGTGAGAAGGGAAGATGAAGCTGAAGAAAGGAAAACACAGACAAGATGAAGAGCTGGCAGAGTAGAAACCAGACCAATTTGAGATATGATGCAATGAACAAAAGAAAAAAATTGGGACTCTAATAGAAAGTCCTGTCATTTATTAGTCACAAATTTTTGTTTGCCGCAAACAAGACAGACAGAATTAGTGTGTTTTTCCCTTATTCTAATTTCTTTGTTTCAGTTTCCTCTTTGTAAACTGGGGATGGTTCTGTCCCCTCACCTCAGAAAAGTGTTGGGACGATAAATCACATAATGTTTGTGAAGCACTCACATATGCTAATGATGAGCACCACAGAAACACCCAGGAGGAAATTAATAATTCTGCCTTCAGAACCACATTTGTAAATGTGCAGTAAATAAGGCCTAAGGCAATACACTGAACAACAAGCAGAAAACAAAATATTGAATTGCTGCTCATTAAGTGAGCACAGCCCATTCTATGCACAAAAGGAGGCAGGAAAAATGCTGTGGAAAAAATACACTTGTATCCTCAAAGGTTATACCATAATTCACATAGAAAAGGGGATCTGAGCTGAGGCAGAACCAGCAATCTTAATTCTTTCCTTTCCTAACCCTAAAAGAGTTTGTCTTTATGACCTTGTGCTGGTTTTGACTGGGATAGAGTTAATTTTTTCCATAGTAGCTGGTATGGGGCTGTGTTTTGGATTTGTGCTGAAAACAGTGTTGGTAAAACAGGGATGGTTTAGTTATTGCTGAGCGGTGCTTACACAGAGTCAAGGCCTTTTCTGCTTCTTGACCACCCCACCAGCAAGTAGGCTGGGGGTGCACAAGAAGTTGTGAGGGGACCCAGCGGGGACAGCTGACCCCAACTGACCAAAAGGATATTCCACACCATATGGCATCATGCTCAGCATATAAAGCTGGGGGAAGAAGAAGGAAGGGGGGGACTTTCAGAGTGATGGTGTTTGTCTTCCCAAGTAACTGTTATGTGTGATGGAGCCCTGCTGTCCTGGGGATGGCTGAACACCTGCCTGCCAGTGGGAAGGAGTGAATGAATTCCTTCTTTTGCTTTGTGCATGTGGGTTTTGCTTTACCTATTAAACAGTCTTTATCTCAAACCACAAGTTTTCTCATTTTTCCTTTTCTGATTCTCTCCCCCCCCATCCCACCAGCGGGGAGTGAGCAAGTGGCTGTGTGTGGTGCTTAGTTGCTGGCTGGGGTTAAACCACGACAGACCTTAATGTTCTCTTAGTATTTTTGTGTTTGCGAAGCTGTAGATATGCAGCACAAGGTGTTATCTCATGAAGCCTGAAAAGCACAAGAAAGCAATATGGTTTAAAGAACAGATTTTGGTTCTGTTTTGTTCAAGTAGCACAAAAACAATTCCACTATTAGAATGAGATTTGAGATATATAATTGCATGTTATCTGTTATGAGTATACTTATAACTGTAATATAGATGTCCTAATCTCACTTTTCATACCTATCCAACCTTCTCTAGCACACTATTCTACTGTGAATTTAAAAGCAGCTTTAACATGCTAGAAGGAATGAGGCAGGAATATTCATGACAATCAAGATGTTTTTTCATACTAAATTGTATTTTGTTTATAAGTAAACATGGAGTTGAAACAGCCCCTTCTCTAGAAGTAGTATTTGCAGTTCTACAGGTATTGACTTAGTAGCACCACATTACCTAGTTGACTGAGCTGGATTCCTCCGAATAAGGATATGAAGCGTGTACTAGTGTTCTAATTAAAGCCGAAGGCCATTCATCTCTCTAATTGCAACAATGCCCTCCAGGATAATTTCATCCCAAATGTACCATTCTTCTTTTGTGTGAACAAGTGACTTAAAAACCATCTGGAGCCTTGCCAAGCATAAAGAGAAAAAATTACTGGCTGTGATATCACACCAGAAAACATTACAGGATGAAAAATTGAAGAGGTCAAGCAAAGTAGTGAGATTTTTCTGTCAGGCTTCTGGAAGTATTGACATCTAATGCCTGAACGTTAGCAGTCATATAATCTAATTTTTCCCACAAACTAGTAGGAGTCATCTGTTAATAAGTAAAGATTTTCTAAAATGCTCTGTAACCTTTGGGGCTGCCAAGTTTTTTCTTCTTGAAGAAAAAAGACGAGTGAATTAGGCCTGGGAGCAGGATGTGCAGTCAGAGGAAAACTGCAGAATGCAGTTAGTAGAGCTCTCTGAGCACGTATGACCAGCTAAAGGACACTCTTTCCTTTGTAGACCAGCCAGCTCAGTGAGCAGGAGTCATAGGATTATTGGGGCTGGGTTTTACAGACCCAACATACTCTCCAGACTTAGAATTTATTTGCACTTTGTAGGACATAACCTGAAAATCATAAAAGGAACAGAGTATGTTTCTTGATTTTTTTGCAGGTTGAGTTCATCACTGTCAACGATATTTTACATGTCCGATTGATTCATTTTAGCCCTAGGGTACATGCAATAGATTTTCACTGCTGAAGATTAAGAAGTAACACTAAATATCACTCACTTGGCCTAAGGACATGCACTAAGAGGTTTCTTTGTTTTTCAGTGGGCAGGAGTCGCCCCATTAGCTTCAATGTTTATTTCACGTGTTCTCTGGAGTGAGAATTTTCCTTCTGTGGTCTGCCAAGCTATTAGAAACAGTGGACATAACATTAGAAAGGAGTTTATTAGAACTGAAGGGCTTTAAGACCTCAGTGAGGGAAACTATGCATTTGTAGAATATCAACCTGATGTTTCTCTGTCATGTATTATTTGCCTTAACGGGTCATGCACTGCTGCACCAACAGATGAAAAAGTTGATCTGAGGCACAAATCCGAAAAGAGTGGTGACATCTCCCACTCACTGATTTTACTGAGAATTGGGAAATTATTACACTTTGGGCAATGATTTTTTTTATTGATCACACCTAACTTTAAAACGCTGAAAATGCCAGAATGCAAACACAGTGTTTTTCATGCAATTTACTGTGTTTTTATTGAAAGAAAAGAGAAAAAGAAGCCTTGGCCCATCTGATTTCTGGCATTTCAAGGTTTTTTTTCCTGTGGTAAGTCCCAAATGGATCATGTACTACTAACAGCCTCTCTCTTTTAGAAATCAGTTTGTGCTTCATAGTACCATATGACATGATGGGACCAGGCATAAATGAATGCAAACCTAGGTAGATCTTCATAAGATCTCTCCTCTCCCTTTTTTTGTTTCTCAAGAGCTGAAGCTTGAAAAGCAGTTTTCAAACCAGACTTTCTTTTGCTGGAACACATTGAAAATCAATTGACTCCATTGAGCGACTTTGTGCACACCAAGAATATGATTTGTTGTTGTTCTTGAGACATGGAGATTTGATGACTCCAAAAATTATAGATATGTGTGGGGGCTAAATTTCATGCTGCTTCTGGATTACTGTGTATCCCACTACCCTGGGAGATACAGCTGGTGTCATGTCAAGTGTCCTTAGGCAACTGCATGCAGGGTGGCATCCTGCTGTCTGGCAGCAGTGGCAAAGGTCTTGCAGTAACGGTCATAACTCAAAATTTTATAATGTAAAGAAGGAAAGGGTAGTATGATGGAGTGGGAGGTCCTCCACAAACCTGTAATTGCTGATGATCCCTGCCTCTGAGGGAGAAAAGGGAGATGCTTGCAAAAGCAAGCTAAAATGGGAGTGGTGGTGGAAATCAACTTTCTCAGCCTCTCAGTGAAGATTTCACCTTGGATTTCATATATCTTACTTATACCTATATCTTACCCTGGACATTTACCCAGGAGCCAGATGTCGATTCTGGTGGGACAGGTTCTTCTTCCACTCTGGTATGACCTCAGAGCATGCTGTTAAAATTGATAGTATTTACACTCTTGTCAATTTGAGAGCTATTTATACCCTGATTCTTCAAAATGCTTATTTCTGTGTCTAGTTTATATACCTGTGTAGTTCTATTAAGATCAGTCAGTCTACTTAGACACTTAAAAATTAGGCTCAAAATTCATACTTTGCTGAACCATGTCTTAAGTGAAGTGAATGAAGACAACATTTGGCTTTACAGTTGCTGATTCTTCAAAGCCTCAGTCAGGAAAAAGTAGATCAGTTATGTTTGTCTTGTTTTATTCTGCAGTGAACAACAGGCCATAACAAAAATCTTAATGGTTACTGTATAATTGTGAACCAGATATAAGGTCCAGGTTTCAGTCACTGATACTCTCTGTACTGTTTTTTTTTTATTTTTCTTTTAATGGAATCTATGAGCTGTCTAAAAAGAGCCTGGAAAAACACAAGATGGAAAAACATGCCATTCATTATAACTAAATAGCTTTCCTTAAGACACTTCTTCAGAGCTCTCATCTTCTGCACAGACAGATGGAGAAAAATCTTCAACCCAAAGCTGTGGCAACATCACTGCATGAGTCAAATATATGAGGGCAGGTGGGACCAGAGGATGGTTTACAGCTGGCACGCAACACTCCTGTTTTCTACGCTGGTGCCAGCTCTGTTCCATTTCTCAGCTGCTGCCACTGCTTCCACCATGATGCCTGGGGTAGGATTTTGTTCATGTCTTGTTGATGAAACAGGCTTTGTTTGTTTTGTGTTGGGGTTTTTTTTGGGTGTTTTTTTTTTGTTTGTTTGGTTTTTTTGTTTGGTTTTTTTTTTTTTGTTTGGTTGGTTGGTTGGTTGGTTGGTTGGTTTTTTACTGGTGACTTCCCCTTGACTTATTTTGCCATCACCTTCCCTTTCAGATAAGAGGAAAAGAAAAATGTTATTTTGTCCTTGCCTTCTACCTACCACAAAAGAACTTGTTGCTGGATTCCACATGAGATAATCTGATGCCATGCCCAGAGCATGCACTTGCAGTTCCCTTGAGTTCAAGAATAACAATTAAATACCATGTATCATTTCTGCTGGAGAGTTAATGTGTTTGTAATTTCCTTTTTCTCTACTAAAATAGAAGATTACTGTGTTCTTTCCTTTATGGTCTTGTATGATCTACTGCTCTGCAGGGACAGAGATCACTTGTGTGTGAGAAAGAGCGCGCGCTATTGCTTATTGATGTAATGGAAGTAAATGAAGATAATGTAAAGGGCAGGTAGATGACAGCATCTTTCTGAAAGATATGCAGAACATCTGCTTCTTCTGAGGTACTTGCAAATGTTGCCAGTTACTTGCCCTAAGGTGAGTCTGAAAATGCACTACTAGAGTGAAAGTTCAGAATATGAGTAATTAAGGACGTCCTTATCACTGTTCTCATTTTATCTCTCTTCTGTTTCAGTGGTTGTTTCCTTTCCACAAAGATGACAACAGGTCTGAATGCTGATAAAACAAAGCCTGGCAGAGTCCCAAGCAAGGTATCTTGCTCTGAGACTATGCTCAGCCTGAGCTTCTCACTTATCTTGCAGATATGAGATGATTTTTCATAGACTGGACTGGCCACCTCTGCTAATAGAGACAATTGGGATTTCTGATTGTGGTTATGCCTGTGTTTGGATACCAATATTAAATATATTTAAGAGGGCTTTTGTGGGCAGACATGAGTTCATTCTGCCTGTGCTCCAAGCCAACATATTGGTCTGCTACTGTAGAAGAAGAGTTTATTAGCTCAGGCTGGTGCCATATTAACTGTGGCTACAAGGTCTTAGCTTGGTGTGAAGTACAGAGCGGATAAAGTCACCTGCTACACAGGCATAGCCTTAAGCGCACAAAGTCAGATCCTTCAATATGACAGAGTTACCCCTGTGGGGAGGGAGTGATTATGGGTTATCTCCTCCTTTGTCTTATTCCATTTCCAACCTGGGATACCTGTGTGCTACCAGTCCCTGAATGGTAGTGCCTCCTGAAGAGGGATCTTCCCCCTCAGTCAGAGGACAACCTTAGCCTGAGGTGCTCTTGAGTTCAGCCCAACAATCTCACATACAGAAGATGCTAGAGGCACTTTGAGAAAATCAGAAATTCCTCTCAGATTGACTCATTGTTTGTAATGATTTGTCATATTAGTTTTGGTTAGCTATTTTTAATGGTTTATCGCACAGCTGTGCAAATTAGTCTTTGTTCATATACAGGGCATTGCAGTGCTTATTTTATAGCATTAGAAATTTTCAAGGGAATAACAATAAGTAGTTAATATGGAGTGCCTTCTTACCCACTGATATAATAAAATTCACCTGAGACCTGATAGTTGTAATATATTATTGTATAGCACCTTATTGTTCTACACCTGGGGGGGGGGGGGGGGGGGGGAGAGAAAAAAATAATAAGAGACCCATAACTAGTACATGAGTCTAGATCTAAATAAACCAGGCACTTATGGGATTGAGAAAGATTAGGCATTACAGAAAAGGATCTGTAAGATATCACAGAAAGGGTGCTGCAGTGTAAGAACTGGAGCAGACCAGAGCAGAATATACAGTTCCAATACGATAGTCACGATTTGTCTCCAGAATGTACAAATAACTTAAGAGAATCAATTAACATTATCTTTGTGCATCCTACATGCAAAGTACAATGATTATAAACCTAACAAAACATAAAGACTGAAGCCTTCTTTCCTGTTGGATGTTAAACTGGACTCTCACTACTTGGAAAATCTCTGTGCTCTAAATAGCACACTGTCTCCATGGCAATGTGCAGTTCAGTTTTTAACTTTTCAACACATAAAAATGGTAATTTATTTGTTTTAAGCACTCTCACAGTTGTCATAGCTATGAAAGCCTCAGGATTGGGCACTTTCCAGGAGCAGTGGAGCCATCAGGTTAAAGACTGGGTTAACTGTCAGGAAGTGCCTGACCTGAAGGTCATTATTGCCTAATTATATTATTATTTTCTGTCAGCTCAGCTTGTGAAGTGACACTCAAAGCATTAGGCAGTCAGCACACTCAGAGCATTCAAAGAAATTTTGTTTCTTTTGTTCTTGATGTTAAGGATGACTTTGTAAATGAATGCAGCCTGTGATGAAGTAGAGGCACAATAAATCCTGTGCCCGGAGTGCCTGACTTTCACAGCTACTATAGTTACAATCTTTTTTTTTTTTTTTAAATTTGTGTTAAGGGTACACATTGTCATCTCCTTGAGGAAGCAAGGGAATAAGTTTATATTTTCAGCATTCTTTCTGTATTGTTTAATCCTTTGATAGCTGGGCTTTCTGCTGTAAAAATCATTGGCCTTGAGACTGTCAGAGCACTGCCTGGTGAAGTGCTAAGCATTTTGGTTTCAATCCAACAGAGCACTCAGGCAGATGTTCAGCTTCAAGTATGCAGGTAATTTTTACTGGAGACTAGAAAAAAAAAATCTCTGTCCTAACCTCAGAGCATTCTGTGATTTTCTTGACTAGAACTGGAGCATTCAGTACCTATGGGACTTAACCTATGGATCAGCAATTCCTAAATTTTGAGTTCTGAAAAGAGCTTGAAAGAAATTCAGCTTTGCTTGATATTTTGGCTAGTAACTGGATTGTCACGTTTTACAGATAAATAATGTCATACAACAGAAATTAGGGTACTGCCATGATGTTTTAGGAGCAAAGGAAGTGGGACTGTGTATTGCAAATTCAAATAAGCTTGGGGCCAGACTTTAAGATGTACAAATTGTGGATAACAGAGTTAGTTCATTCACACTAAAATGACCCACATCAACACAACCCTTCTTTATCATCTCCTCAACTGGAATGGGCTAATGCCCACTAGTATGTTTAGGCCACAACAGTAAATACACTCAAACTAAGTGCAAAGAGTGCAAAGAGCTTGAATCATGTTTAATTGTCTCTCTGAATCCCTCATAAATGTTTGGACAGTGCAGGACCATGGTTTACTTTCAAAATATGATCAAAAGGTTTGTAGATTATGTTAAGTTACAAAGTATAGTTAAAGGGGGTTTTAAACTGAGATGGGAATATGATTATTTTGTTACTGGTTCCTACAATGTGCTTGGCTTTTCTGTGTGGGGATTCTCTGACTGTGATTCACAGACCAGCACAGGGAACTCTTCTCTGGTCTGCATAATTTGTTTGGCAAATTAAGATATTGGACACTGAGGTTAGGAAAGGATTGGTAATAGTGTTGACTATTGGTACCAATGGCACCAACCATCATGAAACAGATTACAGAGTGAGCACTGTAGAGCAAGTCACATCCATGGAGTTCAGTGATTCCCCATCCATTGCCATCACATTATGGAGGTTTCTTTTATTCTCCCTTAGGCATTCTGTCTTCAAAAGCCAGGAACATACATCTTTGGGAGATAAAATTACAACAGAAATTTGATTAAACTGAACCTGAAAACGCTTCTGGCTCAGCTAACAGAAGGACGTGATGGCCTTGGAAAATGACACACTCTACAGGCTGGCCTTGGGAAAAAGAAGATGCAGGATTAGACGGGTTTTGAACGTGTGGGAAAATGATGGAGAAACAGCTTCAGAATACTTACTCATCTCCTTTGAATCTTCATGCTGGACAACAGGGATATATATGAGCTGTAAAGAAAGGTAACTCCCAGTGAGTACGTTTACTTTTATTTTTATAATTACACTCTTCGGAGCACCAATCCAGAGACTTCTGGACTTGGAGTGAGAGTTGTTATCATAACTGAGCAAAACAAGGATTCAGGTTTATTCTAATACTTATTCATAATGCATATCCCACTATGGGTAAAGACAGAGCTTATAGTAGGACTCATAATTCAATTCAATCTTGAGTCTTATTATTTGCATATGGGAAAAGGAATCCATTCCTCCTAAGCAGACATACACCATAAAACCTTCTCATAAGGCTGTAAGGGCCATTTGCAGTCCATTATCCTTCTCAATAAGTGAACAACTGTCCAAAGCCACTACATTTCTCAAATCCTTTTTTATAGTATTTATAGAGAAAGGCCATAAAAATCCTAGCATAAAATAACTGACCATGGATTCACTGGGAATGCTGGTATTTTTTCTCTACTATTTTGTTTGTTTTTTTTAAACTATGACAGTTTCACTAAGTTCTCTGGCAGCAGATGTCAGACTAATATTTTCCTTATTTTGTCAGCTTGCTCTATTAGAGAAAGGACTTAGAGAAACTAAGGGGCCATCCCTTTCTATTCCCAAAGATTATCTTTTTCACTTTAGTTGCTACTACATTTGTTATAATGCTATGAAACAAGTCTGAAGAGCTTTGCAAAGGCATTAAAACTGGTAGAAGTCATTCTTTTGCCTATAAGGAGAACAGAATCTGGCATGTAATCTATTGGAATAGCCAGATACCATCAAGAAGCTTTCTGAAAACAAACTCTCTAATCTGTATCACTTACAAATAAATAAACAAAGGTCTGGTCTTCTTTCTTGGATAGATACAGTGAAAGGACATATATGCAAACATATTAAAACAATATTAGAAAAGCCAGAAACAAGCTGCATCTTTTAAAGGTATTCACTGGATTTAAGTGTTTGTTGATAGATCATATTAGACAATGGGCATGAACAGAATAGATATGGGCCTGTATCAGCACGCAGAGAGGTTTAGAACACTTTTTCATTGCAAGATACCATTCCTGTACCTCCACTACTCATTTTCAAGTTCTAGTGGTTCTGAACAAAATAGTATTTCTATAGACACGGCCATCACTTAAAATTATGTAAAAAATGTTGTAAGGAAATATGCACCTCTGGGATGTTCACCATGTTCCCCACAGCCAAACTGGTGGCCTTGTGTTTTGTGTCTTGTGCTCATGGGGATGCTTATAAAATCCTAATTCATAAGTAAATCTCATATATAGAATGGCAAAGGTGTGAAACCTAGTTTTTGGTTATCTGTCACTATTCCTCATAGTAACTGGGGGAACATCTCCATCTTCTTCCTCCCCTGCCCAGGTTACAATATGCATGCATATTCACAGACCAGTGAAGCACTTCTGATGAGCCCATGCCAAGATGTCAGTCAAGGACCTGGGAAACTTGCCAAAAACCCTGTTCTTGTGTTCAGCTAATTAACTCTTGGCATATTTGTAATTGTCCCTATTAGTTAGGGGCACATGTTAGGAGCACCACTAAAAAGATGGTGGTAGGGAACCAGATGAAACAAAGCTTTAGGGATTGCCTGTATTTGAAAATACAATCAAAAATATTAACCAGAACTAAACAAACTTGGCAGGACACTCAGCACAGTCAAACCTGTGGTGGTTAGCATCACTTCAAGTTACTGCTATGTGTAAGCTTGACCGGCTGGCAAGATTGTGAATATGACCATCCCTCTTCTCACCCAGTGCTCTGTGTGGTGCCAGGTAGCATATGCTGTAACACCATGGGATTTCCCATGAAGATGTGCCCTCAAGTTCTAGGCAACTGTAAGTGACAGCTGTAAAAAAGGCATCATGATCAGTTTAGTGTCCTGACCTGGCACAAACGCTAATGGCACGTGCTGGTGGCCTCTAGTAAGGAAATGGCTGTCTGCTCTGGACAAATTTACTGGAAAAAAGGAGCATCAAATTCATTTTCTACTGATGTGCGCGTGAATCAATTCCAATCCACACAAAGCAAAAGGAAATGGGCTATGAACATGGTAAATCAACGTTTCAGTTTATAAGTCACCAAAAAGATCACAAATCATTATGATCACTCTTTGCTCTTCATAATTACAGTTGTGAGTTTGATTCGAATCTCAGTGAAATCAAAGCAAGGCATACATTGCTTTCAGTGTGCTTTGGATAGGATGAAAGATAAAATAATCTTGTGTTCCATAAAGCAAAATGTGTAATACGCCCCAAGACCTTTCTTCTGAAACTTTAATGCACATGAGTAACTCTCCTCACATGGACAGTTCCACTATGTGAATTGCATACAGCCGCATATGCTACCCACCCCTTACAACAAAAACCCAATTTCTGTTTCTTGACTGTCATCTTTGGTTATTTGTTTGTAGCTTGAAAATTAATATAAGTATTAATATAGAATATGAACAAAAATGAGACAATTTATAAACGACTCCTTTCTCTGAATGTTACATAGAAATTTATAGTTCAAGGCACTACAACCATAGGAATGAAATTAACTGCCCACTTGCATGATTCACTAAACGTATTTCCACAAAAGCAAAACATATTCATCTTTCGCTCATTACAAGCATATTTTTTCTGACAGTATAAAAGTGTCACTGCTTAGACCTTGCCCAGTGCTTAGCCCAGCTTTACAAGCATATTATGCTCTCAGTAGCTTGCTGCTGACTCCCGGAAGGTATGTTTTCATGGACGTTTTTTTTCAAAGCCTGTCCAAAATGTTGCATGGCTGTCTTCTGTTACATATTCAGCTGGGTCAGAATTCTAGCATGTGCAACACCAGCATCAGAAATAAAAATAAAAACGAAATGTAACGATAAATATGTTTGTAGGAGAAGGAGTCAGCCCTAGCATTAGAGTGTGTAACATGTTCAGTCAAAAAGGATAACCTGTCACACACGCAGAATATAACATGACTTTGATGAGCCATGAAAACAGGAGTAACCACAGAGGGGTCTTTTATTGCCCTACATGTAGATAAGGACCTAGCAGAACATTTACAATAAATTTTCTAGTGTCTTTAGTGGGTGGCATTTCTTTAAGAATCTCCAGTTTCTTTCTCCTCCATTTCTTCCAAGACGTGGCTCATATTTTATAGCTCAGGAATAGCAGGCTATGATTAAATTTGTATACGGTGATTTTTAAATCTTAGATATGAAAAAAAAAAGAACAGAAGACATAGAGTGTTTCAAATGTCTTTTTTCTGCTCCTATATCGTGACTCACATTTGTTACACTCAATCATTTCCATTTCATCAGTGTAAGACTGACTGCTATGGCATGGTGTGTTACAGGTTGATAAGATATGCACTGTTGTCATTATGTTTAAGAAGTCAGAATGATCAGAAGTCACAGAGATTAAATTTCACCCATTCTACAGAGAGCAGTGGCTTCACTGCTACACAACTTGATGCTTAGACTATTTGTATATGTAGTAGACTTATACCAACCTTTTGCAAGAAAACCAAGCTGTGCCAATTTTAATTCTGAGAGATCTACCTCACCCATTCAAACCCTGTATTAATTAGGCTTAAACCAGCTCTTGTGGTTTGACAAGGCAATACGTTCATTGAAATCACTTTCCTCAAGTCAAATAGTATTTCACCTTTGGTGTCTCCAATTAGTACTTTAAAAAAGAAGTGAAGAACACAACAAAAAAGGGAGCTTTATGGAATATGAGTATTTTCTGCTGAAATATGTATACTTATGGTAGAATGTTCCACATCCTTCAGACAGAACTGAGGTTCACTGTAAAGCTTTCTGCATATAGATATATAGAACAGAATTTGGAGCTCTTTGTACAAGCTACAACTTGTACAAACACAAAATAACCACTTTATTTTGCTCACTTAAAATTGTTCCTCCCTTCCTGTATTTCCTTTGCCCCTAGCCTCACCCGTGCAGTTCCAGTGGTTAGTCCCGTTGTCCTGCAAAAGCTATAAAAGGAATGGGGAGAAGTAATGACAGAGCTGGCAACATCTTTGAGGACTCTAAAGTGGATTCATAGCCCAGGGGGATCATCCTGCCCTACCAAAACTTTTAGAATCACTTCTGTCCCACATCTGTGTATTTGGGCTCAGCCCAGAAGCTGACAGTGAAATCTGGGAGAAGAGTAGTGAGTTTCCACTGATTTCAAAGGAGCCCGTCTTTCAGATATGGCCTCAGAGGTCATGACAAAATGACACTGCCCAACACCCCCTTCTTTTGGGGGGGAAGGAAAGCAGGGGGCTGCTGTTGGGGAAGCAGGGTGTTATGGTGCTATGTTTCATGTAACTTGGTGAGATTCCTGACACATGAGTACTGTAAAAGTCATTGCGAAGTTGTGTGACTAAATCCTCCTGCAAAGCCTTCAAAAACTTACTCATTTTGTGTCACCTTAATGAAGCCTGTTGTGGTTTAACTGTATGTTTATAGATGATGGGAGAAAGACAGCTTCATTAAATCACCCAACCTTTATGAAGTGTTACAGCACAAGCAGAGTAGTCACAACCCTGCTGTGACAAATCAAAGCCTAATGAGTGAACGAAAGTATTTCAGGTATGTCCCAAACAGGGGGTAACTCATTATTGTATCTGTCCGGCTTATACAGTAGTTAGGAGTGTTCTGTCCCTGTTTCCCATATCTGTGGTTAAAATGACATTTTTTTCCATTTCTTTAGAGATGATGCTGCACAGTAACATCAATATCTAATCTGCTGGCAGAGTGGGCTGTACCTGCTCTACCCAGACGGCTCAGAAAGCAAGCTGGAATTGCCCTCTGCTGGTTTTCCCTCCCCAGATTGCTGTGGAGGTCAGGCTGGGCTGCCCCACAGCTGAATGAACTGCGGTGGGAGTGGTAAGAGAACCACAAGCAAGCCGTCCTGTCTTGGATGCACATATGCTTTATGTGACATTGCATTGTCACTTTTTTCACTTCTTCCATTCCTCTTAAGTCCAGCTGGTTTGAAGATACATTATTAAAAAGGACTGATCTTCCAATAGACCATACCTTTGTGCAAGAAATGCTACAATTCTCTTGCCAGGAGTTCAGATCCAGTTTTGTCCAAGTAATCAAATATAGAGGTAGTCTGACTTTGCTTGAGGTAAGCATGCAATAGGAAACTGAGAGCGAAAGATGCATTCATTGGCAAGAGAGGTGGGATGGGCATGAGGTGGGTGTTGGTAAGGGGCTGTACATATTTGAGGTACCACACATGCAATCTGTGGATGATGATGTGAGGGAAAGTTTTCCCTTTATAGGTCTGAGGTGTTTGTAAAGCCATGCAAAGAGGTTGTTGGATAAATGCCTTCATGTTGCCTAAAACTGTGTGTTCTCAGCTACTCAGTCAAAATTTTTTTGTCTGCTCATTTATAACAGCAAATTCATGGCTATGTTGTTTCCCCAGACCACCATTTTCTGTTGCTTAGTGTCTTGTGTAAAAAGTAGAAAGGAAATTCTACCAAATCTTGATGTATCCCCTTTTGCAACAAGTAGAGAAGAACACTAGGTGCGAAGCCTCCCAAGTGGAGATGATGATGTTTCATTTCACTGGCGCCTGAATTTGGAAGCATTGGAGGTTCAGCCACTCACCTCTTATTGAGAAACTCAAGGTTTCTGAATTTCTTTAATGAAAAAAATGACTTGATTTTAAAGATGAAAGTTTAGACTGTGCCATCAGTTTAATTGGATTTGGCTGTGGCCACTTTAACTTTCAATTGTAATAGGAAAGGCAGAATTAGGGTGATTAAAATCATCTTAAAACTTATAAACAGAGGGAAAAAATCTTCTGCTATAGGTCAGTGAAAATCAGTGAGGGCTATCGCCCAAGGCACAGCTTAAGGAAGACTACCCCAAAAGCTGCCCCTTTTTAGAGGAAAAAGAAAAGAAAATAACAAAAATATGTCTGATGTGTTTGAGGTTCAAAACCTCACTGCTGTGGAAGCTTTTAACTTTTTCTTTTGTTTCCAAATGCCAGCTGAGGCCGGCATAGCTATCAACGTCTTTGCATCCTATACAGTGGCATTACGTATAATTAGAGAACAGTGGCAGTTAAGGGGTTTGTTCTCCCCTGGGACACTTCAATGGGAGTACAGGCTCCCCTGATTTGTGTTTCATCCTTAATTGCTTCTGAAATTACTTTGATGTGTGTAAAACTGTATCTGTTTCATGTGTCATGGAATCAGATTCTTGCTCAATTTATTGCTGCTTATTTTTGGACATAGAACAGTGAAATTTTGCATACAGAGTTATTCATCTTGCCAAAAGGAAAAAAAAAAAGAACTCTGTAAAAATTCCTAGGGAATACATTTTCGCAGTTAGCAGCATCTAACTGAACTACCATAGTGAAACAACAAAATGACTGTGCTATCGTGGTTCTACTGATGGGTGAAAGTAGAAAATAATCTAATATCTGTGCCTTACCATTCCTCAACAGACTTCTTTTAAACTAAAAATAGTTCATTTGGAAGGATTTCAGTTATTAAGGCATGAAGCATAAAGACCTGTTTTGGCAAATCAAACAACAGTTTTGACAACTGTTAAAATGACTTGTAGGTTGTCAATACAGTACGCCTAAGTTTGCAGGTGACGAATCCCTGGACACAGTCCCAGGCTTTCAGTACAGCACGTTTTTTCTGGGGTTAGGCTGTAATCAGGGGGAATTCAGGATTGATCCCAGATGGATACATAACCTGTGTCTCCCTTTTGGACATCTGCAGCCCTGTGTCTGTTAATTCCTGATATGGTAGCAAGGAGGCTAGTGTGGATCAGGTAACACTACAGTGCAGTGCTGTGCTCCCCTGTCTTGAATGACGTATTTCTAAACAGCCTCTTTCCTGGTGAATTGCCCTACCGTAGGAACACTTATATCAGTGCCAACTGTATAATCCCCACAGGGACAAGAACAGCATGGGAGTAATATCTAATTAAAACTGCAATGAAGTGGGTCAGCTAATATTTCACAAACAACAGCAAGTGCTCTAATTGTTAATAGTTCAGAGTTCCTGTATTTACTCTGAGCAACAAAAAAAATGTATATTGCCTAGAAATGCAATGAAAGTGCAAGCAGAAAACACATGCCACAGTGGATTACAGTTATAAATATTCATGGCCTCCAACGAGTGCTGTACCTTAACTCCTGCTAGTACATTCAGCAGTGGATTAATGTTGTTACTCCCCTCCTTTTTCAAGACTGTGGGAGGATTGCCAGAAGAGGGTTAAGTAGTGCCTGGTGAAAAGCAGATGAGAAAGCCCTGCTTTCAGTCACAAAAAAATAAGACCATTGTAAAGTAATACAATCCCACTCTAAGATTTCACAATTGCTTATAGTATCATGGGACTACTTTCAAAAGTCCCAGATTCAGACTTTAGCCAAGTCTCCTGGGGCTTACTGGTCTGCAAAAGTAAGTGAGATATGACCATTTTCTCTGAGCTTCATCACCTTTGTTGGCTTCATCCTAGGGCAAAAGTAGCAAGAAAATAACAGCATTTTCAGTTTCAGTGGGATCAAGGAAGTGCAGTGACTAATGAAAATTTGTAGTAATAGTATTCAAAATATTAATGTTTTTAAACTCTCAGAAAGAACATGCACTGTTTGATTAATTGTTTACTATGACTAACTAAATGAAGAAATGTCTAGAGGCTTCACAGAGCCAGATGACCCCATTATGCTGGAATGTAGCAAGCACTTTGCATCTGACCATCTCTGCCCCAGAAGTCTTGCAACTTATCCAAGAGGGTTTCATATGAGAAAGATTCCCTCACTTAGAGCTGCTACTGTGAGCCCATGTTTCAGAGAAGAGCCCTATGGAGCAGAGCGCAAGTTTTTGATGTGTAGAACCCCCTAAACTTTTATTTTGATTTATAAATACCAACGAATCAATCTAGGACAAGAGACCATAAGGTCTAGATATGAATTTTTATGCATTTATATGCATATAAAGATAGTCCACCATAGTTGTGCAGAAAGTCTTCTCTCAGCAGAGCTTTCAGGTGGTGGGGAGTTATAACCCAACCTCTTACACTACCAAAAGAGCAATTCATCAATGACTAACCAACCAGAAACATCTGCCCTAGCCTTATTGATGCCTTTCCCCTTAAATAGACTTCTGGAGTAGCTGGGCATTTAAATAGAGGGGAAAGTCACCACTGAGTCTCTAGGAAGCAGGCAGGAGGCTTACAGCAGTCTGGGCTAACCTTTTTCTTTCTAAATACGTAAGTAGGTGACTTACTTTTTTGAGTTGTTACATGTAAGGGTGCCTCCTTCTGGCATTTTCAAGGACCTCCTTATGCTTTTCTTTGCAGGAAGTTTGTAAGCCTTTCTGCAAACCTGGCACTTTGGTTGTAATGTGAAGTTTTGGAGCCTGATGATCATATCAGCTAACATGATTTTGTGGTTGGCTTGAGAAGTTTGTCTGAAACAAAAAAAAACAAACCCAAAACAAAAAAAAGAGATGCCTTTGATAACTTGGAGAAAGCCAGACTTTGATCCGTCTACTGCTTAGCACTTGATTATTTTATTTGAATGATGCTGATTCCTTTGGTAGGAACAGGGAATTGAGCCTCAAAGAAGCTGTGGCATGTTGGAGCTTGTTGCATTCTTAAGGTGAAGGGAACCTGTATTGTACCAAATCCATATCTGACCCTGTAGTGACTCTGAAGATGGAACAGCTCTTGGGTGGGGACTGAAACTCCTAACAGGTGGCATGATGGTGTGTTTTAAGTTAAAAGCAATCAAAACAGTCTGTGCTGTGAGGAGGGGTGTGTAGTCTTTCTCCTCCTTCCTGTATGGGCTGTAGGTTTTTGTAGTGCTGATCTGATGGGCTGTTCTCTCTATTTGGCGGTATCAGTACCATTGTATTACATTAGGTGATATAATTGAAGTAGACATGACATGAGTCATCCAAGTGGTTAAGTATGCAGAGGAGGAAGGCTTTAAAATTAAGTACTTGAAGGAAACGACCTACAAGGAATACAGGTGATTTCTTGCATTGCTTTTCTTTATGTGGAGAAGCCCTTACCAGGGAAAAGGGAGTTTTGCTGGAAGTCAGTCAAGGGATTTGCCATTTCCTTGGTGACCTGAAGTTATAGCTTTGGTCACTCTCTAGTCACACTAAATTTGGTCTACTAAAATAAGAAAGATCCTAATGAAGCAGTGACTTTAGAGTTGGGAAAGATTACTTATCCAAGCTGGAGGCTGAAACATGTACACACAAGTAGCGACTGAGTTAGTTTGCTGTCAGAAAGCACAGGCCATTCCTTCAGGACTGCCAGCAGTCCTTCACTTGTGATGGACTGGCCCTGACCCTGCAAAACTCCTACGAGATTGCATATGTGGCAAAAGAGTCTGGATCCAATGCCACAGAGAGCTTATGCTGAAAAAAGACCTATTCTCTGAAACGTGACCAGGACAAGGCAGGAGGCATATGCTGAGTAGCTTGGTCTGGGCAGTTTCAGATAGATATGAAAACTGTAAACAGTTGAATAGGTAGAATTCTTCTGAGCATAGGCAGCTTCAGATTTTGGCAGCAACTCAACAGAGATTTTCTGAATCACTGTTTAAATTTAGGAGCCTCAATGTACTTGTGTCCTCTTTTAGAACATGAAGTCTTTCAATGGACTTAGTCCGGAATCCCTCTGAGCTTTGAGTCTTCATCTTTAAAATGATGACTGCAATATGCCTGCTGCCATGGCTGTAGTGTAGTCCAAGCAGGTGCTAGCCCACAGCATCGCCAGAATGTTGGAACTTTAAATTGCTCATATAAATATAGTAACAGTTCTTGCAGGGTCTCAGGGCTGAAGTATTTATATTTAGTTAAAATGACCCACCTTTAAAGTGAACAAGATTGAGCTATTCACACACTAATGAGAAGAAATCGCCTTGGCCAATCGCAGTGTGCTAGCCATCGTGCCTGTTTTATAAATGAGATTAATGACTCAATTTGCAGTAAATGCTTCAGCAAGGAGAAACTTATTTTGTTATACTAATTGTGTCACATATGTGCCTCAAAACACCAACTGTGCAAAACTGGATTTCCCTGTGGTGCGCAAGATGGCTGGCCTCTGTGGTTTTACTAATGCCATTTCTTCAGTTTCTTTGCTTGAACTGATCATTTTGATCTTTGTGTTTAATGCTGCAACATAAATGCTGGTGTTGGTAAAAAATTACCATATAGTATAACCTTCTCCATTACTGAAAAGACAAGAGTCTCTCTCTAATATAGGTTGTTCAAATCTATTTTCCCCACTGTCATGAATAAAACTCTGACATTATTTATTTAGGCATAAAATTAGTTTTTAATTGTAATGAAACAATTAATCATTGCCAGAGCCTTAAATTTGCTCAGTAGTTACTGTGATTTTAATGGCTTTTTTAAAAACTTTAACACTGTCCATTTATAGGGCATACTGTATTACTTTTAAGGAGTAAATTAATTCAGAGTTTCATCAAATTAATCATTACACCTACTTTTGCATTTGTTCCCATGTTCCTAACAGGTTTGTTAATGTAAGTGTGAGAAAACAGGATTTGCTGACAATGGATCAACATCCACAGCTGGTGTAAATTAACTTTGCCACACTGACATCTGTAAGTTGCTTTACACCCGCTAAAGTTCTGCCTCAATTTGTCCATTATTCATCCTGTATTCTGGTTGTGGTACTGGATACAATTGTCCTCACGTTTTTCATGCTTTTTACACCATTATAGTTTTGACGTCAGTGGAATTACTCAGAATTCACAGTGGGGTTAATAAGACAATTGCATCTAAGCATACCGTGGTGGGATTTTCTTTCCAGTGACAAATTTAAGATTTCCCCCCTGACTTTTGTATGCAAATATATTTAGTAAGAAATGTAGTGTAGGTTTGAATAGTTTTTTGGCTGTAGTGTTATTTTTATAAATCTGTTTCTGTGCTTCATGCTTTGTTAAATGTGCTTCTGATTTCAACTGAAGCTATTAGCAGTTGCTATATACATAGCTTCTGTCATACCATGGAGCGCTCTAGCCATTTATAGTGAGAAAGGATAGTGTTTGTTTAATTTTGTATCTTGTCAAAATACTGAAATGAGGAGTACTATCCCCTTGTCTGGGGTGTATCTGCATTTCTAAAGTAGTCTATGAAAAATCCAAAGCAGACACTTGTGCCTTTGGAGCCTACAAAGCAACCCACAGTGCAAGAGCAGACTCTTTGTTGCTCGTTCTGAAAAACGCTCTGAAGTAGTGTTTCAGGTTCTTTATTGAAAGTTAGCATGCCCCTCAGCTTCATCCTACCCTCCCGTGCTCAGCCTTGTGACAGCAGTAAAAATGATTAGTTTGTGCTCTGTTATATATAGGTGACAGTCTTGGACAATAAACTGGGTGGTACTAAGTTCAGAGGCTTTCACCAAGTGTGATGTATAGCCTACAGATGGCCCTGAAGATGGTGCACGAAAAAGTCCCTTCTGTAGAATGGTTTATGACTGAAACTCAAATGTAAGGGTGTACCTGGCTGTGCTCATCATACCCATGTAGCATACAGCTGTGGAGCAGTGCTGTTAGTCATCACGGAAAATGTGAAGTTCATCGATGCAGCACAGACCACTGTCAAGGTGGTGCAGTGTGGGCCCTCTGCAGCCTCCTTGTGATGCTGTGAATCTCTGAAGCAAAGGGGTTACAAAATTTCAGGATCTGGTGAGCATCTTTGTCTGTAAAACTTTGCTTGTAATACGTAGTATATATGCTGTGTTGCCTTGCTTTATGGAAGAGCTTTACAGGCTTGAATATTGTACTCTCAAATTTGTTGTATACTACTGCGCAGAGTTAGTAGACTTCCCCTGCTTATCAAGCCTCCATGAAGGAAAAGAGAACTATATTAACATGAAACCCCAACCTCTTACGCTGTCAGCATGGCATCAGCTGAAAATATTTCACAGAAATGCAATATACTAAGAGTGTAATATTCTGACTGCCTTCTTGCAGGAAAGACTTCAGACTGAAAGTTTTTTTTGTCAGGGTGTGTGTGTTTGTGTTCTGACCTAACAGCTCTCTGGTGGTAGATGGAGCTTTCAGAATATAAAGGTAACTTTAGAAATCATATGATACACTGATTACTTTGCACCGCATTTTTGAAATCTTGATTCAAAATGCTTGGTATGGAGAGAGCTGATTGCCAGTGGTGTAAAAGAGTTTAAAGAATGTGGAAGTAAGGATTAACTAAAGGGATTGGAATTAAGTTCCCCCCTGGTATTTTACCTCCCTAGCTCCCATCTCCTGTTTCTGTGCCATGGTGTGAGACAATCTGCATCCCCAGATCATCATATGGGTTTTTGTTCCAACATTTGTAGAATCATAGAATGGTTTGGGTGGGAAGAGACCTTAAAGATCATCTAGTTCCAACACCCTTGCCATGGGCAGGGATACCTTCCACTAGACCAGGTTGCTCAAAGTCCCATCCAACCTGGCCTTGAACACTTCCCGGGATGGGGTATCCACAGCTTTTCTGGGCAACCTGTCCCAGTGCCTCACCACCCTCCTAGTGAAGAATTTCTTCCTTATACCTAATCTAAATCTACCCTCTTTCAGTTTAAAGCCACTACCCCCTTGTCCTATCACTACATACCCTTGTAAAAAGTCCCTCTCCAGCTTTCCTGTAGGCACCCTTCAGGTACTGGAAGGCTGCTATAAGGTCTCCCCAGAGCCTTCTTTTCTCCAGGCTGAACAACCCCAACTTTCTCAGCCTGTCATCATAGGAGAGGTGCTCCAGCCCCCTGATCATCTTCATGGCCCTCCTCTGGACTTGCTTCAACAGTTCCATGTCCTTCTTATGTTGGGGGCCGCAGAGCTGAATGTAGTACTCCAGGTGGGGTCTCACAAGAGTGGAGTAGAGGGGGAGAATCGCTTCCCTTGACCTGCTGGTCACGCTTCTTTTGATGTAGCTGAGGATACAGTTGGCTTTCTGGGCTGCAAATGCACATTGCCAGGTCATGTTGAGCTTCTCACCAACCAACACCCCCAAGTCCTTCTCCTCAGGGCTGCTCTCAATCCATTCTCTGCCCGGCCTGTATTTGTGCTTCGGGTTGTCCTGACCCAAGTGCAGGACCTTGTGTTCTTGTTGTAAACTATCAGGGGAGAAAAAAACCCCAAAACCCACGTGAATTGATCATCTCTTTGCTCTCTTTGAATAATTTTAGTTAAGCATTATGTTATTTTTCCTACCAGGCTTGCAGCCATAGCTGGCAGGCTTCTTTCTGTTAGTCTCTGTGGTTTGCTCTCCCATTTCCCATACATTTCTTAGCTGCTGGGTGGATCCTATTATGGCACATCCAACCTTTGATATAAATAATTTATTCTGAAGGTTCAGTATGTTATAATGTGCATGAAGCATCTTGCATTTATTTTTAGTGCTTCTGCTTTCCTGACATCTTTCTACATCCAAAGCTACCATCAGAGCTTTGAAGACCATCAGTCTTCAAGCAGAAGAAAGAAAACTTTTAGACCATATAATTCTATTTCTCTAGCTATAAATGATACACTTCTGGTAAAGACTGGGGCAAACGGTTATTTACCATTTTGAAGAACCTGGCTTGTATGATGTGAAAATGCCTGTTTGCATTTGGTGTGAAGTCTCTGTAAGCAACTCCTGTGCTCACAAACATGTGACTCACGTGCTGATCCCTTATTTGGGAAGCCAATGAAATCAGTGAAATATTGAAGGGCAGTTGGGTGATTGATAGATGTAAGTGCTAAAATTGTACAAAGAGATGTAGCTAGGGCAGCAGCAACCAGGGAATGAACCCACCCCCATACAACAGAAGGAGAGACAGTTCAGTCCCATGGGGGAAGGTGAGATGATCTCTGCTGGTAATGGTGAGGATGGTCATAGCTATCTGTGCAGTCAAATGACAGTTTGCTCCCTTCTTTCCTTCATGGTTCCTTCACAAACCTCAGCCAGCACCATGGGCTATTATAAGCTAGGATTTAGAAATGTACAGGAATTATATTTTAGACAGTCATTATTTAATAGAAATATTAATGCTGGTGGAAGGCTGTTCTCTTTTTTTTTTTTTTTGGGGGGGTGATTGCAGGTTTTTTGTAGCTCTTAGAAGTCTGTTTGACTTTAATTTATGCTGATTTAGTACTAAAACCATATTATGATTAAAAACCAAGCAAACTTGCCTTATGTGAGATGTATCAGACATTAGTTGAATTAAAATCTACCTTGTCAACAGATAACAGAGCAAATGGAGATCTAGCAGTGCAAAAGACATGGTCTTTAGCAGCTTCCCCTAAAAACTGGAGCCTGATGCTCTTTAGTGTTTCTATGGACATGATATGATCTTGTGATTTGCAGACTTTCTCAGAAAGGAGGACTGGTAATAGAGCAAATAAGTCCAAGAGAGATTGAAAGAGGATGTGAAAATTCTGGAGTGAAATCAATGAAAGGATTCAACAATGATAAAAGGAAATGTTCTATACATGATAATTTAGCATGTACAGAGACTTAACTGTTTGTTAGCCTTTTAAGAGGCTTGTGTAATATGATGCAGAGAAATTGGAACTGAACCACTGACTGCACCAGTTTATCACAGACTTTTGAACAATTTGCATACATGAGTCTCTTCAATGACAACATTAGAAGGGGATTTCATGGCTGAAAATCAGTCCTGAAACATGGAAAGTGATATGACAGCAACTGTTACAAGGTATATCACAGTTCAGTAGCTGAAAGGTGAAGTTGAACTAATTCAGTTTCAGAATAAGAGGGAGCTTTCTAGGTACAAGGAAGGAGAAGGAACAAAGAAGGTGCTCCATAGGAACAGAACAATTAAATGTTGAGATAGTTTACCTGATGGGTGGATAGTAGGAGTCTTTCAAATTCATTCCACAGAGAATTTTTGTCTGTGCTGTCTGTGTGGACTAATGAGGAAGAAAACAAATTTGTCTGCTTCAGTCTCAGTGTGTTCATGACACTTCATTTTTTAATTCAGCTAGTTAGTGCTTTCAGTTAGTTACGAATCTTGTGCTTCAGCCAATTGTCTTCAGGCCTTAAAGAGTGTGTATTTTAAAATATTTTTTCCTTTTTTTTTTTTTTTAAATTTTTCCCCTTCCTTAAATACACAACTAGAGAGATGTAATCAGAGCTGGAAAGAGACCAAAACTCAAAGCCTGGATAGTAATGGATGGATGATGCTCAGTCCATTCTCTGTTTCATCATTCTTAGCTTCCTGGCTGATATTTCTTGTACATGCTCAGGATCAAACTCTAATCTATTTTAAAGAAAGTTTTTGGCTCAGTGAATGGACTGTGCCATCCAGCAGATCAGACTGAATAATGAAATGGTCTTTTCTGGTCTTAGGATTAACAAATAGAGCTAGTTCAGTCCCTACCAAATACTGCTGTGCTTGTGTTGTTAAATTGCATTGGCTTGTACTAATACATTTCATGAAAATGTCGGTGCTGAGCAGTACTATGAACTAATGGAGTTGCACTGAAATTAAAGGTGATACGTCTGCTTAAATTAGTTGAGAATTTGGTCTGCAGCATATGATATATACACAATATTGAAAAAACTAAAATCCCCAAACAGTGAGTGCTATCAGATCACAACTCTGTTCCCCCTAAAATGACAAGTTCAGGTACTATGTCATACCTCTTTTAAAAAAAATATTTATACACAGAGCATAAAGTATCATGTCTTCTATATCTGTTTCTGCCAATACTGTTCTTACTTTGGCTTGATTGAACTAGTAAATTGAAGATGGATTTTTTCTTAAACCTTTTTGTAGTCCACGTCTAATTAATATTTTACTTGCATTAGTTTTATTCCTTTATTTCTGCATTAACTTCAGTTAACTTACTCTAGACTTATACTGGTATGAGTAGAAACAGAATCAAGTCCATAGACTTGAGCTTGATTTTTGGATATTTGTAGCTGCCTACAAACAAATTGGGCAAAATTAAGTGGAGAACAATATTTGAAAATGTGGAATTACTCTTAGGGTCTTTTCTTTTTATCAAGCATTGTTTCCAGGAGATCAATCTTTTAATTACACTGTGCTTTCTTCCCAGTGATGGGAATGGGTAAAAATAAGCATATTAGCACTGGCTATAGACTTCTCTGCAGCATGTTGATGCTATGAAGGGTGCTGATTCCCATATCTAATGCTTTTATTCACTGACTGCATGCTTCTCTAAGTGAATCAGTACTTCGTAAATATACCATATGACTTGCTACTTGGGAAACTATTTCCCTATGCCTGCCCCATTTGTAGAAGTTGATACAAGCAGCAAATACCACTAGCAGTGTAAGTCTAAAATGAACTGTCCTGCTAGTCCTCTGCTTTCTGTGTATTTGCTATGTTTTACTTGCCCCTGGCAAGTTACAAATGAGAGTAAGAAACATAACTTTTTAAGGGAAAACAAGCCACAGCGTTATTTAAAAACAAAACAAACAAACAAAAAAAAAAAACCAACAATAAGTTATCTGGGTAAATAATCCTTGCCATGCTGAAGTAAATACACCCACAATCCTGCACAAGCCATTTGTAGCACAGCATGGCCTGATTTTTCCTTTGCTGTGCTGCAGTGGCTTCACTAAAGTCCATGGGCCTGGTTTTGTAGAACACAAATCTCCATACAGACAGGTCTACCTGCTAGCACTCCCTGCACTCTGAGCCCATGAGCTGCCTGCCAGCATTGATTTGGGAGCTGCTCAGACACCAGAGCATGTCCAGTAGCTGACAGTGAACAGTCATGTCTAAGAACTTCTCTGTTGTTATTGTGGCACTATAAAACTTCCTTAGGTCCCATTGCTGGACAGTATACAGCGGTGTTAGCTTCACTGGTGCCATGACAATGAGTTGTACAAGCACGACTACAGAGGCACACAGTGATAAATCCAAGCCGCTCCTTTATAGGCTGCCTTTATGGGCACCAAAGCTATTATGGATATGGATATAAGTTGTTACGAGCTACCACAGGCAATAGTACAGTACAAACCTACTGGTTAGATGCTAGCCTATGTAGTGGTGTTGAGTTCTTGAATTAATGACCTTTTTAGGAGACAATTAGTATCCAACAGACATGCCTGCATGGCAAGTGTTTGAAGTGCAGAAGCTGTCTGTGTACACATTGCTTCTCTTCCTGACTGTCCCTGCAAAGAGTTTTTGGAGTAATCTGACTATGTATCACATGTAGGCAAGTCCTTCTGACATGAGAGAAGTCTAGATCCTAAAGAAATCACTAGAGAAAGCTGTGGTTAAATCAGCAGAATTTACATGCAGGTAAAAATTGCTTAGCCAGCTGCACCATTCTTCTAGCAGCACCAGCCTGGTCCTTGAAGTTTATTGCCCACTGCTGTGCATTGAGTTGCAATTGTCGGATTAATGTAGTTCTAAAACAGTGAAATTCCTGCATCATTGCTCCAAAGACAGGTGGTAGTTTTGTTTCCACTGCTTTTTCGGAAGGGGCAATACACATATATGCTGATTGAACTTTTGTTGGTCCTCTGCACTGTTCGTATATTGCCGTCTGCTTCTGTATAGGTTTGCATAAGCTCAGAGGCACAAGAAGAGGCAAAGCTCAGACTTGTACTAGTCTAAATATTGGCCTAAGTATACTACTGAGGTCAAGCCCAAGTGGGTTACCATATACCACACAGATGAAGATATTTTGTATTTTGAATGTTAAGTCCTGCCTTGGAAGGCTTTATGCAGTAGCATGGTGGCACATGTAGCGTGTACCCTTAGCTCTGTGCAGGGAAGGCACCTGGCTCCGCAAGTGTCCTACAGCGAGAAAACCAGACCCAAAACAGAGCGTTCTCAGAAAAAGACTCTGCTTTAGTTGTCAGTTCAACAGTCAGCATAGCTATAGCACTTTGTGAACAGAGGTGCAGAACAGCCCCATACCTTGTGGTGTTCAGCACTGCCAGGCTAGAGAGGACAAACCTCAGGACATCTTTCATATCCACTTGTCATTTAACAGGATGGGGGCCAGCTGGCATCTCTCATCTATGGCCTTGTCAGCAAGCCTCTTGTTCTGTGCTGAATCTATTATGGCCCATTTTTCCCTTGACTGAGTGTTCAGGTTGTTGCTGCTGTTGCTGTGCCTCGGTAACAGCCCTCCTCTGATGTTATGGATAACCTTTCCCTCTGCCAGTCCCCCTGTGAAGGTGGTGCCTGCATGGTTCCAACAGCCTTTGGTGGCAGCAAACTTTATTTACCATAATACCGCTCACGTGTTAAAAATATTTAATCTTGGACTCCTCTGCTTCTCTGCATACCACTGTAGCGCTTTTCTTCCCTGTGCTACACTATTATTTGAACTCCTGCCACTTGTTCCCTCTTTGCACCCCTACTCAAGACCTTCTCTGCCTTCTGAAACTGCTCTCCTTAAAGTTTCTGATGTTTTCTCTAACCTAGGGAGATGTAAGTGGGATGAGAGAGATTTGTCCGAATTTCTGTTTCAGAGAAGCCACTCCTGCAGCAGGAGACACTGAGGCCTGTTGTATAGAAGGCTTGGAGCCAAACCTCTGATTGCTGGCAGAGAAAGGACCTCAGTCAGGGTTTATCCCATTTCTGGTGACTGTCTTATCGATGAGGGTGTTTGATACAGTGAGTGTCTGATGTTTTTTGGTTGTCATTCACCCCTCCATATCTTGGTTTAATTCATCCTTGGAACAGAAATTCTCCAAAAACCAGATGATTCATGGGCACCTGTAGACAGCTAGAATTGTCAGATGATTTAACATGGCCATCACTTGCTATTAGGTCCATGATCATCTATGTGTGTAACACGCTACAGCTGGGAAGAGCAGAGCGACCTAAAGGGCAGACAGCTTTAGGAATATGAGAGAAGTAAGAAAGTAATTTATGCCTGGGAGCTCTACACTTTGGCTGTTCAGATACATCCCCAGCCTCTTATTTAAAGCAGGTGGTGCATGATACCATGGTCCAGGCAGTAGATGGGGATGGGGATCCTGAGCAGACAGCATGTAACTTGTCACAATTTTGTCCTCAGCTGGAGTGTGAGGATCCACGTAGAGAGGACCAAACACCTGACCTAGCCAGCCAAGCCTCCCAGTACCAGAAGCTAGGAGGCAATGAGGCAGCAGCGAGAGCTGTCTGCCCTTTGTCTCTGTTACAACTGACAGGTTTTATGCCTAAGGAAGGAATAAGAAAGCACTTCATTTAAATAGCATATTATATGGCTTTGTGTGTATGTGTGTGCTTGCATAGATGTGGGGAGGGCAGCTTTAGGGGGAAATGTGGTCACCTCTGATTAAAATAACTGCATGTGTGCCAATAAGCTTAGCAAATTGTTAAATAAAACAGAAACCAGTCTATATAGAAGACTAACTGCTAGTATTTAAAAAAAAATGTAGCCCTTTGGCAGCCCATCTCATATACACATGTCTCTGAAGCGAAGAGAGTTAAAGCAATTCCCATCTTGCCCTGGTTCATTGCATTAGGGGACCTTGAGAACAGGAAATGGCATCTAGAAATGTGGAGCTCTCCGAAAGACAGACTTTCCCATTAATGTCAATGAAATGATTTCTAGTTTCATAATAAAGCCCTCTGCATAATTCTTTCACTATTTATACATCTCATAAAGATTCAGCCTGCATGGAATGAAAGGCAAAAGGGAAGAGAGGGGAAAAAGATGTGAAGGGGGGGGGGAAAAACCCCAACAATTAATCAGGTTACATGTAGGCTAGGGAACTGACAATGAGTGCACCCTGTCCTAGAAAAGAAATGGTTGAAACCACATCATATTTATTTCAGTAGTGCAGATGAGAGATGGTGTGTTGTATTATATTTCTATACTTCATATTGCATTTTCTCCCTCTGCTGGCAGTTGGATACAACGAAGTTTTAGCTAATAGAAAACAACAAAACTCTCAAAAGACTGAAGCATTTAGGAATCTCAGAACTCTGTGGCATATGCTGAAAAATTAGGTCGTACCATACTTCAGTCCAATTAGTCCTGGAAATGGCTGACAGGCATCCCATGTACAGATCAGAATAATTCTTACAGAAGATTTAAAGTACAGCTAAATGCAGCACTCTTTCCTTTAGAGAGACAGCACATATTCTCACTTGTTAATGTTACAGTAAATATAGCCTGCAGAATCAAACTTGGAAGTTATTTATAATTTTTTTTTTTGAAAGAACAATTTCAGGCCTGTGGTTTTAGAAATAGTGTTTCTCAGCTCTATGTTACAATGACATTCTGTGTACTTATAGGGTTTACTGATTCTTCCCTTTGTGGTTTTTGATTCTTTTTTTTTTTTTACTTTCTCTTGAAAGTACTTCCATAACATACAGACCTAAGGGAAAAACCTTGCTGAAGCAGTTATATGAAAAAAAATTCTGTCCTATGTATTTAAAAAAAAAAAAAAAAAAAAAGGATTAATTTTGTTCCAGGGAAATTCTTTAAAACAATGGGTTTCTAAATAAATTTATGTAAACTTACTGGCAATAAGTATTTATTAATAATACTGCCCTATAGGAGAAAATAAATGCTACTTAAAAGGAATAACTAGCAAATAAAAATATAATCTTGACTATAATGCAGATACTACTTTCTGCTCCATAGGACTGGGGTATTAACCTTGCAAATTATGTTATTCTAATGACTACAAACCATAAACTATAAATCTTAGAAATATATATTGTTTGCATGGAAATGTTTGTATATTCCCTGTAGCAAGTCAGAATCAGTAGTATTGAATTAATAACATTAAGCTTCTTAACTGTTCTTTGAGATATTGTAGTAAATATTATAGCCATTTTATGGTTGAATAAACTGAGGCAGAAAGAAGTTTGTTCAACAGAGTCTAGGAGTGCTGATTTCTAATCTTTTTATTGATACACATATTAAAGGCAGGTGGAATTTTTTTTTCTTTTGAAGGAATGCATTTAGAGCAACAGCTGATGAGGCTTAGAGACTAAAGTGTATTTAGTGGGAATTTAGCTAGGGGGAAATGCTGGCAGATGCTAAGGAATATTCAAGTTAAACAAAGACATCTGTGAAGAGTGGCAGTGCTGGGAGAATAATTCTGTAGTCAGCAGTATAGGAAGACTGAGTTAGAGTTGCCATGGCAGGCACCAGTTGTGGCTGGGATGTCAGGGGGACTTTTTAGCAGTGTTGTAGCCCAGCTGAAGGAAGCCAGTTAAAAGCACAGAAAGTGTACAAATAGGGAAAGCTTTAAAACATAGCATTAATAGTAGTAATAACACTAGGAATAGAAGCACCTTGGATTTTTTCATATCTTCTCACCACTGTCTAGTTGTCTGCCCAAACCTGAAATGGCTCAGTCAATGAGTGATGCTTCTTCAGCACAGGCTGCTTTCCTACCAGTTGCAATTGCTCTGAAGATTAGCAGAGATGCTTCTCTGTTGCCCTGAAGCAGCAAGGCAGAATCTTTAATTCATTTGTTAACTGTCTGCCATGGTAAGCACCAATGCAGTGGTCCAGCTCCTTGATTTTATCAACTGACCTGTACTCAGAAAAGTGAATGTCTTACTTTGTTATTTTGCGGAAAAGTCAGATTTATTACAACATTTAAAGAGTAGAGAAGATCTACACATGCAAATATGTTCCCAACAATGGATGGGAAAGGTTCACACAGAGATTTAACACCTTTGTGTTGTTACAGCTGTATGCAACAATAATGAATCCCCTTCACTCTTTCAAAGTCTCTTGCTGTGACCACAGCTTGCCCAGAACAGCACAGGTTGGGGACTTCAGAGATGCATCCCCCCGTTCTTATGGCTGCAGTGGCTACTTTAAACCTGCTTTTTCCTCTAGCCTAGATTGAAAGACGATTTAAAAAGTAATTGTCTCTTCCTTTTCTCCCACTCTTAATTCCCTGTGATAGCATACAGTGACATCATATGTAATGCGCAAGGCTCTTTTTTCTCCCCTCTAAAGATATTAAATTAGTATTTCTGTTGCCCAAATATATTAGCATCTTCCTGACTTTAGTCTTAACACTCTTTTGTTGTAGTTTTTTGAGGATTAACTGGTAAAACATTGTCCTACAATGAGAAATATTAAATGCACACTCCTGTTCCTAGATTCACTACTGTTCTCTTTGGGAACCTCGTATAAAGCTTGTTGATAATTTGACAAATGGGGAACTTCCAGAAGTGGTCTTCAGAGTGGACATACTAGATAAGACAATAGGATATTGTTATGAGTGGGTACATAAATCCTACACATTGAAGAGTAACGCAGTCTCTAAGAAAAGCCTCTTAAATTGTGAATTGAGAGTCCTGGGCACGTTTCCACAAAGCTTAGAGGGAAGGTACCTAAGTAGAGTGTTTTGGAAAGAGGTGGTTGGGTATGCCCTGAATTGTGACTGCTGGACGAAACCATAAAATAAGCCTGTGCTAATAGATCAGTTGTGTTTTCTGAAAGGATGAGTTCTTTAATAAGAGCCTAAATACTTTACATATCACAGAGATGTTATTTTCTTTTATGTAGATACTTTAATTAAGTATTACTAAGTTATTTGTGAGCCACTACTATTTTTGTAGCATGTATTTTTAGTTGTTTCTGTCAAGGGAGCAGGTCTTCTAGCCCTATTAAAAATCACGATAAATGGACCCCAGCCCTCTTTGAAATATAAAAAACATCTTGAACTATGGGTCCTGGTGTGAATTTGTAACTCTGACTTTTTCTTTGCAGATGACTTCAGTGATGTTCCCCTTTCACAGCAGAAGACAAAGCCACGTAGTTCAGCAGAGCCAGAGCCTGAGCTCAGAAAGCTGAACAGGGAGAAGATCTGAATTTTTACCTCAATATCATATGTCTAAATTCAAGTGTTTCCCGAGTCATCTGTTTACCTATTATTGTCTTCAATTCACTTCTATAGTCCTTGTGGAGTATGTTGCAACAGACTGAATTGTTTTCCCCTCTTTATCAAGCTGCATGTGGAAATGGTGTGCTAAACAGACTCTGAATGTCTCTGATTTGCATTTAGCAGTTCGTAATGGTTACTGCTGCCATCCCCAAAACACTATTGTTGAAGTTAGCACCAATTTCTTCTGGGTCCTAGAAAATATATGCTGAAGCTTGTAAGAGAGCAATACTGACTCTTCAGTAGAAGAAATAGGACCAGTCGAAATGGATGCCAAATGTTTTCAGCTTCCATTGGACTCTGGGATTTTGGAACTTAGTGCTTTTTAACCTCAGGCCTTTAGAAAGGATTTATTTTTCTTTCCATTATGTTCTGATAGAGAAGTGGGTTTTGGTGCTTCTTTCCTCCTCCCCTTCTTTCTCCACAGAAAAAGGATGGGGGATATATGGAGGAAATGTTTTGATTTCCTTTGTCATAAGGACAGTTCCCTCATTCTGTGCTGTGTGGTCAAATGTAGCTTCTTACATTGGCCAGCTGACTGTAAGGTTTTTCTTCACAAAACGTATGTCAGCAAGCACGATATGTCCTTGCAGCGTCCTGCAATGTGGAGGGCGTGTAAATGACAACAGCTAGAAGATGTGCAGTTAAACATGAAGTAACAGGGATTCAGCAAAACAAGTATGAAAGATATTCAAGCACATACTTGAGCCCATTTTTTATATGGCTTTTAGACAAGTGGACAAAGATAACTTGCAAAGGAACCTCTCATCTGATCAAAAAGTCCTTTCACTTCCTTATGTATATTTTTGAGGAACATATAAATGTAGTAAGAAACACTTTGATAGCAAAGTCAAGAGGAAAATATAGTCATACCTACTAAGATATGTGTGTATGACTAGTAGAGTTGATATGTATATGTCATTTAAAGGAAATATATCTGTACGTATTGTTGCCAAGCTCCTAACAGCGCTTTTTAGTTTTCATTCTTCTACATGGACAGTGTCATTCTCTTTCCCTAAACATTAATCTTACTGGAGCAAAGGCCAAATAACACAAAAACTCACTGTATGGAAGATTTATTTGAGTGGGGCAGGTAAGTCCAGATTTTTTTAAACATTTTTATTGTTTTTGCTTCTAAATATAAAAAAAAAAATTGAAATAATTATATGTTTCCCTCAAAGTGCATACCAGTCATGCACTATGACCTTCTACATATGTGCTCAAGTAGATGATCGTGCTAATGAGAACACAGCTAACTTTGGCAACTACCTAATTTTTACAGGCAAAACCAGGTTTTGCCTGTGCATTGAATATGTCTGCTCCCTTTCAGGCACTTAGAAAAAATGGGCCACTAATTCACAGGGTTTTTTTAACCTAGCTTGCTGTTGCTAGCTCCAAAAAATTTAGTTGCTGAAAGGGCAAAAATTTTGGGAAGGGCTAAAATCTAGGGTTAAATGCGGATCTTTTTTTATGTCTACTTGCATTGGTATAAGTTAATGGTATTCTTTTATGAATTATGGTACAGCGTATGTTCATGCTGACCCAGCATTTCATCTACTGTGTATGCCTGACAGCCTGGTCCTAATAGCTTTTTGCACTATTAACACGTCACAGTATGGAAAGACACATTAATGTGTTCTTAATATTTTAACTGTATGGTCCTATTGGGCATGTAGGATGTTGTAGCAGATGGATATAATGTAAATAACGAGTACATTCAACCTAAAGAAACAGGAAAATATGTCATCTCGCCAGGAATCTTTACTTGTGGAGTAGAAGAGCTCTCTCCCTTGCCATCGTGGTGGCAGCTGATTGAGACGTTTATAGGAAACAGGTTATTGTTTCATCTTTTAGTGCGCAGTATTCACTGTGGCCTTATTCATGCATGTAGGAAGATGTCTCACAACTAACCCTAAGAAACAAAAGGTATGATGTGAGAAAGCTAGCAAGAGGAGGAAGGGAGTGATGGGAAGGACGGGAGGGAAACACCATAAGATTATTTAAGTATTCCCTGTATGAACAAATTGAAGAACGAAAATAATGATCATTGGGTGCATTTGCCTCAGCCATGAACAGTTTCACTTGTATTTTAACGCGGTTCCATATCTTTTCCTTTTTCTCCTTTGTCAGCTCTAGCCTGGCATAGTTTTGCTCATGTCCAAGCTCTGCTATACAAATGTGCTGTGTTATCAGTCCAAATTTGTTGTCTTCCTGCTCTATCAGGTACATTTTGTTTCTATGTCATGGAATAGCTTAAATCAGGATGGTACTTCAGCACGTGTGCAATGAAGCCCAGGCAATACCACATTTCTTCAGCACAGCGTGTGCTTGCTTTATTATGAGTCAGGGAGATTGGAGAAGTCAATGTAATACACTACAAAGCATGCATTATTCAATGAATATTTCTGCTTTTCCTATTTTTATCAGAAATCCCTAAAACCTGCCAGATATTATCAGCAAGTCAATATGTTATTATTTCAAATTCTTAAATTTATTTTTGCAGAAATTTGTAAGCAATACTGATATTTTATTGAGAAATTTCTACCAAAAATAAACTGTGGTTTGCACGCTGCTTGCAGTCATTTAGAGAAATTCTGTATTGCAGCAGGTGGCAAAATACAGCGTGTGATGTGGTTCCTGTTTTCTGTCAGAAAGGATTATGAGTAACCAGTGAATTTGAAAGTTTGGATCTGAAAATATGTTATCAGCCGAAATTCATAGGTGTAAGTTAAGTAAAGGATTGCTTATTTACTTCTGGGAATACGAGCATAAGCATACTGATTTTTCTGTTTAGTTGTTTTTAAGTACTTGCACAACGAAAAGTTAGACCTAGAGTGAATAAATGCAATGAGTTGGCCTCCTAAGCCAAACTGCAGCTCTGAGTCCTAAAAGGAAAAGTGAAACAAAGGGAGGAGAAATTGGTGTTCTCAGATGTAGTGTGGGAAGAAAGGAAAACACAAGAATCCTATGATTTTTCTGGAATTTATATACATACATACTTTAAAAATGGAACTTCTTTTTAAAGGAAATGTAGGGCAATTTAGGTTGCTCTGCCTCTCCAAAGTACAATTGTGGAAAAGTAACTCAGGTTTTGCAGTAAATTTATACTGTTAGATTCAGCAACTTTATACAGTAATAACAGCATTCTCTGTCATTGTGTTTCTATAGTAAGTATGCTATACATTCAACATCTTATTAGTTTTTCTGTCAATCCACTCAGCCATTTGTTCATAGATAAACTCATTTGAAAATCTTGATAATCTTGCCTACTTGGCATCTATGAACAACGGGTAAATGCTATGGTGTTCAAATTAGAAGCAATTACATTCTCTGTTTCTGTCCTTACCCTTGATTATAGTCACTGCTAATCTTGGTATTTCAAATATTTTGTTAGGCTGCCTCCACACTAATTTTTCCACTGCCTTTGTAATATTGCCTTTTTAAAAGTTCCCTGGGAACAAAATTTCTACCTTGGTATTAGAGACTTGCTGCACAAAGGACAGTTCAGTTGCAAATGTAAATGAGTGATTGTTCTGAATAAAGGGTTGCTCCCTATAGCTGTGACCTCCCCACCAGTAGAAAACAGCAGTGGGGAAGGAAATCTGTGTGCTAAGCAGGGGGTGCTCTGCACTTCTGCAAGCTTGCAGCCTGGGAGCTCCCTTTGCCTGTGACTGCCTGTGGCACTGAGGTGAAAAGAAACATTACGGAGCTGAGGGGAGGGGGGAAAAAAAGAGAACCAGTGGGAAGGCAGGGGTTTAATGCACAATGCTGCACTTAATGAACAGAAAAAAGGAAGAAGGATCAAACAAGGTGTCCTCACACCCATCTCCTTAACTTCCCCTGCAGGCAGCAGTGTTTGTTCCATCTGTAATTCAGCCCAGGCCTCCAAACAGTCAAAGCTTGAAGAAAATGACCCATGTTTTGTGATTTGTTCTAGTCTTTATCCTTACTGTAAGTAAAGCGTCCACGTCACCTGCATTTAGGGGTATTGAATTGCCCTTGGAGGCTAGTGTCTCTTTTCATTGGCTGCGTAAGGAGTGTAGAAAGATTGGTCTCCCAAGGAAGGTGTCTAAAAAGCTTGTCCACAGCTAAAGGTTATCCCCTACCTGCAGTACACTATCCTTTTATACTATTCTCCAATGTGATATTTTGGAACATAAATATTTTGTCTGGTTTCTCCCTTAAAGTTATATTTGGAGACTCCTGTATAAGAAAAAATCTCTGCAAACTGATGCAGAGTATTATTATTTTTTTTTTACCCTCATTATTTTTTACTTGCCTTGGCTTATTTTTATAGCTCTGCCTTTCTTCCTCCTCACCAGATTGTTTATACTTAAAAAGAAATAAGCCTTCTGCTTGTTGCATAGTCAGTTCTCTTTACATTTTTTCTTAAGTTGGTTTCTGTTGTCCTTTTCCGTGTTTAGACATAGCCAGGATAAATTTCAATGACAGCCTTTCCAACTGTTTCTAAATATTTCTCACTTTTTTCACAGACCAATTTCCATATGTTATAAAATTCAAATCAAAATTCAATAAGGCGTTCTCTCCACCCCTCCAGCCATCATCCCAAAAATGAAGGGGTTCAGTTTGTTCAGGTGGAGCTCACTTTCTACGCCCCCAGCACCAGCAAATCTGTTGGGAGTAGGAGGACGGTGGAGCACACCGCCCATGGCCACCTGCTCTGCCAGAGGGCCCAGAGCCTCGCCAGCACAGTGCCAAGGCACCAGCTCGGGGTGGGAGTCTGCAGGAGGCACAGATCAGTGGGGAGATGTGCTACTTCACTTCTCCCTCACTTGCTCTCTCCTGGGTAACCTTTGCTGACACAGATAAAAGCTGGTGTTGGGTTGGTTTTTTTTTTTTTTTTTTTTTTTTAGTCTCCCTCCTGGCAAATTATTTGCTCATCTTACCTATAGATATTTAGTCAGTTGTAAAAGTATAGCCTTAGTTTTTCTAGCTAGACTGAAAATTGTGTAACACAGGTAGAACATAATTACTTCCTCAGTAAACTAGTTAGTGGTGTGCATAACCTTGCTATTAGAATAATAGCCTCTTAATTGGAGGTGTGACTGTCAGGGGAAGAGGCTTCATCGCTTTTACTAAGACATTGTTTTTATGTAGTCAAAGCCTTAAACAAGGTCTTATTGGGTGCTTTTCTGAAAAAACACAAACAGCACCAAACCAAAAAACAACCCACCAAACAAGCCAAAAATCCCCCCACCCCCCAAAAAAAACCCAGCCAAAACCCAAACCCAAACTTCAAGTCTCGTTTATGAAAAATAGAAACTACAGGGTCTCTTTGCCATATAAACACCTAACTAGCATCAGCAGATTGAATGTGGCTATTCAGCTGTACTGCCTGCAGATGCTGCAGCTTTCCTGTAGTCCAACCTCTCTGATCTCTTAACAGGGACTCAGTGGGGGAGAGAAACGGAGAGAGATGCCAGATCAGCCCCAGCCCGGCAATAGGAAATCTTGCAAAGCATTATTACAACTGTGGCATTTCAAACTGGAAATCATGAATAGCCCTCAAAAATAGTTATTCTGGCATTCCCCCTTACTCACTAGGAAATGGGTATTCTCTCATGGAAGACAATGAGACTCATAAGATAGAAATTAGGTCACTGATTACTGTTATTTTAATGTTAGCTGAGCTTACTTCTCAGTTATCCATTAGGTTAATTACAATTCCATGAATTAAGTCCCCTGAAATGTCATTATTATTGATTCCCCAAACCTACAGAACTCTATAATGCCAGGATCTAATCAAAGATATGTTGGCTAGATACAGATTGCCCCAGATTAGCCTACTGTCTATACTGGGAGAAAGCAGGGCAGCTTCCAGTACATCTTCTCCACCCTGTTGGATTGTGGACACCTGAACTTGCCCAGGAGTTCAGGGTGGTCTTGAGCATATTTGAGAGTGCACTATGGGCTATGTACTAAGCCCAGTTCTCCTGCAGATATCTCAAAAACCCTAGCTGATACCCTCTCTCTTTTCCCCTTTTACATTGTTCCTTCCTTTTTTTTCCTGCAGACGATTTTAAAAACATCCACTTTTACTCTGTGAACCTGTAGAATTGTGAGTATTATCTGATGTCGGCCATGACTTCTTTCTCTGGGACAGCTCTTCCAGTCTTGAAGAGCAGAGCTGTCCTTCATGTTCTTTGGGTGAAATAGCATGCCTGGAGGTGACTTGGCACAGATACTGACTTTCACATTAGCCAGAGACTTTTGCAGCATCAAACAGCATTGGGTACCAGGATCAGCGATGCAGGGAGCACATCAGACACCTGTCTGAACCTGGGCCTGGGGAGGTAACTGCTGATTTGCAGGTGTTTCAGCAGTATGTACCTAATCTCTTAGGAATCCTGGGCTTGGGGAAGGAGGTGGGGGATCATGCAGTTTTCAGGACACATACATTTTGCCCTGTGGATATGGATATCTGTAGGGGCAACAGGATGGCAGATGCATTGCAGAACAGCCTGTGCTCACAGCCACTCTAAAACTACTTTTTCATGACCAGGTATGGTTGCACAACCACTGAGCTCAAACAGGGCCTTTCCATATACTTTGAGAGCAAGGCCATAATTCTCTTACTCTCTTGGTGGGGGGAAGGAGTCAGTAATAATAATCTTTAGCTTGATTTTCACATTTTTTTCCCTCTGTCTAAATTTCTTTACAAGTCAGCTGAAAGAGGGCCATGATTCAAAAAATGCTTATGAGTATTCCTTAAGATCTTCTTAAATATTTGTATTTAAAAAACATCAGAAGTAGTGAACAGACCATTGTCTTTCTGGTGAGAGACACAGAAACTTAGCATAAGAGGTACAGTACCTAAAAAATAACTTAAATTTCTATTAGCCCATAAAGATAATAATGTTGAGAGTTTTGCAATCCCTCAAACTTCCAGTGATTTCTGGTAATAATATGATCGTTTTGCAATGCCTTCTATTTTCATTACTTTCATTGGCACATAAATAAGGCATCAAAGTTTTAATACTTTGTGAATAGTCTTCTCTAAATTACAGTAATGTAGTATACTACTTTGACCTTTTCAATATTGTGTGATTTGGTTGGCTGGACTTTCTACTTATAGCTGTGCTGAGTGGTATGGCATGAGTGAGTGGATACCAGCTAATGAAAATATAGTATACTGGAAAAGTCAAGTGAAGGTACTATGTTAGAGTATAATGTAAAATTTCACAAAATGTATATCATTAAGTATTGAAATTCTGATAAATCATTCTTATGACAAAAGGCATAACGAGATTAGAAATTGTAACAAAAAATTAATCCTTTCTAATGACATAGATTGTGCCTAGGCGGGGAAATGGTGTGAATTTAACTTGATCTCATTATACTCCTAAATTTGTAATCTCATTTTCCTCCTCAGATGCTTCACTTAAGAAGGCAGCAGTGTGTGTGTGTGTGTGTGAGAGAGAGAGAGAGATTGGGTGTGATACATTCTATATTTGGGAAAAGTTACTTAATCCTTCAACCTCAGTTCACCAGGAAGTGAGTAATCCTAAAAGCAGAGGGAATCTTCCCTCCTAAGATTCAAAGAGTCTTTTGTCTCATATTCAAGGTTCTGCAGAACACAACCAGTGTTGACTGGCTCCATAAATCTTCCCCATTCCAGTGGTCTCAGCCCTTAGAAAGCCTGTTCCAGGCTGTGAGGAGACACACATGCAGAATAATTAGAGCAGACAACTCCACAGCCAGGATATAGATTACAAAGATGAGGTTTCAGTCGTCAGTGCTGAGCAAAGAGCTATGGTTTGAACCATAGCACGCCTGCAGTGGACCTAAGAGCCTCTCTTAGCCAGCCATTACCCTCTGGATCATGATTTTTTACTCACTTGCTCCATGAAGCGGATGGCTGAGGGTGAGGCAGGAGGGAAATGAAGAATGTTATTTCTTTGGAGCAAGTCATGTTTTTTCTCTTTCCCTATTTACCATATTCTTTCAGATATGCTGTCTAAGTACTAAATGATTGCACTCAAGGCTCTGACAGTTTTTAGCTGTGCTCATTTGTCCTGAGAGGATAAAGGACATAAGAAGAACCTGCTTATTCCTGTGCATCCATAACTAAAAATGTGAGCACAGGCAGGAGCATCTTTCCCAACTTATGTGGGCATAGCTCAAGTCACAGCTGAAGTAACAGAGCCCCAACCTAAAAATCTTGTATGATCTCCTGCCTCCTCACTGAGAAGGAAAGAAATAATGTAGAATCCAGGTTTTAAGTTGCTGTCAGGGCTGGATATGCAGTGATTTCTTTCTCAGCGTTGGACTAGGAATATGCATGAGCAAGTAATGAGACATTTAGGAGCTCGAATTAGTCTCTTCTCTTAGCAACTTCCTTCTTCCCACACCTCAAAACACTCTAACCAGTCCTTCCCTCTTTATAATCCACCTCCAGCATTTGAGCAACATAGAAGTTTCCGAAATGCAAGTGCTTTCAACAGGAATCCATCTAATGTAAGCGTCTGGCCCGAGAGGGGAGATGTGGGTAGAGCTGGATGGCAGAAGCAAGCTTCTGCCCCACTAGCTCAGACAGCAGAGCCAGGAAGGAGCTACCACCAAGAAGCTGTGTGCATTGCACACAGACTCCAGCCTCCTGGCCGTGCCACCTTATCTGTGTAACTAATTTCTGTAGTACAATTGCAATACACGATTAAATCCTATTTTTTCCTAGTTTTGCCTCTGTCAGTTCACGGCTTGCACACCACTCATTAGAGGATCTTTGCTGTGGGAGACTCATGAGAAACTTACTGCAAGTGTGCCCGTGCCTTTGTTCTCAGTCCTACCAAGCACAGCTCTCTATTCTGGGCTTCTTCTCTGTCCTTATTTCAGTTTATCCACCACTCATTTCCTTCCAGCTCTCCTGCTCATTCCTGTTTTCCATCTTTCCCAGTCTGTCTCTTGATGGTCACTGAATAACTTGTCACACCCCTCCTCCACTCTTCCGGTTTCTCTGTCTTCCCAGTTGTCAGCTGTAAGGCTCCACTTCCCACACTGTTCGCTATGTCCCCAATATCAGCCCCTGCCCCTGCCAGTTTTATTACTGCTGACATTGGGATCTCCCTGTTCTCCTCCTCTCCACTGCCCCAGTCTGGCAGAAATCTAAGCAGAAGAGCACAAGATGAAAATCTTCCCTGCCAAATTCACGCATGCAGGCTAAGTTGCAGTAACCCATCTCTGGGACTTGACTGTAAGTAGCTTTTCCTAAGAATAAGTATATATTGATAGTGAGGGTAAGGGCAAATCTACAAAAGTTTTTAAGATGGTGGTTGTGGTACAGATTTTTGCAACAATAACAATAAGTACATTTTTAACCCAAAAAATACCTCCTGCCATATTTCAGATCCCCTTATCAAAGCATGACATGGGTAACTGGAATTTTTTCAATTCATCGTTTACAATTTCTTCTAATCTGGGCAAAGCTCTGTGGGTGCATGGTGTGCTATATTTATATTCTATACTCTACAGAGCTAATTAACTTGAGGCAGACAGTGGCATAGAACATGAAATTTTGGCAAAGCCATTAGCAGCTGAAAACACATTCAAAATGGAAAGTCTTGGGCAACCTTAGTATTATGTAGAATTAAGTCATACCTGTAGTAAATAGTTGGTTAACAGAGTGGCTGGAAACAGCATTCAAGGTGTATGACTGTGGGTTATGCAGAGTCAGAAAACTTTTTGTTCACTGAAAATTGCTACCTTGTACAGTTCTGTGGGTCCATAAAGTTACCAAATGTGGGAGGATTATGCTCTGTTGTTTTAAATACAGGTTCCTTGAAGGTGGATTTTCTTCATAGAAAAAGTGTTGCCGATTCCACTCCCCACCCCCCCACCACCCCCGCCCTGCCCCAGCTTCTGGAAACTTCATGATTTTTAGCTGTCTTTGAGGAGGAAATCAGTAACGCATAATATTTTTTAGTTACAGATATATTTGGATTAAAAAAATGTTGCTACAGTGTCTCATCATCTCCTCATTGAGTGATACGTCTGTGGGGAAAAAAAATCTTCCATGAAGGTAAGGAGAAGTTGCATCATGGGAATCTGGTGTGTGCATCAGGGAAAAAAATGTAGCCTAGCTTTTGACTAGCCACTTGGGGAGATAAAGAAGCAAGTGACTCCTGTGAGGAATTGGGGAAATTAGATTTCCCTGGGCTCCTTTTCCTACATTCTTGCAAAGCTGTTGCATGTGTGCTGCCCTACATGACTGTCTTCTTCTGGGGATGGGTACGTATGTTATGCATCTATCTATTAATGAGTTTGTGTATTTTACATCAAGTTCTCCAACACAGAGAATACGTCAGTCTTTCTAACCAGAGGCTGGTTTTTTTGATAAAAAAGTTCATAAAAGCCAAATTTTCCAGTATCACCATGTTCCAGTATTTAAAGAGAGGCTACAAAGAAGATGGAGACTCCCTTTTTACAAGGAGTCACATGGAAAAGATGAGGGGTAATGGGTACAAATTACTCCTGGGGAGATTCTGATTGGACACGAGGAAAATTTTTTCACAATGAGAGCAATCAGCCATTGGAATAATCTCCCCAGGGAAGTGGTGGATTCCCCAATGTTGGATGCTTTTAAGATTCGGCTGGACGGGGTGCTGGGCCATCTTGTCTAGATCATGCTTTTGCCAAGAAAGTCTGGACCAGCTGATCCTTGAGGTCTCTTCCAACCTGGTATTCTATGTTTCTATGAAATGTATTTTCATTTTGTGTCTTGTCTGCCAGACAGAAAGCCTGACTGGTTTCCTGCAGCTGTCTGGCTAGTCCCTCATGGCCTGGTTGGGTCTAGGTCTTGGAGGAGTCCCTTGCCAGATCCAAGATCTGGGGCCACTGTGAGGTCACGGCTCTCACTTGGCCCCTCCTTCGGACTTTTTTCAGTTTCCCAGAGCAATTCTCTCCCTGGGCTGCCTACTGCTGACTGAGCCAGGAGACTTAAGGTGCCAGCAGAGTGGGATTCTGAGCCAGGGGCAGTCCTGAACAGCCAGGGCACTGGGACAGACCTTGTTGCCAAAGTACCATCCCTTCAAGCAAGCATATTGGAAGTATTTGCATTTCTCAGGTTTTGTTTTACACAAGCCCAAAGGGAAACAGAGTAACGTTAAAAGCAAAGATAGTCCTTTTGAGGACAGATCTCCTTTTATGTTGCCTTTTGTTTTGCTTTTTACTTTACCTCTTGCAAAGTGAATCCTTGTCTTGTAATAAAGTTTGTTGAACAGAGTGCAACTCTGAAAGCCACTGTGACCTGGTGCACGCTATTCAAGCCCTTAGAAAAAGTTACCCCCTTTTCATCTGCAACAGCTTATCTTTGCAAGAGTCTGTGCTCTGGCTGCTACTGTGGTGCTGGGGTTGAAATAGAAAGCCCTGTTTGCCTTGTTCCCTCCCTGCTGTACCTTTGAACCCCAGTAATTCTCCCTCTGCAAAACCTACCCTTTTCCATCACAGGTGCCAGAAGGTCACCTTTTGGGAAGGGTTTGTAAAGCAACCACGTGTATAGCTTGTGTGCAGTCTTCCACTTCTTGTCGTAAATACATAAGGAAATACCATGTCTACCATTCTTGATTATAGTATCTTGTCCTTCAGGTGGAAAACCAAAAAGATATCTAGAAACTCCACAATTATCATGCATGTGTGTCTCTCATACTGTGTTACAGAAAGATAAAACTGAAATGTATCAATTCTATCTGAAAAAAAATCAAGTTTCTGTATTGAGGAAAGCTCATGGTGATGGGGGGAATAGGGTGGGTTTTAGTTTGGATTCGATGGAAACTGAATTATACTGTGCTGAAAGTCCACTTCCAGCTGGAAGCATAGCCTTATTATAACCTAGTATGCATTCACAGTTTTCCTCAAGTTCAAAGAAGAGAAACTTACTTTTTCAGCAAAACTATCATTTAACATAAAAAAATAGAATGTTATTAATTTTAAGTTAATATTGTGCTTGTTATTCTTCCTTTTTCTGCATTTATGGGATTAGTGATGCTTTGCGTGATTTCTCTTCCTTGCTGCTCCATTTCCCCACCCTCCATTACAGCCATTATGGCAATATTCATACCTAACTGGATAAATGTACTCACAGCTTTTGTTTCAATGTACGTTCATCTGCCTAATAAGTAGTTTTCTGCCAGCTTTATGTCTGGTTAAATACGTATATTTCTAAATTTACTGCACCAAAATAGAATGCAATTAACAGTGTAAAATGACTTTTTGAATCATTTTCATTGTATAAAAATACTAAAGTACCATTTTAAACTGTCTGCAAAATCCTTCAGAGATGTAAAGGTCTGTTGCTTTGGAGGACTTCTAAAACATTAGACCAAATTCAATACCTGCACTGGCATGCAACAATGATCTGGTGGCCTAAAAGCAATGAGCCTGCTTTTCTCTGTTCTGAAAACTGGTGCAACAGGCAATTTATAAATTCCTTTCTTTTGTCAGATTGTTTTACTGTCTTAATTATGTTTGAATGTAGCATATACTTAGTGCATTTAAAAAAAAAAGTAGACAAGCTCTTGAACTGAAATACTTCCTGATTTGTCACGTGCCTGAGAAATGACAATGAATGCAATGACCCGACTTGTTTTGTGGCAGTGACGTCCCACCTTGAGCTGTTGGGAGACGTCTGAAAGCATCACCTGATACTCCTCACCTCCAAGACCTGTTGAAACAGTGCCCCTCGAACCTTCACCATATCATGAAGTTGTTATACAATGTAAGTCAGACATGTTCACCTCAGTCTGGACAGTAAAGTCCTTCAGCCTCCATTTCAGAAGTGAAGATGACCTGTTCAGTTATCCAAATTCATATTCAATTAGTTGTTAAGAATTCCTAATTTAAATACCTCTAGGGAACACATAACCTCTTTAGAAGAGATACTTAGACAAGGTAAGCATGATTCATATTAACAGCAATTTGTAAAAGCTTGGTTTCACTGAAGATTACATCTGTTGTTAAGAAGTGTTAACTTGAATAGACAGAGACTGTGGTGATTAGGTGTATTATCTAGACCCTGGGGGAGCTACTCTGTGTTATTATGATTTGCAGCAAGTTCATCCTGTACTACTGAATTCGGATGGAAAAACTTCCAAAAATGTGGCAGTGTTTACACTGTGCCGGAGTTGGGACTGTTTCCAGATCAAGCTTGAGGTGGGTTGTATAAAATGTGATGGGACCATTTGTCAAGACTCTTCTAGGGGTAGGGTTTATGGGCAATTTAAATAAAAATTGCAAAACATGGAACATACTCTAAATTAAACTTGGTAGCTTGTAGGATTTTCTACGGTGAGGCAAGACAGGTCTTTTTAAAAATGGCTTTTTTTGCACCTATGCTTGAAAGAACGCATCTTTCAAAACCTGGGAATTGATGTTGATGTAAACTTTTGGGATCTGAGCCAAAGCCAGCTGTCTGTATAGATGCCAGGAAGGCAATTCTGCTGCCATAACGCTTTACCTACCTCAGTGTTTCATCTTCCTTCTGTAAACAGATACTGTAGCAGTTGCTGCTGAGTGGATGGGTAAACCTTGGGAAACTGCTGATCCGTAATGGACTGAATGGGAGGACTGGTCTGTGGGAGGCTGTAAGTTTGTAAATTTGTGCCTCTTTTCCAGGTAGAGATCCTGTCTCCCCACCTGTGGTGCAGGGCTCCACACTACCAAAGAAGTAGTAACAGGAAAAAAATGACCAGGGCTGACTCAGGCTTAGCAAGCCCGTTACAGTGAGAAAATTATTCTTCTTGCCATTGGTCTCTTTTATTTAGTGGGGGAAGTAGAGTTAAGCAAAACTTAAGGCTGAAAACCAGTTATTTCAATCAAAAAGTTTTCCACAGTACCTTACAGAGTTACAGTTCTGATGTGTGGTTCCTTATTTTTGCTTGGGACAGCCTGACTCTGTTTGACTGGAGCTCTTGCAGCCCAGGGAGCTGTGACAGACTCCCATGCGCAGCGGGATATAATGTTCAACTGGGAAGCTCGCTGCAGGGGCATAGGTGGAAAAGCAATATGAGCTATCTGAAATACAACTTTTATGAGGTGTTGCAATAACTTAAATTTAAAAAGTCCTTTTTGGTTTTGGCATAACCTTTTTTCATCTCCACACCTTTAAGTTTTCCAGTTTAAAAAAAATCAATGCTCTTCCATTGAAAGCAAACACTTCTAAGAGAAAGGGTTAGTTCAAAAGTTACTTTTCTTGCCAAGTTTCACAAGAAACTTTTTAACCATCCACAGTATTAAAATTGCAAAAATTAATTTTTCTTTTCTTCCCTCTTAAAAAAGAAATCTCCTTTACTATTTGATAATAAATAAAAAGGATTGATGTGGGCAACAATGTAGTAACAAAATAAAACTAGTTAAAGAAAACTACTTTCCTAGTTTTCTATTTCCCTTGTTATGTGTATGTTATACTGTGCTATCTTTTATCAACATGGGCCTGTGCTGTGAAATTAAATCAATAACCACTGCACCTAAATTGAACTCTAAGGGGTAAAAAAAAGACCCATCTCACACTATTATTATTTTTCCTTTCATTTCTTATTTTGCCTTGTCTTTGTGTAGTAATCTATGCTTGTTCCAAATGGGCATCATTGGATATAACACACTAATGCATAAATTATGTGATGCTGTACAGCTGCTTTGTACTCGGAAGATATGGTTGGAAAAGTTGAAACAATTTTCAAGTGATTGAAAATTTGCAACTTTTTTCATGGAAAATTACCAACTCTGACGGTAATATAATTTGCTGCAAGGAAAAAAGGTGTGGTTGAGGTGAGGTTTAAGGAAAACACAACAGACTTTCCTTAATTGTGTCCTTACCTTATTTTCCAGCATATGGACAATTGTACGGATTGGAAAAAAAAAGGAATATTGAGTCTGAGGTTGTTTGGACAGCCGGTGGCATCACCAGATAAGTCTGAGGTGAGCAAGCTCTCCGGTGAATGTACCGCTTTTGCCCACAGATTGATTAAGTGCAGCTGGAGTTTGCAGAGGGGTTTCCTATGCCCAGGGTTTGAAGTCCCCATTTCAGTGCCCAGTCTTAGCAGGCATGAATGCCCAGAGGCTGGATGTATCCTGCGCATATCGTGCGCATGCCAACTGCCCTGCTCTGCAGTCATGTTGTCCTCTTCTGCTACCATGAGGATTTTTCTCTCACAAAAACTTGAGGCTTTCTTTGACAAAAAATCAGTTGGACAGGAACACATGTTAAATAAAACAAAAGTATGAAAAACCTCATAAAATACTGTCTGCTGTATATCATGTTCCAAAACATTGAAGACTCCACAGGAACAGGAGTTCACAGCACACACAGTGGTGTTCTGGGTTTTGCTTTTTCGTGGTCTTTTGTTATTTCTTCTGTTGGAGGTTACTCTGAAACTGAGTAAAATGAATTATTAAGCAAACCTGAGTAACTGCTGTTCATACACTGCATTTATAGACTATTTTGATCATTGTATTTACATTGTTTATTAACATAGTTAATAAATTAATAATAAAAAAAATTATGACTATGGATTTACAGTGTGCAGAAGCTGAATTTTTTCTTTTTTTCCTCCTCCCCCTTTTACTTGCATTCCTGACCTGCACTTTAACCCCATGATGCTTTTGTTTGCAAACACTGAAGAAAGAGCCTGCCTGAAGGGATGGTGCTGTCCTTTACCTAGCTATCCTAACCTAGGATCACACTGCAAGTGGGCCACTGCTGCAGGCAACCAGTGCTCACTGAGCAGGCTTCAATGTGCTAGTGCGTGTTGCATGGGCCTCCTGTCCTGCTCATGCCCCAAGACTTACGTCTGGATCCTGTTCCTTGTTCCAGGCATGGGCACCTGCATATCAGGGCATTTTCAATATTGATGCTGCAGTCCCTCTGTGCAACTAGTGCATGGGGGGTGGGGGGAGGGCGGGGGTGGTAGTGTGTGGAGGGAGTTAAATAATTACATGTCAGCAGGTAAAGCTTGCTTTCAGTGAAGTGAGTTCCTGCTGTGTCAATCCAACATGATAGTTTTGGGGGTTTTCATTTATTTCTAGTCGGAAAGAACAATAGCAAAAAATAAACTGCAGCAATGTCTCTCTCCCTGAATCTAGTTGTTCCTAGACTTGTGTTTATGCCCTGGAGGTCAGGCATATGATACCCTCTTAGCTAAGGCGTTAGAAATGTACTTTGCCCAACTTTGTGTTACCCTTTCAGCATACACTGATACATAAAAGAGGCTAAAACATGCAAAATGTTTAACTCGGGTAGCTGGGTTGAGGACTGGCTGTGTTTGCGGTTACACTGATGCATCCACGGCACCCTGAAGTATGGTGAAAAACAGCAGGGAAGGATAGGGGACAAATATGTTGGTAGCAGCAGAAACAGGACACGTCTACAGTCTTCCTCCATAAGTTGTCTCAATTTCAATTTGAGTTTTAGTTTGACTTACTGACTTTCGACTGACTTCGGAGTAAAAGTTAAGCTTTTTGAAAATCTCTAAGGGCAGAGGTCTCCCAGCCTCCCAGGACACTTGCTCCAGTGGTGGACCAGCTTCATGGTGAAGAATTTTTTTCTTTGCATCCACTTATAATTGCCATTGCTGCAATGCAGTCATTACCTCTCATCCTTTCAGTGTGAGATACTGAGAAGTCTGGCTCACTTATCTACAACCCCCTAAAGGTAGCTGAAGAGAGCAATTAGCTCTCCCAGCCTTCGCTTGTCCAGGCTGAAAAAACCAGCTCCTCCCATGTCATATTCACATTTTGTACACATGCTTTCAGATCAGGAATAATTATTTTCACATAGTGTCTCATTTTAAATAATTGGTGAGTATTTAAAATGCTTTTTCTACTGGATTTGATCACTTCCTTGAGTCCTTTTGCTCCTGAGGCCAAAGAATGGCCTCACCCAGTGAAGTCTATCCTTGTGGCTCTCTGTCTAAGCAAACCTGAACTGTAACCAGCAGAAGAAATGAAAAGGCCATTTTCTGTGATTACCCATGTCCTCCTGCTGAGTCTAAGCTCAAAGAGGCTGAGGTTAATGGGCAGAAGTCAAAGGCTTCGAGAGCTTCCTTTTTCTCCCCTTCCTTTCCACATTTCTACAGGCTTTCAAATAAGACCATTGCTGCCAGCCCTGCCCAGGAGGACTGCTGCCCGGCTGTGAAGAGCTAGGAGCTTTGCTAATGTACCTGCTGCTTCTCGAGGAACCTGACCTCAGGCCTTGGAGGATGCTCTCCTGGTGAGTCACTGGTCTGATTTTAGCCATCCTGCCCTCCTCCTGCTCTGGGGGCATGTTGGCTACAGACATATCAAGCACTGCTCCCAGCTTCCTTTTCTCCTTGCCATAACAACAGGATAGGATTTCACCTTTTCCTTTGGACAATAAAGGTACTTAAGGATCTTTTTAAAGCTGATACCTTTATGCATTATTTTTCATAACTGGAAGCCTTATACAGGAACTCAGCTCAAGTCACTTGCCCAATCTTACACTCTGAGTAAAGATGAGTATTTTGTTTTCCATGTTATTGCTGTTCTGTGTGATATTGATGGACACTGTGAGTTGTGCACATGGCTGAACTTCATGGGTGTGCTTTCTGTCGTTTCTTTAGGCTTAGTGAAAAGAAAATGTAAAGCAGTGTAGTCAGTGAGAGCTGAAAGAGAACCTGCTGTACAAGACAGTAATTAGTAGTTAGCCTGGCAACCTTTAGCTAAAATGGAATCTTTATGGCCCAGTGGTCTTTTTAGTGACTTAGTACAAACACAAAAGCTAGATCACAGACTTGATACTGCTGTGTGGGCTTCAGGGGCAGAAAGCAGTCAGGAAGTCGAGAGAGGCAGCAGACTGAGAGAAGGCTGGAAGAGCTTAGCTTTAAGAGGAAGCAGGGGCAGCACACCTCCAGGCACTGGACTCAATAGAAGCAGATCTGAAAACTGTAGTCAGACAGCTTGCTTCTGTATTTGTCTCTCAGACAACATGATTTTGTGTACACTGTTTATAAATAAACATGGTTGTACCAGAGGAATGCTGAACTTTCTGAATTTCTTAATAGAATATTCTGGCAATGCATATAACAGTTGCTGTATTTTCCCGACGAAACCCAATGCATGTCTTTATACAACAATCTTGCAACTTCCCTGAAAACTGAGCCAAAACTTTACCCCAAGTCTTGTTATGACCTTATAAGAACCTGGACAACAGAACTGATTACTTTGCTGCTTTGTATGGAAAGGCTGTTGACAGTGGGGCTACAAAGGGCTGAATGCCTCATTGTGGGGCTCTGGCTGGTTCCCAGGATGGATAGGCACACCTAGAGAGAAAACCCATGCCCTGGTGCTTCATGGTCATGCAGCATGCTGATCAAAGTGGTCAAGTGAGGAGATTTCTGGTGCTTGATTTCTGCTCATAATGAAGTTGTGAGGTGAATTTGGGCTTGAAGTCTGGACATAGTGTGTATCCCAAGTGTACTTAGGTTTTGTGCTTTATAGAGTAAAAAATTCCCAGCTTTAGGCATGAAATTGGGTATTTTCCTATTGATTTTTTTCCAATCAAAATGTATTTATTTCCACGTTTTTCCACTTTCTAAACTTGTGTCTTCATTTGGCTATTGTCTTTGATCTGGAGTGTGCGTAATGCCTCTTCTGTCTTTTCCTGTTCTCTTTCTATCAAGAGGCATTCTGGCTTTTATTGTGTTCACATCAAAGTCTTAGAAATATTTCCTCAGTGAGAATTACAGGTCATCAGGACAGCAGTAACTGGTCTAAGTATGCTATTATTTATTATTTATATCTTGTATAGGAGTATAGCAGGTACTCTGAGTCTAGTCTGTAGTACAGTGAAATCGATAGGAAATGATCCTTAATTAATTGGGCTTCTGTTCCTAAAGTAATTCCGCACTTCCACTGAGAATTAACTCATCAGCCTCTCTTGCTAAGTAAACATCACAATAAATAATATAAACTGTTGCTTTCAGAATGTTTTGTTTTCCTGCAACTCAAAAGGAGCTTTTGTTTAAAGTTTAAAATTTTTATGGAGCTATGCCTCTGGGCATTTTAGATATAAGATGAATAAAAAATGATCTAGGGTTTTATTTAGAAAACCATTCCTGTGCATATATGGGCTTGTCATTTTGAAATGAAATTTTCATACAAACTTTCAGCCCAAGGGACCAAGTGGGATCTTCAGATTTAAGAATTTATAAGTATTCTGCCACTCAATGGATCCCTGAGCAGTATGTCCACAGCAAAATCTATCTTTGCCTACCATCCCTGAGCACTTTGAGTTTTTCATATTTACTGGGAGTTAGCACAATGTGTCTTTACATGTCTATATATTTGCAGTATGCAATTAATCCAACAAAACTAGGCAACTTCACAGACCGCTAAAAGCTACTAATTAATTCTAACTTCAAACATCCATAAAGACACACTTCATCGGATCATGATGAAGCTTACAGTTAGGGTTGTTATTTGCCAGAGGAAAAACAGCTTCCAAATTGTCAGGTCTCTCCAACAACATGGTTCCTTCCGAAGTTGTCAGTACTGTGCTCTTTTCTGACTGCCAGGTAGGAGCGAATATGCTGGCTCATGTACAATGAAACCAGTCCCAGCTTCATACTTGCATCCCAGCCTTTGAAAGCTAGCGTGGTTGTGTAAGGATCTGTCCTTATACAGTATCTAAGATGCAGTTTCCTTTCACCTACCTTCTTTGTCCCCTTCCTCCTGGTTCTGGTTTTTCATTTGTGACAGCTTGCTTAGATTGTGTGGGATGCCGGAGGCGGAGGAAGAGGCCCTGAGCGAAATCCCAGTGCTAACTTTGCACATCGGCTGCCACCCCATGAGCACCATCTAGCTGACTCCTAATACAACAGCATGGGAGGCTGAGCAGGTGCAGCTACTGAAATTCAGTGAAACAAGCTTTCCATGCTACAGCTTGGTGATGTAAGCTGTAAAAATACTGTGAAGCACCTGGGAACCTGATAGCCACATAAACTGCTTGCCACAAACACACGTATGGTTGCCTCCCGGTGCAGTGACGTGGCAAAAGTTTCTTCTGCTATGGAGTGTCTGCACGAAGCAAGTTTCACAGTCTGAGGATCAGGGTTTTCACCTTTTGTACTGTATAAATATCAAGAGTATTGCATCCCGTTTGTTTTCAGCTGATCAATTCTCTGTAAAGACAGAACTGTGCTGAGGGAGAAGCGCTGAACTGGAGCTTGAAAACCTCCTTTTGCCTGAATTCACTGTGTGATTCCTCATCTGAGAAACAGGATTGAGAACTTATTTATATCATTTTTCTTCAAAAGCATTCTGTAAAGATGACTTAATTACTTCTTGCATGGTAATTTGAAAATGAACAATTCTGTCATGTTCAGAATTAGAATGGGTTTTTACTCCCTTTTGAAGGAGAACTATAGTTTCCTGGGTTGTTTTTTTGGGGGGGTTGGGTGGGTTGTTCTTTTTTTTGCTGTTGTTCTTAGAGATTTATTTTTCCAATCCTGATGTAAAAAGTCTCACTGAAGAATTTCCCTGGAATGATGACAGCCTACCATTACAGAAACACTGCTTGTTATTAGTGTTACCATTGCACTGATACATAAGAGGGGATGATTTGCATTGTAGAAATGGAGAGATCAGGGATCCACTGCACTGAGCGCAACTGTGAACTATGAAATCGTATCTTCCGTATGTCTTCCAGTTTAAGTAGACATCTGTTCATTCTTTTCTTTATATCCATAGCTCATGGGTTCATATTTCATCAGGCAAAGACAAAATACTGGCTTTCATTACGTGTGTTCCACTTCAGTGCAGAACGGTGTTGTGAGGAAAGATGCTGGGTGGGAATTGGGGGAACATTGTGAGGATGTGTGGAAGGATTGTATTTATTATTTAGTATATGAAAAACAGCTTCCAGTCTGACTGCTATTCATCTATACTGGAAAAAATTCAGACCACATTATGCATCTCCCTATGAAAGCTCATATTTCAAATGAACAAAAAATATTGGGCAATGTAGCAGACACCTAGTCATATGGATGTTTGGTGCATAAAATTCAAGAGTTACTTATGTGATCTACATTGATGGGCTCTGTGCATAGCGCAGCTTGAAAATGTTTTGGTTATTAAACCCAGGAGGAGCTGGAACCACCTGAAAATGTACACAGTATGAGCTAATACATCCCTTAGGTGCACAAATGTCAATCTTCAAAGCTAGTTCGGAGCTGAGTGTGAGGAGATAGTGATCTACTACACCACCAGCAGCTACATTCAAGGCTGTGTGGTTTTTAGGCTGTCTCAATGTTTCTGAAGAAAGGATGATAAAATATCTCAGAAAAATTGATAGCTTTTCAAATGATGGGACCAGCTTTTACCTGATAGGGGAGCATAGTTGTGCCTTCCACAGCGCAGTGAAAGGTGCTTTGTGCATGAAGTTGGCTGTCCTCACAAGCCGTGCTCTGGGTACCACCGTTTCAGTTGCTGATCTCTGCATGGTGCTGCTGGTGAATTTATGGCTTGCCCACTGCCTGCAGTCTGCTTAAACTGTTACTGTATTCTCTGTCCTACCAAAATCAATTTGGCTAGTAGTGCTTCATTTGAGGGTTGCTCTAGTTCATGTAGTAGTGGCTCTCTACCAGCTGATTTGAAATGATTTTGGCAGTTGTCTCCTTGCACTGGCCAGTATCATTGAAGCTGTAAGAGTTGGGTGTGAGTCAGTAGACTCATCCACTGTGCTAGACTCCAACAGAATCTTTAGACAGTTATTGTTTAATTTAATCCAAGCAGAGATTCTTCAGAGCTAAGTAGCATGAAGGTTGGCAACACCAGCAAGTACATGTAGTTTGTGTTACCTCCACTGTCCCAACAATGTGTTAGCAAAGCTTGCTTCTTGACAACTGGCTAGCTCCTGCCATTAACAAGAACACGATTCTACAACTTACAGGATAATTACCACAGGGTTACCAAGGCAGTCTAGAAATACTTTTTTTTTTTAAGGTAATAAATGATAATTTATAGATATTTTTATTGTGGAATTGATGTCTTGTTTCTTTGAGAAAAATGAATTGTGTTTCTTCCTTCACCACTTTTTCCGAATGCTTAGTTTAAAAATTAATTCCTTCATCTTCAGCCATCCCTTAAGGTTTCTTTTAAACAGGGTTGGTTTAAGCATAAAAATTGTGTGAAAGCCTGCAGGTGATCCTCATGTCGAAAGACAGATGTGATTTTTATTTTCTGGAATGCACTCCCCAAACACCTCACCTGCAGTGTTGAATTTTTCCATGCAGGGGAAAGAAGCAATGGTCCTTCATAAATTGTTCTGCCTTCAGTGTCGTGAAACAAACTACAAGAAGCTGCATACACTCGCGTACTGGTGTACCTAAAGATGTAAATGAATGCCTACATGCTTAAGACAACCATTACTCTGACTTAATTTTGTGTGTCTGTTGATCTGGGAGTTAGCATAGACATCTTTTCCCAATCCCCCTATCCTTACATGATGTTACATCTCTTAAGAATGGCTCCTGTACCACTAAAGGGCTAGTGCAGAACTGCGTTTCTTTCCCTGTTTACGTCTCACACTCCCGGTCTGGCCTTTGGCCAATCTCATGTTTTCTCCTGACTCTGTGCTTGATTAACGATATAGTGGTAATGCTGTATCTCTTCTTCCCTCAGCTGTTAGGAGGAGAAATTTATTGATACTTGTAAGGTAGTCAAATGCAATGACTGGGCATATATATTCTTTGCTCCGACAGGAGCAGTCACTTAAGTGCACACAGGGCACAAAGACTTGGTAAAATATGAAACCTCTGTGAATTTATTCCTTTTAATTGTATTCCATATTGTATTTTTGAGTACCTCCTTGTAGAATGGTGCATAATCTTTAATGAATACAAGACTATAAGGTCTCCTTTGGATTTAAATTCCAAGTATTTGCATAAATTTACCTCCATAAAATTATTTTATTGGTAAATCAAAATACACCCACAGATGTACCTTTCAGAGCTTAATTTTGTAAACAAGGCATCATATTCTGCTCTCAGTGAAGCTGGCATAACTCTACAGTAACTTCAATAGATTTACTGGAGATTTATATTTGGGTAACTGTGAGCAGCATTTGGCCTAAAGACTCCAGAGTGAGAAGCATGTAATTAGTCATCTGTCCAGCAAGTGCAGTCTACTCAGAAAATTTACAACTAGAGTAAAAATTTTGTGCCAATCAATTTTGTCTGTTTTAAGATCCACATTTTTCATCCCTATCTCATTCTTTTGTTAGTTAAATAAGATTTATTTTTTGTTTTGTTTTTCTTGCTTGCACATCAGGGAGCTCATAGAGTCTTGCTTTTTCCAGATACAAAGTCTTAGTGCTATTTTTATGTGGACAAAGCACCATCAATTGACTTTACTAAGAGATTATGTACAGACAGAGCAACAGTCTAATCAGGCTCTCAAGGGCTTTGAAATATTAAGCTTGATTTCTGTTGCAAGTTATTCCTGTTACCTACTTTTCTAATGAAAACATGCTCAGTAAAAGGAATACCTTATAAATGGCTTCACTGCTTTATCAGCTGGGAATTTCTGTAGTAATCTTAACTAATATATTGTGACTGGCAGCCAACTACAAGTGAGTATATGTACATATCCTATATTACCCTAACCTTAATACACGATGAGTAGTTATTTTCCTTTGTGCATTGCAGAGAGATTTCTGTTGTTCAAGCAGCAGGATGCAGTCAAATGCCACAGTCTGGAGCTAAGTTACCTCCCACTCTTTAATCATTTGGTAGCTCTGTCTGTCCAACAGTATCTGACCTTCAATTTTTCTTCCAACAGCATATTCTGGAACTTATATTTTTAATTTCTTTCAGTCACTGAAACAAATATACTGATGGGGCTCAAAATTTTAAATTCCAAATAATATATAGGCTAAAGGTAAAATCATAAAATAAAGCTACCTTGAAAACTCCAAGATGAAATCCTTTGAGCATTTTGTTAAAATATATAGGGGCTACTACAGGCTAATGAAAACATGCTTTAAATGCCTGCTAAGAATCCTAGGTGGAATAAGTATAATGGCCTCATCTTCTGAAATATAATGTTGATATAGGACTATTCCAAGTACAGTGCATTAGCACATCCAGAACTAATGGTGACCTTTGTTTTAAGCAACACTTGCTGAATTTGAAATAACATTTCTCTCTGGAAACAGATTGCATTTTACCAGGGAGGAAGGATGTTCAGGCACAAGGTAGGTGCCAACCTTCACCATGCTAGGGCAGGTTGTAGAAAGGGTAACAGATCCTGAGAGTTAATCCAGGATCATACCTGGGACAGTTGTTCACTCATGATTTTGTTAGTATTTTTCTTATATCAGGCATTATAAAAGAAGTTAAAAAAAAAAAAGAAGGACAAAAGGAGAAAAGTGCTATAATAACCAGGCACTCTCTGAGTTTAGAGTTGATGTCTTTGACACATTTTGGATTCAGTGTTCTTCACAGTCTTTGTATGAGACCAGGTAGAGGGGTTTGAACCTGTGTTCAGAGTTAGCCTTAAGCATTTCCCATCCTGAACATTGGGAGTACACACTGGAGAATGTTGGTACTAAAAACAGTTTCTCAATGGATTTTTGTTTTGGTGGGGGGTTTTTGTTTGTTTTTGCTTGTTTTTGTTTGTTTGGTGATGGTGGTGGTGTTATTGTTTGGTTTTTTTACTTTTGCTATAACACCAGAGGTTGGGCACCTCCAGGAAAATGCAGCGCAGCGAGAGCTCTGGGGTCTGCTGGGATCTTACAGCAAGTCAGAGATCAGTGACGAGACAAAGATATCATGGCTGCCTCTCTCCTGCAATATACAGTCTGTCCCTGCCTGTTCCTAGTTAAACCAAGGAGAAATTGTTGAGGATGAACACTTCAGCACATCAACTGCGTTGTCTCAAAGTATGCTTCTCTTACCAATGCTTCCAGCCGTCTCAGTCTGCAGGCTCCTCGCTTGTCTTAGTCCCACAGGTCTTACCTGGCGTCAAAACTGAATGGCAGACACTGTCTTATTTCTTATTTATGCAGGGTCTGACTCCTTTCCTGTGTTAATTAACCTGTGGCATGAGCAGAAGTCCATGGCAGGGGATGACTGCTGTGTTGGAGGCTGACTGAAGCCTGCAAGGGCCACACAGGCTGTGACCTGAGAGCAGAGCAGTAAATGCTGTGCTGGGATTAGGCTAGGTTTCTTGAGGGATAATATACCTTGGTCACCATTAGCATCCTGCACACGTTTGTTTTTTTTTTAAAAAAAAGAGTTGGGGAAGGGAGAGAAAAAGAAGGAATGTTTCACTGCTACATTTATGCTCTCGTATGATGGCTCAGCTTTCAATCTCTTCTGTGATAATAACTTCAGAAAGAGAGAAAAACACTGTAAAAATGAATTGGACAAAGCGTGTGTATCACTTTTTACACAAAGGGCTATTATTTCTTACTGCATGTGTACTTACCATTAGAAAAGTTTTAAGGATAATATAAAAAATGAGATGACAGCTGCCAAAGGCATTTTAAGATTAACTAGCATAATTGCACTTCCAGCTGGAGGGAAGTTCAGAAACAACTTGCTATTTTCTGACCTTAGGGTGGTGGAGGTGATGTGTTCAGTCTCTGGAAGAAGCATTTACTTCTTCGTTCAGTAACTGTACCTTTATTCCTTCCCCACTTGCCAGTTTATTGCCGCAGCAGTGGCATTGGCATGGCATCTGGAGGGAGCTGTTTGTCTGTTTTGTGAAGATAAGGTTGCATCATGTAGGATGCTGAGAGCAAGGGCAGGGGAGTTGAGGCAAGGGAATGGGGCATCAGGCAGCAGGTACTAATAAAGTGAGATGAGCACAAGCACCTGCTTCTCAAATGAATCCTTATGTTTGCAAACTGATTAAAAGCTGAGCTGTTTTCTTTATTGAGGTGAGGAACAGGGCAAAGTGGGACTCCACTAAAGGCGATAAGGAGAAGTGCCTTTTTAGATAGCTAGGAGTTTAGATATGATTATTCTTTTGGGAGAAGCTTTTTTGGTCATTGTGGAAAGGTGAAAGCTGATTCTTAAAAATCCCTTCTGTGTTGCCTGTTTTTCCTTTCAGATAAAAAGCTCTTCTTCATTTCCCATGTGCCCCCTTGACATATAATTATACTGCTTGCTTACAAGTAGCCTGCTTTTAGGGACACCATACACCAGACTCTTTGATCAGTACTGTGTGATCAACTAAAAAATTCAATTTATTCATTGCCATTTAGTGCCAGATACTAAGTCATTTTACAGAAGCAGTTATGCAGACCTTCTCTCTGTTATTCCATGATCATGTCAATATCTGTGAGAGCAGAGCACAGACGAAGCAGTGCCTCAATGTCCTTCATGCATTTATTTCACCCTGCCTTTTGCCTTCCAAGGAGTACGATACTAGCTGCTGTCTTGCAGTCGTTCACCAGCATCGTGCATTGGGGTCCCATGAACGAACAGATGGAGGCACAGGGAGCAGCATGAGCCCAGGGCTACTTGTACAGCTGCAAGGGTTGGGCTGTGCCACCATTCACCCAAGGGCCGTGCTTCCCTCAAGATGAGTTGCCAGTGCAGAGCATGTGCTCACCTAAGGGATGCCATGGTCCCTCCTTTTAGGTCAGGGCTGCTGCAATCCCTGGCTGTTGCATTTAAAGGTAAACCAGTATTTACCTCCCAGTTATGGTGCACATAACTCTGAGATCAATATTTCTTCTGCAGTGATAAGTTTTCAAAGAAGTATAATTTGTGGAAATCCTGTTGCATATTTAAAAGCTATAATTGGCATATATCTGTGCCCCAGTTCTCTGCAAATATAATTAGTTAGGATTTAAAGCACTGTGCACTCATTAGGCCTGGACCTCTGGCAGTCAGAGAAATACTGTCGCGGATATACATTCATCTAAGTGGCTCCTAAATGGTATACATTTGTCATCAGTAAGAGTATTGTGGAAACAGCTCTGCTGACAAGACTTCCTGGTCTGTTCTCTGTATCTTGTGGTCAAAAGGGAGTGTGTCTTTTGATGTTCTCACATAACTAGGGAGCAGAAACATAAAGATCTAATTAGTCTACAATAATTAATGATCAAAAATAGAAGATTCTCTAGTACAGCATTGGAAAAAATATACATTTCAAGAACAAAGCCAACCCCTCTATCCTTCAATTTTTTTAGTATTAGTTTTGTTTTTAAAGTATTACAACTGATTATACAGTGTTAAGCAATGCTAAAAGCAAAAGGCTTTGAAACAACTCAGGAACACTTTGAGCTTCCTGCAGTCATTGCAGGATATTAGGACATAGAAGCATAATGGTAGTCCTTTGAAGGGGTATACATTTATAAACATTACTTTTTTTGAATAATATTCCTGATAAAAATTTAAAGTCTATTGATCATTAGTTTAGACTTTGTATAAGCATCAATAAGATGCAATCATGTTTTGTTCTAATACTTAGACACCTTGAATATTAAAACAGGTAACAAACAAATATTATGAAGGTATAATTTTGAGCTGATATTCAGATCTTTCACTAAGTCAAATCCATTTTATTCTAAGTTGCATGATCTTTTTGCAGCCTTGCATTGCAAGGATTTTGATGAAAGGAGTACAGACACCCTTGGATTGAAATTTAAACTACAAAATTTTGGTGCAAGGTAGATTCCAGCATCACTTCTGGCTGCTGTGAAGTGTGCCACTCCTAAGGACTCTTTGTGTAACTCTGTAAGAACCCTAACAGTATTAGGTGATCTAGTCATCTGAAGGATATTGCGTAAAGCATTAGTAACAATGGAAACTGTCCATTTAAGAAAAAACTTTGCACTGATCTTCTTGTGCTATATTCTGAATTTGATTTTATGACGCAGATGCATATCTCTATAGTTATGCTGTGGAGATATTTAATCACAAACTACAATGTTATTTTCAAAGCTTAAAGAGGTTTCTAAATCCTTTATAAAGCACCTTTGAAAAAAGGCATCAATGAATTTTACGAATAGCAAATATGTGAATCTATAACGCATTTCTAAAAATTACAATACTGTTATAGTATTGGTATCTTAAAAATGCATAACAGAAATCTGAAGACTATTTTAATGTAATTTTATTCTTCAATTAAAATATTCATGATCACCTTTCATTATTTCAACTCCCTGATCATTATGAAAAATGCAAATTATTTCAATTCACTTATTCAAATTTCACGTAGAAAGGAAAAACTATTGAATCCTACTGTGTACCAAGTGACCACAGACAACTTTCATAGGAGTGTAGCCCCAGCCAGGATTCTAAATTTGGCTTCAGCGTTTTAATTAAAATGTGCAGACTTTCCTGCACAATAAAATGACAGGGGCCAGAATCCTAGTGTATGGCTCATCATGAAAATGAGAATTGTTATGATGGTGTTCCACATTTTATAGGCTATGCATTTATTCCATTATAATACAACCCTCAGAAATCTACACCTCATCTTTATGAAGTTTTATGTACTGTGTCATGTAGATTAAAAAAGAAAAAAAGGACAACCTTAGCTTTCATTCATTAGGTGTTCTCATTGCTCTTAGAGAAATGCTAGAAAATGACACTCAAGAATCTCATTAATAAGTAAGACTGGTAGGACTGTTAAAGCCTTTTTTGGACTGCTGATATTCACAGAGCTTGCTCACTGCAAATGGCTTCTGCTTTCTGCTGTTGTGACCATTGCTCCCTCACTTATACTCAATTTTCGTTCTTTCCAGCTCTCTCCTACCCAATCCATCCTTCTACAGCTAAGATTATTCTTTTCCCCTGCCTTTTGAGGACTTCTCCTTACTAACACAGTCCTGACCTTTCTACCCTCCAGACACTCCTGACTCTACTGATCCACTTCTTCCTGCTTGTTTCTCTTAATTTCACTCCTGTACTTTCTCTTTCATCTGCAGGAGAAACAGAATGGTTCCCTGCCTACTCATAGCACACCCCTTAGACACCACCAGGAGCTGAGCCTGTGCTAAGCACACCATAACTGGGTTGATGCGGTGAGCACTTAGTCGTGTCCTCAGCAGAGCAGTTTGCTGAGGTCCTCTGAGGAGGAGAAAGCTTTCAGAGGGGTATCTGCAGGTTTTATCTTCTCCCACTGTCTCTCACCTGGAAATGTTAAGCTACATGAAATATCAAGGAGGCAAAGGGTAGTTGTTTTGTGTATTTGTCCCACTCCCAGTATCTGGGCACCTTTAAGTGTTTGCTACACTTGTTTTATTGTTTGGGGTTTTTTTTGGTTTTGTTTTGGTTTTGTTTAGGTTTTTTTACATCTTTGTACAGTCTATTATTTATTTGCTGAATAAATAAGGTGGGAAAACAGTAACAGACTTCAGGTAACCTGCTCACCAGTAAGACAAGATTCACAATCTGTTCTCTAATGACCTGCAGTCAGTATGAGTTTCAGATTACAGCCCAGCATGACAGCATGGCATATCACCGTATGACTGGCAGTGTCTGCTTCAGGCACCATTGGGCAACATGAATGAGTCAGAGGAGCACACCATATACCCTGCAAACTGTTGTGCAAAAATTCAGGGTTTACAATTTCCTTTCCTGAGATGAGATAGTTTACTGGCTGAAGCTGTGCTAAATTATGGAAGAGAAAATCAAGTGCTATAATTGTGGGTGTTTATCACAGTTACAGTTTTTTTTCTATTCATAGAAATTTGATCTGAACAGGGTAAATCTGTGCCCGCAACACAAATGAGATCATATGCAAACAAAGTAAATGGAAGAGACACTTTTTATGGCTTTGTTTTATAACTCTTCTGTTTGAGGAACTAGTCTTCAGTTTCCATTTTTCTCATATGCCTTCATGCTGTAGCAAACACAAGGTATAATAACTCCTCAGTTAAAACAGTTTTTGTCTGAGTAGGAAAATAAGACAGCAAAACTTGACTGACCACTAATCATGGTAGTAATCTGTAGAGCAGGTAGGGAAAACACTAAAGGATGGTATAACTTCAATTAATGTCTGTGATGGAATTCTATCAATGGTAGCATGAGGAAACCCTGCAGTTTGTTTAATATTTTGTCATATTAGGACAACAAAAGTTCTTCCCAGCAAGTCCAAACACCTTTACACCACCTGAATACCATCCCTTTTAAAGAGCTGGAGCTTTCCATCAGTATGTTCCCCAGTAAGGAAGCTCTTAAGTGGAAGAGAGATGATTTATTAACCCATGCTCAGCCAGTTGTGTACTGATTGGTGAAGGTATAAATGATATATCAAAACCATGAATATTTGGGAAAGAACTATACTAGAGTGTGATGTACATAAGCTATATTCCACTGAAAGATGAGGCAAGGGTCAGTCAGCTTCTTCTGGGAATGGGAAATCTATAACAAGAGCTATTGAATACTATTAGAGCCCTCGCTCTCTTCCCCGGGTCACGATGGCACCTAGGCAGCAGCTTGGTAAGCAATGGCAACTGGAAAAAGCTGGTGGAAGGCATGTAGAGTTGCTTCCTCTCACCTCTCAAAGCCCCTTACTCTTTCCCCTCTTTGCCCCTACCCAGAATGTAAGTATCTATTTATAACCACTTACGCAAGCTGGGTCCTCTGGGATTGGGAAAACAGTTCCCAGCTGGGTAGAAACTTGCTAAGCCTTCAAGTGGAAATGCAGCATGTGCTCAGTTTCTTAACAAAGCTAGTTTCATCAGTTTAGGGTAAATGAACACAAGCAAGAGACTCTTTCAAAACTCCTTTAGTTGTGCGGTAGCTTGAACACAAAAAGTTGTTACCGGACTGCCTACGGTTTACTTGTCTGGCCCCTGAACTGGAGCTCACTAGCTGAATTTTACCTGCTGCATTAAGGAGGAATAGGTGTTTCACCATGATGCCCAAAACCGTGAGGATGCTGGGGACCAGCAGGAAACTGGGAGAGCATCACAAGTCCTGTCATTGCCTGCAGCAGGGCTGTGGGGAAGTCCTGTGTCCAGTCAGGGCCCTTGAATCCCCTATCAGAGAATCAGCTTTTACAAAAACTCTTTGAAACAACCCAGTGGCACAATTCTCTTTTTACGAAGATGAATACCCAGAAAAGCAGGAGGTGATAATAGGTGGGCCACAGATGACAAAGCAATAGAAGTTTCATGGGACCAGAGACAGATGAGAACAGAGCATGTCTTTGATCACTAGGCAGCATTGTGAATAGGAGGTGACAGCCCTTGATTTTTCTGAACCTTGCTCTCTCCCGTTTGTGCATTTATGTTAGTGAAGAAATTAGGTTCCATTATAATTTGGATGTGTCACTATTTTACTGCAGCCTGTAAAACTGACTACAGAGTACATGAAGACAGGTTTACCTACTGGGTTTCTGTTGTCTCTAGGATTTCCAAATGAGACAGCTGCCGGTTTCCTCTCAGTCCATCACAAAAAATTATGCAGCAGTTTGTGCCTTAGGTTTAGGAGAGCAGTCATGGGAAGAGTGCACATCTGCCTTCTCTCTGCCCTTTCCCACCCAGGGAGCTGCTGTCTGGTCTGCCTGGGCTGATTCTCATTGGCATGACTTTAACCTAAGATGACCTCTGCTGTCTATGGGAAACTCCAGTGTTGGGGTTCTTGTTTGTTTGTTTCGGTTTTTTGACTGATAGTAAACATCGAAAGTGTTTCATTCTATAATTTTGAGATAAATTTTATCCTTGGTTGTGGGTTATTCAGTTATATTCTCTTTTTCTCAATTTTGTATTGTCTGATACAATGTCTTGTTTAAGAATGTTAGAAGAGGACCTGATTAGCAGAAACTGTATTGTAAAATGAGGAAGACCTGCTGCTTAGTCTACTAGGATGTGAACCTAAAACACTTCTTAAGTTTAGAGAAAAATGCTTTTCATACACATAAGGAAACTTTAACTTATTCAATTTTCTTTGGTGCAGAATGTCCCTCACTGACTGATCCATGCTGCTACGCTTCTGTTATAAATCATAGCCAGAGTGGGAACATTGAACTGTGATATACAGCTCAATTCAAATCACACTCGCTTTTCTACCTCTGAGGAGCTTGCTTGTTATGGAGACTTGCGAGTTATAAATAGGACAACATATAACGAGCTTCATTGCAAAGATATGCCAGAAAATATTTTCTCCGTGGGGAGAGAATCTTTTAAAAGAGCCTTTCAATTTTCCTGCTTCAGTACATACTTCTGCTATTCCCTGTCCTGAGTATCCGAAGACTCAACCAGGGTGGTAGGACTGAACTCTTCAGAACTTGCTGCTTCTTTCCCCTGCTTTGCCACAGACCTTAATGCAGTGTTTTAGTTTGTTCACCTGCAGAAAAAAGAATTTCTGTCAACCTAGATTATAATTTGAGGACCTGTGCAGAGAGCCAGCATGAGATAGCATTACCACACAAGACAAGGGCTGTCTTCTTCACTTTAAAACATCTTTGAAGGTGTTTGAAGATTCATCATGCCAGAAGCAGAGGAGAAAACTAGTTGTGACTTGAAGTTAGATTCCTTAACCTATCTTCTCTTTCTTCTTTCTCCAGATATCCTGTGTAATGATTGTTACAATCATTAACTGTAAGGGCAAAAGCTTCCCCCTGTTTTGCAGTCCTCCTTTTCTCTGCTGTGACTGGTTCCACAGTCTGAGCCGCAGAGAAGAAAGGAGGGAAGGGAAAGGTGCTCTTAGTGCCCCAGTGAGGATGAAGGCTGGTTAGGGCTCAGTGATGGAGCATGGGTGCAGTAGTTGTCCAGGACAGTTTAACAATCAGAGTGAACTCGGACACAAAGCAGCTTCTCTGTATATGTAGCCCACCCTAAGGTATATGGCAATGGTACTGCACAAGAACATTACAATTAGCTTTCTGAACAGCTTTAATAGCTGATGGGCAGTGAGAGGAGCGCCAGAGACCTGAATTCTGGTCCTGATGTTGCCACTGGCTCACTGACTGACCCTGAGCTTGTCACTTAATCTCTCTGGGGCAGTTTCACCCTCACTCTCTGTTTTTTTAATCACTATGAATCTTGACAGGAAGGACAGCCTCTTGCTGTGTATTGGCATCATGTCAGTCTTAACTGCTGTCTGTGATCTCCCAGTGGTGCTATAATCTCATAATTCCTCATATTCATAGCAATAATACTACAGTTGAATGCAAATCTGTATCATCATCTTACTACTAATAGACCCTACACACCGTTGTTTTTGCAAGTTCCTGAAAATTTTTGTGGGAATCAGTAAATAGGAGCAGGGAAGTACTGAAAGTACTCTAGATTGTCTGGAGATGTGAAGTAAGTAAACATAAATCATGGAACAATAAAATCTTAATTTTTAATGCTTTTCCTTTTCCTGCTTTTGTGATGGATTTTATTCCTTCACCTTAAAGTTCTAGTGGTGGTTGGCTGTTACACACAGCCTCCATTAGGAGAACATACTTTGTTGCTATAGCAATTCTTTCTCACTCTGATATTTTATTGCACTTAGATGCTGCTGGCAAAAAAAGGAAAAAAAAAAAGAAAAAAAAAAAGAAAAAAAGGCAAAAAAAAAGCAAAACCAAATCCCAACAAAAAAACATCACTGACCTCCTCACAAATGGTCAGCCTCCCTGATCTCTTATTTCTGAGCAACTTCTAACTATGTCTCACAGCAGTCTATATTCTGGTAAACACTTTGCGCTAGGCACTATCTAGAAAGGTTTATCATTGCTCTATAAGTGGCATACTGCACACAGCAGGACACACTGCAGCACAGTGTCTGACATAGCAGATATAGATTACTGTTAAGATAAATTCATCTTTTTTGATCTGAACATTTCACCAGCTCCAATCTGAAGCCTTGATATCACCCTGTCAACCAAAGGGGATGTTTTTAAGCAAGGGAAGAGTTATCAAAGGTTTCCTCAAAGTTCCTTTTAGAAGAGTTTCTACAAGAGCAAAGATATATATTTATTGGGGGTGAATGTAGGGCTCATCAAAAGTACTAGACTAAAATCCCTGTAGACATAAGGCCTCTGTTCAGCATCAGATACTGAACAGAAGCTTCAAGTTTTTTCTACTCTGTCAAAACCAGATGCCTAAACTTTCAACTAATTAGGCAAGAAAAGGTCATTAATTCTGTCTTTTGCTGACTGCAGCTGGCTGCGCTCTCCCACCCAGGATGCCAGCAGCATCCCTCTGGGAGTAACCATTCATATGGGGCTGGGGATGCCTGTGCTCCCCTGGCCGTGTAACCCAGCCTGGGAACTGGCAGCTCCATGGAAGGGAAAAGGAGAGAAGCTAAGCACTAGGGCTTTTCTTCCACCTCCCCTGGTCCTGAAGGTAGCACCATTCTCATGGCTAAGGCACTGCCTAGAAATAGCTGTGTCCATCATTTTGGGGCACATGGCCAGCACATCCCCTCTCCCGAGGGAAGGGCAGAACACAAGGTGAGCAGTGGTGGAAAAGACCCTTCCCTTACCCTTAGCTGCCCAGGTGGGCAAAGCAAATAGGATGGAAGGGAGCAGGAGAGCTGACTCCACATGTGGAGCACCGTTTTGAGTCTCACCAGGTCCTGGGTACTCCTGCCTGCATCATTCACAGTAGCACAAAAGGGTGCCTGCACCCAGCAGCATCTGCATGCCTGTTCCTGGGCCGAGCATGCGGGAGGACACAGATTTCTCCTTCTTTCATGGGTCCCTGTGTTACTGCAAGGTTCGGGTGGGGCTGGCCACGGCCTGCTCCTTCTCTGCTTTGCTGCTATGAAACATTTCCATCAGCAGGGCCAGGAGAGCAAGCACAGCTTTCACCAATGCTGGCGCAGCCTCTCGCCTCCTTCTCTGCACCTGCATCACAACTCGTCAAGGAGACACAAATGAAAAAAGAGCTATTTCACAGTCCAGTGACTGTGAGACTTTGTGTAGCTGGAGGGCGAGGCATGAGGTCACGATGGGGGAAGGCAGTATGCAAGGCTGACTGCTTCAAGACTGAAAGGCAAAGAGGAAAGCCCGGAGGGGCAGGCTTTGCTGCCTACCTTGCACCGTGCTCTCGCTGCACAGAGTTTTGTCTCATCAGGGACCTGCTGTGCATCCCAGAGCAGAGTCTGGGTGCAGACTAATGTGTTTGTGGGAAATCGGGGGCAAAAATAGTGGGTGTGCATGACAGCAGCATAGAGAGGATTCAGAGGAACTTGGCAGGCTGTGAAATGGAGCCCCTGGTGCTGGCACTGCCACCTCCATGATGGACATCATCATGCATTTAGAAATGGACTAGGACCTACTGATTCATTGCATGGGGAGCAACTTGTAAGCATCAGGCAGCAAACCAAAAGTAAACACATCGCTTGCAGCTTGGGTAGGTTTGAATCAAGCATCTGCATGTGACCGATTGTCATTAGCCAGGTCCGTTAAATCAAAGCATTCAAATTCCACATTCCATTTTCAGCCTGAGGTTATAATTGTCTTCATTTTGTCAATGTACATATATATACAAGAGGAGAATTTATGAATAGTCCTAACTCAGTTTACTTACTGTTTATAGCACAGATAGGTGTGTGTTACATCATTATCACAACAAAGCCCTTATTATTTAGGTGCTTACAATTTTGGCAAATACATGCAGGCTGAAATTTTGCATGCTTGGACTCAGTCCACAGGCAGAGCTTTTGAAAGCTGGAAGTAAAACATATTCAACAATCTTTGAATTGTGTGTGCTTCGATGACATATATTCCCCCCAAAACACAGCATGTTGTTGTTTATCCTTGTAGTGACATAAAAATGGGTGAGCTGAGTCATTTAAATTGTCTTGTTTTATAAATCTTACAAAGATTTACAAATAGAACTAAAAAACAGTGCAATTTTGAAATAAACTCGTTGTCATACTAAAACAACACATCATTTTCCAGATTTTTTTTCCCCCACATATACACAGGAGACTGAGGTGTTTGACTTAATGGCTTAAAATATCTAGGCTGTTGTGAGCTCCTATAAATTGATTTGAAATTGCAAGTATTATTGCTGTTACCTCGCTAGGAGCCATACAGCTCCTAAGGAGACTCTTTCCTCAAGGAAACAAGTGTCTTTGGTGTTGGGTTCCCTGTTCTAAGATCTTTTCTTTCCCAGCAGACTTGTCTGGCATTTACCATTCAACAGAGGCTGGTTGTTAAAGCCTTGAGGAGAGGGTTTTTAACTAAGCTGCAGCTTGCTCAATCTTTTCCACCTGGTAAAAGATTTGAACTCCTGCTACTTTCTATTATTCATAAGGGTGGATCACAGACTCCCATCAAATAAACCCTGCTGAAGCTCAGAAGCCAGGAGCCAAGGGTGTGCTTTCTGCTCACCAGCACATGGTTGAAGGAAAGAGCAAGTGAACGGGGCCCCAAAGTGGAGGTCTGCTCTCACCTCCCACTCCGGTTGGCTTTCACAAACATTTCTACTTGCACAGCATGGTGCTCCTTGAGTGTTATCCAGTTCCTCATGAAAAGTAAATAAATATAATTATTCCTGCTTTACAGAGGGGGACTGCAGCTTTCCCAAGATTAAAGGGGAAGGGCGAGTGTGAAGGACCAGAACTGAGATTCCAGCTCTCATTCAGGCTATTTGATTTCACAGCATTAGTGTTGCTTTCCTGCTACACTCTGCAGAGAAGTGCTGTGATTTTTTTTTTATTATTATTATTAATTTTTGGCAGGTAAGTTCTAAATGAAATCTGTAGAAAAAATTACCCTTCCCCCCCATTTTAGATGGCAGCCATATTAAATAAAAACACTGTCTACTAGGAAGGGCTGTCTACTCTAATGTGCTGTGTAAGGACCATGAGAGTTGTGTTTCTTTGACCAGCTGGGAAGCATAGACTTTTAAATTCAATTTTTTTCATTTATGAGGTTATTTACATACCTTATAATTGCCAGAAACTTTCTTGTCATGAATTTCCATGGGGGATTTCACTTAAAAAAAATTTGAAAAGCCAACCCTAGAGCTCTTCTATTTTCATTTCTTACATTTCTTGTCCAGCAGGGCAAGTTTTTTTCCCTCATATGTGCAATCTCATCAAAAAGAGTGTAACAGTATTTATAAGGCTGATTACAGATTTTTTCACAATAATAAATGTAATCAATCAAAATCCAAAGAAGTAATAATAATAACATAATTCAGTTAATAGCTACCTCAGTGACTGTATGTGTTGCTACCTGCCACAGTGGCTATACAAATTAGTGATGTAAACACCATGGAGTCTATCAGAAAAATATCATTTTAACAAGATTATGTTGCTTTCAGTAAATATGCCCAAAACTGAGACAATGAACCTAAGCAGTTAATGCAAATCTCACTTTGGACAAATACAATGAGGCAAGCCCTTCCACCTGAAACTGGATGTTCAGCCAGCGCTGTGGATGTGACTGCTGAACCCATGCAATGAGGCATTTCAGTATGGTGCGCACTGCAGCTGTGACCAAAACCTGAGCACGAGGTGCTACTGCCATCCATCTGGCAGAGTGATGCTGCTGTGTCCACAGCTGGGAGTCCTGGCTGCTCTCCCCTGCTTTGCCAAGAGCCTCCCAGGTTGACTTTAGACAAGCAGTGATATCTCTCTCTGCTTTAGTTCACCACTTGCCAAATGAGTAATGCTGATTGCCCACCTCCAGATATGTTAACATCTATGATGTTTAAGTTCTTTGGTGAGGACCACACACACATTGATGATCTATGGCCATCATCATGCCATCTAACTGGGTTTCTGCAATAATGCATTCAGAGAAGAGAACCTCTCTAAAGCACACCCTTGTCTTAAGGTCTTTCCGCTCTGATTCTGTGTCAAGTGCAAGGATTTGTTAACAGTCAGGGATGTTATCCCACATGCAAGTCCCCTGGCTTTGTTCTCACCAAGAGAAAGTACCATCCTAGGAAACTTTCTGCTTGCAATCTGGTATGTTCTGGGAGGGGACAAAACGAGGTCCGGTGACCTTTGTATGAAAAATACAACTAAAGTGAAGTTTGCCATTAGTTGGCTAAAAGGGAAAAGCAAGAGAGTTCAATGTTGCAATGTAACTTGCAACAAGCACTAAGACAAAGCTCCTTAATAAATGCCATGCTACAGCTGCAAAACCGCAAGTGCCCAGCTGCCAATGGGTTTCATGCTAGATAATGTAAAGGTGATATACCGATCTTAATGCCTAAGTAATTAACAGTGAAGTATTTTTAATGCGACAACTAACACTGAGCTATGGCTACTGCTGCAGCACTAACAGCTGAGCAGCTGCATCATTATCTATGTCTTTTCCTGTGTAATCTTTTTAGTGTGAAATGTCTTTAATATCAGTTTGCTGGAAGAGCTGTGAAGGGGCAAAGGAGTCAGCAGATACAAAATATCCACTAGCTTACAGAACATGCACTTCCATTTGTACATGGTAGTGCAGTATGAACAATGGCCTGTTATCAATTGCTTGAAGTAACTTATATGCTGCAGTTTTTTGTGCTCTGTTCCAGAAACAATAACTATATATCTCCAAACCCTAATGTATCCCTTTGTAGGAAAAGCAAGAAGAAATAACAGAAAGTGTTTCTTCTTATAGCATAGAACAGCCTGGTATAACAGATATGTTGAGAGTGCTTTGAAATTATGCTTACATAATATGAGGCTATGTTTACATCTTAGTACAGTCCCATCAAAAAATTTGTCTCTCTGTTTGGAACAAACTATTTTAGCTGAATATTTAGAAGGTAGCTCCTTAAAACCACATTTGCATTTTTATGTCTGGTGAAGCAAAGGCAAGTGGAAGAGGTAGTTTCAAGCTTTGAAAGGATATATTAATTTAAACTGGATCCACTGCACTCATATCATTACATTTAAACTTTCAGGTGCATCAACATGCAGAAATTCAGTAAACATCATGCAGTAACATACAGTGATGCGGTTCATGCAGTCTGGGCTACCATTCATGCAGTCGAGGAGTTGTATCTATCACATGGTGACATTACAAACCACCAGTTTCGATCAGAACATAAATAACTGGTGCTGCAGCAACATAGGATCCAAATGGATTACGTTTCTCTGTTGCAATATTTTTCTTGTTTTCTGGGGATTTGGAGCACAGTTTGTCTTGCTTTAATTTCTACGAGAGCTTTGGGGTTTTGTCTCACTTGGCATAGTGAGGTACAGCAAGACTTCATTTATGATTGTAGACCCTATGTTTTTAGAGAAAATATTGCAGAAAGAAAAATACTATTTTATGAAGGACTTCCTTTCTGCAGGTGCAGCACATAAACCGGGGTTCCCTGGACCCCGTGGTCAGGGGTTCAGCTCAATCTGTTTGTTCTCTGAGAGCTGCAAAAACTAATGGCCAGGAAATCTGTGATTTGACTTCCTCAGAGCCATGAATTGCTTACCTGCGTAGTCACAACTTTGCATGGCATAAATATCGGTGTGGGAGGTCTCAAACTTCCCATATTCACCAAGTATAAGACAGTAGGAATTGGGTGAGATTCTGGGTAGCTGAAAGAAGCTCCAACATGTGAGACTTTTAGACCCACTGATACAGGACAGTAGGACCTTTGCATCCCCATCCCTTGCAGTTTATCTGTGACAGATGCCTGACCCCTCAATATTTTTTAAAACAAAACTACTTCCTCCATTCTGGCCTCCTGGAAAACTCCTTTTCCAGTGATACTCAGGTGCCTGGTCATTATAATCTTCCCTAGATCTTGGCCTAAAGAATATGTAAAAGGTGGTAGCAGAAGAGGCTCAACTTTTGCCAAGCAAAAGGGGCTCATCTTCCCTTTACATCTTTTGATACTGTGGGATTGAGTTGAGCATAAAAATATATTCTGAATTGACTCTCATATCTGCTGTGATCTTTTCTCCTATAATAAACTTTTGAGAATTCCTTGTGTTAAACATGCTCGTTAGTTGTACAAAATGCATCTTTGAATATAGATGCTAAAATCCAGAAACAATACTAGCGGTATCGAGATTCCTGAAGGCAAAAATAGAAGACAGTGAGAGAAGCAAGAAAGAAAATTGAGAGATGTTGGAGTGATGCCTGTGAACATTTAGCTAGTATGTAGCTGGGCTATGTATTGGAAAATATGTGATTTGAGCAATCAGTATTCTACTTCAGGGGATGAAATGAAACTTTTGCTCAGAAACTAATGTGTGAAATTGTTTCCTTATGTCAAATCCCACTTAGCATGTAAATTAAAAAAAAAAAAATAGATCTCCTTGCAGTGGTTTTCCTAGACTCTTTCTGTGATTGCCCTTCATTTCTACCACCAATGGAGAATTATTGCTGTGTCTCTTCTGGCCCTTTCATTGGCGATTACAGGTGTACCCACAGTAGTCACCTGTTTTGTCATCCTGAAGACAAGAGGCAGAATATGGCCTTGCACATGTGCAAATAAACTTACCTCACCTCTCCCCTCCCCTGGACAAGAACTTTCCATACTGTCTGGGGACAGTCTTTTCCATAGACCAGGTGTGAGCTAACTGACCCCAGCTGAAACTGCCAGGGGTGGAGCTCAGAAACAAATGGGTGAAACCAAATCTCCAGGTGCAGCACTGCTGGCACATGCCTCTTGCTAAGCCAGCATCAGTCCCAAGTGGCCTGCCATGTCCCAGTAAGCCGTTTCAGTGCTCTTGGTTTTGCTACTGGCTCATCCATCTCAAGGAAGGCAGTAGAAAGGGAAGGTGGTTTTCTGCCACCTTTATCTGCCTAAATCCTTCACTGACTGCAAAACAGATGAACTGCATTTTTTTGTCAGAGGAGCTAAATTTCCAGAGGAGTTAAATTTTCAACAGCAGCAAGCTGATTTGGCTACCACAGTTTTCAGGAACTGCCTTGAGATATCAAAGGCTTCATTTCAGTGGGCAGTTACTGATCGTTGTGGTCGTGCTGGAGGTGATCACTGCTTACAGATATCAGGGCCAAGCTGTCTCATATGTGACAGCAAAGAGCTGAGACAACAGAAATGAAAAGTAATACTTGAAATCTGTGTCTAATTAATTTTCATGAAAGCAAAGCTTATTGTAGAGGTACAATATGCTCTGCATACTCTTGATAATATTTTTGAACATGACCTATATTTTCTGTTAAGTTTTTGTACCTGGTGCTTCCTCTTTGTTTTGTGTTATGAATGTGTGCCTGAGAAAATGTTCCCTATCTTTTTAATTCCTATAGCAACATGATACATACAGAGACAGAAGCTGGTTTTAAAAAGGCTAGCCTTGCAGTTAGTCAGTGCAAAACAAATCCTGTCTGGAGTTGCTGTCTCACATCCTTTGTGTCCCTTGTTTGCAATTTGCATGTCATTTCTGTGAAAGCCAGTCCTGCAGTAGAGGACGGCGCTGGCAGGTAGGGCTCCTCTCCTGATAATTTGTTGTCTTGATGCCCTGCATGACCAACTGGAAACAATATCCAATATTCAGTACTAAGATGGGCTCTTGCTGAGCTCACTGCAAACTATGGCAACTCGAGGGGAAGCTCACCAGGATCACTTAGCTGCTTGCTGGTTTGCAATTTGGGTGGTTTTTTTCTTAAAAGCAAAACAAGAAACACAGGAATCCCAACGACAAATGTTTCCCTAGATTCAGCAGGTTTGCCAGTGCGATGAGCTTAATTAAAATTAACAGAGCATTTTAATTATGTTGTAGTCTTTCTCTCTAATGGGTTGCCCTTGCAACCTGCCTTAAATGAAGCCATGTGGTGCATTTTGGAGACCAATTTGTGCTGTCCTGCAGGCTATGGTGCATGTCTATCAAACAGGTATTTGACCTGCTGCTGCGAGCCAGAGAAGGGGGAGAGAGATATCGCCTGCCAGTGATACCCTTGTAGAGGGTAAGCCATCTCCCAGGAGCAATACAATACCACCTCTGTACAGGCTCAGCAGAAAGCTAGAGTTACTATCATAGCTGCCTGCCTTGATCAAGCTGGTGAAGAACCTCAATCTTCCCTTCCACATTACTGTGCTCTCCAGGGAGGAACCACTTTGGTCTTCAGGGGGTGCAGGTTATTCCCTTTGCTTGCAAATGTTGGTTCTGTGAAAGGATTTTTTTCACATCTCCAAACACTTTGCTCAGCAAATGACAGGGGTCTGGGTTTTTGCTGCTGGCAGTCAGGACTTGTCACCATGTCCAGGCTACTTTCTAAGCAGTGTGCAAGACAACGGTGCCCAGATGCCTGTCGTCCAGAGCTGCCATACAGATTTTGAATTGGATGTGCTCACTCTCATCACCTCAGAGAGGTACATGCATATGAATGAATTTGCCCAACAACATGGCCATGACAGTGATGTATTCATTCCACTTCACAAGCAAGCCAATTAATACGTAAAGTATCTATGGCTTCCACCGCGCCAGTGCTGAACCTGGTATCCTGGGATGCACTCTGGCTTCTTCATCTCATCTTCCTGAGCATCCCAACAGGCTCAGCTTTCTGTCCTATCTTTTTCTCGCCTATAGCTTGGCACATGCCTCTAAGTCAGGCTGACTCTGGTGACTGACGAAGAGTTGCAGATGCTTTTTGACATTAGGCGTCATGCTGTGACTGGAGCTGTGCAAAATAGGTCCTGCTACAGTTGTTTGACAGCTGCAGTGAATCTTGCTGTCAGTTTGCTGGGTTGTGTGCTGTGTCCTAGCGTAGGTCTTGGTGCTGAGAAGTGTCTCCTTGCTCTTGATAATCTTGTTACCAGATTTGCAGAGTGCATGGGTAGATGCCATTGGTCCATTCAGCTCCCTGGTGAACTAGGGGGTTAATCTGAGGTTTCTGAGGGCAGACTCTGCCTCCTGAGTGGAGGAAGAGAGAGGCAGGGGATTTACCTCTGTGTCACCTAATCTTAACACTAAGTTGAGACATAAAGGTAAGAGGGCTCGGCAGATTATCCTGGTTCTGTATTTTGCTTTCAATGTAAGTTCTGAGTGTTATTCTGTTGACAAGATAAAAAGCAAATGATTTGAAATGGCTTCTCACATCTGCCTTTCACTCAGCCTCCTCCTGACACACTGAAAGAGGTGAGCAGTGCCATCACCAAAGGCTGGAAGTCCTGCCTGGATAACTGCAGTCCCACTCGCAACTCTTGGCAGGGGAGGCTGTAACCTTTCCACGGGGAGGGTATCAAACCAGTCAAAGAGAAGCTCGAGGTTGTAATTGACCTAATCTCATTAAACAAAGCATTAGTAGAACTGAAGATGCTGTTGATTGCCACCACCTGCCTCATTGGCCTTCCCAGGAGGCACCTCTGGGCTCTTTAGATTCCTTGAGGGAGGGCAGGGGGCTGGTCCTCAGGACAAAAGCATCTCTTCTGCTTTTCTCTCCATGCAAATGCTTCTTGGTGCCTGCAGGCTGTTGTGCCTCTGAGATAGTAAGTGTAAAGTCATAACTAGCTCTCCTATTACCAAAATGCAGAGCACTTCGTTGGTGTCCTGGGACCTGCTATCTGGCAGTTTGCTTAGCGGACTGCAAGCCTGCTGTGTGCTACTGTAGGAATTACCATGATTTGTAAGTTCACTTTCAAAGTGTGGTTTCTTTTGTTGTGTTTGGTCCCAAGATGCTAATTTTAAGTGAAAAGACTTAATTGTGTGTCTGGAGACTGTGTACTTGCTCAAAAATACCTGATTCTAACTTTTTACTGCTCTGTCCTTGAGGAGCTCAGATTTGTGAGATACCTCTACGCTTGTCCTGGCATTCATGCTTTCCCTCTCCTATTATGCTTGTTTTGTGCCTGTGATGGGTCATTGCATAATAAAGACTGTAAACTCGGTGGGGAAAGTATGGTCTCTTTAAAGGCTATCTGTATAGAGCCTCAGCTGTGTACCCGAAAACCTCAGCTGAAGTACTTACATTTTCCTAAAATGATAAAACATGAGGCCAAACATGCGGTTTTGGGTTTGTTTTGTTTGGGTTTTTTTTTTTTTTTTGTGAATGGGTTATTGTGCTGAATCTAAATAATACATTGTAGCAATCTGTGATGAACATAGGGCAGAGGGGATTTGTAAGCCAGGTGTAGAAAAAGGGATAGTGTTGTGTGATGGCTTCTCCTGGCAGCGGGTGAGGGGGTGGAAAATCCTCCCTTCCTCCTTAGTCCCTGGGTTTGTGGTCCTGTGTCTGCACACAAGTTAGCAGGTCAGCTAGAGAACAGCATCACTGTTCTGGGATAAAAGGTGATGATGTTTTGAATTTTGGGGGTTTATCTTTTTTCCCCAAGTCCACAGTGCCTTGCTGGCCTGATGGCAGGGCTCTTCTCTGAACCTGCTGCAGTGGCACAACTAAAGGAATCATAAAAAGCAGAGGGGAAGGAGGGGGAAAAGAGTAGGGATGTCTTAAATTGCCTCTGCTGCTAGGGAAAAGGTGAAGTTTTGTTGTACTGCAAGTGACTTATCAAGGTGGAAGTAATATATTGAGTTGAGACTCTCTGTAATAGCAGAAGATGGGTTTTTTGCTGGTTGTTCGGTGGGGGTTTTTGCCAGAAAATAGCCCGGATAGGCATTTTATTACAACTGCAGTGTAATATATGTCCTACAGTTTAAATATTGTGTTGTTTACAGCGCAAAAAGGTTGACTACAAGAACATTATTGCTTGACATAAACCTGCAGGAGAACTTCAGTAGTCCTATTGAAAACAAAGAGGTTGCAAAGTGGGTCACCAGAACTTTAATTTTATTCTGCTAGAAAATAACTCTCTTTTCCTAATGAAATGAAGAAAGCTGTTATTATTTGGGATCTGTATAACTTTAATATTAAAGGTATATATGTTATGCAGTAGGAGTTCCAAGGGAAAGTTAATGTCAGCTTCAGCCGGCCTGTCTGTACTACTACTTTCACTTCCTTTCTTCAAAATTAACTCTTAAAATGTTTACTAATTTGCAGATAGAGTTGTATTTAAATAGCTCTAGGTACATGCTTTTTAAAAGAAATTATGCCCTCATCCACAGGAATTTTTTTTCTGCCCTTCCCCTGTTTCTTGTTTGTCTTTTATTACAAAATTCACAAAATGTCTTTAGTAGGTTAGTGAAGCAAAATGGGACAGTAAATTTGTCTTAAATACATTGATAAGGGAATTTCATTGGAAAAGACTATTGTGGTATTTCTTGCTGAAAGGCTGAAGGCAAAATAGAGGACAGAATTTGAATCTGAAATCTAGATCTCTCTGAAGTCCTATATCCAAAGCACAGCTCTGTAATTTGATTTGGATACGAAGTCATTTGCATGTGCATTATTTTGGCTAGCAGGTGTCTGGTTTGAATCCCAGTTTATACCACAAAGGCTTGTCAGTATAATATTTCTAGCAAGCCCTCTCACAGTAGACAAAGCTTATACAAGATTCTTTTTGTTTGGAAAACTTGAAAATGCTGTTGTAAAAATAAATGTCACCTTTGAATATTTTCTTTTCCTGTTGCTTTTGCATAATGTTTGTCTTTGAATAGGCACCTACCCTCAGAGTTTCAAAGCTGATGCATGTATGTGCAGGTAATAGAGTACACTTTTCCACTGGGCAGGTATATGTAAAATAAAAGGCTTTATGGCAGTGTTTGAGCATTGGATACTAAACCCGAGCCTCCACCCTGAGTGTTGGCTTGGAAGTTAGCGAGCAGCTGCTGATGAGCCAGCAGGCAGATGTGAGTCACATCTGGAAGCATCTCTGCAGGGTACAGGGGCTTCGCTGCAGAATTCCCCTTTCTGTCCCTGTTTGGCAGAAGCTGCTTCTGCTGCTGCTCCCCCCAGGTGATACTGAACTGTGCCTGCAACAAGCAGAGATGAGGAAGAGAAGTCAGGCCCTGGTAACAGAGGTGGTTTGACAGCATTTATTTGGTCTTGTGCAATCTTCATAGCAAAGCCCAGGAAGGGGCTTGGTTCGTTCCCCTTCTAGGGGTCCACTGGGTGTTTTTATATCCTGAGCTAATGGGCCCTGCCATACAAAAAATAAGATCTTTAAAAATGGGGTGTGTGTGTGTGTGTGTGCAAGCAAGATCCCCTGCTTGGGTTTACTCTAAGTGGTAAACCTAGTCTTACTTCCCTTTCATCCAATCTGATCCCTGCTAGCCGGCCAGGCAACTACCTGCTGCTGTTTCTAGTCAGCTCATGCTGGGATGATTGTTGGCTTAGCAGGATGCACATTAAGTGGTGCTAAAAATAAATAGGAAATTGAGTTTTCTGGCTCTTTTTTGCCTTTTTTTTCTTTAAATGAAAGAATTGTTCAGCTCTTAAACAATTGTTAAAACAGAAACAAAACCAAGAAGCCCCTAAATTGCAAATACCTTCTGAAAGCAGTGCTACATGAAGAGGAGATGCCATCCTTGGTGGCTGATGCGGTATAGGCATCTCCCAGATGAGCCATTACACTCCCACAAGGAGCTCCATGAAGCGGTGCCGCTTCCTGATGCAGAAACCACAAAGAAGTTGCTCTTAAACGTTGCATAAGCACTTTCAGAAATAACATATTTTGACTGAGGCTCCCCAAAGCCTAGGGTGGGGTTAAGACAGAATTTAATTTTAAATGACCCATTTGCAGGAGACAAATGAGACCATCCTAATCCCCTGGGTTTTTTTCTCCAAATGTTGTAGCTGTAAAGCAGTTGTGCCAGACTGAATGTTGACAGTCTTAACATAATTTGTCTGTACTAAAATTAATACTGTATTTTATGTACTATATTTGTATCTATCTATCCCCTTTCATGTCAGATAAGCTCTAGTGTGTGGGATGCATAACAAGATTGACTGAAAAATAATATTTAACCCTGTGAGGTCTAGTGCTTCCTGCAGGTAGGGATGTAGGTTGTTTGGATACCAGCCTGTTATGATGTGCTTTACTTTTTTGCCTGGCTTTTTACTGGGTTGCTTTATTATAAAACTATAGTGTGGAAGTTGCAAAAACCTCTACTGTAAGGTTTATAAGCAGTGCAGCAATGCAAAGCTTGTAATATTGTGAGGGTTGTCTAGAGCTGTTCTTGAGAAATGGTTCTGGAAACAAGCTCAGCTGTAATTATAAACCTTAGAAAACTGAAAATATAAAAGCAATATTTTGAGAGTTAGAACTATTCTTCTGTTATTAATTAATGCACTTAAACCTGTGGAAAAAATGTTGAATCTGTTTCATACCTTTCAGTAATTACTTGCTAAGTGGTATATAGGGAAGGATAAAGAAAGGTTTCAAAAGAACACAAGGGGATGGGTCCAGATTAAACTTTTTAAGCACCAGTAGCCAAAGGCACCTGTAGCATGTCTGCTGTCTAGAAGAAGCCTTGGCTTCAGGGAAGGGCAGGGGTTAACAGGGTGAATAACATCCCTTTTGTGCACCTGCACCCAACACCCATCTGTGAAGGAGGTTCACCCCTGTCTGTACCACTTGACTTAGCTGCAGTGCCCGTGCTTGTCCTAAACCTTTCCTGAGGGGAGGGAAGAAGAGGCCTGGAGTCTCCTTGTGGTTACAGTCCAGGAGGCATTCCTGTCCATCTTTGGAAGACAGGAGCTGGTTGAATTTTCCCTTCTCAGGTGGGGTGAATTACAGTGTGGAGGTGCCTCTTCAGTGCTCTCTTTCCTGACTGCATAAGGAAGCTGGTGAGATGATACAGCATTGTCCTAGCTGCTCCTACTAAAGGTGGTTGTCGTCTTCTCTTTTCAGAGGATGAGACAAATGGTAAACACCTTTAAAAATATTTATTTATATATGTATATATTCATGTTATTTTCAGAGATGTTTCTTTAGGTTTGTGCTGCGTAAGGTAAAGGACAGCAAGAGTGGGTGAGCAGAAGAAGGTCAAGACTAACTTGTTTGATATCTAAGGATCTACTCTTTGAAAGTTCAAACAGACACGGGCCAGATTTGAGTGACTGGCTTTACTTTTGCAAGACCAAGTTCTGCTTAAAAGTCCTCCTGAAGCAAAACCACATGTCATTTGCCTACCTTTGTAAGTGCTGAGCACAGCAGGAGAGATGCTCAGCTGCTGCAAATCTTGGCTGTGATGTCAAAACAGCTAAGACAATTGACATCAGCTGAAGACATGTCTATAGCTAAGTATAACCCATAGGTATTATGGCATGATTTACAATGGCTCTTAGCAGCATAAACCCCATATGTTTTATAGCTGCTGAAAAGGAGAGGAAACTGTCTGACAACAAGTGGAGGCATATTTAGTAGCATTTTTATACGGATGAAATTGCCCAGTTAGAGGTTTTGGGAAATAGATTTGCTGTGATACACAGCACCACATAGTTGAAGCACGTAGTACTCCAAGCATTCAATTTATCACAATCTATCATGTTAACGTGGCTAATTTGGTACTAACTGTTTCCTGCCAACATGCTCTCAGACAGTTCCTCATTGTCTGCTAATCTCCGCAACATGCGAGCCTGTGGGAAGGACAGAGGAGCTCTCATTGCTATGGACTGGGACACACACACACACACATATGGACACGACAGGGCAGGGGGGAGAAGAACAGATCTCAGTTACATTAATATTTCTGGTAATTCACTTAATTTTTGAAAGCAGCAGTAGTGAAATACAGTTGTTCCCATGGTGTGAGTAAATGACAGCAAATTTCAACTAAATATGCCTTGAAGGAAGGGTGGTTCTCCAATGTCTTGCTGAAGAAGTGCTGAATAATGAGCTGAAATGTGAGTGAGAGACAACAAGGACATGGAGGGTGTTTCTCCTGGAGAGGTAGGATTTTGCTTAAAGGTTCTGTAACCATCCATAGTGTCCCTCTGGGCAGTTTGTTGCTGAGCAGGACCAGACAGCTGAAGAGATGCTCTTGAGTTTCTTGCAGCACACAGAAGCGATTTCAGCATTTCCCAGTGTCAATAGTTGAGAGCTGATATGGAGACTATATTGCTGCAAAAGCCACTAGGAAGGTAGTAATAGAAAGTAGCCCAGGGAAAACGCTGCCTGCCCAAACTGCACACTCACCAGGCTGACCTCGGGTGCATCATCTGGATTCCTACATCATCTCAAGCTGCAATTCCTCATAGTTTGGGTAAAAGGTAGTGCTAACCAGGCCTAGACTGTGCAGAACAGGGGTAGAAAGGAAAGGAAAAACAAGAAAATAGAGAGAGGTGCCATGAGGGCTGGTGGCATTCCTGTGGTGCAGCAGCCAAAAGTCAATGTATAGATGCTGATCAAGAAGTAGCAAGTCACCCCTTCAGCGTAGCGAGGGCTGCATGTCCTGGTCTCCCCTGAACTGGAGATGCGTTTGCCATTAGGTAGACCCTGACAATATATTGTGACAGTGCAGAAGTGAAGGAGGAGGTGTAGTTAGGTTGTACCTTTGTAGGTCTAAATATTTGATTTATCTATATGTTCTAAATATTTAAGGACAGAAAGGTATGTGAGAAGTCTCTTTAATTAGGCTCACTTAAGTTGGATATTTTCATCATTAAACACTTGTAAAGACAGCTGAAGGGCCAAAGGTGATTATTTTGTCTATTATTAGCTAGCTGCTGAACATTTCTTATTGATACTATATTGTGTCTTCCTTTAATAAACATTTCCAGTGTTTATGCAAAATAAGCACTTGCAGATATTACCTGCTTAAATGTACCCTGGGAAGCTTTTAGTATTCCCAGATTCCTAAGTACAGAGTAGTGCCAATTTGCTTTTGTAAGTTTAAGAAAAATACCAAAGTACTGAACTTGGAGTGTGTTGCCATCACTGACTCCTGGCAGACACTGATGCTGCTGCCAGACTCTTGTTGGCGTGGTCTATTTGCAACAGAATCCAATCTTTTTGCAATATGTAGGGATGTCCATTCGGTACATTAAAACATAAATGGGTATTCAGAGAAAATGAAAACCGCTGACAAAATCTGGGGTTACAACCCCAGCATTTAGATCTCTGCTTTGAAGGGTGTCTTTGAGGTGAAGTTTATGGTACCTTTTAGTCCTGAAGTTTTGATTGCACAAAGCTCCAGCAGTAACTGAGCTGACAAAAAAAAAAAAAAAAAAAATCCTCTTTAATTTTAAAAGAGCCAGTGTTTCGTGGCTTGGTGTGGGCTCTGAGCAGAGAAGTGAAAGGAGCCAGGGGAATATTGTTAGCACTGAAGCAATGATTCTGTAGGCACGTGTCCCTGTAAGAAATCCACCTCTGCATTGGACGTATGTGAGGAAGCTGTGCAATGCCCTGGATTTATATTGCCTGTAATAATGGAGCAAATGATATTTTTGTCATAAACAGCAGGTAACTTGTACTTGGTGTTTTTGTATCAGCTTGCTCACAACTTTGTCAAAAGCAGAGGTTCAGTGACTCATCCCCTCTATCTATCTTGAGGGTCAGACCAAATGGTCCAGGGACCACAGCCTATGTTTTAGGGCAATTTCTGTCCCTACTTCTGGTGGGCCTCGGTGAGGAAAGCAGAATAAATATTTGGAGCACAGTAGAATTTTTCCTCGGTTGACATTAGGGTGAGTTAGTTGGCTGGGGGTCGGTTTACAGAGCCTGGAGTGAGGGGCAGTGCCAAGCAAATCAGAGTGTGTTTTCTGGGATGTATTTTCAGCCTGTAAAGTAATGTTTTTGCTTATGTAGTTGAAATACAAGGTTCCCAAATAAACATCTTCTGGGATATAGGTGTGCAATTTGTAGTGTGTATATATACGTAGTAGAAAGGTTGCATGCCATTGTGTGTTTAAAAAACCCCAAAACCAAACACCCCAAACCACCAAAACAGATTCCGGATGTATGTCATAATTTTAGGTATTTTGTTAAAATGTCCAATGTTTTGCCCTGCATTTAAAGACAGTGTATATATCTTGATGAAAAGAGACCAAAATAAGGTTGTACTGATAGAGTCAATTCTGTCATTTCCATGTTTCTGAGACCTCAGGTATCTGCAGGTTGGCAGGGGTTGGTGGGTGGTGGTTTTGGTTTTTTTGGTGATGTTTCAGGGGCTTCTGGAAACACAAACACCAAACATCTTGCAGAAATTGTTCTGCTTCCTGTAGGGTTCGTTAGTGTGGAAGACTTACTGCACGAAACTGTTGGGTGAGCTACCAAAGTAGAAGGCGCCTGTGGCAGGATGTCATAGATGGCAGCTGGCCACCAGATCAGGATGAAGCATCAACTTTACTATTTCTCTGTTGCCAGAAAATAACAGTCCCTGTTGTGAGCTCGGGATCCTGTTGCACTCTGCAGTTGTAGACTTTTCTGCTCTCACCTACCTGCTTATTCTTGTTCTATTTCTCTGCCCACAACCATCTCCTTGTACAAGCTGATGTTCTTGCAGACACTTATTTCCTGTTTCTAAGCTTCCCAAATCTGTATGGGCACCACTGAGGACCATATATAAAATACTAACCCTGCTCTGAATCATATCCCCTGTCACCTAGAACAGGTGGGAGCAGTGTTTGCAGTGTAAGTTGTGCTTGTCCCCGCAACCTTTTCTCAGGGAAGGCTGTGTGTGCACAGCAGGGTGATGAGCAAGGTCAGTACAGCTGGCAGATCCCTGCCACCACAGAACTCCATCAGCTTTCAAGCTTTCACCCAAACCTTACCAGTTTCTCAGTGGATGACTTAATTTCACTTTGTTTTAATTCATGCGGTTAACACATGCTTTCTGTAAACTCATGCTGAAGAATTGCTGTGTGATTTCCCTCCCTCGCCGCCCCCTCACCTCCCCACCAAAGTCTTCAAGAAAGAAATTCAGAAGCCAGAAGAGCTGACAATATTCTTTTATAATGCTAGATGGTCTGGCCAGACCCAACTTCAGTCCTGCAACCCATTATCTCACGACATACTCAGTCAGCTTTCTCTCACCCTTGAAATATCTTTGAATTGGGAAGTGGCATCTAAGTTCCCACTTCAGACAGTGGGCAGTATTTAGTTTTGAAGGAAAACAGGTAGGGGCTATTACATAGTCTGTTGGGATGAAATCAGCTGAGAAAGAAAGTTGGCAAAAGAAGCATTAAAAAGTGGGGAGAGGTGTGCAGGTTTTCTCAAGGGTCAGTAGCTAATTGAAGTGGGTTTAGTATTGTTTAAGATACAATCTGGCAATTGTTTGGCCTTACAACAGCACTTTAGTTGGTGTATTATTTTCTTTTTTATACCACAAATAAAGGCAAAACCTATACACGTAAACTTTGTAAATGTAATTTGGAATAAAGAATTTTTGTCTTGGTGCCAAGTAAAATCTTTTGCAGATACAATTTTTTTTGTAGAATGCATTTCTCCACGATAATTCCAGTCTGTTAACAGCAGCCAAAATTTGCTGTTATCTAATAAGTAAATTTATCTGCTGTTGTTCTATTTTGAGGCTTATTAATTTAAAAAAATGTGAAAGAAAGGTGTGTGGGGGGGCTCTTTTCCTCTAAGACACAAATACACACAGCTAAATTGAAGTCAAGGAGTTCATGTGAAATGCCTCTGTTATCGAAATGCCACTTTTCAGGTTATTATACTTGTAGAAATATTGCAGCAGCAGAACAGAGGTAAGAAAGGTGATACAGGAAGAATGCTAAACAAGAGAAACTATGCCAGTACTCTGCACTTGCTGTATATTGGGAAGAGGGACGTATGTGCAGGGGAGTCCCCAGGAGCTGGGGGGAGCTCAGAGGAAAGGCTGGCCCAGTGGAGGCCAAGCCTGCTGCTGCTTTGTGCTGCTGGGGTGGGTATTATAGTTCCCATGAGGACTTTGGAGATTGCTTAAATGTATATTGCAGGTACGAGTAAAATCTAGACTCCACATAGTTCAGCTGGGAAACTTGTGTTAGCATCAGTGGCACCAAAAAGAAAAGGAAGTAGGTTCTTCCTTGACTTGAATCTCCCAGAAGTAGCCTCGCAGGATTTTAAAATAGAAATAAAGGAATTAAAGGTGCACTTGCAAGGATCAAGGAAACTCTCTACTTTGCGAATAGAACCTGGTGGAGGAACAGGAGCCGGAATCAATAGAAGAAAAGAGCAGATCAGCTTCAGTAGCATCAGTGAGAAAATAACAGCTTCTGAATGCAAGCCCTGACCGAAGATCAAAGTCCTGGGGTTCATCCCTTTGGCCAGACAATGTATTGAAATAAAATAATAGCTCTGACTGCAGATGCTACAAGTTAAGCAACATTTCCGTGCCAGCAATCTCTGTAAAGAGCAATCATTCAAATGCAGGAGAAGGGTGAAAAGAAAATTAAATACCTGGAGATGGAGTATTCAGAGAGCACCAAGAATGCAGAACAGCTAAAGATAATTAAATTACAAATAAATTAGTTGTCATAATGGTCAGATTAGGAAATAAACCACAGAAGTATAATCCTGCCAAATATTCAAGTAGAGCAGCAGAACTGGAACTTAACTGAACTGACAAATGAGGGAAAGAGATTTATAGCTCTTGCCTAAATTTACAAACAGCTATGAGTATTTAAATTTTGCTGTCACATCTGAAAACAAACACAACTCATCCTGCCTGAACCTTGTTGAAATCTGAAATTTAGCTCTCTTCTGTAAAGTTTTGAGGCAATCTTAGTTGATGGTTTTGACTGAAATTGCTAGACCTTATGGTTTCTGAGTCCATTTTGCATCTGGGGTAAATTAACACTCGAAAAAAAAAGAAATAGTGTTGTGAATGTATGAGAAATAAAACCTGGCTTATCTAGGCACACATTCTGGTTCACAGGTGTTACTTGCATGGCTTGAGTAATAACAAACTCGTACAATGTGTGCTATGGCTGTGATGTAATTTGACTACTTTGCACTTGAAAACAAACCATGAACAAACAGCAGAGATATTATCTTCTTTTAGCACTTACTGAAACCACTAGGATGAATTAGCTGCTGCAATTTCATCTACTCAGTGATTTGTCAGTGCCCCTTGACTTGGTATGTTTTTAATATGTTCAGAGGTAATAGCTGTGTCTGCCACAGGGCAGCCGGGCTGCGAGCAGGGCTGAAGCCAGTAAGCAGATGGCCAGACCCCTTCTGTGAATACTGTACAATGCTGCTACCAAAGCTTGAACCAGCAGCCAATGGTCTTGGTTTCTACAGCCATGCTTCTCATGGTGCTGGGGAGAGGCAGGGTGCCTGGTTCTTGTGGAGTTGGGGGGATCCCTGTTTCCCAGGCACAGCCCTAGGCAGGGGGGTGAGGGCTGGAACAGCTCTGCTCGCTTTGGGGCGAGGATAACCTACAGTCATCCCAGGCTTTGCTTAGCCTGCAGCTCTGCCCTAGGCTGTCCCACAGGGAGCAGGTAGCTCTGGGAGAGCTCCCATGGTGTGGTCTGTTGTGGAGTTGTTGGCATCTCCAGCCTTTTGTAGGTAGCAGTACTGAATTGCTTGCAAGATAAACTTGTGGGGTGCTGAGTTACCAGGATTCACAGAGGGAGGGGATAGGGTCCTGACAATGTGCAGTACCGAGGTACCCTGCTCACCTCCAGCATCAGCATCCAAGGCTAGGATGTGCCATGCGGCCCAGGAGCTGCAGAGCAACATGCCTATCGCAGGTGCGTGGGTATCGCCACTGTGCTGTAGCTGTGCTCCACACACACATGTGAACATCCAAGGAAGGGCAAAGCAGGTTCTGATTTTTTTTTTAATATAATTTCAAAACTGTATTGACCTTTCAGTGTGGCTCTGTTAACATCCCTGCTCTTACGGTTTGGAGCCCCTTTCTAGGTTGCTATGTGTGCAGATAAGTCCGTCCTTCACAGTGACTTTGAGCTGACTGGGAAACAAATTTTTTTTCTTTTTCTTTTGAATGGTAAGCCTCCATGGGCTAAATTTTGCCCTTGTAGGGGAGAAGTATGAAGTGGTAGTAGCAACTGATGTATAGGAAAAATCCAGATATTGGTATATACAGTGATCCCAATGAGGCTAGAGCAATGTAAAAGAGATGGATGTTTTTCTTAGGTCACAGTTTTGCCTTTGGCAGTATTAGCATGGATGCCATTTATTCATCAGTGTGATTTGTTTACAAAGGCAGCTCTATTCCTACCTTCTTTATTATATTTTGAGCTTGGTTTTTTGAGCTTAGAACTTGAGGGCTGACAATAATATACCGAGGCTGCTAGCACTTGTTTATTTTTGAGGGATGATCAAGAAATGAAGAACATGTGTACCTTTGATTCATGCAGTAACTAAGTAGGATGGTCCAAAATTGTGGAGATATGGAAATGATTAGCTTGGCCTTTCTGGCCATTCATACTCTGCATCACAGAAACACTGCACAACCATTCATGATTTTCTGTCTGCTTCGTATTTTCCTTGTCTCTTGTAATGAATCAAGTGAGAACGCATGTGCTGCCCTGCATTCACTACGAAAATAATTTTGATGGCTAGGGTAATAGAGATGCTTAATGTTATGGGGGAACAGTATTTTTAAGAATACTTTAAATAACATATTTAAGCAAACAGTTGGGCAGTCAGCACCTCCCACACATATGAAATTATCTCCAGCTTCCAAGAGGGGAGAAAGTTTAATTTTTCATTTCTTTCATAGTTTGTATTTATTCAAGTAGTTAACATTCCTCTCCTCATTAAAATTGCCAACTTGTAAAAGCCTCTGGATTTAAAAGAAGAATTAAAAATGAAAAAAAAAACCAAACCAAAACGTTCAAAATATGTTCTGCTGCCAAAAAAAAATGGTGTGAAAGTAAATCTTTAAAATTACATTTCAATAAATGCAAAATAAAGGCCAATTTTACCATGATTTTGCTACGCTAGGAAATAAATGGCAGCTTAAGCAAACTGAGACATTGGCTGTAATGGCATCTACACTGCAGCTGGCCTGTCACCACAAATGGTTTTAGCAGGCTGTGTTTCCAGCCTCAGGGCTCTGAATTCATCTGAGCTGATGCTGCCTGCAAATATGTTGAGGAAACAAGGGTGGTGTTTCAGTATACACCCTCCAGAAAGGCTTGCTGTGATCCGTCTTTGCCAGAGGCTGGTCCTTCTAGGTGGCTTCCGGGTCCTCCTCACCTTTTGTGTGTGCACCAATTCCAGGGTAATTTTGCAGCCTCTGCCTCCATGGTGGCATTTTCCTCTCCTGGCCGTGCTGTCCTTGGGTGGCAAGGGGCAGGACACACCGGCAGCCCCGCTCCATGCCACATCGGTGCAGCTGCCTGCCACACTGGGAGCGGGAGCAGGAGGCGTCCCAGCAGATGGGTTGCAGCGAATGAGTCAGAGCTGTTGCATAAGCTGCAAGGTGGTAAACTTTGCCTACTAGAAACATTCCTAAATCAGAAGTTGTCTTCTCCTCCCCTCCCCAAAAATCATGAGCAGTGTGTGAAAAGTTCCTAAGATTACATGCATCTTGGGTTGGTTTTGATATTTTAGGATGCACATAGTTTACAGTTCCAGGCCGATCCATAATCTCTAGGGCTAGAAATGTAATTAAAAGGAAAGATGTGTTTGTATGTGTGGGTGGGCTTGTAATATTCTCAGGCTTATGGCCTTAAGAGGAAACAGTAAATATCATATAAAACTCCATGAAATGGTAAGCGTTGGTATTTTTGTTCCTCAAGGATTACGTACCAGCCTAAAGAAGTAAAACTGTGTTATTTAATAAGATAGACAGTACCTTGGCAAAAATGAAACTGGGCGGGTATTTATGTATAGACGGAGTATGGTCAACCTTGTGTTCAGTACAATTGAAGTTTGTTGCTAAAAAATGTGTGATAAGAAATTTTCAGCAGTCAATTCTGTTCAGAACAGAAGCTTTTTTTCAAAAACAGCATGGAGCAAATACTACTCTTCTTCAATTGCACGAGCTATGCCCTCTTACCCCTCCCACAGGGCAGTAGATAAATCAGAGTTGAATATACATGCAGTTGAACTACTCTATTTAAGAACCTGCTCTGCCAATAAATCAATATTTGCTTGCTATGTATGTAATATATAAATGGCACATTCAGAGATGTTGAATAAGTTTCCCTAACTAAGGAAACTGCTCAATACACTTAAGATCCTTAGTAGCAATGATTAAAGTACAATCCTGATAGCATCAGGCGAGTAGAAACAGTTTAACAGAATAGCATAGGCTTTATATAGGGTTTTCTTTAAGCTGATATTTTTAGCCTTCAGTTACTCCTGCTGAATTAACAAACCCTTCCAGAATATCTGTTTTGTTTGAAATCTGCAAGCTTGATGTTAGCTTTTCACCTAGTCCTCTGCCCTATTGCAAACCTCACCTGTTTCCTTCATCCAGCAAATATAGAGGAAAGATAAAGCATATGGGATTTGGCTACGCTCTCATAAATTCATGGAACATGGGATTTCCTGCTGTGAGAAAAACAGCTAAATGATTGCTGCTTTATCTAGTAAAACAAATGTGTCCTTCCCAACAGAGACGATAATTCTTACTGAACTGAATGCTTATAGATTTTGCCACTAAATATCTGATTTTCAAAAGAGCTTGGATCCTACTTCAGCATCTAAATGAAGCTCTCATAATACTTGGCCTCCAGCTGCTTTTCCCAAGGGCTAGATGCCCAAATAAGAACTTTTTTCCCCCCCTTGGTGCCTAAATTGGGATCTTTAGGTGTTGGGCTCATTCAAAGTTTAAAGATATTTGAAAGAATAATGGTAAGTTGCCCTTAGAGAGTTGCTAAAAAGCCTGGTGCTAATTACAAAGTGAAATGGCAGCTTTTTAATGCTGCCATTTTAGAAAGTAAGTATCCACAATTAGTCCTCTAAATCCTTATTTAGACACCCTTCTTTAAATCACATGCATATAGATGCAGATGGAGATACAGCACTCATACTGTACCCATTTTAGATTATCATTGCATAAAAGCTAACATGACTAATACCAGCTATCACTAAGTAAGAAGCTATTTCCACTAAATTGCTGCAGAACCGCTGCGTTGAGAGGTGGACGTTAGGAGAAGCATTGGGAGCCTGTGCACTGATTCTCTCGCACTATTAAGTAAATGATAAAGAAATAATTTGAAGAAATAAATGCTGGTGCACTAGCTTTTTGGTGTAAAGACTCTTCTCTTTACGGAAGTGACAAGACTTTTACTGAGCAGTAAAGGCATAGCTGGTGATCAGATCTGGGCTAGCAAAAGGGACCGGGGTGAAGGGTTGCAGCAGAAATTGAGGGTCTGCCAAGGCAGACAACGAGTATTTAGTGTTGTGGAAAGTCCCTCGTATGTATAATTGGGACTCTTTACTGAAGAGGAAAAGGTGAAAAATGAGGGGACATTAGGATAGTACACAGCAGTTCTCATTGATGCTTTTGATGCTATTTTGTTTACCCGCTTCCATGGTAGAGAAAAAAGAGGGAAATCTGTGAAACTAAAATAACACAAGTAAAAAAGGGTGTGGGGGAAACCGCGCACAGCCTGTGGAGCTCCTCCCAGCGGTATATTGAGAGGAAAAACCAAACACGCATGGTTTAGGCAGCAAGGATTTCCAAACTGAAAACTAGCAGACAGTAGAAGTAAGCAGTGAGAACAGGGGTATAAATCTGGCACGGGACCTCTTGGCATAAACAGGGAGATTTTAAGAGACTGCGTGTTCTCATGTAACTGCCTCATGAGGGGTTTTTCCCCCTGAAGGAGCCCATTTTGGTCAGTGCTGAGGATGAGGTGGCTGACTGCACAGACTGCTGCTCCCAGCCACGTTGGTAGCTTGTGTGTTCTCTCTGTGGCCTTGACTCTTGATAGCTTTGCCTTTAGTTTTATTTATCTATTCTTTCCAGGATGAATATGGTAAGGTGTGCTGAGTTTCTTTAGGACACTCCCAATATACAGCAAAGTGCTGTGAAGCCTGCTGTGCTCTGATAAATTCCTCCCTCTGTGTGTTATGACTTGAAATTACTGGGGGAAGGAGAGGTTATTGACAGCATTGAGGATAAAAAAAATATTGTCATGGTTTGCAGTCTTTGACGTAACCTGTGACTTCATATGAGCATCCTGGGCTGCACCCTGCAGTAAGTTACAGATGGGGAGAGCCACATTTGAAGCCAGGCAGGCTCCCAAGGCCTGGCGTTGGCCGTCCTGCCCCAACTGCCCCGTGTTTAATTTGGAAGGGACCTCTAGCACCTGTAAGGTTTGTCTATTTTTGCAAGTATTTGCTTTAAAATATGTGTAAATACCTAGAGAGATCCATCCTGTTTAAGTCAAATAATCAAGTAGGTACTCAGAGTGACATAGCTTCAGCTTAGCCCTTTTCTTCTGCCTCTCTGAAAAGAGCTGAGGTCCAGGTCAGTGTTGCAAAAAATCTGAAGTAGATGAAAGTTGGAGAGAAGGAGGAGGAAAAAAGAAAGAGAAAACAGCTATTTATAAGCATCTAATAACTTGGTTGATTTTTGGGGTATGCCTATTTTGTGACAGGAGATGCACTTATCTTGGAGAAGGGTGCAATTACATGAGGAGAAAAACTCACCAGAGCATATATGTTTGATATGATCTGCGTAATAACATAAATCTAGTGTACGTGAAGATGATTTCAGCTGTCTCTCATACAGAAAGGCAGCTGGATTTTGGGACTAGGCCACCCACTGCCAGAAGAAAAATGCTTGAATCTTCAATACCTTTGATTCACGGGCTTTAGGAGGTGAGAATCGTACTGTCACAGCATGTGCTTGGGAAGCATGTTAAATTTCCTACGCCTCGTGCTCTCCCCCTCTCCCACAGTCTGCTTCTAAATTGAAGTCTCTGCAGATGAAACTTTGTTTCTGATACCTCTACATAAATCGTCTGTTTTCTATTTTGACAGGAGTTTCACTGGAAAAAAGTTCTTTTTCCCCTTGTCTCTGCAGCACTGATGATTTTGTACTTGTCCTTTTCCTGAAATATCTAAGTTAATTTTGTAGCTATTGAACAGCGCTGTGTAAATGCAGCTTTATAACCTTTAACCACAACAAAACACCCTCCTCTCTGTAATCTCCGCCTCCTGTACCTATTCTTGAAAACTGCCTGAAGCAGTGTTTCTGCCTCATAAATCTGAGCCTGTAAGATAGGTAGCATTGCATGCACTGTTACAGCTGAAGTAGTCTGACTGATTTTTCTGATAATGCCTTTTTGATGTGTTGCTGGTAAACAGCTTTTTTTGTAAGAGACTACAGTCATAGTAAAAATCTGAATAGTGACAGAATAACTGTTATGGGCAAGGCTGGAATTTCCACTCATTTGGAGTTTACCTTTGACCTCCAGTTAAGCTGGCTGCCAATTATTTTTTTGGTACCTTCTATGTACAGACCACAAAGGGGGTTTTGTTCTTCCTCTGTCTAATGTCCCACACCATCAATTAGTATAGGAAGATGGGTTCCTTGGCAGTATTTGATCCAAGCAAACCTAAAACGAGCAATGTTTTGCTCGTGTTCACATGTGAATTCTCTGCCTGCAGAGAAACAGAGTCTGCACCTGTGTGGAAAACAACCAGTAGCTTTTCATGTGTGAAACTTGTAAATGTAGCAATTACATAAGCCAAATTATGAGGGGGTGTGGTTTATTGGTGGCTGTGTTTATTGTACCTTATTATCTGCAGAAAATGAATCATCTGATACAGAAATGGCTCTTCAGGGACCAACATGCAGCTGAGCCCAGACTTGCAGGAGAGAGAGCTGATCATCTGAAAGAGTTCCCTTAGAATATAATATTGCAAATCCATGGCTTTCCAGCAGGTAATTAAGACAAAAATAATTCATATTTAGACACTTAGAAGTTAGGCACCAGATTTTTCTATACTGTAACTCTAAGAGCTGTATGTTTTTTAACACATCAGAAAATAAGGCTGCTTAGGTTGATGCCTATGTTTATTTCCAGAGTTTATGTGTAGTTGGCTGAATTGTAGGATAATGGTGGAAGCCCCTTCTCTTCGAAGAAGGAAGCAGGGCGTGTGTAATGGCAATAGGAACAGGCAGGACTGCACAGAAATGTGGACTCACACTCAGACCAGTATGGCAAAATACAGTCACAGCTTTTGAGAAGTCCTGATTCAATTGAAGACTGAAGGTCTGTCTGGGTGGGTGTGTGTTTTTGAAGTACACCTTCAGAGTTTTGATGGCACAGAGCAGCTTGCTTTTCAAAGCAGACACATTAATCATAGCTGCAGGGAGAGAGAGCGGAAGTGGCCACCCCGGGTTAATGAATGTATGACTGCAATGAAGTCGTGCATGTGCGTTGGGGGAAACTCTCCCTTGGAAGTGTGCTGTGGATGTAAACATCCCCCACTATACATACTGTGTAATTGTATGAACAGAGTACTTCCTAGCATCCCTTTCAATTTTTCCCCATAAGAAATAATTTTTTTTTTAACAGTACATTTGGAATATTGATATCTGTCAGTTTATTTGTCCCTTTCAAGCTTTATATCCTGGTATCAGTGGTTCATAACTCTTTTTGTTCTGTAGCTAATCATTGTCCTGAATAACTAAATGCTCAGAATTATAACATTTGCTTCCCTGAATGCCAGGTGCTCTCTCCTGGGTCAGTACTTGCACAGTGTAAGTACAACTGTGCTCATCAGTTAGCTCAGAATTTTCAGCAGTGGATTCTAATGACAAGCATGATGATCACAACAAAAGGGCTGGTGTTTACCTTAGAGATATTTGCAGTCCATTTTGATGCAAGAACTGTGGCTATCTGCCCACATAGATCTGCCCTAGCTGCAGATGAGACCCTTGACGTCCAGAGATGAGAGGCTATTTTGTATTTTGAACAACTAGAAGACACCATTTAGAGAACGCTTTCCTGCACTTGCCTCCATATTTTCCTGAACTATCTTCTCTCAGTTCGGGTGAGGTTCTCATTTAGTAAGTTTTGTGACATTGATCTATAGCAGCTCTGTTGATCCTATACAGCCTGCCTGCACCACAGTGAGAGTGGTTGTGAACACAAGCGTTGACCTTCATCCCCAACCAAGCCAAACAGAAAGAATAGGACTTGAAAATGCTTTATGCCCGTGCTACCAGACTTTATTAAGAGTGTGAGGTTAGGATAAGGTTCTGCTCTATTCTTGCTTGGCCACCTGTCTCCTTAAGATATCCCCAGACTTCCAACTGAGCTGTATTAATTTCATTTCTCCTTACTCTGTGTTGTGCTCTATCTCCGTGATTAGTGGCTCCATTTCTGCTGCATTCCATAATGTTTGAACAGAGGTGACATCCAAACCTCTTACTCCTGTGTTTGCTAGATGACAGAAGACTTCTTGTAAACTTGTGATGTGAGATGAGAAAGAAGCAGCGTTGAGGGGAAAAAGATCCCAAATGACACTCCTATTCATAATGTACTGAAGTGTGAGAAGGAACGGCAGAGAAGTCAGTGCAGTCAGAAGTCAGATCTGCAAATGATTTTGTCACTTAGAGATTGAATTACTTAATGACAAAGTTCTTTCTGCCAAATTCTGATGGCTTTTTGCCTTCACAACATCTGCACTAATCAGTAACTTCACTTGGAAGTCATTTATGTAAAGTATTGTTCTTTTGTCACTCATCAGACAGCAATACCTTGCTTAGATGAAAGAGAAAGAGCCTATTCTTAAGTGGTTTGCTCAGTGATGTAGTTAAATGCACGTCTTGGGTACTTGGATATCTCTGGAACATAGCGCAGGTGCATTAGTTGGGAGCGTATTAGCTGGTCACAGGATTATCAATGGTCATATACTAATAACACTAAGCAAATGCAAAAAAGACAAATGTGATTGGAAGATGTGTCGGGAGAAAGATTTCCAGCGTGGAGAAGCTTCAATATCTGGAGTATCATGTGAAGCTTGTCATAAGTGTTCATTAGAAATGCATTCATGATGGAAAAGATGAGAAGGGCTTGTAGGAGTGGAGAACCTATACTAGGAGACTGAAAGTGCTTTTCTTGCTTTGCCCAGCAAAACAATACCTGGGGAGGGACATGAGTGGGAGAAAGGTGAATTATTTAAGGAAAATGCTGGCCTAAAAGCATGCTGGGCAGCCTGCAGCTGGAGTAGTAGAGGCAAAAAAAGCTGAACTATCTGTAAGAAGATTGGTGAATTCATTCAAGTGTTTATATGATGTGGTGCCTGCAAGGATATAAGGTTGATCTCAGTAACGCAGGAGATTCTTTCCAGTCCCATCTTTTGACTGTACATAAGGGAGTGGAGTGGTCACTCGTGTAGTGGTATTATCCAATATTTTTTTACCAACCTACATCTAGGTTTAGAAGAGAGGTAGTACTTTTCCTTAACAATGTTTTGTTTAGGGGTTGTTTTTCCCTTTTTTTTTTTTTTCCCCTCCTTCTGACCTTCGTAACTTTCCTGTTCACTGTTTGTTCGTCTTCTTTTCCCCTTATGGTCTGGAGTAGCTTTAACATCTTGCTGGACTATTTTGTCTGGTTGTTCTAAATTGCTAACAGCTATTGTACCATATTTTAGATTGTCTTAAATTGTCACTTGCTACCTGATTTCATAATTCCGATAAGCGTGGAGTTTTTTCCTCACCATCACTTCAGTACTATCTTGAGATGTGTGTGGATTGTGGTTTGTTTTGTTTTCTGGGGTTTGGTTTTGTTTTGTTTGTTTGCCTTTAAGAAAAGCACCCACACACAAAAACCCTGTCACCAACCCTTTCCCCCCAGAAATACAGATCTTAAAGAAGTCAGGAAGGTAACTGTTTTTTGGGTTGGTTGGTTGGTTTGTATGTTTTTTAACCTTTTCATTATTTTATACTTCTGCTTTAAAAAGCAATTATTTTAAAGGAAAATATCTGACAGCTATAGTCCCTCTTGAACTTAATCATATCTGTTTGGTTTTGGTGACAAAGCGCAGTTTGTAGTACCCTTCCACCTGTAGCATTACAGCACTTGGACAGCTATAGGAGGGTTCCAGGAAAATCGGACATTGTTGTAGAGCTGCTAAATACAAAAGAAACCAGCATGCAGTGAAGGAAGTGTTCTGAGTGGGGGCTTGGGTGAATACTACAGGGAAGCATCATATATTACTATGCTGAAGCCTTGTTCTGACTCTTAGGCATCTGTTTATGTCTGCAGCTAGACACAAGGTATTGAGCTGGATGGGTCTTTTGTCTGACCCAGTATGGTGGTTCTCCTGTAGGCTGAGGCGGCAGCTGTCTCTGTATTGAGCTGTATCACAGAACACATACTGCCAGCTGATCAGTAGAAAACTGGTCTTGTTACAAAGCCAAGAAAAAAAAAACAAAAAACAGGGAGGACTTTACTATTGGTGACAGAATAGGCACCTGGGAAAAAAAACATAACCCACCCTGCCTTTTTAGTTTTAATTCCAGTATTTGTTTTCCAATCTACTTTGATTCCAGTATTGATTGCAAGAACCCATGTTTCATCTGTAAACTTAGCCCTGTGTTTGAAGTAAGTGAGATACAATAATTGTGAAATCTTCCCTTTAGGGTCACATTTCCACAAAATAAATATAATTTCTGGTACCATTCTGCAAGTTATGTTTTACTGTGAAATGTGTTTTTCAGTGCTAACTTACTGTGCTTCTAGTAGTCCTTTTCTTCCACATCTTCCTGTTCTGAAAGTAACTTGTTCATTTGTCTTCTCTAGAGTTTCCACAACCTCTTCTCCTTTCTGTGGAAGTGAACAATAACGATAAGATATTTTACGACAACTTACTTAGTCTTGTAACTTTGATAAGTTCCGAGTTTGTTGGAAAGTAATCAGAGGTGGGGTGTGTGTGGGGAGTATGGTTTTTTCCTTGTTTGTTTGGGGTATTTTTTTTTGGGGGGGGGGAGAGGGAGGGGTGTAGAGAAAAAAATATTTGGCAAAGGATATTAATTGAATGGGCCTGGGCATCAGGGGCATTCTAGACTGGTTCTACTGTGGGGTTGTCCCTCATGTATTTGGTCAGCTTAGGGAAGCTGAGAACTGATTTGGAGAGTACAGTGTGTCTAAGGTAAGGTTCAGCTGAATGTTATCAATACATCATTGAAGACAGAGTTTGGGTTGAAGAAGACAAATCTCTTTACCAGTTAGTGTCAAAACAAAGGCTTAGTGTCCTGACTACCAGCTGAATGTTGTCTTTCTTAATATTGACAATGTCTTGAATGATGACTTTCTTAGGATACTTTTTTCTTATTTAATGTATTTGTAAATTCTAGAATATTTACTCAAGCCTGGACACTGTCTAATATTTAGATAACCAAGTGAACTGAAGCAGCTCATGTCACTGACTAATCCAGATGCTCCGTGTGTAGGATTTTTTGTAGCAATTAGATGAGCCTGTATTTCTCATTTTCTCCTTTAATTTTATGCTCTCTGAACCCATTTTTTACTGTTTTGTCATCTGTGTCACTGCTTCTAGCATATCATTTACAAATCCTTTTTTTAATAAATGAATACTAATGATCAGCTAATACATCAAAGAATGCTGATGTAAAGATTTTCTCCATAATTGCTGCCATACCACTGGCAAGTGTGGTGAATCAACTATTTTATGTGTCTTCCTCTTTAATATTAAACATACTGAATTTTATAGACTAACTGAAATAAAAATAAATGACAAGGAAAAAACCTTTTATGTCGCTGAAAATGTGTACTGAGTGGTTTTCAGAAGTTTATGTGTTAATTCATGACTTCTTGTGCAGAGCAGCAAAGTAATGATACATTGCAAGTGGTGAGAAAGGAATGATTCCAATGATATTCAAAAATCATAGTTGATCTAGGTTATGTACATATAACAGTAATTCTTGTGGACTTTGCAATTAAGCACAAAGCACTTCAGATTGAGGAATTGCTCTTTATTTTTTGCATATATCAGTGAGCTGAGTAATTCATGGCATAATTTAAGTAGAAATTCAATTTTTGCATGAAGTATACACAATATTGTCAACATGTATACTACTGTATATGTTTATATGTATGTGAAGACTCAATACAGCAAAGAAATTGAGTGTAACATATATCAGTATTATATCATTATTCCATGAAATAAGTTGCTTTTTCATGTTCTAATTTTACACAGTTTAGTTAAACTTACCTACTGAAATATTTTACTTAAAAAGAGACTGCCAGATAAGGTGTTCACACATCAACTGCCTAATGCACAGGATTCACAGCTTAATAGCTTTGAAAACAATGAAAGTGAAATTGCATTATTGGACCTTTTTCCTTTGTACATGTTTAAAGATCAGGCAGCTTAACCAAGATATTTCTGGAGAACAAAAGAAACATTACGGACCCAGACTGTAACAAGGGTCATAGGCAAGAACTCCAGTCAATGTATTTTTAATATGTTGATAAGCTATCAAATGCTCTGATGTTTGAGCATCTGTTGATGAGCAAGGCTCAGTTATTCCAGCAAAACCTACCCAGACCACTTTCACTCACAATTAATTTTTTATTCTCTCATGCTTTAGTTATAGTAACCCTAGATGGACAAGAGAGGGAAATGAGTGCTTGAAAATGGCAGTTGAAAGTACTTGCACTGAAAGAAGAAAGGAGTTAAAATATTTGGACTGGTTATTTTGGAGCGCAACCAATACTCTGGTTTTACTGTTACGCTTTAACAAGCTGTGCCCACTAATTTTCCACTCCTGAAAGTGAGAGCAAATCTGACATTAAAATAATATTTTTAAAAAATAATATGTCTCGCTGGGGTTGGGTCTTAATATCATTGAAGTGTCTTGCAAGTGGCATAGGTGAGAGAATCTGAGTGAGAATACTTGTGAGTACTGTGCAGCAGTGCTCACTTCTAAAGATACATATTAATATGTTGAACAACATATCATTATTTTTAGGCATAGTTAGTAATCTCCACGTTGCCTCTTGCTTGTATCTACGCTTTTAAAAAGACAGGAATAACATGGCTGTCGCAATAGGATATTCTTCAGCAAGAAAACTAATCTGTGTAGCCAAACTCCCTCAGCAACTTGAGAGCTATACAAGGCCACTTCTTAGGAACAAAAGGGATGTTTTTGTCCTTGGATATGTACAGATGGTATTGAGTGAAGTGCGTGGAAGCCAAAGCATGTCTTAGTAGCAGGAATAGTTGAGATTTGTGGGAGATTATGGTTAGAGAAGAAAAAGCAGTCTCTTTCTTTCATCCCTTTATAATTGGTGTGACTGTTGGGCAGTGGGGAAGCACAAGCAAATATACAGCAATTTGTACTATGCAGGAGGATTATAAATTAAAAAAGAGACAAGGAAGTAGAGGGAGGGAGAGCTAGCTGTTGCTCGTCTGCTTGGTTAAGGGGAAAACAAGCCCTTTCCTCCCCTTAAAAAGTAGTCCTACTTCCATCAGCACATCAGTTTCTGGGCTGTAGCATAGGGAGGAGAATGGAAAAGAGGATTTTCCCTCTGCTATGTCAGACCATCCTGTTTTTTCTGTCCAGCTGAAGCAACCTATTTTTGTAAATAAAACCCCAAAAAGATGCAGTCTCTGAGAAAAAGCTGGGTCTCTGAGTCCCCTCTGGAGCAAGCAGCATTAAGCTAAACCCTGAATGGCTGGCACACCCACCACCATTGACAGCTTTGCTCAATCTTTAAGAAAGTGATGTGCACAGACCAAAAATGTGTCAAATGCGGAGCTGACCACTTCCTATAAATTGGATAATTATCAGCTGAAATATTTAATCTTGCCTCCCTAGGGAAAAATGTGATTTTTGTGAGTTTGTACCCTAAATAAAACATCTGTCTGTTTCTACGTGCTTGTCATAAACTGACCTGTAAGACTACAGACTAAAGGAAAATCTTTTTGCTCAATTAAGTAAGAAATAAAATGGCTATAGTTGAAAATATAAGTGCTATTTGCAAGAATGCATTTTCTAGGATAATGGGTTTGTTCACATGTATGTCCTAAATAGTCAGAGCTGTAGTTTTCTAAAAAGCCTTAAACACTAATATGTTAAAGCGCGGCAGTGTGTCTTACTGGTTACCAAGGGTAACATGAAGTGTGGGTTTAAAGGCATTTCTGTTGGTATTGCATACATTTTACATTTTTCTCTCGGATGATACTAGATGACATAATGTTTGCACTATGTCAGTTTTTGAGATGTTCTCTTTAAAGGAAGAACGAATAAGTTAATTGGGCATCTCTGAAAATTAGGCACAGTTCATAAGAAATTTATGCCAGCACATTTCCCATTGTATCCCTCCAACCTTAACACAAGCTTAAAATAAATAAAGCAAGCCTGTATTATAGCCAGTAGTTTCTGATATGCTTGTACCTGTGCTAATATAACTGCAAAGCTTGAATTAGGATGTCTCTAAAGAAAAGCTAAAAGATTGCCTAATCTTAATACTGCTGAAAGCAAGTCTGTAATGTTTTTAAAGTTTATATTGAGAGCTGCCTTTTCCCCAGTACAGGGCAATATCTTTATTCCAGTTTTACCATGTTCAGGCTGAACTTTTGTATAGATGGTATATTATGGCTATTATGTATAAATTACGGTGTACAAAACTGGTTATGCTTATTTCTGCAACATAGGTATCACTGGTGCAAGCTGCTCTTTATGGACTATTACTTCTTTGGATGAATTGAGTTTATCTTCTATGGAAAGTCAGTGATTTCAATGTCTTTCCCATGACAGGAGCTAGACAATAATATCAGTTGCTTTTAATGAGATCACCATGGCAAGATGTAAGGATAGCAGGCATTTAATTTGGCACTTAAATACATACAATAGTGATAACTGCATTTACTGATCATCTCACTGACAACTGATATAACATGGAGTTCCTGACCACTTGTAATTAATTTTTTTATAGCCCTCAGTCCTCATAGGTGCTATCCTGACCAGTTCTCACTTGAGTGACTTATTTCCTGCCTACCTAGATGTTTTTCTATAGTTTTGACTGAATACTGTAATTTTCGGTCCATAAACTAAACCGCTTCACAACACAACATGTTGCTGTCAGTGCCACCTTAGGTAGTTGAGTGTTATTTACTTGTTAAATGATCCTTAGGTGAAGTCTGAGCATTTTCTTTGGAAAGGTCCTGATTCACAAAGCACACGTGCACCTGCTTAACTTCAGATCCTGGGTTTACGAGGTAGAGAAGGCTGCTCAGTTCTCCCAGGAGCAAATCTCAGGATAGGGACAAAGGCTCTAATTTGGGGTGCGCTTTGGAAGTACCTCATCTCCTATTCATGACTTAGCAGTTCCTACTGGATGTTTCTGTGTACTTTCCTGTGTAGTGCAAAAGGGTTATTTGGATTTGCCACCTGCTGAGGCAGTCACTTTATTGAATGACTGCATATATAGGAAATATCTGCCTCAGAGTTGCACTATTAAAGCCAAGTATCATCATAAAGCACCCAGGCCAAAGATGCCTCATTGGAACTGAAGAAAGATATCTATAAGAAATTAAAATTCCTTCTCTACCTGCTGTATAAAACTCTAACTTGACCATTTGCCTGTCTGCTAGTATGCAGTCTGGTGAAGGCTGTCACGAGTCCAAAATGGAGATTTTCCACAGAATAAAGTGGAAGATACAGTGCACACATCTTGGGGCATCAAGAATGAGAACTCTGCCACTCTCCATATAAATGCTGATGTCCCCAAAATGCAAGAGAGTAGGGTATCTCGGACGGTATCGGTAAGAAAACTGTGAACTGAGCAGCAGAAGTTAGGTAAACTTCTATTATATTTGCCATAGTTTCAGCTGGGTCCTGTGACTGTTTGTAAATGAGCTTTAATGTTCACCCTTTCTCAACTGCAGATGGCAATCCTTGTTCTAGTTTTCATTAGCTCATAGAAAGCCGTTTAGTGAAATCATATACATTTTCAACAGATGCACAAGGTGAGCACTGTGTGGGACCTCTCTCACTTCTTGAACTATGCTGCAAAGCTGCATATCTGGGTCCACAGCAATGTGGGCTTCTGACACTGTCATCTGTGCTCATCGTCAGTGAAGTAGAAAGTGAAAGAGGAAATGAATGTTCAGAGAGCAGACGGTGGGATCAATTGCAAGAAATAACGCATGGGCAGGTTAGCAAAAGACAGGCTTGCTGTGGCTTCTGGTAGAAAACAATGATGTTCTACAGCCCTAATGAAGGTCCACAGGCCAGCAAGTAAAGGGCATGTTACCAGTGTTAATTTACTTGAATGTCCCAGCGGAAGACCAATGTGAAATACTAATCCCCATGAGAGAAATTACTGATGTGACCTTTGACCATGTCAGAAGTGTGTCCACATGGAGGATTCCTCTGGTGGTTTGTTGACAATTTGGAGTAAGGGCAGTACAGTCCCTACAACTGTGAAGTCAGTGTGCATCTTTCAGAGAAGCTTTTCTTTTCTGGTTTGTTTTTTTTTTTTCCCTCCCCCACAATGACATTATTGCTATGGGGTTTTTTCAGCTTAGCAATGGTAGCTGTTCAGGCAGAGAGTGCCAAGGAGAGCATGAGCTACATCTTGAACAAGGCAAGTTCAGAAGTTTGCTGTAAATGTGGTTTGTATCAATGACTACTTGGAGAGAAAGGATGAACAAAGAGAGGCTGCTTATGTGCAAGCAGGAGGTAGTGTTCCTGACAAAGTCTTATGGGGGGTGGGACTGGGGGAAAGTGGCATAAAAGCAACAAATTACATTGTTTAGGAACTATCATTCACCTGTTCAGGGTGCCATATGATTTATATGACTAACCAAGATAGCAAGCAGTGAGTGTGTATAATTAATGGTTTGCCAATGATTTATGGATCAAGGACTACTTGCTGTAAGCATAACCTCTAAATAATGAATAAACCAATAATTTATTTATTTTGGAAGCAATTCGTCATTGGAAAAAGGGAAGAGAATTCTTCTTATTGGTTATTTGATGCAAATTCTTCACTCGGTTGTATTTAGTTGCTTATACTCTAGCCTGGCAGAGGGAAGAAGGGACCTAGTGTATGCGACAGTGAAAATAATGTATTTTTTTGTTGATCGGACTGAACACTTGAAAATTAATGAAGTCCTTCATCTGTATTAACACAGCTATGGGTGTTCCTGTAACTACTGGTTCCCTGGATAGTTTCCAAAACATGGAGTTTAATCTGAGTGAGAAGTAGAAGAAAAATTCTGTCTCATTTTATGCAGATTTCCTGGTCAAAGCTGGTACAATCTCGTTGCTGACTATGCAACTAGCACCAACTCACTTCAGCATGCCCCAGAAATCTGAGGCAAAGCCAAGGGAGGAGAAAAATCCCAAAACGTAACAGATGCTACTGTCATTGTCCTTTTAATCACTGCCAAATTTGCTACCTGTGGGCTTCAGTTGCACTGTGGGCTCTATGAATTGGTGTGACTAGAGGATAAAAGCTTTCACAAATTGTAGATAACCAGGAAAATGGCAGCAACTGCTTCTTGTATCACCATCACCTGAACCCCTCGGCAAGTCGGTAAGCTCTGGGAGGGCAGAGGCTACCAAGTACTGTGCTTGCCTGTACAGTTCCTGGTACAATGGGACTTTGACCCCTGATTGGGATTTCAAAGTGTGACTAAACATTACATAAAATTTAATATCAAGGCTTAAAATATGCAAATGTGCATATCTGCAGAGTGTGCCTTCCTGTTACTCAAGCGATTTAGGAGATGGCAATGCGGCAGGAGCAGAGTGGTGCAGTTCATCCAGCTGTTGCCCAAACGAGGAAACTGTAGGTGTCTCTCCCCCCAACACCTCCCCTCTCTCTCCCCTCTCTCCCCCCCCCTTTTTTTTTTTTTACTCTTACTTATGCTTCCCTGTCATTCTATGGTAGTGTTGCTGAATGCAGATGGTCCACTTGTATAGTCTGCTCTTTACCTGCACTTCTCCAGGTAGTACAGATGGTGGTCTAGCTGCACCTTCCTTTCCATCACCTGTGGGTATTTTGGGTCATTGATAAATGGTGTTTTTACTGTGGTCCATCTGCAACAGATGCTAAAAATATTTCAGGAGTTAGATCGCTTTGGTGGTGACATCATGCCAGCACTGTCACCTAGGTAATGGAACTAATTGCCATAGCAACAAGGCTTTATCATTCAGCAGCCCGAACATTTTTGACAGATGGGAGAGCCTAAAGATTTGAAGTAGGACACAAATGAAACATATCTGATTGAGCTAAGTCATATTAATAGTTCATGAATAGGAATCTTCTGTGCAGGGTAAATCAAATCAGAGTAAATGATATATCTTTTAGAGGCCCATTTACTTCAAATTAAATTGTTTAATGTTAAAAATTTTCTTCCTTTAGGGAAAAAATAGCAGCATTTAATTAAAACAAGCAGATAATAAAACTGATGTTTTAAATATTATTGTACAGCCCCTAGGTATTGCTCCTGTTCTAGACAACATATGAGACTAACTAAATGGCAAAGTACTTCTAAAAATTTTAGCTGAGTGTTAGCTCACTTCAGGGTTTGTAAGTTACCTTGACTAAATGTGACTGTGGCGGGAGCACTGGTGCTGGTGTTGAGAGTGCGCTGAGCTCTGCCTTGGGGAGCTTTGAGAAGGTCACCTATTTCCAGCGGTGCTGGCTCTTCCTCAGCCTTTTACAGGAAGGGCATAACCTTGGACTACACCTGGCACAGTCAAAGCCAGCTGGGATTAGGCCCAAAGTTACAAACAGCCAGGGTGATGTTTTTCCTTGCTCTAGTCAATGCAATTTGCCATTCAGTCAGTGGACCTGTGTTTCACACTGCTTGTACTGCTCTCGCTTGGACACTAAAGGCTGAAAGTACCCCTTCATTTTCTGCTCTGGTCCTTGGGCTATTATCCTGTATTGCGTATTCAACCATGGGCAGCAATGATGCTGCTATCAGTGGCATGGAATAAATTAGAAATGACAGCAAAGCTTTAGGGGCAAAAGTGAAGGACCTGGTTAGCCCTCCTTGATCCAACAGGTGAGGGGAAAAGTTTGGATAAGAGTCGACACATTCTGCAAGGTAACAGCTGGCCGCATAGTCAGCTGAGAAGGTGGGTAAAGATATCTGCCAGCAGGTTTGGCAGCCTGGTAAGGAGGGCTTTAAACATGAGAGCTGGTGATAACAGCTTGTAATTAAATAAGGAAACAGGTTGGGATGGTAACTATACAGGCAGGATGAAGTCCTCTTTGAGCAGTCTGAGGAAGTCTGCAGATCACAGACCCTGGCCTTTACGGGAGACTTTAACCTCCCTGCCTGGAAGGGCAGCACACTGGGAGGAAAGCAATGTGAAGAGTGTCTGGAGTGCGTTGGGTAGTTCCCTAATGCTGAGATAGCTAGATGGTGATGTTCTTCTGGATCTGCTGCTCACAAACAAGATCTGTTTGAGGATGTGATAATCAATGACAGCCTTGACTGTGGTGATCATGAAATGGTGGAGATCAAGATGCTGACAGGAATAAGGAAGGCAAGTAACAGTGTAGACTCTGGAGCTGAAGGGAACAGGCTTTGACATATTCAAACTGGTTGGTAAGATCCTGTGGGAGACAGCTGTGTCTCACCAGTCTTTAAAAATGGCAAGAACAATGATCAGGGAAACTACAGGTCAATTGGACTTGCTTTGTTTATAGGAACAAATCTTCTCAGAAGACATTTTCTGACATGTGAAGGAGAAAGTGGTTGGAAGTAACGCACTAATTAGGCCCCATCTAGAGTACTGCATGGGGGACCCCCAGTACAGGAAAGACATCAGTGAACTGGAGGGAGTTTAGAAGAAGCCTCTGAGATGGTTGGGGCAGGATCACTTGCCCTGTAAATGTGGACAAACACTGTAAGAAGCTGCATAGAGAGGTCATGGTGTCTCCATCCTTGGAGGCTTTCAAGCCTTGACTGGACAAAGCCCTGAGCAACCTGGTCTGAATTTAGTGTTGATCCTGCTTTGAGCAAGATGTTGGGCTAGAGACCTTCCCAGGTCCCTTCCAACTGGAATTATCCCATGATTTTGTGATTTTACCAGAAGATACAATTCCTCTTTATTCCTCCTAATCTTTCTACCTGTATCTAATCTCTTAAAGCTTCATCCCTATGTTGTCTTGTGAAGCAACAACAACAAAGATATTAGTTTCCTTTCTATAATAAAGGGGAATGTATCGTATTTTGATTAAATGTAACTAATTGCAGAATATAGGGTTTAAACTTAAAGTGCATGTTATACTTGCCTGTACTGAGGTATGCGTTACCATTTTAATCAAAATGGCTTATACTGGTTCAGGCAGCAACTGTGAACAAAGTCTCAGATAAAGAATAGTGGCTCACTGTTCCTTTCTGCCTTCAACACAAATATTAGCTGCCCTCCAGTAAATGCAACTCATCTGTGCTTAAAAATACAGTACACAGCGGATAAAATGCTATTTCTTCCAATTATTTACCCATATTATACAGGCTCAGTATTAACCTAAGCTTTTAACTCAGATGGAATTAGATGTAATAATTATTTTTAACATATTGTCTGATTGCTTTCTTTATCAGGAGTTCAAGTTTGCATTCCCACCTTTAGTATCAGACCCTTACTAATGGAAAGAGAGACTTTGGGCAATTAGGCTGGAGGGTCAAAATAATCCCAGCAATTACTTTTCATTCTAATTGATATTGTGAGGACGTAACTCGGCACTAAGAATTTCTCTATATGCCTTGTATGTTTTTCTCATCATCACCCTTCCAGGCAAACATAGAAACAGACACTTTGTGGTTTATGTTCTATAACCTCAATGGCTTTGAATCTTGAAAGCCAATTTTAAAGGCTCAGAAAAATCACAGCAAAACAGCTGCTTGATTTTATGAAATATAAATGGTACAGTTGAAAACGCACAGATGGCTTCTTGGTGATGCATTTCACAAACATGCTTAGATGTTGTTCAAAATATGAATTTGAATAAATCTGTGATTGATTAATAATTTTCTAGTTGATGACAGTAACTATTGGTGGGATAGCAGGTAGTCAGATATCATAGTCTTATTTTTCAAAATTACATATAGCTCCCTGGATTTTTTTTTGCATTTGCTGAGATTAAAACCACTTTCTAGCTTTTATTTGAAATTCAGTTTCAGCTATGGTTTTGCTATGGCTTTGAACAGTGTGGTAACATGGTATGGAGGATTACCACTGCTAGAAAAAATGTCTAGATTCATTACAGCTTGAACCACTGCTTTCTTTTTCTGAAGAAATATGTGTTTTTGTTTCGCTACACTGTACTGCACTCATGTGAAAGGAATAAAGAGGAAGGAGTGCTACCACCTTCACAACATGTGCAGAATCATTTTGGGTCATGGACGTGTGAGTGAAAAATACCCAGTATTGTAATATGCTTGAACAATGATTGCTTTAAAAGAAGGAAAAAAAAAAAAAGGCCCTTCATTTAGTGTTAGTAGGGATTTCTTCTGTGATTTAAGCAGTCACTGAAAGGAGGTTGTTTATTTTGGTTACACTACATGACAACAACAGTTTGAAAGAAGCAATCGAATGCTTTTCCTTGCATACTGATCATTCATTATATAGCTATCAATAACTGCCTAATAAAACTAGTCCAAAATAAATCATGCGTTCTTAACTACTTGGTAAAGATTGGACAACACTTCAGTATACTTCTCAATACAGTAGCACGTTACAAATACAATCTATACTCTAAGCACCCATTACTGTTTTCAATTCATTAAAATGTTAAGTTAATGTATTCAGGTTCCTTTACTGGAAAGTGAAAGCCAGTAACAAACCAACGAAGATGCATGTGTCTGATTATACCACACTAGAAGTAAATAATAGAGCATTATGCAATTCATGGCATAAGTAATGGATTTTGGATAGCAGCATGCATCCAATTGAAAAATGATGGACATGTCAAAATGAAGCATGCCATAGTCAAAAAGTACAAGTTTCTAAAATAGAAGATAAGTTCAAGACCTGTGCCCATAATTTTGGTTCCTTTTTTAAAAGAAATATTGACTGGCAATCATGTTTTATTTAATTAAAATGTACAGCTTTGGTGAAACGTTCACAGGATTTTCCAGCACATGCCTTGTATTTGCAAAGCTTAGAGCAATTGGACGCAAGTACTGGAAGTGAGGCAGTACTAACAGGGAAGCATACACATTTAAAGTATTTCATATTAATCAGAAGTGATCAACTTGGCACTGAAGCTTCAGACATGTTTGGGACAGATTTCATTGGAAGTAACTGGTAATTACTAAACTCCAGTGCTCCTAAAAATTCAGGCCTGGCAATGTCAGTGCAGGCATCTGAAATCAACGAGTGAAAATTCGATATGGAAATGTTGGTCCTCAAATCCAGTATAGTAGTCTGTATTCACTTAATAGAGGTTTAGCTGTAGTAAAACCCGGAGATAAAGCCTGCCATACATTAGCTGAATAAGTTTACTTGGTGAAGAAAGTGTGTGGAGTCTGTCCTGTTCCTTTGCAGTAACGAGGACTGGATAATTTGAACTTGAGTATCACAAGTAGGTCTGATTATTTGCTTGTCATAGGACTGCACTTACCGGGCTGTTCCACAGCAGCTTCAGCTACTGCTGGAGAGTTAAAGGCTGCTCCTTTAATGGGAGCAGTAGACTTTGCTTTGCAAAGCATGTTTTTTTCATTACTTGGTACAGCAAGCCTGCTTGGTGCTACATCTAACTATTTTGTCTGCTGCCTCACCACCACCTCTTCCTCTTGCAACAGTAGTGAGGTGTAGGGTGAAGAAAGCAGGATTGTATCTACTGGAATAGAGCTTCATCTGCATGAGAGAAGGCCACAACTACATGTAAATGTGGCACTTAGGGACAAGGTTTAGTGGTGGACTTGGCAGTGTTAGGTTTACCGTTGGACTCGATAATCTGAAAGGTCTTTTCCAACCTAAATGATTCTATGAAGTAGTGACAGGAAGCTCAGGAAGTCAGGTGGTCCATCTCCTTACTAACCAGGGCCAGTCACACACCTGTTGCTCACAATTCAGAGGTGCCATGTGTTGCTTGACTTGCCCAGAGGAATATGTATGTGCCACCGTCCCACCAGAAAGGTGAGGAAACAGTGCATCTAGCTATGGCTTGTAACTGCAGTAATGCATGTTCTAGTTGGTCAAATGTGTCCCAGGGACTGCATCATCCCCTGCCAAGTAGATGACAAGCTTACAGCTCATATGGGGTTTAAAGAAGATGTAGAGGTCCACTAAGGCAAGGGGGTTAACGTAGCAGAAGGAAAAAGTGGCATGCTAAAAATCTAATTAAGATGTTAGAAGGGGATGCTGGTGTGAATTTCTGCAGGAAGGAGCTATGAGACCATGGTGGAATTTCAGTCAGGGGAGAGGAACTGCAGATGTGGAGAGTTTAATGGGCACTGAGGGAAGAGGAGGAGTCTGGAGTTAAAAAGGACAAGGACAGGAAAAGTGGTTTTTACCTTTGAAGGGTAAATTGGAGTTTTTAATGGACTACTTATCTGAATTTGTTATTAAAAATCTCCAGAGATGGAATTCCTACAAATTCCATAGGTAATTAACTACCTTTACTGCTGAAAGCTTTTCCTAATATCTACCCTTGCTCTAGTTGAAGTTCATTAGCTTTTTTTACTGTCTACCTTTGACGCAAGTAAGAACTTTTTTACAGTGTTCTTTTGCATAGATGAACACTGTTATGGTATGCCTTATCTTAGCATTTTCTCTAAACTCAACTAGCCCCAATTTTTGCAGAAAACTGAGATCTTTTTGTCACTCACTACTTCTCTGAGTGCTCTATATTTGAGAAGCATGCTGACCAAAACTGGATGCACTGTTCCCACAGCAGCCTTACCAGCCCTGAGGAGAAGGGAAGGATGACTTTCTGTCCCTTTTTCTCTCTTGGGGTGATGGCTGCCTTTCTGGCAGAAGCATAGCCCTTCCAACCCCTGTTCATCTTGTATTTCTTTGCAGCCTCCTAACTGTGCTCTGTGAGAGTGCTGGCTACCCCATACTTCATCCTCTAGTTGTGGAGACTGTTGTTCCAATCTAAATGTAAAATTTTGCATTTGCTTCTTACCTAATGTGTTTGTAGACCTGCCAATTTAACACATATCCTGTATTTAATAATCTGGATCATAAATGAAACATTGAGAGGATACATCTCTGTAGAGGCTTGTATTGCATGGGATTGTACTCTGACAGTGTACGCTCTCTGGATGTGTAGACTCTCTGGATATGTGTTTGTGGACATCTTGGTTTCCATCCTCTAGTCTCATTTAGACTGTGTTTCCTTGGTTACTTATAAGGATGTTATAGGAGGTAAGGTCAGAATTCTTGCTAAAGTCAAGATATGGTACCTACTGCAACTTCTCACTGAATACAAGCCTTTTACCCTGCCAAGGAAAGAAACTAGGTTGGTTTTTACATCATTTGTTCCTAATAAATTGTTGTTGACTTTTTCTAGTCTTTTTTATTTTTCTTTTAATTGCTTATACATTCTTTGACTGTTTATTTCACTATTTCTCCAAGAGCTGAAATTGCGTGGCCTATACTATTCTCTTTTCTACCTTATGGTAAAGGAACACTGGTTTTTTATCCTTTTGCAGTCTTTTGGGTCCCCACCCATTTTTCTGAAATTATCACAGACAATCTAAGACTACTTCAGCCAGTTCTGTAAAAGTATCTTAGGACAAATTTAATTAGACCCAGCCATTTGGAAAACATCTAGCTTATCTTTAGATAAGTATTCATGGTGCTTCTCAGCGAGATCATTTGTCCTTATCTATAGGTGTTTAAATAAGTAAGCACCTTAATTACAGCTGACCTTTTTAATAAAGAATGAAATGAAAAAGGCATTGATGTTGAGATTAAGTTCACCATTTCAGCTTTCTCTGTTTCTTGTCATATTAGAGACTACATTATGCTAACAACTGCATCATCCATAAAACAAAAAAAGGAATAAAGGACCTCAGAATCTTTCCAGACTCTCTGAACCCATGCCACTTGAAAGCCCATCCTAACAAATTTTGCTGGAAGCATAGCAAGTGTAGCTGGGATGTGTTCAAGGACTTTGTATCACTTTGAGTCATCCTAGACAGGAAGGGTAAAAGGGTAAAACATGGAGTTTTGGAACAGGAAGATATTTCTGTAGTTCATAATAAGTTAATAGTTACTGGCAAAGTGTCAGTTCTGTCCCCAGCAGCACAGGTGACATGAGATTGGCCCCAAAATCCAATGTCTCAACTGTAAATGACTCCAAAGGAGCTGATAGTCTACCTTGAACAAAAAAACTAATCTTTTTTTATGCTGTCTTTTTAAAGGTTTTTCATGTCATGCTCTGACATAAGAGAACATTAGCTGCAATAAAGAATACCAGTAAGTCTGAGTCATAGATGGGAGTATGATGGGGCATAAAAAAAGACTCCATAAATCCTAAACGTTTTGACAAATGAAAATCAGCAGTCACAAACTCTGTAGTTCACTGGATGTGCAGTATAAAACAAGGGCTTATTCTGATGCACTCGCATACACCAAACCCATTATTTTTCCCTTTAACATCAACATTACTCTCCCAATATAGATTTTGATAAAAAACCTAAATGAGTGTGAACTCCATGATTAACAGAAAGGCAGCAGTTACATTTCTGACTAATATCTGGATGTGTCTTTTATTGCCAGGAGTAAGGTATTGGGTCATCAGGTCTAATAGGAAAATCTCACAGGATCTGTGTAATACCAGAGGAAAACAGTAGAAAGGGCAAGTCTTAGCTTTGACATTTCTTAAAAAAAAAAAAAAAAAAAAAAAAAAAAAAAAAAAAAAAAAAAAAAAAAAAAAGCTTTGCAAAGGCTTTTAATATGACTTTGTCATCTTGAAAAGCTCCTACAGTCTTGAAATGGGCTGGGACAGGAGTTTGAACTTCTTAGGAGGCTGCAAGAAAGCTGCAAGCACTGAAGGAATTGACAGCAATGTATCACTTAGGAATTCCTTTACTGCATTTGCACTGAACAACCAATTTTCAAGAGTGATGTTTCAGGACTTACTATTGTGCACAATAAGAAAGATGCTTTAAAAACACATATATGTGTATGCATGGGAAAAAATCTTGTTCCAGCTGAACCCCTTAATCTCTTGCCTTTTCTGGACAGATTGATTTTAGGGAGGAAATATTCAAAGGCATCTTCTTGCAGTGATGTCCATTGTCTTCCCATTAGGGAGGAGAAAAAAAAGGACAAGGCTTCCTTCTCAACCTCATGATGTAATGGATGCTGAGAAGGCAGAATTACAAATCTGGTTGATGCCCTGAGCCTGCTGAGAGGCAGAGCTGATTGCATGGAGGACAATGATGTTTTGGTCGTCTTAGCCTCCTGCCCCGTTCCTGGTAGCATAACTCCAACACATCTGTAGGATTGCAGGCTACTCAAACCTGCCTCAGTCCTCCCCATTTCGAAGGTATGGAAAAGCTGTGGGGGGGGGGTGGAAAGTATATGCGTACACAGTATTGTAGGCTTCTGTAAAATATTTACTGTTGTGCTAGATGGGAAAATATTAGTTAAACTTATAGTAACCTAATTAAGTTAAGGTGGAGATTGATGTATAAGAATTATAAAGTTACAGTGGAAGGTGGCCCAGAGGAAGCTGGCAAAAGACCATGCTGAAAGGGGAACTGTTAGAAAGTGTCTAACAAAGTACAATTATTGGATTACGGCATAATCTGATTTAATATTTTCATTAATGATCTCAATACCAAAAGTAGGGGTGAATTAATGATTTTTTTTCTGGTGGCATAAATGTGGGACATATTAGCAATAAAAATGTGAATTATCAAATTATATACAAATAATCAGGTGATGTTGAGATCAGGAATTATATAAATGTGATTGAACATTATAGTACAAAATGCAAAATTATGTACTTTGGGACCATGAACAAGAATTTCAGGCATTAACTGGTGCTTGAACTGGGAGCAGAGGAGAAGCCAGGTCATGTGTTTTAGTCAGCTACAAATGTGGCTGTGAAAAAGCTCATCGGGGTCGTAAGCTACTATGTTCTAGTTTTAGTGTAGTGATTTCCATGCTGTGTACGAGGCTCCAGTATGACCTTATCTGAAATACTGTGTGGATCTCTGTGTATAATCTCTCAAAAATTAAAGATGGAATGAGTGAGGAAAAAGGTACAATGGTCTTAGCAGCCTATCTTATGAAAGAAAGTTGAAAATGTGGCTCCTTCAGGTGAGGAAAAAAAAAGGTTGAGAGAAGATGTGACTGTCATCTTCAGATTTACTAGAGGAGAAGACTCTAAGGAATTGGGGAGGAAGGGAGAAGAGCTCTTTGAGCGGAAATGACTGGGTTGGCACAACAGCATTTTCATATTAGAAAAGGGGTAGAGAATTTATGACAGATGTCCTGTAGTAAATGTAGCATAGTTCCTATAACTTGTTTTTAGGATAGGAACTGATGTGTTAATTAAGAGTTTACTAAACCTTATTGCCTAGGACAGGACAAGACTGCAGGCAGGTGATTGCAGATACTCCTCTCGCTCCCGTGCTCCAAGCTTCATTCTGCAGATCCCCTTTCCCTCCACTCCACTGCTCCTGCTCTCTGCTTGCTGCTTCCTCACTTCCGCCCATCTATGGACTTGTGCAGATATATTTTATTTACTTTATTTGCATCACTTACTTATTCTGCCTGTGATTTGACTAGTTCTTCCTGGGATAACCTTGCCTCAGAAAGGCGACGAAGATTCCTGCGCTTCACTCGGCCCTCTAGAGTAACATGCAGGAGCTGTACTCACCATGTTGCCTGCTTTTCTAATAGAAAAGAAATTCATCTTCATGCTGGGTCTGGCTTTTCAGTTCACGGACAGGAGGAGGGAGATTCACTGAAACTTTGAAGCAGAATTTAGAAATCATATTATTCAATAACTAGGAACTCTGATGTTTTTGTATAACATCAGAGAAAAGCTCCTTGGATTAACATTCAAATAGGTGCATAAAGTAGTTATTGTTTTTCTGGCTATACAGAGTCTGCTGCCATATGCTCACAGTCAGAAATGGCATGAGGTACTACTCATAATGGCTTTTATTTATGATAGTTTCTGGGATCCAAGGTTCTAGCTATGATGGCTCAGCAGGTTTCCACAGCTCAGCTGTGACTAGACCTAATTCTGATTCATTCGGAGTGTTTCTGCGGTTAAGAGCACTAGCAAATAGAAAAGATACTGCTGATAAATTGCAGATAGAAAAATATAAAATCAATATAACAATTATAGCTGATCCAATCAGAAATAAGAAGAGAAATTAAGGGAAGTTCAAAAAAGAACAAGGGAATAAAATCCACCATGATTAGTACTAAGTATGTAGTGCTTATCACAAAAGAGTCAGATACTTAGATATTATGCAGCAGGACAAAAGAATGCAGAAGAAATGCTGCTTGAGAAGAAACTATGTACACTTAAGGCTAAGTGTCTTCCGGGGGCAGGAGTGGTTTACAAAGTACTACCTATGGCATCACATTCAGCTCTGTCTTGCACCTCTTTTCCCTTCTCCGCTTTTGCTCCCGTGTTTTTTCCAGCCAATTGCCAGCTCAGTAGTCAAAAAGGTATAGACTACAGGAGTTTTTGCTTTTCACAAACACAGGGTCTGCTGCATGTTTGTTAGGTTACAGAATGCAAAGCAATCTGTTCAGTGCTGTGTTTGAATGGACATCAGCCCTTACTGCTTTCACAATATCTGCATGTAGCAAAGGAGTATTTGTTGTTTCAGCCAAGGATTTAGCAGGTCCCATCTAGATTTACTCTTTGCAGGAAGAACTGCAGCCTCTCAGGAGTTATAGCTAGGGGAAAGGAGGACTTCTGTCACTCCATGTGATGGCATCCCCATCAGCAGGACAAAGGCTGAGGGATAATGGGAGAAAATTTTGCTAAAGGAAAGAGCATGTTGCCTCTTGAATACTTTCTCAAATCTTTTGAATGATTAAAAAAAAAAAACAAAAACAACAAAACAAAAAAAGCCCTTTATATTGGTAATACAATTAGCATGATCTTACCTATGTTCAACTATTTTTGGCTGTATAGTTGTGTTTACACACACTCCTCCGAGGGAGGAGAATTCACAGCTCACCAACAGCTTGCTCAGAAGCCCTGTGAGCTTGCTTGTATCTATAGGAACTTAGAAGTTAAAACAGTTCCCCAAAATATGCTGTCGACATCTCAGCCCATGTTCTGTCCCTTCTCTTCCCCAGCGTGGCTGGTTCCTGTCTGTCAGAAGGAAGAAATTAGTCCCTGGCCAGCACTACCTTGAGGCCTTTTGGGATAATCACAGGTTATTTCAGGGCTGAACCCCAAATGTCCATGGTTTGTAACAAACTACTCTTTAGTTCCCTAGGTGCCCTTACCTGAGGAGGTACAAGCCATGATGTGTGTTTCACTCGGAGCAGCTAAACTCAAATAGCAATAGTGTTACCTTAGCATTCAAGTGGGCACAGACCTTTCTCCTCCCACTCCAGCCTAAATGAAAACACTAAGTGTTTGATGTGTTCTCCATCACTGCAGGACTCGGATCCAGGGAAAGTCATGGATCTAGTGGAAGTCACAGTATCTCACCTGCTTACTACAATGGATATGTATAAACTGGGATCCAGATGCCCACCCTGGCTATAGCTTGACCCTATGTTGGGGCAAGACCTGGGTGTACAATACCTCTTCCCCACAGTGTCTTCCAAGGGGGAAAAAACCTATGTACAAGTGCAGGAAGGGAGTCACGGCGCGCACTACAGGTCCAACTGATCTCCCCACAGGTTAGGGGTGGCTGTTGACAGCCCTTGGCTATCAGAGACTGGCCATCAATACTGTTAGTGTCTGTTTCGGAGAGGGAGTAAACCGGAAGTAGGTCCTCACTTCCATTCTCAAGTAGATATTTGAGCAGAAGTAGGAAAGAGGTAGATATTCATCCCTTCTTTTCTCACTTGTGTGTAATGTAGGCAGTTTGGTACTGACAGTTTCTCCTGCTGTCACCCTTGAAGCTACATGGTAATTAATAACCAGGATCTCAGTTTGTCTCCTGGTCTACTGTAGTACTTGCTTAAATAGTAAGTTGTTCCTTCCTTGGAGCTTGCAACAAGCTCAGAATTTAGCAATTGCTCTTGAAAGGTGAAATATTGCATCTTTTCAGTGGGCACTTGAATTCAGCTGAGCTCAACCTGACATGGCACTTCACTGCAATCCAATCATGATAGCCAAGAATGATTTTTGTCTGTGTTGCCTGCCATGAAAAGTAAACTTTGACAAGTCACAGGGTCCTCATTCCATAAATTCATTACTGAATTTGTAGGTGACCTGAAGCGATGGAAACAAAACAGAGATGTTAATGGGTATCTGGAATCTGCATGATTGACTGTGATCTGCAGAGTCATTGCTTCACCTGAAGTACATGTCCTCTTCCCAATATCGACAGCCAAGTGCAGTTGAATACAGTTTGTGGAAGGAAAGAAAAAAAAAATCTTCTGTAGGATGCACGCAGAAGTTTTGGCTCAACTGTGAGGAAATGTCGCTGGTTTTTTTTTTTCCCAGGGTGCTGTGAAGAGGCTGAGGCTTATACCCCCAGATTTCAAGAGCAGAACTAGGTCTCATGGGGGCTTACACCTTTATTGCCACATAACTCATATTGTGGGATCTTCTGCCAGTGTCAATCTACCAACACAAACAATAAGATTATCAAATATAGTGTGTGTTTTGCTGTTGCTTAAAAATAGTTGAAATAAAGGATAGCATTATTAGCTCTTTCTTTTTCTAGTAAAATGGAGAAAAAAGTGACTAATATCTAAAACTCTAGTAGTTCATAGCTGGTACCCAAATTCACAGAACTAAGTGATAAAGACCCTGGACTACGTTCCTCCTCACATGAAGGCAGCAAGCACCATTTCCACAGAGACACCCTCCTTGAATTTTGGATGAGTGAAGGAACTGATTCCGCTTCACCTGCCTACAGGTGTCAGCTCCTCCAACAGGGAAGAGGCAGAAAAGCAGCTGTAGGACCACCCCAGATCCTTTACCTTGGCTGCCAACCCTTGCCAAGCGCAGAGAAAGGAAAGCCAGGCGCTCCCCCTTCACTCCAGGCAAACCTGGCTGGCAGGGCTCCCTTCAGACAAGACCTGTGCCAGGACTCCCCCATGACTAGAGAGTGCTTTTTCTTTTTTTTTTTTTTTTTCTTTTCCCACACAGCGGGCTGTGGTGTAAAACTTATACTCTGGGCTCAATCTGCATACTTCAAACATCCAATATCCCCACTGCTTTGCCAGAGAGGATTATACATTTTTCACGAAGTGAGCAAGTATGCTTTCAGAAAAAAAAATATTTCCATGGCTACAGATCTTTCTCATGCAGTAGAATGGCTTAAGCAACTCAGCTAGCAGAGAGCTAATAAAATGAGAGGAAGTAATTAGATGAAAGGATGGCTGGGTTTTTGATGTCAGATTTCTGTTTTTCACCTGAGACCCTTGGGAACTGTCTCAGGTGGCCAGAGATGCTGTCAAAGTTTGTATTCTGCATGGTGATTACACACTATTTTTGGTCCTGTAGGTTTTTGCCACTGCATTGTGCACAGAAGTGGTCCTTGTGCAGTTTTATAGTTGCAGATTAGTCCATATGCCATTGTGTGTTCAGATTTCACATGTAAGAAATCACACCTGTTATGCAAACAATGTTTTACTTACATTGCTGGTATGGGTATGAAACTATAAAATCATAGAGGATGAGTGCTAAATACCAAAAGACATTCATCTCCTTGTGCGATACTTTTGTGATGTGAAGTACTAGAATTAAGATCTCCCTGGGGTTAACAGAAGATGATGGTACAAGGAATATCTGGCAGATAGTTTTTGCTAGTAGTACGCATCCTCTTGATGCCCAGACTTCCATATTTTCTTCTGAGATTTTCTGAGATATGGGTCATGAGAGTGATGTAAAATTTCCTCTTCTGTACCTAAGCTAAAAATGTTGATTATTAATAGGTTAATTATACCAGTTCAAAGGACTATGAGACTTTAAGTGGGCTTTGATATCTTTTTTTAAAGTGCCAAATTCTTGTTGTTCTTGGTTTATCTTTAATAATTTATGTAGCCAAATGGACTCTGTGAGTAGGAGGAAACACTCAGAATTTCTGTTCATCCTTAAACCCTGTCATATTTTTAAATACTTCTGACCATTTCCCTTAGAATTCTAAGTGCTTACACTTTTAAAATAAAATCCTGCTGTTGCAATGAACCTAGGATAAGTCTCCACTTCATTTAATGAGGTGAAGGTATTTCTTAAGGATTGGACACTAGTGTAACATATATTTGTAATTTCAAAAATTTCTGGCAAGCTAGAAAGAAATTCTGGGTTAATTGAAGGACAGATTCAGTAAAGATAAAATGAAAGAATCCTTCTAATGATGTACATTTGAACCAAAACAGATGGTAAAGACATTTCACCAACATCCTCTAAATACTAGAAAGTAAATGTGACAATATTAACTTGGGTGAAAGGACATGATTAGTACCCTTTGACTTTTTTGTAACAGCTGAATCAAATGTATCCTATTTATATAACTGTGAAGAGCTTCCAGACATATTGTAATGATTTCTAAGGGCCAATTTGAAAAAGATTGCACTATGAGTGTCAAGTTGACAAGCTCACATCCTCTCCTTGATGTGAAGTGCTAAGTTCATGAAGATGTCAATGTGTTGCCTTGCCAAGTCTCCCAGCTGGAGAGTAATACTGCATAATAGTCATAAGACTTCAGATCCAATACTATTAGTTCAAACATTGCAGGATTTCACAGGGAAAACTATGGCACAAGCAAGTAATTTTTGGATAAGTTATGTTCAATGGCATTATTGGAATTGATTTCACATTGAGATGTATTGCTGGGCAGAATGTACAAAATTCATGCTTGCTCTTTCAAGTCAAATAACGTTCCTGGTAACATTCAGTGGAAGCTTTCCCTGGCTTGGTAAAAAATCATGAACTCAAGGCAACTTAAGGCTGTTTCAGGAGATGTGCATACATTAGCACATATGAATAATATACCTATTCACATCTCAGTACTAACGTTCTCCTGGTTTTCTTACAGTGTTAGTCTTAGCTGTGATCAGCAGTGGTTATCTGAATTGGAGCCTCCTTGGTTAAAATAAGTAAAGAAAGACAGACCAAGCAATGACATACTTAAAAAGCTCTCGCCACCTGATCTGAAAGTGCCTCCTCTTTTCTCAGTCTGAATAAAGCAGAGTCTGAGTCAGGGCACATTGTCAAGTCAAGGCACATCACAGAATTCAATCTTTCCCCCTACTGATAGCCCCTGAAATTCATGAGACAGTAAGGAAGTGACAACTGAAAGGGTATGGAGCTGATGTGATTGGGTTTACTTGTGATGGGGCATCTTTAATTTGTATACTTGTTTTTGAGATGTGTTCTGAAGTTGTGTTGAGTGCCTAGCCATCTGGATAGGAGCCCTTGCCCTCTTAATAGCACTTCTATACATCTAATGAATCAGTCAATCAATGCTAGCTTAAAGAGCTGTGATTCAGAATGCTAGCCATTTTTTTTGCTGTCACTGTGGGGTTTTTTTTGTATAAAATTGTTGCCCGTGTTTTAATTTGTACTTGCTAAAATACATATTCTTTTGAAGTGCATACCTTACAGTAGACAGCTTGAAAGCTGCCACCAGACTTACCTCTCACTGAGATGCTGCCTGCTAAGTGGAGGAAATTGTCCAGCTTGTCAATGCCAAACTAATAAGTCAAGGCCCCTTCTTTTCTATACCTGCAAATGTAGGTAATTTAACTCCTGAGTTACACTCTTGCTCCCTTTGGTGGTGGCTATAAAATGTTTGAGCTCTTCCACCTCATATTCACCATTTCCAGAAAAGGAGTTTTGACTACCGCAGTGTCGTTATTCTCACCCCTTATCCAAAAGATAACATATTGGTGGCTTTTTCCATGCTAATTAGGGCAACATGAGTCATCCTCAGATCTCCCAGGGTGACTACTGCAAAAGCAGTGCTAACCTGTGGTCCAAAGGCTCTTGCTGCTCAATGAGAGTAAAGGAGATAGCCCAACACCCACTGACTCCCTTGTGTTCCTTGTGAGAACTCATTAAAAACTTTCTACCCAGCTCCCAGCCCTATCCTTTGGGACTCTGAAGGAGAAATAGTGGATTCTTCTGGTCAGGCAGCGTCCTGTAAGCCAACAAACACTCTCTTACTCTTCTCTTGAATTCTCACATTTCAGCTTCATGCTTTCCCAGATGCATCCAGCACAAACCAGCTGCGCCACTTAAGTGGCCCTTGGAAACCACAGTACCTGATTGCCCTTCTTGAGTGTATGCACCTTTGCAATTTTTCTGGGAGATGAAGAAGTGCTAGTCCCACCACAAGGGTCTAAATCATGACGCTCAAGGCTTTGGTGCCTAAAGAATTGGAGTCCACCATCAGTGGCAGTAACTCCTTGTGTATTGGTATTGGAAAGGTATTCAATCAGTAAGAGGTGCTTATGCTAAAATTGTGGGTTAACTAAGAATGCTGAAACACTTGAGCAGTTGGCTGAGGACTTTGCTGGATACCCTGTAGCTCTGAAATGCTTGAGGCATTCAAATGTAAAGCTTTATACTTGTACTTTAACCAATAGACCATCCAGCCTCTTCTGGATACAGCAAGGAACTTATTCTGGTTAACGCCTTTGAGTGCTTCTGTAGTGGGAATATCTATTCTTAACTTTGGTAATGCACCATGAGAATTCCTTTCGTAAGCTTTTCCCCTCACTCTGGTCCAGTCTGTCTTCTGTGTAGATTCTGGACTTTTGCTGGAGCATACAAAGTGGGTAATATATGATCTTTGACACAACTCCAGTAACACATCGAAGATTCTTGTCTAATTTGCTGGAGAGGTGTTAAAAACAGGAATAAGTGTGAAGCAATTAAGCAAAATGCATGATTACTTGTCCTCACACAGACCTTGAATTAAAATGCTGAGCATTATTTCACTCAAATGTGTTTCCCTCAGTTTATTTGTTAAACACTCCATGAGAATAAATTTGATAAGCTGTACTTGGGGTTGGTGAGTTATGAAAATGGAAGTTTCATTGCTGTCCTGGTCCCAGAAGACAGTATGTTTATTACCTTTTTAGTTCAGATTCTGGGCATAATATTATGTTTAAAACCATAGATCAAGCAGAAAGGCAATAGGTTTTATGTAAAGCATGCTACTTTTAAAAGATGTAGGAAGCTGAACTGCTTTTCTTCATATGGGTATGAAAGCCCATTAGAAAAATTGGAATGATTCCCTTTCTGTGCATTAAACCTTTGCTGCACCTTGTTATGATACTTCATGCTAGAAGACTCACATTTATGCTACCTATAAGTTTTCTAAACCACCTGCATTAAAGTAGTTATGCTAACCAACATATACACCCTTGATGTTTATGGTCTTGTTATGAGCAGCACCTGGGGTGGTGGGGAGAAGCCTATTAGCTACCATGTAAGCAAGATGATGAATGCTCTTCTCCCTGAAATCACCCTGCAACCCCACCACGGAGCCATTTGAGAGAGCACCAGATGAATACACACTCACTAAATCCATCTGCACCTTATGAGGCATTGACTTCCGAATGGAAACTGTTCTTAACATGAGCAAAGGCTAATCTGTAACTTACATACTTGGGCAAATCAATCAATAAACATGCCTGTGACAATGGGATTTTTGACAAGAAGCACTGCAAAATCTTATTTACCTCCCCTGCACAGCCAGCAAATATACACCAGGGAAGCTGTTACTTTTGATGTAGACAAATAATGCTCAAATGACTGGTGCAGGCATTGGCTACAGAGGATAAAAAGGAAAGCTGGATTAGCTAAAAATAGTTGTATTAAAAATCAGTGGATTTTCTTCCTCGAGGAGGAGGGAAAAAAAACCCAACTCTAATCTTGGACTAGAAGACTACAGGTAGAAAAGTTCAGGTCTTGCCCTTCTCATTTTTGAAAGACACTTTTCTAGTTCAAAGGGGCTTTGGTTTAGCTTCAGGGGAAATATCAAGGATTATAATTGGAAGACTTTTCTAGGTTTTCCTAGCTGGATTTCAGAAATATGGTATGTACTTAACAAAACCACACACATAAAAAAGAACAGAGCAACTTTGAAATAAACCTTTTATTCCTCCTGCTGCCATGCAGTCTATACTGTCACCCTACATTTTCTCTGAGAGGGAGGAGTATGGAACGAGGGATGAAAGTTATTGGAAAAAAGGAGAAGTGCAAGATTAAAAATAAATCAAAAAAGGGAAGCCATGTCGAGAGAGGTGGGTTTATGCCAGTTCCTAAATTTTCCTCCTAAATGGATACATCTGGAAAGATTTGTCTGTGTGTAAGGGATATTTCAGCAATTAATTTTAATACAGTTGATTAGAAATGTTGGTGGAGATCATAAGAGGGTGGACACCAGGAACAGCTAATTTTAACTGTCTGCCTATCTGTGCTGTGCTCTGATTCTTCCCTCACTGAAAGTCACGGTAATTAAATGCTGGCCCTACTGAAGTCAGGGGAGCAGGGTGGCTGACTTCGGGGTGGTGGTGGTAGGATTTCATCCTGGGAAATACAGTTTTGACATTAATGTCTAAATATTTGTGCCTATGTTTTCAGTTTGAGGTGGGGGGGGCTGCCAACTTTGTTTTGCCTTTTTCTTAAGCAAACAGAATCTTATCCTGCTCTTACCTCTTCTTGGTGCTTGCTTTGTGTTGCACATGTTCTGATTAAGTATAGTCTTCTGGGTACAGAAGCATTAAATATTGAGAAGGGAGCATTTCAGCAATTATGTAGTTAAGGTATATTAAAACAATAAAGAACACACCTTCTTTATATAACTCCCTAGGCCAGAAGCTCTTGTTTTGAAAACAAACTAAGCATTTTAAACAAATGGTTTAGCTTGCGGTAAATTAATTGCTTTGCAATTATTACATATTTAGAACAAGAAATGTTTGTGTTTATATATTTTAAGAGCTCTAACCAAGAAGAGTCTTGCTGTTTTTCTAAACTGTTTCTGGATTGCAACATCATTGAAGACACATGATTCACTTTAATCTTTTAGCAATGCCTGAAAAGATTGATAACTGCTACAAACTATCTGCCAGAACCACTTATTCACACTTTACTAGTCATAAGGAAAATTATTTTCTTGAATATATTTTTATTGTATCTACTGTTCATGGTTAGAGAACAACTTTGCATGACCCAAAGCTTACAGCATTTCTGAGCCCTCAGGATTGAGGGGAGTGATTGGCCAGTCCTTTCAGCCAGGTTAACTATGAAGGATACAGCAGCCAGTACTCTGAAGTATTTCACAGCTGGTCATTTCTGTGAAAACCTCTAGCTCATGTGGTATTCTTTCCACTGAAAAATGGGTTTGCCTTTTAACATTTTAATGATAAAAATCTTAACTTTGATGTTGAAGCCTAGATCACCTGACAGTTTGACTCCAACTTTATGTTCTTCTGTGGGACCACTTAGTGTCAAAGACTTGTGTAACATTGGGGTCTCATCGTTCAACAGAGATTTGGTGATGACATCCAGGAGCAAGCAGCTTTAGTGTTTGAGAAGCAGTTCGTCCAATGATTAAAAAGGCTAGTGGGAGTTGGGGCTTGTGGTTTTATTCCTTGCTCTGCCAGCGACTTGTTATTTGCTTAAAATGCAGAGTGCCTTGTTGACAAGGTTCATGATATTTGATGTTTTATTCTGAAAGCACCAGTTCCCACAGTCACTTTACAGGGTATCTCAGCTTGCCATTGTTAATGAGAGGAGAAGGAAAAAAAAAAAAAGCCAGTTTCTATCCAACTTGCTGAGAAGATTTGGGAAAAGTAACTTATGAATTTTTTTTTTAGGGTTATTTAAAAATATCAAAATAATTGTTTCTAGCACCAAAACCATACTGGATCCAAACGTGACTATCGCATGATCTGGATTCTGGTTTACGCTCAGATCTTTCTGTACTAACTACATCCGAAGCAGTGTTTCATTTTATCTTATTCTGCTTTAGGAAGTGTTCTCTTACAGAGTCCTGGCAATATTCTGAATATTAAAGTTTTAGTAATGATAGTCTTCATGATGACAATGCTGTCATTCCTCAGAGGAAACTTATTTCTAGACCTGACCTTCATTCTCCTTTTCCTTCCTTCTGAGATTTGAAAATTTTCACTACTTCATCCAAGACCATGGAGAAAGATCTCAAGGTCAGCCTCTGCTACCAGTTTCCCAGTGAGAACTACAAGAAATCAGTGTTTCTGTTTTCCAGATAACAACACACAACGGTCACCTGTATGGTGTTACCAGTGCCTATAATTATGGGGCTCTGGTTTGGAGAAAAAAACCCAATAGGAACTGGTGGACACAAAACTGTAAAAGCAATGGAAGGACACTTTGTAATATGATTATACTGGAAATAATTATGGGGCTGTGATTCACCACTGGCCGCTGTACTGTATATACCCTCCAGGAACAAGTAGCCAATGGCCAGAGTGGTTTTTCTTCTCTTCTGTTTTTTCTGGACTAAAACCTTTCTCTTGTAAGCTTGTTCTAAACTGTTAGTAAAGCCTATAGTGAAATTTGAGACTGTGGCTCCTTGCTCTTTATGCTCATCACCATTGTATCAGAAATGCCTTATGAATGGAGAATGATGTACAAGTGCTCTCTAATTCATGTGCCACTTAACTGTTGGTGTGATGGTTATCTTATATTGTCTGTAACAAAAGAAATGGCCCATTAGGAAATAAAGTGTCATAAATCTAGGTAGAAGATACGCAGTTAGAAGTTATAAGATGTAAAAAAAAGCAAAACAAAACAAAAACCAAACAAACAAATCTACCCAAAACCCATCGTCATCTACGTCTGTCTTTCTAGCAATGACCAGTGCTTAGCTCTGGTTTTCTCCCAGGAGAACATCCTGAATTACATTCCACCTTTAAATCAGTAAGTGGTGGCTGTGGGAAAGGGGGCTGCTTCCACCCACAACAGCAAGAAAAATGCACTCCTGTAGGAGAGGCAGTTTTAAATCCCCTTTGGACCGAGGAGGGAACTGAGCTGAAGTACCCACAGGATGTACTTTAGCCATTTGACACAGCCTGGGATGGAGGCAATATTTTCCCTGCAGCTGGCTGTGTATTTGAAGAGAACTGATAGGTGTATTTTTTTGCAAAGCCCAAGAGAACAGGCATGCAGCAAACTTGGCAGTTAGGGGGCCTCAGGGGATGGAGGCAGGACCCTTCTTATTTCATGAAGCCCTGCAAAACTGAGAGTTAACTCTGAACTGCTTGGCTTATTTCCAGTATGAGTTTTTTCTGGGTATGTGCCTGGAGACACTGAATGCAAAACGTATAGTTACCTATGGTCTTCAATATTTACAGGTTTATGCAGGAGCTGGTGAGTGTTCAGGCCATCCTCAAAATTATCATATTGTGTGAAAAAGTTAGGTGGAATCTGACACATCATTCTTAGCTGTTGTCATTGATTACACTGCAGAGCTTGATTCTCATTCACATTACACCTCTCTATCTCCCAGGTAAATGCAGGCTATCTGTAGGGCTGTGCAAAGAGATCTCCATTGGCTCTTCAAGTTCAGGTCATCATTATAGATATGTCTGAGTCCAAGTCTCTGAGTTATTCTTCATCTTTGCATGAGGAGGTAGGGAACCTCAGAGACAGGGAGTGCATTTTATAGAATTAAGGGGAACAAAAGGGCAGCTTTGATATCATGGCTTTTGACAAGGAGAGGAACTAAAGAGAATTATGGTGACCTGAAGTTGCCACACAGTCTGCTTTAACTTAGACTTTGTTTGGCAGGTTGGGAGGAAAAAAAAAAAAATCAATATTCTATTCTAGATGGCAATTATTATATGGTTTTGTCTTATCCATTATTTCTAAGACATGAAATCAGCATCTAAATAGTGCAACCTTTGTCTTGAAATCAGACATTTTGGAGGAAAGTTCATCTCTTGTGAAGAAAAAGGGGAAAACGTAATTTCCCTTCTCGTTTCCTATTATTGCTCTCCCCTCCCTTCCCTTTCAGGATCTGAAAGATTCCACTCCTGCAGGAATCACTTTTACTGCTTCACTTAATTTGCCTGGTGATTGTAATCTTCTCTGACTTTTTCCATAATCATTCTATTGGAGAGGATGCTTTTTTACCCTCCCAGGACTTTACTGGGGAAGGAAGGTGGGAGGAACAGCAAAGGTTGAGCTGAATTCAGGACTGATGTGATCTTGCAGTTGACAGTGGGAGGCTTTTTTCCTCCTCTGCAATAACATTTGCTGCTATTGGAACTGTCAGTAAAGTGGGAAAAAGCAATTAATATTTTTGCCTCTGTCTTTCACAAAATCCTTACTTTACTGCAAGCAAAGCTCTTGAAAGAAATCATAGTTCACCTTGAGGAATGATAAGAGAGAAAAGAACTGTAAGAACTTTCTATGTGTCCTTTGTTTATTAGCAATGACAGACTGTGGAGGAAAGATATCCCACAGCACAAATTTTGTAAATACAAGTGCAATAAAATCTAATTTCAGGACAAATAAATATCAAAAAAAAGAAGCTAATTGGGTGTTTCTTTCAAAAGCTACTTTATCTTCAACTTTATGTCTTAACGAGTTCAGCCCAAAATTTTGGCAGCCTGAAATTGTAGCACAGGGAACAATTATTATACTTTGTGTCAATTAGGTAGAATGCTTTTTAACTAAATATACCTGCCCCTTTTGCAGATTTTGCTTAGGAAGGTGGAAATCTGCCCCTGTGAGTGGCTCGCCAAAGTCCCATTACCAGTACATTTATTCTGTTATGTGCATCACTGACATGTCCTGAGCCAAAAGGGAAGCAGCAGGAAGCCACGACCTCTGCTCTGAGCAGTCAGATCAAATCAGGTGGTTTGATTTTCACAAGGTGATGAGCTGCTTTGGCTCCCATTGGAGTCATGAGTTGCCTCTTTCTAGGGCATTAGGTATCCGAGTAGACAGGAGACTGCTGTCCTCAGCAAACCTGCTTTTGTGTGTTCTGGGAACGGACATTTTTCCAAGTACCTGCTGATCCTGACTCTCCACTTGGAGCTGGTATTGCATTTGGGTGATCTTGGCATCTCCCAGAACCTGGAGAAAATCACTCCTTACATGCAATACAAGTCAGGTACATATTAATTACCAGAGACCGTAATGAGCGTACAATGAAGAATGGCCTCTACCCTGGAGAATGTGTAATACAAAGACTTCCATTTGCAGTCTGACCATCTGTGTGGGACTCTCACTATCAGTGTAGTGCCTCTCCCACTCCACTATTCAGAAGCGTGAGCTGCCCAGCTAAACCCTCCTGCAGTCTATAGGAATTTTGTATCTAAATACCTCTGAGGTGAAAAGCTTTTCGAAAGTTACCAAGCTATATGGGGAGGTGGGGGGGTGTTGTTTTTAATTTTCCTCTGCAATGGAATTGCCAAGGGAAAAACTCACACTGATGTGACCAGAATTAGGGCTCCATTCTTGTTCATTAAAACCTCAATCTCTATTCCATTAAATCTACTTCAAACTTGAAATATTTTTCAGTGTAAATAATTTAAGAATGTAAAGGACAGTGCCTGGAAAGCCAAGTCATGTTTGTGATCCCATTTTCCTAAGCATTAAGTAGGTACCTAATGAAAATCAACCCCTCCTTGCGTTGCGTAGGTGCTTAGTAAGATTCTCTGAACTGCTTTCATTACAGATGATGCACAATGCCTGATTCATTTACAAAAGGGTGTTAACATTTCTATGTAAATTTCTTTGAAATGAGAGTGTGCCTTAAAAATATCTTGAGTCTTTGGGACAGTTCATAAGCAGCAAATATCTTTGAGATGGAAATATTTCCTTTCTCAGTGAAAGGCCAGCTGTGCCTACAAAGTCTGCATGTACAATGGATAATGGTGCTTAAAAGCTTCAGCAGAGCGTTAATAAAGGGAAAGAATTTTCTGTGGCTCGCTAGGTTTTGTGCAGTATCTGCAACCACATCCAGCCTGTGCAAACACCGGTCTAAGTAATGAAGCTTCAGTCAGACCAGGCGAGAATGGATTGGATGACAAGGTTCAGAGAAGCCAGAGGTTTTGTATTCTATTCCCAGCCCTACCTCAAACATCAGCTTTCCTCTTCTCACCTAATTCTGGCTGCTTGTATAAGTGGGAACGCGTGAGTCTCTGCAGCTTTTGCTGTAGCTGGATAAGACTGAAGTGTTCATCTGGGTGTCTCTTGGTGAGACAGTGTTCAGTGGGCTCATGCCCTGATGTCAGGCTCAGTATGTGACCTAATGTATACCCGCACCTATATCACTGTCCAGCACATCCAATGAGCAGCGTTCTGTCCATGGCTACGGCTGCAGCAGCTCGGGCCTGGTGATTCTGGCAAGTAGAGATCTCGCTGATTTCTCAATGGGCTGCTTCTGAATAAAGCATGTAATCAACATAATTTATGAAAGAAAAACCAAGTGCTGAACATTTAAAGTTCCAACTGAATCTAAAGGGAACAGAAAGGTTTCAGAGTGCGTCTCTTAATGTCTGTTGGACGTGGTTTCTTTCATGCTAAATGGAGAGCTCATAGGACAATATTGAGCTTAATTTCTTTAAAAGTAAAGCTCAATGAGATCCTGGGGTAGAAAATTCTGTAGGAATGTGGAGTCTCTGTAAGTCTTGGGCCAGATAGTCTCATCTCTTCATGGACATAGGAGAGATGAAAATTCTAGAGGTAGGTACGTTTCTTCACTTGTGAAATTCTCCCTGGACTTGCTGGACCATGTCTTTGAAACAGCCTTCAGATGGAGGCTGTAGGAGTTGAGGGTTACAAAGTGCTTTCCAGCTGGGGATCATATTTTACATTAATATTGATTTTTTTTTAATCCTAGTAAATATTAATATTTACCTGGGTGATGGCTATAATTAAAATATTTTTCTCAAGAACACCTTTTTAAACAAACTAAAGGATTAACATATTTTTCTAACAAGAATTCTTATGTTTTTCAACAAAAAACAAAAAAAAAAGGTAATTATTTAAAAGTAGGAAAAGCTTTCTGAAAACCCAGTTGCATGTCTGTTGCTACAAAATTCCTTGAAAATTTATAGGGAATAGAGATATGACAAGGAATTGAGGAAAGACAGCTTGCCTTTTTCATCTTATTCTAATCAAGACTCTGATCAGATTTTTTTCATTAGTTTCTCAGTCTGTGGAACGTGAATTTTGAAGAAGAGAGCCAGGCTGCAGGAGGGTTTAATCTGTTCTGTGTTTTTGAATTATTACCAGTTTAACTGTTCTTTGTGGTGCCTGCTATTTGTTTCATGCCCTTTGATTACAAACCTGTATCCAGGTGAAGCCACTCACCCCATCCTATCCCTGCAGCTTCCCCAGGGCTGGGGCTGTTAGGCGACGCAGCTCCCTTAGGGCACTGCTCAGCAGCGGGGTTTGGTGGGGCTTCCATCCCTCCTTCCTGAGCCACCAGGCAAGCCGGTGAAGGAGGACACTGCCCTGTGCCAGTGGTAAATGCCAGAGCCATATTGCTATGCACAGGAGCCAGGAGAAAGCTTGGAAGGAATTGTAATTTGGAGAGGTTTGCTGGCAGCGCAAATTAGACTTCTGCTCAGGGCTGTGCCTAAGAAGTTGCTGTCTAGTCTTTCCATTAGACAGCAAAGCTTTTGTATAATACCTGCTTTAATTGAATTATGGATCTCTTGCTTGCTGCACTCCCTGCTATAAAATCTGTGACCTTACTGGGATCACACACAGACATTGAAGGAGGGTTGTTTTGCTCAATATTCTGTAGCATTTATGGTTACATATAGGGTTTTTATAGGTATATCTCAAAAGCTACTGACTTCATTGAATTTTCCTTGTCTAAGTAAGAAAGCTGAGGATGTCTGTATGAATTGTGCAGAGTGGACGTGAGTTGCAGATGCATTTTCTTCTACTTCCGCATTGTGTAAATTTGAACCTGAGACCTTCTATACAAAAGGTGAGAACTTGCCTTATTTGTCACTACACAACTCAGTTCTGTCATTTTCACAACTAATGGGATTTTGTGTCTGAATGACCTTGTTAATACAGCAATATGTTGCCTGCCATATCATCAGTAACGATGCTCCAAATAATAAAAGAGGGGGAAAATGCTGGCCGAAAAAATAGTGAAAAAAATTACGCTAGTTTCTTTCTGTTCTTTTCCAGGAAAAGAAAAAAAGCCTCCATTATCTTAAAAAATTATATTACCTTAGAATCCTTCTTAATGTGATGAAATAGTTAAAGCACTGCTCTTCTCTAGTACAATTTGACAAAATAGCTCTTTAAAGATCTTCTTGGGGGAAAAAGGGACATAAATATGGAGTGGATCCTTTCAACATAGCAAAGCCCATCATTAGACTGGAAGGATATTATGACACTAGTTACCAAGAGAAAAACTTCTTTGAATGGACTTCATGATAAAATTGTGTTTTTTCAGATATTTGTTATCTCCTAATGTTATACAGTTCAGCATCTTTTACTATCTTAATGATAAATATTGTTCTTATTGAAGTAATACTAAGTCTGACTATTTTATGTATGTAAAGCTGATATGCATAGTACATAGTTAGGAGTGACCTGTTGACTTTATGAACTGAATAAATAAGGAAAGGGAGATAGGTATGGGGAAAGGTCTTTTCCAACCTTAATGGTTCTATGATTCTATGAAATGTAGTGAAAACCAAGTCTCCTGAGTCCCTGCCCAATGCTACATTTACCAGACCACACTGCCTCTCGATTTATGACTAAAATCTCCAAGGAAAGTTTATATTGCTGCCTATCAGAAGGATGTATGAAATGAGGTTGGAATCATTGCAGCTCCGTGCCTGGCACAGCGAAGGAGGAACTGAGGATCTGTGGATCTGGGCAAGATCGTGTAGGCAGAACTGCAAGGAGGGACCTGAAAATTCCTCTAATTATACCCTCTTGTAACAAGCCAAGAGCAATGTCTTCAGAAAGCCAACAGATTAATTCAAAGGCAGACTTTTCAGGAAAGGAGGTGTTGTGGTTTAACCCAGCAGGCAGCTGAATACCACACAGCCATTCGCTCACTCCCCTCCTCCAGCAGTGGGATGGGGGAGAGAATCAGGAAAAAAATAAAGTAGTAAAATTCATGGGTTGAGATAAAGACAGTTTAATAGGACAGAAAATAAAGAGATCAGAGAATATACAAATAAGTGATGCACAATGTAATTGCTCATCACCCACCAGCTGATGCCCAGCCAGTTCCTGAGCAGTGGTTACCACCCCATGGCCAACTCCCCCCAGTTTATATACTGAGCATGATGTCATATGGTATGGACTATTCCTTTGGCCAGTTTGGGTTAGTTGTCCTGGCTGTGCCCCTTCCCAGAAGGTGATGTACTGAGGATTTATACATTTCCAGACATTTCCAAAAGTGAGCGAGTTTGAACATTTGAATCCTACCTAAATTCCTGCCTGGTGTGAAAATATCCTGCCCAGTTGGTTCACCTTGAATTTTCTACTGGATACAGTAGAGCTGTTTGCACATAATTAGCAGCAATTCAAAGAAGGAACAAGCATGCACAGTATTAATGGCTGGACCATCTTTTACATATGCTTATAATTTTTATACAGGAATTCATAACAAACTATAACCAACTGATCAGTACCCACAAAGCTTCTAAACAAGCATTAAAAATAATAGCTAAACAAGTAGCGGTCAAACAGCTTTTGATATGTCCACGTTAGATTATGTATTCAGTGCCTGGAAGAGCAAATAGTCTATAAAGAATCACTGGAGCATGTTGCCTAGAGAGGCTGTGGAGTCTTCATCTTTGGAGCTGTTCAAAACCGAGCAGCCCTGGGCTTTAGCTGGCCTTGCTCTGAGCAGGGGGGTGAAGTAAATGATTTCCAGAGATGGAAATTTCTCAACCATTCTGTGACTCTGAGTATTCTTCAAGAATTCATCCTCCATGGAAAATGGCGGACTTGCATTAGGCAAAGAAAAATAACTCAACATATAGACTGCTTCTCTGGGCAAGCCCCAATCCAATGAAATATGTTTAAATTTAGGCATGCAAGTTGTGTAGCTCAAAAGCAGGCTTGCCACTTAGCCTTTAAGTAAATGGGGTACTCTTATGCTTGAATCTAACATCCCTAATTGCTTTGTTGAAACCCAAGTAAGAAAATAAGGACTCCTTAACAGAAAACATACAAAATTTCCTCAAATGAAATATGTATGTTAAGCATTGCTTCAGTATATATTTAAGTAAGTCTTAGACTAAATTTATGCAGAAGCTACTGTAACATTACTAATCTTTTAGGGTTTTACTAAAAAGAAAAAATGGAGAAGAAATTCTACTCAGCCTTTAGCTTTCAGTTTTCCTTGGCTTGAATTACTGGGTTCCCATAACAGGATTTAAGAACCAGTCTTTACACGCTAAGTCTTAACTAAAATCTGGACTATATGGGGTTTTGTTGGGGGCAGTGGGATCTATGTGGGAGGGTTGTTATTTCTTTTTCTTTTTTTTTTTAAATCAAAATAGTTCATGATAAACAACTTAGTCTGTCAGCCATCATTTGGGCTAAGGATTGGTGTCAAATGGGGCTGTTTAATGCACAGGGCCTGCCAAGTGTGCATCTTAGCAGACAGCTCTAATCCTTCATGGTCCACTGACTTCACCCTTATGAGCTCTTTTGATTGGAAATTGAGAGAATAAATCTTTGAAGAACTTACATAAATGCAGAAAAGAAACCCCATTAAGATTCAAGCAGTAAAATGCCTACTGGCATATTTTATGTGGTACCTTTTCAGTTCTCTACCATTTAAGTTCATTTTGCCAGACAAAGATTTGAGATTGGCATCCAGTTATAGATTTTGTTTTCTTATGCGTTGTCATCTGCACCCTCTATATTTTAACTTTTAATATCAGCATAGTAAGTGAACTATTCTGAGAGCCGGGTTGCTCTGAAGCACTTTGCAGTTTTGAAGATACAGAACAGAATAAAGAATTCAGTGTATTGGGGCACTTTATCCTCTCTGTCCCTATTTCACTTATACAGATGAGGCATTCTTTTTAGTAAATTTTAGGTCTTATATTAAGTATAGAATTTCTTAGTGGTGGACTAATAGCTCTCTTGCTAATGATGAAACATAACGAGTAAGCTCTTACTTGGGGTAGGGGAGGTAGCTCTGAGCAAGCCTTCTTACAAAGCAAGAAAGCAAACTGGGAGTGCTTGCACCTGCCACCTACCTGCTAGGAGCTTATTAGCCCAATAAACATAAGTTGCCTTCTATTCATTTGCTTTTCAACTTTTCAGTCAAGTCACCACTAGATCCTGGGGGGAAAATAACTCAACAAAGGGGAAAATGTAAATGAAAGCCCTAAAAGTTATCTTGACTCTTTTCAAAGACAAATGTTTCTCCATAGTCAGTAGCGTACATCTCAGTCCCTTTAGGTTTGCATACTGGTAGGAAGAATTATTTCAACATGGCTTGTTAGCTTAAACGTAACATCATACAGAGAATAAAAACTTGACCTCAGTAAATTTGGAGACCTCTTGGCTTTGTGATGCTCTGGTTATCAATTCCTCCTCTTACATGTGCCTGTTATAAGATGAATACAAGCACATACAAATGGGGAAAAGTGAGAATTTTTAGTGAAATAATTTGAGGGATTTCTCAAAACACTCTGGACCATTTGCATTGTTTATATATTTGTGTAACAGTTATAAAAGCAGTACTGTAGCAATGTACCCATGATAGTGCACTATTCAAAAGGCTGTGTCTCAAGAGGTACTACATAGGTAGACAAAAGTATAATTTCTCATCAGATACTTTGCTCATCTTGTGGGATTGTGGCTGTAAAACTTGCACAGATTGTATATTGGCTCTGCAAAAAGACAAGTTCTGCTTATTCAAGCTAATTTACTCAGTGACTGTTCTCTAATATACAAAGTTAGATACAACTACTATAGAAACAGCCATGTTTGTTTCTGCTGTACAATTCATTGTGCCCTGTCTTTGATATTGAATAGGTCATAACCTGTTTGTAGGGTAGGTGAAATATGAATAGGAGGCCTTATTTTTATCTGCTGACACTCTAGGTAACATTAGACAATATTCAAATGCAGCCCTTGTGGCAGGATTTTCATGTTCCAAACCTAACCTCTTTTTAAAAAAAATTTCAGAGCTAAAATTTAGAAGGGGAAATACTGTTCCTATTTCTGTGCACGAAAGTCCAGGCATGGATCAGGGCGTTGTCATGATAAATACTTGAGTAATTGGATAAGCAATAATTGATAGGAGTTCTTAAAATCTTTTGGCAAAACCCTATGATGTGTTCATAGAGCTTCTCTGTTCATTGCTTCATAAATCAAAAGCCAGGAGAGCAAAGTCCTGGCTTAAACAATTCATGGAGATCCATAATACTGAAACAAAGGTAGCTTTCTATTGTCACAGGCTGTGGAGAAGAGAGGACATAGAAGTACTTTTATTCCGATTTTTCATGGAATTTAATACCCATGAAGATGTCTAGTTGGTAGTCTCAAGGACCAAAACTTTTTGTCTGGCCAAATACATCTTATGCAGCAATAGTGCAAATTTTGCCATCCTGCCACATCAAATTCTTGCTGCTCTGCATGAAGAAGGAGATCATCAGGGGGTGTGACCTGGCTGTCAGGCTGATATGGCATGTCCTCTCTCTGACAAAAGCTGCAGCCAGTAGAGCTTTGGTGAAATGGAATCAACTTTAAGGAGGGGGTCATCTCAAATCCTAAATATTGCAAAAAGTTGCAAACACATGATAAGTCAAAGCTTTAATTCAGTCCTCTGTGTCAGTAACTTTCACTCCAAATGAATGCCACATTTGGCTTATTTAAACTTTCCTTTTTTTCTCATGTTGGACTCCTCTTCTGCTCCCTGCATTGTACTTCTTCCAAGTAATATCACATGTTTGAGATCTTCCAGTAAAGAAAAATTACACAAGGTCTGGGGTATATCCTATCTGTAAACTGCTTTATCTGCCCGCACTGACAGCAGTCATGAGATGACCCTCCTTCTTCCAGTAGTCTTATCTCATCTCCAGTGCTTTGTGCTCAGAGAGCAGCTCTGAATCCAAAACGGACCCAGAGCCCAGATGGGGGCACACAGACCCTACTGAAAACCTTACACAATGCAATGCATTTCTCTCGCATGTCATCAAAGCCTACTTCATTGTGTCCACACCAAGAATTTGGGACAGTAAGGATACCATGAGATGACACTTGTCACAAAACTGTGGTGGCATTCTTAATGGGAGCTTTCGTGTGGTCTTGAAGACCTTTATGTCCAAATTCCAAATACTCTATGAAAATTGCAACAAGTATTTGCCTGAGGAAGATCTTTTTGGAAAGCACTAGTTTTAGCTATATTTAACATCACATTCAGATTTTTTAAAAAAATCATTAGCATTATTATTTCAGTTTGCTTAATCTCTGTCTCTGCCCTGATCTTGTTCCCATCAGCTTCCATGTTTTTCTTCCTCTCCAGCCTGAACTTTTTTCTGCTTTTCTGTCTCTGCCATGTGGCTCTTTCTCTTTCCTATCATTTCTGTTTCTACTGGAAATGCTGTGCAGCTTCACTATCTTTTTCTTCTCCATTAGACATAATGTACTGCCTTACTGTCTGCTGAGCTGAGCATTCCCACGTGCTACTGTCTAGAAGTGACATGTGTGATTCGGGGTTTTTTTTTCCTTAATTTGTAGCAGCATTCCCTAACAGAGGCAGCTGTAATGGCTCTTCCATTTTGTATTCAATTTCTTTTTAATAAGGGCAGTTATGCTGGCAAGCTTTGTTCTGCACAGAAATATATGCACAGTTAAAATAGTACATTTCATATAAGTCTTCAGGTTGTCATTAGAGACATGACAGCTTCACAGGAGCTGTTCCCACTGTCTCTAACCAGGGAATGAAAAGAGCAGCAGCTTTTTAAGAAATTCCTTGCTACTCTAGGGCAATATTCCTAGGACTGCTATGTATTCAAAATGTATACATTTAGTATTAGAAATTAAATTTTAGGTAAGTGCAGCAGCATCAGTACTGCATTCATTTCTGTGTATATCTAAGGTAAGGGGGGCAGATACTGCCAGTTTTAGGTGCCTTTGCCATTTAAGGTGTAAGAGTAAAACTACTCAGAGTAAGCTTAAATCTCAACATTATTTCAGCCCACCCATTCTTAAGATAAATCCTATGATATTGGCCAAGCTTGCCTTGTACCATGCTTAGAATTCAGTAATTTGGATGATTCTGGGATGGAAGGGAGGAAGAGATAGATTAGGTCTTTCAGGTAGCTTGGCCCTCTACCCCACTCAAGAGGCGGTGATGGCCGGAGTGCAGCTTCCAGTATTTATGTGAGCAGAGAAGTGGTTAAATATGAGGGCTGGAAATTCAGATCAGACATGCTCTTCTCTGCCTGCTGCACACAGTCTGTCACACATGCCCTACCTGCCCGCCAGCGTAATTCATCTTAGAATTAACACCCCGTCCCCAGTGACATACCAGGAGCACTTTGGGCACTGTGGCTTCAGGCACATGCACATTTAGACAGGTGTCGCCATGGCAATTATACTTGGGCAACATGTTGAGCTTTCTTTAATTTAATTTAATTTTTAATAGAGCTTGACATATTGCCAAAGTATAATCAATGCAGTGACATCTGCCTGAGCCCTGGCTCTACAGGTTCTGTCTAGCTCTAGGTCTTATTCCCAACCTTCATTTAACTAACTAATATGCATATCTGATGATGTGCACACAGTTTCTTGATCTTGGAATGCAGTATCATATCTGGCTGAAACAATTTCAAGTTATTGTTGCCTTGTTTCTCTCAGGCATGGTCCAAGACTCTACTGCTGCATGTTAACTTTCCTCTGGCCCTAGTCTCTGAGCAAAACTATTAATATTTTTATTTACAAGTGTAAATGAAACATTTCTAGGAGAAATAAAATTACAGATTAAAGCTGTCATATTCTGTAATCTTCTCCATGTCAGGTAGATATTTTCCCTTTCCTTTAAGATCACCAATTATGCTGTCGGGAAGGTGAGAATTGATTTTGTCTTCTTGTTAATGTTATTTTTTTGTCTTTCATATTATATCACATATTAGGTCCCACAGATATATAGTAAGTGTTGTGTGGAATTTTCCAGACCCCTTTTTCCCCATCCCCTGATAATTGCTACAACAGCTGAGTCCATGGGAGCAATTTCCCTGAAGTGCATTTAATAATACTAACAGACACTGCCTGCTTGGTTTGCTGACAATTTCTTTTATTCTTTAATAATGATTTCTTTTCATTTAACACCTTAATGAAAACTAATGTAGGAGATAAAACTTTAAATTGGAGTAAAAGTGCTCCTATACTATAATTGGCATTGACCCAACAAATTAAATGTAATAAGAATTAAAATTTTATGTATTTTTAATTGTACATTTAGTATCTGAAGAATATAGCTTGTCTGTTAAATATACAAGGATTTGTTTAGTTATTGGATTAAGTCCTTAATTTTATGGAATCCAATTACCAGCATGGGGAGAGAGACCGTATTATGGCCAAATAAAGAATTACAAAGATTATTTCTTAACCGTTTTCCCTTTAATAATGAAAACTTCAATCATAAAAATATTTGTCAGCTCAAAACTTTTAGTTATCCCCTTCTGTTAGAAGCATATGAAGGAATTATATACCTTCCAGGCAGCATGGGTAGGTAAACTATTTTAATTTTCTCTGGCATTCAGCATATAAATTCATTGTACATAACTGGAAAGAGTTCATTTTGATGGTCCTGATGGAGGCTAAGCATGAAGTTTTAATAATGTTTGGTATCAGAAGCTCCATTCTCCTTTCTGGTTTGTTCCCAGATCTCACTGGTAATTCATATGCTCATAAAAAGGAAGTGCTAATGTGGTACACCAGTCAATCTTTGGACAAGAGACAGATTGTACACCCAGCTTGATGGTATCTGAACCGTGACCCTTTTCTAAAGGGAGAAGTCTGTCCTTACACATTTAGGAAAATTATTGCAATTGGCTTTGAGGTGCACACCTGGAACCCCCCATTCTCCCTCCTGCTGTTCTGGCAGTTGCAAGAGCCACATGTGCATAACACCTGGCTTCCTTTCTGGCTTAGAGCTCCAGACTTGGCTGATAGCCTTTCTTGTAGGACTCATGAGAGACTGTGGCACCCTTGCTGCCAAATGCTTTCATTACCCCATGCTCCCAAAACACAGAAACAAGTTGCATTGGGACTGTATGATGGTAATGTATTGGAAGAGCAAACGCAAGGAGCCAGCAAGCAGAAGTTTTTTAAAAGGAAGAGGCTCATACCAAGTATGGACAGGTGAGACAGTCCCCTTTTCAATTTTATGTTGCCTGCTGGTCTGCCTAGAGGAAAAAAACAGACAGTGGCTGTGCTTCCAATTAGCAATTCCCACAGCAAATTTTGACCTGACATAAATAACATGGTATAATATGCAATCCATGTCAGGCAACTTCATTTTCTATTAGCAAATGGATACTGGGATACTGAATGATGATTCATGATCAGGACACTGGGGGAAATCTCTGTCAAATGCAATATGGCAAGTCCTGCTCTATTATGTAGGTAATGCTGCAAAAGTCTGATGGAATGAAGTTGGCAAGCTTGGAGTGCAAAACATCTGGGAAAGCCAGAGGGGAGACCTTGGCCATGGTGATATCAGTAAGAGTTTTCCCATTGGTTTCCATGGGACCAGGGTTTCACTCTGATTTTTACAGGCAATAGATAGAAATAATAATAATAATAATCAGAGAACTCATCTATGGAAAAGAGAATTTGGCTTTTTCCTGGACCAGCAGACACACATTGTAAGTGTCTCCTCGCCCAATCTACACTTAGATGGGCCAAAGGAATCCTGCCAAACTGATGCTGTGAAAGCAAGCCAAACACAGCTTCAGCAAAGGCAACACGGTGCTGGTTCTGCCTAATGGAGGCCTTTGCTTATGACAGTCAGATAGATGCACCAGAAGTGTGCCTGTGTGAGTTAAGGACTCATGGGTAAGTGTTTCTGTGGCACTGTGTGCTTTCCAGGCCCTCCTGGGTTAGCCCTATCAGCTGCGCCAAGTGCAGGATGGAAGTGGGTTTGCCATAGAAAGCTCTGTGAATCGTGTTTGAATATTTCAGTCTTTGGAGTAGATGCTGGGTTTCATGGAGGTTGCAAACTGTCAAAAGGACCAGACTGGTTATGTCCAGAGAACCCAGGCAATATAATGCCTAAGAGCAGTTGTAACCCCTCTGGGGACTACATCCTTTCCAGGACATGTTTGAGCTTAGACGTCTGCTGGATAATCTGTGCTTCTGGAAGGCTCCCTGCCTCTGCAGGGGTTATCTTCCACATCTCTCCAATTCTGAACTAATCTCAGTGCTGTGCTGATCCTCCCCCTAGCTTGAAATGCAATTACCATTGTATGATGGAGTCATGCTACACATTTATAGAGTCATACTTACTGCCCTGTCATTATCAGTGTCCTTTATGATTACACAACATTCTTCTTTATCTCATCGTTGAGCAGAGCCGCAGAACTCACAGGAATTATTGTTCTTTGGCTGTGACCGAACCAGAAGGTTCCACAGTGCACAGTGCAGTCCTGCTATCCCTGTTGTTTAGGGACTTACTGGAATGCCGCCATCTCCTGTGCTTGGTCCTCATTTTCCCACCCGGTGTATGGAAAGAGTATGTGATATACCCAAATCTGGACATGGGGAATTATTTCCAGTCCCGTTTAAATGGATACTGTTTCCTGATTACTATCACACTCATTCTTGGTCTTGATTTCACCTGTATTCACAAGAAATAAAAGCCTCATTCAGTGACTAGCCCTCAAACTCTCCCTCTCCTGCCCATAGGTGCCATCACCTTCAAGAGTGTTTAGTGGACTTCGCTTCCGAGACCTCAAGGACCGAAATGTACTTAACACTGCTGGGGTTAAGATGTGAGCACTGAGTATTATTCATCCTTCCTAACATCCGAGAGCTAATCATTCCATAGAAAAATATTGTTCCTTTTGTTCTTGCAGCCTCCAGCTGCAGCTGGACAATGGTGCAGTGCCACTTTGAAATTTAGGGCCATTGACATTTAAACAGCTCCCAAAGTGTCACAGCCACAGCCTGAAAAGATGAAGGGTGGGGGGAAGCCTCTGAAATCAGTATGATTTGGTAATCCTTATAATACTACGTTGGACATTAAGACTCTTTTATCATAGGGTTTCTGCACTGCTACATTCAATCCCCTCAATAACAATAGATCCTTGTCATACTCTGCAGGATATTTTTATTATTTAGGTTGGGAGTTGTGCAATGACATCTGTAAGGATTTAAAAGACAATTGGCAACTCAGCCAATAACTAGATATTATCTTGCAAGGTAGAAACAAAATATGCATGGGGCTTGAAGTGTGGAAAAGGATGGCAATCTACCTCAGTATTTGCTCTCTGTAGATGGGTTTGCAATCTACCACTGTACCTTTGCCATTACAACATTCACCTTGTCTTGGAAAACAGATGCTATCCCACCATTTATTTTTTGAGTCTCCTTGCGCTGACTAGATGACAGTAGAAAGATGGCAGATAAGGCAGGAAGAAAACAGGTGGATTTTTTCTTTTTTCTGTGACAAGACTTGTCTATAAAGAATTAGGAAAGGAGCACCTGATGGCTGCTGATGTATATGACTGTACAGTTATAAAATGCTTCTATCGGATGTATTGTATTGTACTATAAACTCATCTTCATCTCTGTGTTTATGTTCTTGACAGAAATGGCCTCACCTTTTTCTAATATGACCTTTCCTAGAGGTTTAAAAAAACAAAAACAAAAAAAAAAAACTTTGAAAAGGCACCTTTATAACTTTTCTTCCCCTCCATTAATTCCCATCTTGACCTTCTGCCACATGTGGAGCACTGTTCTCCCTCACCCCTCCAATGTACAGATCAGGCTGGCTGGGAAAGTGGGAAATGGCCCCTGCACCTTTAAGTGGCAGTCCCCCACCCTTGGCCCTGCCCCTATGGGTGATTACACAAAGGAGAGCTTGGAGCAGGTCTTCGAAGTGTGGTGGGAACTCCTGGGTGGTGCAGGAGGTCTGAGGTGGAGGTCCGAGCAGCTGGGGAGTATGCTTTGGGGGTCTGCAAGTGGGGTGAGGGCATCACCTGGGCAGTGCCTGGAGCCTCGTGGCTTCCCCTATCACATCTGACCTTTGTGATGCTGCAGACCCAGCCTAGCTGCCCTGTCCCCTTCGGCTGCACCACCCTCTGTGTTTCTTATTCACATTCACCTCTCCCTCTTTGTTCTGCCCAAGACAAGAGCGAGGTTTTGCTCTGGTGCATGGGCACAGGGCAGGTTTCAGGAACACGTTTCGGTAGCCAGTCCACTGGATGGTGAGACTGAGGTGGTCAAGGGATGTTTTCCTGCTAGGCATATTAAAAAAAAGCCGGTGTATATTTATCATGGTGTGCCTTACCTCCCCTCTGGCTGAAGCTCTGTATTCACTTTGAATTTAAGCTTCTGATCAAAATAACCATTGGTACCAAATTGCGTAATAGGTGAAATGTGCTTAACCCGTGGTTTATTTGGCAGCTATTTGCCTATGCAGTTTTATTTATAGTGTTTATTTCAAAGATTGATGGCAGCTGACAGGAGGTACTGAAACAATTGATAAAGGCGACTGACATTTTGTCAGCTGTCTGGGTGACAGGAATATATTGCTTGCATTTAAACCGTTTTGCACGAATAAATCATCGTTGATGCCAAAATTCACCTTTGGCCCTTTCCAACTGGTTCTTGAAAAGTGGCTGGGAAAGGTGTCTGCTTAAGCAGTGAGCAACTTGCTGTAAGGAGCAGATGCTTGCCCTCAATAAAATTTTCCTTAGCAATACTATTTAAATATTTAAAACATTACTGAAGTAGTTGATTCTGTTCATGGGAAAGTTGAGGACAAAAGTATTATTCTCCTCTTTGAATGCTCTATAAAAAAATAACTATGTGGTGAAGACCTGTGGGGCAGCTTTTAATACGGATGAGAAGGAAGGCTCTCTGCAGTGTATTTTAGTTATTCTTTTCTCTTTGAAAAGGTGCTAACAGTCTTTGAAAGGACTGAAGTCTTGTACCTGCTAAGGCTTTCCACCTGTCTATGATTCTCCGGGTGACGCATATTCCAATCCCACAATGTTATGCAAGCAATCAGTCTGATGGGTTTTGATCTCTTTGTTTCTTCACTGCACCTCTAAGTCAACGTAAATGCCTAAATGGGAAAGAGTTGTTGTGTATAAATATTGCGTAGGCAAACTGCATAAGGGGTATGCCTTATGTGGGTATGCAAAAACCAAGGTGGGTTGAGTCACTTTGAATTACAGAGGGCCTGTACTACTCTTCAGAGAACTACTTTCTGCCATTACAGATGTGCTGTATGTAGTGCCTTCTAAGTGCCACCCTGTTTCCCAGAGGAGGCAGTGGTTGAATCAAGGACAGGCATGACGGAGCACTTCTCACCTGTCCCTGTACAGCTGTATGTCTCCTTAAGACACTGAGGACACAATGGAAAGTGATGAGACATAGCCGAGCCCTTTATCAAACCACTCAATTGAGGAATGGGAGAAGTCTTTTCCAAGACTTGACAATTTAGTTGCATGTGTTGGAGTTTTTTGCACAATGAAAAGAGCATCAATGTTACTATAATTGCCTGTACATGTACTGACAGGGCCAGTGAACCCAAATGCTTTTCAGACTGATATGTTGTTGAGCTATCTTCCTCCCCTGGCATACTTTTCACTTCTTGGTACTCTTCTTTCCATCTGAACCTCATGCTGTCATGTAATGATAAGAAGGCACCTCTCAGAAACGTAAATGCAGAAAGAGACTGAATCAGTTCAGTTCCTCAGGCTAGATTTTGGGTAGGCTGCACAAGGGAAGATGAAGTTGAAAGGTCATACCCAAACACAGTCTATATCTCTGCAGATTTTCACTAGGATGTACCCAAACAAACCCCTGGTGCTAATGGAGCAATAACAATGAGTAACAGAAACAGTGATGGGGGAGAAGAGAAAGTTCATCTTGAGCTTAAATACAGCTGATCAGCTGTTTCCATTCCTACATTTATTGCAGAGCTGCATGGGATTATTTTAACAGTCTTGGAAATAAATTCATCCAAGATAATTAAGTTTTCTTAATTTATGCATCATAACTCTGGACACGAATGCCAATAGATGTCTGTTTCTGCAGAATGTGTTTTATGAATTTTTTTTTCCCCCGTCTCTCTCAAACTCTACAGCTTTCCATGACTGGTATTTTTGCAGAGCTGCAGGATAAAGCCTCATCTGGGTCTTGCTGTGCACCAGCACACAGAGTGTATTTATTGAAAACAGCTTGGCATTTAGGCTTTTTCCATTGGCACTAATATGCACCATGTCAGGTTACATCAGGCTATGTTACATCATATGACTTGATGGGACTTGACATGACCTGAGATAGCACAACGTATGTGTCTCCTTACATCAGAGACTAACAGAAATACAGCTTAATAAGGAGTAATAATACACAAAACACAAGGACTTTACTGCTGCCTCTGATCAGAGGCGGGTTGCATGTGTTAGGTTTCTGGCACACATTTAATTGTGAGTTTTTTGCAGTAAACTCCCATCTTGCCATTTGTAGCCTTAGGTAACTATAGATCTGCTGCTAGGTCAAAGACCACTTTTTATCATTCCCTTTTGCAAATGTATTGAGAATGAAATAATGTAATAGTTCTGGCATTTTGCCATCCTAAGTGATTCAGTTTATTATTCTGGCCCATAATGTTCTCATTTTCCCCTTCCCTGATCTCTTAATTTGTAGTATTGGAAAAAGTGTTGTATTTAGCATGGCTTTCAACTTTTATTTTCAAAGTTTCTCTTTGCATCTCTAATGCTATCCTCTATCTGCTCTGCCATCTTCTTGTAATCTACCCACTGTTCAATACTTAATTAAAAAAGTTACTTAGGTATGGTTGAGTGACCTCTTTTGAAACTCTATCAGTAACTCAGTTCTGATTTCTGTAGTTTTAGTGAATGTTTGCATAAGCATTGGTTTGAAGGTCTTAAAGAAAGCTATGCTGATGTCTCACGAGGAAACTCTCCATTGCTTTTGTGGAAGAAAATACCACCAAGATGTAATTTCATAAAGGGCTTTTGGGGACGAAGGAAGGCAACTCTATAAATGAGACAGAAATTAAGCAGGTTTTTGTCTCTGGGGGTGGAGCTGCTTTTGATGCTGAAGTCCTCCTTCAGCTGGAGCTATTTGTTGGTGTTACACATTTTCACCACTACCAGGCACAGATCAGAGACTGGGGAGCATATAACAGGAAGAAATGGACATTAAATAGTCCAGATGTTCTCGAGGTTGCTTGAGGAGCCAGCAAGACGAGAGTAGCAGCGACCCCCCTGAATGCCGTAACAACTTGATTCAGATGACTCTTGCAAAAAATAAACATCAGAAATAGATTTTGTTAAAGCAAGATCGTTTACACAAAGCCTGCTCCTGACCTGTCCGTACACCTACCCATCTTGTACGCCTGGAGAGGCTGTTGGTGATTGTATTTCTGTACAGACTTATCTTGGTAAAACTCAAGACCCTCCTAGTATTAGAAAGCGAGGTAGATTGAGATATGTCTTAGATGCCCAAGGACAGGCTATGATCAGCATTTGTCTGCTGAGTAACAAGGCACTCTAGACCAAACGTTGCTCTATAGTAGTATGGCTAGATGGCCACAAGTCACAGAGGAATTTGCTTCAAAGTTAGCTTGTGGGGGTTTTTTGTTTGTTTGGTAGTTTGGTTTTTATTTATATGTATATATATATATATATATATATGAAATTCCTTGAGAAAATTTCATCAGGATCTGTTCTTCTAACCTAGAGCTTTTGAAACTCCCACCTGGTATTGCAGCTGTTTTGGCAATAAGATCATCACTTCAAATATATTTGCAACTTTAACTGTGCCCTATGGCTTTGTGCTTTCTGGGGTTAGGTGAAGTTGGATAAGCAGCAGGGCATATTGCATGCACATCTTTTCTGTCCCCAAATTAGTTTCTGTCTGGAAGAAACCATGGCCTGTAGGAATAGGGTATGCACTAAGGTCTTGTTACAGGCTGCAGTCAGAATGCCGCCAGAGTGCTCACCAGAAGACCAGGACTGTGTAGGGTCTCACAGGGCTCCCTTACCCCACAGTTCAGGTACTGCATGCCCAAGGTAGTATAGAGTATTTCTTGAAACTCAGGCTCCTTGACCAAACTGACTGCATTGCAACTGGGTATGCAGGCTAGATTGTCAGTTGTAGTTAACCTAAGATGCTTCAGAGAAGGTGCAAGATTGCAGTAATCAAATGTAGGGTAACAGTCAGGTGGGGTCAAGCCCTGAATGTTTATCCACATTCAGATCTTAGCATTGACTGGGTCTCGTTAGCTATATATAAGCCTAATCTCTGTTTAAATCCTGTTCAAATCTCTTCATTTGAAGAACAAATGTATGAGAGTAAATATATTTCAAGTGCTAATAAAAGGCATAAAACCATCATTGCCACCTGATATTTGGAGGAAAACATAACCTCAAAAAGTTGAGTGGTGACTACAGGTGTGGCAGTGACAGAATAAGTGTAGTGTCTACAAGTATTGACATGTGAATGAACTAATAAAAACGCTAGCTGCATCTAGTGAATAAAGTCTGTGACTGTCTGAACTGCTCAAGAAATATCTTATTCTTCATATGAGTATACAAACCAAAAATATTTCAATTTTCAGGTTTATGAATTTTAAATGAACCCTAAAATTAACACTTGTATCACAGGGGAAAAAATCCGTATTTCAAAGAATCAAAGGAGGAAAACATGAAGCTGATCTTATTGACTGCTTCATAAAGAAATTGAGAAACTCACTTTACATAGATTCACTTTTTGACATCTTTAAATGGTAATTTCATCTTTCAAATGTCTTTTCATTTTGTGTCCTCATCTTTCTTTTTAAAAACTCCCTTTCAAGCTTCTGAAGATATGTGATTTTTCTTTAGTATCAGGGAAAATGGTTTGGAGTATTATCAGTTAAATATATGGAAGTCAGGCTTCCTCTCTTGAGTTAGGGAGGCAGGAGACAGAAAAAACATTCAAAGTCAACTACAGCAATATGATTTTAAACTGGCAGTTTGGCAATCTGAAATTCTGTATTTTTACCCATATGATTCTTTTAGTCCTTTTATGCTAGCATATTCCTTAACTTATAAATACGGCATAGCATAATGGGGACTTCTGAACGATTCTTCATTTCAAAAAAATTAACGGTTTCTGCCTGCTTACTATTTAAGCCTACTTCTTCTAAAATTCATTTCATGGGGGAATTGTGATCTGACTTTTCACTCCAAATAGATTGTGAGGCTTCTAGCAATTCCTCCAGAAGGTCTGGTATCCAGAATGACAGCAACTGGCTATGGGAAAGTTTTGACTGCTGAAGCCTAAAGTAACTATGAAAAGGATTTCTGTTCCTCAAAATACATGTGGTGGATTTCAGATTATACTCCTTCAAGATGCTTGTAACCTTCTGCACAAGAACGTGGTTGTTTCCTCATACTCTACCTTTCAGCCTTTCACTCAGGAAAGCCGTAGAAATATGGAGTGGAGTGGGTAACTTAGTAGTAATTTGAGGTTTCCTCTCAGAATTATTCAGGTCCAACCCACTACCCCCTGCACTCCAAAGTTCTGCTGTAGGAATCACCAGTCCTCGTTTAATTCTTTAAGGTCATCCTTCTGTGGTAACCCATGGAGCAAAAAATTACATTTTTCTCTGCTATGACAAGGTATGGGCAGCTGTGGCAATTAGGTCTGAGCTATTTGGTGGCAATGAAGTGATTTAGGTAATTGCAGTGCCAGTTGCTAGACTCTACCGTACCAGCTGTGGAATACAGCAGTGTGGGATCTGGACTTAGGAAGTTTTGAGGCAGGTATTGTTGTCATCTGAAATCTGAACAGCTGCAATTATGTTGTGACAAGTGATAAAAATTTTCTATTTCAGGAACCATTTGTTTACACTTCAGATGTGTTGATCAAAAGCCTGGGGTGAATCACAGTCCTCCTTCAGGAAGAATTTTTGTCTAGACAGCAGGGTATTCCTCATGCCAAGCAGTGAGTATAGCATATTTAACATTATCTGATTTTGAATTAAAATGAATGGTTCAAGTCATAATTATTGATGCACTGTTCTTTCTTGTTTGAATAAACATTATGTTATTGCCTGTCTAGAGTATATCTTAATTGTAAAAAATCTACATTCTATTACTCTTAATTACCTCTGCTTCAATATTTAAAATCTGGGGATGGAATTATAAGAGCCTTTGAGAAATCTTTGTCTGTAATTGTCAAATGGCCAGTGGCTTCAATGGAGGTACACAGCTACCCTGTGGAGTGTATAGAATTGAGGAGTAAACAGTTTATGGAGGTTTTAGTGGTTTTTTCCCCTAGAGTTAGCTAAAATATTGCCTTATCTTTTCCCAATGTAGATGAATTGGGCTGTTCAGATCTTATGTAGCTTGGTCAAGATGTGTACGTGTGAGAAAGAGAGAAGGACAAATCATAATTATCATCTTAGAGTAACTCTTTTCAAAACACCACCCTCAAGTATCATTAAAAGTAACATGTTATTTTAAAGTGAACCTTATATTGACTGTCAGCATCCAATAAGAAATTGGTTCTCTATCAAAACAAGTATCTCCCTCTACTCTGACTTGACTCATTCCAAATTGTATTGCTAGCCATCAGCGTCTCCCGAAATTATGTTCTTTCTATTGCTATCACGTCTGTATCTCTGGTGCAAGCCTGTCTTAACTTACCTGTCATTGTTTATGGCTTTCAAAGGATACTTGTACCCATTCAGCCCGTGCAAAATGCATCTGTTAAACAATCATATGATGGAAGTAAATTAATCTTCCCATTGGTTTTCATCAATTGCAAGAATTCATCTTCTTGTTTTCAAATTTCTCCAGATTAACCCTCTCCTCCTCCCTGCTCTGTCTGTTCTTGCAGATGTGGCCTCCATTTGCCAAGAGCCATCACCATTCTCTATTCCTTTTTCCCCTGAGCACTGGCACTGTTTAACAAACCATTCTAATTTCTTCTTTTTCTTTCCAAATATCTCAGAAACATTGTAATGCCTGGTGACCTATGGGAATGACTTTTGCTCCCACCCACTCTGACAGTAAACATGATGGGATAAAGGCTGTGGTGGAGTGCTTGGCTAATATTCCTGTGGTGATATGAAGCCTCAGTAAAACATCCAGAAATGAGGTCATGAGCAGAAGTTATAATTGAGTAGCACGTGTTTGGCATCACATCATAGCTGGGAAATATAATGTGGTACAATGATGTACATCTGTCATGGTTTTAGCTGGGATAGATAATTTTCTTCACTGTAGCTAGTATAGTGCTGTGTTTTAGACTTGGTATGTAAATAATGTTGATAACACACTGATGTTTTAGTTGTTGCTGGGTAGTGCTTACACTAGTCAAGGACTTTTCCAGCTTCCCATGCTCTGCCAGGTGCACAAGAAGCCGGGAGGGGAGGGGATACAACCAGGGGAGCTGATCCGAATTGGCCAAAGAGTATTCCATATCACATGTCATCATGCCCAGTATATTAACTGGGGGGAGCTGGCCGGGGGAAGCAGCGATCACGGCTCGGGGACCGGCAGCATCGGTCGGCAGGTGGTGAGCTGTTGCAGCACTTGTTGTTTAGTTTTGGTTTTTTTTTTGCCTCTTCTTCAAAGGTTTCATCTCTCTCTCGCTCATTATTTTTCTTTTCATTATATTGTTATTATTGCTGTTTTATTTTAATGATTAAACTGTTCTTATCTCAACCCACGAGTTTTCTTGCTTTGGCCCTTCCGATTCTCTCCCCCATCCCACAAGGGTGGGGGAGTGAGCGAGCGGCTGGGTGGTGCTTAGTTGCTGACCGGGGCTAAACCACAACAACATCACTTAATATTCAGAATAAGCCACATTATATCCTTATGTGGTGACTTAATCTTAAGTGATATTATGATGCTGTATCAGATCCTATTGTGCTATGCCTTCAGTCAGAAACCTTCCCATTCACCATTTTTTCTGTACATGTGTAAGAAAGGGCTCTATGGAGTTGTGGTGTAAAGTGTGCTGTAATTGATTCCACTCAAATTAAATATTTCTTTTTTTTAAATCCTCTACTTTTTGAAAAAAGACTGTTGTTGTAGTCAGCAGTTTCACCTACTTGAAGTATAAATCTACTGTGTTTCATAGATTATTATGTCTCCTATTTCCAGATACCAGCACATTCACATAGAAGTGTTGTTTCCTGGGCAGTGCTAATGATTGACACAAAAAAAGTGGTTCTGCACATGCACAAAGCTTGAAGAATAGTGGCATGTACCATTCCAGCTAGGAAAGAGCATCCATTTATTTTCACTGGTGATAGCAGATGTACAGTCTGTTTCCCAGGATAGTAGTTGTAAAAGAAGAAGCACACTCAAAAATGCTGTGAAATGGTTTTTGATTCTTTCCAGTCAATTGTAGTGGAAATGAAGGCACAAGTTTGTGACTCTACTGTTTTGAGGACACCCCAGAGGAGGGCATGAAGCAATATCCAGTGAATTCATCAGGAGTATTTTCATGGGTTTCATCAGTGACCATTGGGCCCCTAAAACCGAGTTTTCTTTCCCTGGGAAAAACAAATTTTGAACAACACGACATGGGAATAAGATTGGAATTTCACTAGCGTTATTTATTCTGGTCATAAAGTTTAAGGAAATAAAATAGATGATTGGTGATTATTTATATATCTGCTCAATCTACTTCATAATGAATTTTAAAATAATTTGGAGCACTACAATGACAAATACTTTATCCCTTCAGAGAGACCTACCTAATATACTTTTCAGGATTGATAAATAGAGCTTGCACTTTTTGACATCAGCCTATTCCCCTGAGTGAATTTCAAGTTGCATTGTATTCACTGTGGGGCCATCTTCTGGTCAGTTTGCTGTTATAAATAAGCACGTTATTTATAATTGCATGTAATAGAAAGTGTGCATTAGAAACATTTATAGTATCTACCATAAGTGCTAATTAAATTACATCGTGAATGTGTGCCTCACTGATTTAAATATGTTGAACACTTCGCAATTTTGTTATAAATAAATGAACATATGCTCTCTTCTCCCTTGCTACCACTCTATCTCATCATCCTGTTAAGCACCTTAATTTTCTTTGACTCCTCTGCAAGGAAAAAAAAAGCAAAATTCAAAGGTCCAGCCAGAATCTGAGGCATTCTGGCAACAAATATTATTTTGTGTAATCTTTCCTTTTTTTCCTGATCAGTTTGACCAATTGCAAAAAAATCCATGCATACAAAGCAAACAATGATAGACCATGCATGCAAAAGTTTCAATGAGACCTTGTAGCTAAATCACTGAATTTTTTCCTTCCTTATCTACCTAGTTTTTCTATCTTTTAGTTTTAATGAATGTAGAGGTAGTTAACAAAATCAGGTTATTTCTATGATACTGTGCATAGAAGAATGTTCCCTTGGTCTTACAAGCTACTTGCAAGCTTTCAGAAGGTCACAGACATGTCAGTCACAATCCATTACCCCTCTTTATCATCCATGGAAAACATCTAAGTGCAAAGCTATTTTCAGTCTTGTAATATGTCTTATGCTACATTCTGTCTGATTTCTACCACACAACAATCGTTTTCTGTTTGTAAAACGAACAGTGAATGATCTTGCAAAACTCAGGAGCCAGGCTACAGATTGAGGTATTCATACTTGTTGAAGGCACAACATTTTTTTTCTAAGCATGTGAAATAGTTATAACATATTCTTTCTTCCTATATATTGTCATCTGTGCAGTTTCAGCAGCATAACCAATTCTTTTGCATGACAACTGTCTACTGGTTAAAATGTTTACTAATAGCATTCCCCGTAGCTTAAACTGGAGCCAAAGCATAACAAACTTGATGGAGTGTTTCCTGCCCACTCTGTGCTTTGGGTTCAGCCGTGATTGCCAAGAGCAACTGAAAGGAGTTTAAGATTGAGGCTAATTATATAGGCAAATGACCTCGGGATCATTATTATTATTAGCTGTAATTACAACTGTTAATTCAGTAATGATATTACAAGCGATATGCTCCGCCCTTGGCCTAAGAAAATACTGAGAGAGCACAAACTGTAAAATCCCATAAGTAGTTTGAAGAAAGGCATCAAAATGAGGTTGATTCTGAATGTTCAGCCCTACTCACTAGGGATGGCATGCTGCCATTAAAGCCTACAGGAAATCCCTTATGGATTTGTTTGTATCTTGGCTGCAGACTACTTTGAGTGCAAGTGCAGACTTACTGCAGGAGGCAGGTGGCAAAACCCCACACAGCTGGACAAGGACCATCTAGATTTGAACCTTTCTGCTTTTCTGTCCATTTCACCATCCATTTTCCTTTACAGTTCTCTTGAGTACTGCTCCTTCTCTCCTTGTGTATTCCTCATGTCAGACCTCTGTTTTCTTGGCCTCATTTCTCTACCCTTTTACATCTTGTTCTCTGTCTCTGCCTTATGGCTAAGAAGCTACAATCAAGACTGCCAGCCCAACCTGTCATCTCTACAAGAGCTTTGCTCATATTTCAGATGTCTTTCCCCAGTATGTCTGAGGCCAACTGTCTTGATTGTTGTTTCTTTCCATCACTCACTCTGCGCTGTTTTGTGCATTGAGATGTCTGCAAGTGACTGCCTAGTAGCATCATCTGATCTGTCTTCTGATTGTATTCCTAAATTACATTGAAAGGAGATCCTGCAGTGGGAAGATCTGAGGTGTGTTGTGTTACCTGGGTGGGAGTCGAGTCCTGAAGTGTGTAATCTCTTGGTTGCTCAGGTGTCAGTGTATCCTAAGAGTCCATGTCTCCAAGGATCAGCAGCACAGATTTGCTTTATGGGAAGCAGAAACATGCTGTAGTCTGAAGGCAGCTGCTATCAGCAGATCTGATTGCTGTTGCAGGAACAACAGGAGCCAAGCTGACTGCTCTGTGACTATAGGTGAGGGAGCACAGATCTCTGGCAGTGTATTTCCAGTCCTGCTTATCAGGTATGAAGTGTTGGAAAGGGAGGGGGCAACAGAGTGAGGTGCTGGTCTCTTCTACCTTCCAAATGTCCTGAATGGCCTAACCAAGGAAATATAGATGCATCCTGGATTTTTGAGTGAACCTTCTTGGTCAGAATTAAATATTACTGACTGATCAGGTGAAAACCTTGCTATGTCATTAACAAAATGTCAAGAACTACAAAGCCATGCAGAAGGAACTTAAGATTTTAGCATGAAAATTCATGTTCCCTTTGTCCTTAGTTTCACACTTCCTTACAAAAGGTGAAGACTCTGCTCTTATCTCCTACAGGATGGTCCTGCTGTAAAGGGAAGACCTATTTTTTTGCAGCTTATAGCAATTATTTTGCAGGGATTAAAAAATAAATTATACCATCCCAGCTTTCATTTCCCCACTGTGTTCTGTGCTAGGGCCTAAGAATCACCAATGATCACGTTATCTGTCAGGCTCAATTAACACAACAGCTGTTTTCCAAAATAAACAAGACAAAACTGCTGTACTTGATAATCTATTAGTGGAATAATACTGTGGAGGTGCAGATTATAATAATCAGGGCCATCAGAAAATTATGGGGATTATGGTTGTTTTCCAGTGTCTGTGTGTTTTTTCCAGTCCACGTTGTCACTTTTTGTGCTCCATCATTACTTTGGGTTTGCTCGAGTTTTACCATTTAATGGAGTTCTGGGTTTCGGATTTCTTTCAGATTCTAAGTCCTTCGTTCTTGCTCCTTGGCTCTTAATTTTTCAATGCTGTTGCTGAATTGTGTTGGTAGAAAGGTTTTTTTTTTTACCTGTTGCAAAAGCAGATCTTTCCAAGGAACCAATTGTCAACATAAACATAAGGTGAGCTTTTGGGCATTTAGTGAACAAAACATGGTGGGGGTTTTTTATCCCATAAAGCAGAGGAGAGGACAAATTTGTGTACAGGTAAAACATTTGCAGAATATCTGAGGAGCAGATGAAGTTCTGAAGACATTTGTTACAGGGTGCCTGGAAGCAAATGAGAAGACGAGGAAAGGAAAGAGAATTTAAGCTCTCAAAGCAGTGGCAGTCCTAATGTTTTTAGCTAGCATATATCTCAATAAAAACTTCAGAGTATGTTTGTGTGCATGCATGTACACATGGATATAATGCAGTGGAGACTTAAGCAAACAGTATTGTACAAAACAATAGTATACGTTATTCATTGCTAGATAATACTAAAAAGAGAAGCATCTTTATTTTTTAAATGTTGAAAAAAAGAAAAAATGGCCGTTACCTTCTAAAGGAACTTGTAATTCTCTCCTACATGTTGCTTTTCATGTACAGCTATGTGTCAGTCCCTGCAATTTTCGGGATAGCCAGGGAAAATCTCCATGGCGGGCTGTTGTACAGGTGCGGTATGCTTCCTCTTCTGATGTCTTGGGGTGTCAGGCTTCGTGCTGGCACTGTCAGCTGTTAGCACAAGAAAGGGAAGAATGGTTATAAAGACCTGGGTGGTAGGGTGGACCCAAAATCTTGTGGACCTACTATCCTCAAGGTAAGAGCCACCCATCTCTCTAAGAAGAAAGTAATCTAGGTGGTGTAAAAGGTGTCTGCGTACAGCTAAAAGCAGTAAGGAGAGAAAAGCAGATAAGCAGCTGTAGCAAAGAATAAAACCAAATGAGCATCAGACAAGTACTAGCAGAATGAAACTGTTCTGTTCATTGACACCCATAACCCTTTCATATATTTCTGTTATTCCCACAGATACCTTGCGGCAAACAAAACAGCAATGTTTAGAGCAAGTTGAAGTTTTTCACGTGTACCTATGCAGCTTACAGTAGACATGGCAAAAGCAGAGAATTAGTAAGATAGAAACATCTAAACAGATAGTGTGTTTTCAAAGCAAAACACTTAATTGTTCTGCATTTTTTTCTGGCTAGAATCATAAAATGCCATGAAAGACATTAAAAAAAGTTTTCTTTATGAATTTCATGCTCTTACATCAAGAGTGCCCTAAACTATGACACTAGTATGCTGCAGTGGGTCCCTCTCAAACACTGTAGTTGAATTGTTCTTTGTTTCCCACTGGAGCAGAGACTGGGATCCAGAAGCCCCTTAATGTTGTTCTATAAATCATTGTCAGTGACCCAGTGGAAAAATCCTGATTTACACCAATTCATACCCTGATGAATGCAGTTTAGGGACATTTGCCCATAAGTGCTTAGGGGACGAATCTGCTAATAAAAGTAAACAAGCATGAATCATAAAGAATTCGGATCTTCAGTTGAACAAAACCATATGGAGTTCCAAAAGTGGAAAAAAGTTGAGATTACAGTGTTCACTATTTAATTTACAGTCTGGTTTTAATAGACCAGTGTTGTCTTCATCCTTCTTACCTACCTGGAAGCAGCAAAGGTTAAAAACAATAGAAGAAAATTGTTGAAGAATGATTTCCATGGTGATATCTCTATTTTCCCCCCATCCTGGCTGAAAAGATATGGATGAGTGTTGCTACATTTTTCACCTCTTCCAAAGCACGAAAATACTGGGGAAATACTGGAAAATACTCTTGTTTCAGGCTTCTGACTGTGACACAGTGCCCACTACTGCAGTGCCTGAGCCTTTCAGCAGTGCATTGAGAGATGTCACTGATGTCTGTTACATGTGCTTCTCCCTCTCTTTTCTCAGCTTGCCTGGATTTTATTCAATTTCTGTATGGTATACATATGTCCAATTAATTAAAGACAGGTGGAAGTATGGTTTTCTCTTGGAAGTATGCAGAAAGTGTTGAAGCTTGTGATAGAGTGGAAAGTGTTGATGCTGCAGGGTTGTACTTCACAGCCTTGTAAAGCCCCTCAAGGAAGTCTGTCTCCTGCACAAATGAGATTTACCCTTTCCAAAGACAGTTCCTCTCTGCTTGAGGAGTGGTGCTGCCTGTGATCCTCCTCTCAAGTTTTACATGCTACCACCACTCCTGGATGTCTTTCCACATGAGCCCCTATTTATATCCATGGCCTAATCAACCTCAAATCTTCATAACATACCTTGCAAGTGCTGAGATGGTGGAGGATAACTGCTGCAGGGTATAATTTCCTCTGCATATGTAAAACAGGTGAGCAGCCTCAAGCCAGGCTGAAAATTTACTGCAAAAAATCTTTAGCAGTGAGAGCACTTACTTGTTCCTAGTGCCAGAGACACCTGGCACCATGATCAGTTACTTCTTGTTTCTAGAAATAATGCACCTTTTTTGGTAACAATTGTGAAAAGTGGCCTTTTTAATGTGTTGCACGTAGAAACAAGACAAAATGCAAAATTTAGTATTCTTTCTAGTTTCAGCAATGTGATGAAGAATGCTGAGCACCATTTTAATATTTTACAGTCTATATAAACTTGGTATAGCCCAAATCTCTCTAGCTTAGCATGTTAAAATTATAGCTGTAACGTATATGGAAACATTTATGTATTTATTAGAATGTACTTTTTTGTTTCGCAAAAGAAAGGATTTTGGAGCAGGCTTCACAGATCACCTTGATTCAGCCCTAACTATATTCATTTAAAAATGTTTGCTGTGCTGGACATTTTAGCTTCTTGAAGTCTGGGTTTGCCTGCTGTGGATATTGCTCTGGTTGCATGGATCATTGAACAGAGAACAGATATGCCCTTCCTTGCTCTTTTCTAATAATCAGTAGGGAAGTTGCAACTTATGTTTCCCCATAATGAGGTTCTCAAAAACCAAACAAACAAGCAAACAAAAACATCCTTGTAGCTCATTGGAATAGATGCTCTCTGAATTGTCTTGCTGACCCATTCTTATTGTAAGTGCTTGTGATTTGAGTTCCATGGTGTTTGATCATGGAATGGGTTCACGGTGAAAATTTGCATCTCTGCTATTTTCACTTGCTTATCACTGGGTGTTTACTTTCATCCACTTGAAACCTGCAGACTCCAATTTCCATGCTTAAGAAAAGAAAACACATGGAAAAGCAAGGCTAGTATTCATGCACACTTAAACTTATGAATGTCAAAAACCTCTTCTTTTTGCATCCAGTATTGTCCCTCTTCGTCCAGACCTTCATAAAGGCATGGTGGCTCTGATGATACTATCTCGAACAGCAAACATTACTTAATAGCTCTAATGAAATCTTATCAAGCAACTGATCCCTAACAGGCATCTTCTTTGGTAAGTGCATGTAAATATAATCAAGTTATAAATCAAAGAAATTAGTTGCTATCTATTCTTTTGATGTTATTGTGCTACTGATAAACAGAAAATCCTCGAGAACTGGCATGTCATTTTAAGTCTGTTTCCCATTCAAGAGAGAACTACACCTGGTTTATTTCAAATAATGAAGAAAGGTTGCTTTTATGGTCATCTTTGTGGTGTTCTGCACCATTGTACAAGTGACTTAAGGCACCATGTTTCTCATTCAGATCCACACAGAATATGTCCCTGGCCTCTTCCGTAACTAATATCTCTATAATACTAAAGGTACCTGCTTCAAAAAAAAAGAACAACTCAGATAGAGGACAAATGAAACCTTAGTATGAGATCACATGAGAAATCAGTGATGCAACCGTCAGTAAGCAGCCTACATTTCTATGCCTCACGTTTCTTTCCTATTCAGCTAACAGGACAATTTGCATTGGACTCTGTTGATATTTCTGTTACTTCAGAGTGAGGCACTTTTTGTAGCTGTAGAGTGAGGAGCTCTAAGATGGTGTTGGAATTGCTCTGGATGGGCAAGTGCAGAATTCACCTGTCCACAGTGAAGTTAGACTGATGGTAGCTTTCGTTTTTGAGGTTACTCTCAAAGGTTTCTCTCCTTCAGGGATATATGCCTTGGTCTTGCTTAGTTTTTGCAACAGTCTCTAAAACCACGTTGGTCTGAGCTATATAAACCACTTCTTATAGCAGCAATCTTTTTGCATTTGAAGACTGAAAGAGCTTTTCCTTTATAACAGTTTCAATGGCTTTTTAAATGGTTATCAGTGGGAATTTTATACCAATGGACTTTAAGGTGTCATTCCAGACTCAAGTTACTAAACAAGATAAGTAGACCTGGCTTGGTTCTCTCTGGGAAGACCCATTTCTGGGGTCATCCTTAGATGCAAGCACACTCATGTTTCATGTTTGTACTGAAGAGTAATGACATCTCTGACTCTTTCTTTCTGAGGAGGACTGACAAACCCATCCGGCTTTAGGAATCTCTAGCTTCCCTGTACTTCAGGGACAAATAAGTAGAATAAGGTATAATCCTGGCCCCAAAAATGGTTTCTAGAGGAGCTGTGATATTGGTCTTTGTGGAATCAATGACAATGAGCATGCCAGCTCCAACACTGAAGTAAACGTTAGTTTATGGAGATGTTTGCCTATGAGTGCAGAGAGCAAGTGCTATACAGAAGCCATTACTAGATAGTTTTCTGCTGGGCCTCAAAGCCCTCACTGCTCTGGAGCCTTGAACTGAAATACAGTACATGCCTTTTTTCTTTTTTTTTTTTTTTTTTTCCCTTCTTTCAGTGATCAAGACCCATGCCTGGACTAGGGTGTGTGTAGAACGGCCCTAGCCATGTCTGCAATGTATCATATGAGGAGATGAAATGGCATCTCATCCTTAGGAGAAAGTAGAACAACACAAGGCATCTAACATAAGACCTGAATGTCCAGTTCTATGAAGTCGTAGCCAAGTTCAGTATGAAGCAATTCCAGTTCATACTCAAGACTGCATTGTTTCTGTGCCAATAGAAACTGTGCAAGAAATGAGTGTATAATCTGCTCTGATGATGTGTAACTACCTTATCATGGCTAATAGTAGTTAGTGTTGTACCCTGGGTAGTGTAAACTTACTGGTTAGGATAGTTTGGAGCCTGTCATTGATGCATGGAAATTTATCCACCAGTTCCACTAGGATTAATCCCCTGTACATTGATTCTTAGGTACCCTCCTCCTGCTTTACCAGAAAAACATGATTTAACTTTTGCTCATTTTGGATAAGTAGTACTGCCAGCTGAAGTAGAATTTGCTTTCCTGTTCACCTTTCCAGGAAGCCATCCTCAACTGTATTTTCTGAACAAAACTTCTTTTTTCCAACTTTGTATAAAGAAATATAAAATGTTTTGCTACTTTTTCCAGCATTCATGTGGGATTTAGTACATAATTCAATGCTATTTCAATACTACAAGGTCCATCATTTAGAGGTGAGTTGTTTTTTTGCAGTGACTGCCACAAATGTAAGCGTGTGGTGTGTTTTGTGAATAACACCTCATGATGGTTACTGCTATTGCTTATGAAGTTTTAAAGATCTTGAGGTGGTGTGATTTTACTTGTTACATAGTGAAGCCAATATGCAGGCATATTTATGTAGAGGAACATGCTTTTGGCTAAGAGCCACCTTTTCTGGGGTTTTGCCATAGCGCACAGTGGCATTCAAACAAACCTGAACCTTTTGCACAGTCCTGTAGCCTACCCAGCCAGGGCTACAGTAATGAGGGGGCCAGCCCTGTCTTTGGAGCTAGGAATTGCCACTCTGAGCTCAATGTGTCCCTGTATGAACTAGTTCCTTTTTCAGAGTGCCCCTTGCAGCGGTGGAGCACAAGAAGTAAATGTCATGCTGGCTGTCACTGCAGCCCTTCCACACCCCGCAAGCCTTGTGACAGCAAGTTGTTAACTGGGATGTTTAGTTACTAGAGGAGAGGAAGCCAGTGAATGCAGTTTCTCATGATGCTATGCCTGGGTAGCAGAGTAGGAATATGCTGTTTTCAGAGACAGTCTTCAGGTTTGGAAACAGAAGGAGGAAGAAAACTGGGGAGACAGAGAAAAAGCCAGGCATAATATTGAATGATAACTACAGTAAGAAAGTGAACACTGCAGTCAAATATCCCCTACAGGACTTTTGCACTATGGTGGCTTACAAGCCAAGCTGGTTTTTTTTTTCCCCAGTTCATAAAGCCTGTGCGCTGGTAGAGTCCCCACATCCCAGATACACTGCAGCACTCTGGGGGCATTTGGTGATGGCTGCTCCCTATCTTCTTTCCAGGCACAGTAGGGGGTTAGTGTAGCAATGGCTTGATCTTTTGCCTATTTCTTTTCCCTTGCCATGCAAAGTCTTGGTAATTATTTGACAGCTACAACTCATGCACCAGTGGTGCAAGGGCCAGTGCTCTGACTACCTCCTGTAGAGATGTGCAAAAACACATCCTCCCTTCCCTGCTACTCCCTTCCTACTGATGGGATCTGTAATCTGGCCCTGATTATGCATGGATTATTGTACGCATTCTTTAAATAACACCAACAGTAGGGAAGTGGTGGCAGATTTTAATCATGGTAGGCTCAATAATAAGACTCTCCTCCAACTGACATCGTTCTAATATTTTAATAAGGTACAATGTAATTATCCAGCTGGCCTTCATCCAAATCTAGTGCCTATGTTCTGGCAAAGAGAGTTTAAGTAATACTGCTAGCAGTAAGGAACAGCACTGTGACTGCTGTGAGACAGTGCCCCCAGCACTAAATCCAAGCATTGGGTTTTGCTTGTTGCTCAGCACCCCTTCCCAATATGCTCTCGCCGGTGACTGAGAGGGACAGGCTCAAGTCCGAGAATGTGAGAAGCAGTAAGTGTGCGTATCAAATGATGCAGTCAGCTACAGCTCACCCTATGGCTTTTGGATCCATCATGGCTCTTGCCATACAGAATGCTGTGGGGTCAGGGAGAATCTGGGCTGGTTTTGCCCTGAAAATATTACAGCTAATTACATAATGACTGGACCAGGAAAAAGCTTGAATTTTTTTTAAATTTTTGTTCTCCTCTCTCCCAGTCTGCTGCACATTCTTCAGTAATAGTAAAACAGAAAGGAATAACAAAAAAAGCAAAACCTAAAAAGGCTAAGCTTTTATGGTTCTCTTACTGAAGAGATTTAATTACTACAGCACTGTATTGGGCCAAATTATGTCAATGGCAAGGCTGTGGTGTGCCAGTTTCTTTTGGGAGTGAAAACTAGAAACCTAATTCTTGTTCAGGGAAGAGTTCAAGACATCATTATCTGTCCATTTTCACAGAGAAAATGAGCTGAGCAAAGTAATGTTGATATATGTTTCCGCTTAAGATCTTCCTAGTGTAAGTGATCCTGGCTTTTGTTACTTACAATGTTCTCTGAAAACAATAAAACAAAAGAATAATAAAAAGAAAAATCTCTAACCAAACTATGGGTTGTTATGAAAGGAGTTTGTTCCATTTACACTTTAAGTGCAATTTTCACTGCTATTACTTTTTCTACTAAAAATTTTTCAAGAAAACAAGGATTTCTCACTGCAGCTCTTTCCTTGAACAAATATTTTTCCATATACATATATATGTATATTAGAAATCTTGCAAAGAATGAAATAGCACTAAATAATGCACACAAGGACAGTAGCAGTCAGATTCCAATCCCAGCTGGAGCTTTTGGGTACTAATTCAATACAAGTAAAAAATGAAAACAAGGAATGCTGTTTTTACCATCTGCATATCAGTTTTTTCATCAACCATCAGATCTGGTGTTTCTACTCTGAATTATAGCCCACAGGTAGGGAATTGACTTAAGCATGACCTGCAATGCAAAATAAGAGGAATTCAATTTAAATCATCATGTACCAAATATACCTGCCAGGCTCAGGGCACAGTCTAGACCAATTAGGCCCATGTTTCTGCAGCTCTGGCACCTATCACACCAGTTTGTAGTCTACTGCTTGTGATTGCCCAGAGCTGCAAAATCTAAGGTGTCAGCACACTTAAACGCTCCTCTCTCAAGTCACGTTCTCCTGACATCAGGAGGACTTGGAGTGGAATGCACTAAATAAAAGAATATTTGTCCCCTGTGTATATCGTCATCAGGTTTTGTAATGGTCTAAGCATTTGCTAGATCTCAAGGTTTGGTAAGAAAAATGTGGGTGAGAATAAGTGTTCTCCTGCCTCCACTTTTTTTATCAGGTTCTCTTTATCATTTGCTTTTCACCTGGGAAAATGATACGATATTAACTTTCTTTTCAATTCTGAGGCAGCTTACTCAGTGACAGTGAGTTTTTGTTTTTATCTTTCTTCCTTCATCTTTAAAAATATTTATATTACAAACTTTGTTGGACATATGCCTCAATTGTACTGTATAAATAACAAGACTTTTCCCATAGAGGAAAACATAATGCACTGAATAAATGTACTTGCATATTTTCACCTATGGGCTACATTTGATCCACACTGCTGTGACAACCACACTGGCCTTACCAGCTAAATGAATCTCTTTCTCCTAAAATGCTAAATCCTCACTAGTCATTTCAAGATATAGCAAATAGCAGCCACAATTGTGCAAGAAATATATATTGGATTAACATGACTGATGTATGATGTGTGGTCATAACACTCTGCACAGGCTTTGAATATCAAGGAAGCATCAAGAACAGAGAATCAGTAAAGGAATGAGTGATAGCCGAGAGCACTCACAATTTCCACTGAGGGACTTGTTGGTGATAAGCACCATCCCAAGTACATGGGCAGATGGGGGAATGCAGCATAGAGGAACGTGACTGGGGAGAGCAGAAATAGGTAGGGTGGCTCCAAGATCATCTGTACTCATCCAGATTGAAAAGCAGACATCCATCATGAAGGAGCTGTAGAAGCACTGCTTGGTCCTACTGAAAGTGAGGATGGTAAGACCGGATTGGTCTTACCACCTGGCAAGCCAGATGCACCTAGGAGGCTTAGAAGGGATTTGAAGCCTCAGTAGCATTTCTGAGAGCCACATCTTCTGGGACGAACCCAAATCCTTTGTTTTAGTAAAGGGTTTTTTGTTTTGGTCTGGGTTTTTTTAACACCACTACCCAGTTCCTGGTGCTAAGGGCACACTGGATGTGGAGTGAACCACAGTCCCAGGGAGGAGAGTGGTACAGGGGCAGACCCCACAGAGAGCCCAGCACATCTCTCAGCACCCTGTGTGATTCTCCTATGCCTTTCTTCCCCCACTCCCATCACAGACATTGCTTCTGTATTGTTGTTTTGGGAAAGTGTTTGATATACAGGTGTTTTGGGGGGCATTTTTTTATCAAGTCTCTGTAGGCACAGGGCAGGTAATAGCTTCAGACTCTTCCAGTTCGTATTTTTGAGTTTATTTGCAATGACAACGGCCAAAACTTTTTTTTAATGGCATTTTTTTGAAAGTGGAGAATCTGCTCTAGTTGTGCTGCTGGGTCAGCGGGTGCCCTGTGGAGTTCGTGCCTGTCTGTCACCGCACAGAGGTGTTTCTCTTCGACCAAGAGGGACCTGGAGCACATAAGACCCTCAGAAGATTTTTTCTATCAATCTCACCGGGGTGGTTTCCTCACCGCTGACCACATGCTCCCTAGCCTGGGGCATGCTCTACATCAGTAGAGGCTGACAGTTGCTCACAGGATTTGTGTAGAAAGCAGGAAAGAAAAACACTCCTAACAAATGTGCTGCTTCTTTAAGTTTGAAACCATGTTCAGCCACTGTAACTTTCCCCATCCCTGGCTTGTTTGATGTCAGATGTTTTACCTGCACTTTCTGATCCGCAGGAAACATTGTGTTAAATTAAGGTTTTTGAAGAGTGCCTGCCTTCAGTTTCCCCTCAAGAGGTCTCGTCTGTCCCTGTTTCTCTCCGCACTTTTGAAAGCATAATGTTCTTAAAAGCCATGCTAATGCAAGGTTCATTGGTGCACTATGTGTTTCTAGTAACTTCTTTATGGTAAATTAGAGGTTTTTTGTAATCATAGTGGAATGGGGAATGAATGAAGTACAACAAAGGGAAGGTTTCTAGTTCCAGTTTGTATGTCTGGATAGGATTGTAGATAGTACAAGGTTTAAAAAGATCAAGAGCATTGATCTTTATTTTGGGGCTCTGAAAAAATTAATCTGATTTATGTCTTGTGGAAATCTCCTGAGTTGAATGGCACACAAATTAAGGGAGAAATGCTGCATTTCTGCAAGCTTGCTTTGCTAGAGAAAGCATGGGAAGCATTTTGCAGGGTTCTTTCTTGGTTTGTTTGTTTTTCTTAACTTCATCTTCCATTTAGCAAACTGTTAGGACAGATTGTTGTAATGTGTTTTATCTTCTCATCTACATGAGAAATTTCATGCAAGTCAAACTCAAATAGCAGAGAAGCGATAGCTGATCAGACCTGCTTTAGCTTCTGCTTGGTTCTAGGGACTGAGAAATGCTTGGAAAAAATGCATTAAGATTACTTGCCTTTGCATTTAAAATTAATATCATTACCCATAATGGAAATGTTAGCATCCTCCAGCAATACTGGGAAGGGCTGTGTTAGCATTGCAGGTGATTTGAATCAGGAAGGGACTTAAACACCTTTATTCCTTAATCTTGCTACCCCTTTTCTCAAGGATGCTTTTCTTTTCTGTCTATTATTTCTCAGTTAAATCAAGTTTATCACAGTGCCAATTAAATGGATTCTTTTGCACGCAGGCATGACATTACAGGGCATTTCTGCTTTGTTGTCACACTTACAATTGCAGTGCTGGTAGACCATCATTTTCTATACCTGTTCCTATGCCAGATTATTCTCCAACACAGCCAAAGGGAAAAGCCTGCATTGTGATTGTGCATGGGCCCTCCTGTTTCAGCATCACTGAACTCCAAGCACCTCACTGGTGACTTTGAACATGAAGAAAAAAATAAAATCCATTTTTCAAACTGTAGAAAAGATGTAATCTATCTTAAAGCCAGGACTTGGATGTTTTCTAACTAATGTCCACCTTTCCTGGGTTTTGTTTAAGGTAGAGACAGGAGTTGGGCTCAAGGATCCTTGCAGGTCCCTTCCAACTCAGGACATTCTATGATTCTATGGTTCTATGATTATTTTGTTATTTAAATGAAATTAAATTTTATTGTTGAGAGGAAGCTGGTGCAAAAAACCCTTGTTAAAATGGCATTGAAGAAAGCAGTGCTGAACATAATATTTCATTTCTGCATAGCTGGGGGGGATTAATGTATTTGCCTTGAGCTCTTGCATCAGTATTCCCAGCTACTGAAAAAAAAAAATCATACAGTTTGGTTTTTGGGTTGTTTTCTTTTGAGTGGTTTGTCTAGCTCTGGGTGATATGTTACTAGTTAGAATTAAAAAAGCTATTAAATTTTACCTAATTTATTTCTACCCCTGCAGGCTCTTACTTTTTCATAGAAAATAAGGAGGGCTCTCAGTGGCCTTTATTTGGCTGTATTATATGTATTTCCTTTTTTGTTCCCCAAACCTGCTGAAGCTGTAACAGCTGGGCACATATCCTGATGCTGTACCTAGACTGACCCAGTTATGACCACAAACTCACGTGGGTCCCAAAAGCTTTTTTTTAGTCTAATGCATGCATCAGTAATGAAGAGACTTTTGCATTTTTTTTAAAGGGTGAAACCAGGTGAAGAAAAACTTTTTTCTGGTAAACCATCCAACCCAAGGAAAATGAAAATCAGGTCTCTTCTGAGCAATTTTTTTTCCTCTTACAATTGCAGCATTAACTCCCTAAACTAGGTTAACTGCTGTGGGGACCTCTTATTATATAAACTGCTGCTGCTTCCCAATGGCAAAATGTGAGCCGATCAGAAAATGCTGAAGGCAAAACATACGAAATACTTCGTACACAATATACAAACCACAAGAAATTTTGGTTACCCCAACATTTGGAAACCCACTTGAGACAAAGTAAAATGGCTTTTATTTAACAGAAAAAAAGAAGTGCTCATTGTCTCCATGTATGCTTGTGTCTGTCATATTACATATAAATCCTACTAGGTTTTTCCTTTCTTTCTTATTCCTTTGGCTAGGAAAATGTGATTTTTATTTTTTCTCCCAAACAGAAGAGGGTATAGTAGTTGTGAAGGCTCACACAAAGATGATGATCTGTGTCTGTTGCAGCAATCCTGTATCCGCTATTAGTTTTATGTGACTGTAGTGGGGGTGATGGTGGGAGTCCTGCTCCTGTGCAGGCATGAGTGCCTAGGGAGGCCAGGGTGAGGAAGAGGAAGACTTTACTTTCAGATTCCTTAACATTTATGTTTGCATGTGGCAAGGAAACAAACCAAGACACCTAATGTCTGCACTTCTGGGGAGCATTAAAATTGGTTTGGTCAAGTAGTTCAGATGAACACAACTGGAGCTGGAGAACTGCTGCAGTTTTGCTGCTTCAGCACTTTTGCAAAGAGGTGTGAAAACATCCCCACTGCTTATTCTGGCCTCCTTAGCAATGCCAGCAAAATCTGTCATTGTGGGTGTTGTAACATCGGTGTAGTGTTGCTTGCGTCAACTGGGTTTGTCGTTGGGAGCATGCTGGTGTTGCTGGTGGTGCAGTCTGTACCCTTGGCAAGCGCCTCTGCCAGCACCACTCAGGAAGCCAAGATAGTACTGTTATGAGCAGCATTTTCCACGGATTTGCACGAGCATAAAGGCTTTGGTTAGAGACTCTGTACTATGTTTTATTCTTCTCTTGGAAATTAAGAGGCAGCCTACCTGGGGTAATTTGGGGTTACATGTAAACATAGATGAGACAAATTAATGGTTAGATTTTTCCCTCTAATAATTTCTTTCAGGAAGTCTGTTGATCAATACATCATTAATCACTGGAGTTTATAACATTTGCACTTTTTCTTAAAACCCAGATCAGCTTCTCTCACAATACATAGTTGGTGGGTCCCCAGAATGGCCCTGTCTGAAAAGGATGTGATCCCAGCAGTCATCCTGGGACAGGTATGGGCAGAAAAGCTCATGAATTCAAGGCAGATGTAACAGAAGTATGGGTTAGCAAGTCTCATCATCACAGCTGTGTAATATGCAACTGAAATTGTTTGAGACAGGTGACTTATATTCATTATCCATAATGGGTGAGGAGTGACTGGCAAACCAGCTAAGTCCTCTGCGTGGGTCAGTATCTCCCACCCAATGGGACTCTTGAGGCCAGCTTCTTTGCTTCTTCTCTGCCTACTTCCAATAGCTTTCCCCATTTGATTGCCTTTGTAGAGATGCTTTTAGGAGTATGCATTACCAGAGTCTCTTGATCATACTGGGCAAAATTCATCCAACACATTTTGAAACCATGATGTTGATGGTTGTCTGAGTCTGAAATGCTCTAGTAAGCAGCTATGAGAAGTGCATATTAGCAAATGCAATAGGTGTTTGATTGCTGCTTGGCAGACACAGTGTGTTGATACTCAAGAATATGTGAAGAACAGCTTTCAAAGCTAAAATGGTATCATTAATAAAAATATGTTGCTTGTCCCCCTATAGTGCCTTCCATGTGTGACATCAAGTTCTTGGACATTAGGCATTACAGGCACCTCTTACGTCCTGGGAGACAATTATTGTACAAGAATTGTATAACCTGAAAAATGTTAATCCACTAAGAAAAATCTTGCCTATAATATAAGGGTTAAAAGGAAAGAGAGGAATCTCCAAATTCTTGTAATGTAGTTAATAATGTAATTGTAGCAGTTTATTTGTATTTTTAAGATGAAGCAGGTACATCAGATACCTTTTATTTCAGAACATGGTGCATATAAACTAAGTACATTTGTGCTCTCTAATTTCAATTCATACTAAATTTATTTTGCTTTTAATTAACAACTCAATTAATAAGGATGCAAACAAGTTAAACAATGAGAAATACTTACTTATTCTACCAGGTTTGTTCAGACCTCTTCAGGTTCCTTTAGGTATTACCCACCCTGATGTTCACCTAGCTTCACCAAAAACCCACCAGAAGAAAACTTTAGCCAGGCTCTGATCTTGAGCATTATCATCCATGGTGAAGCAGCTTATGTTATGAATAGACTAAAACATGTCTTTGCTCTAAGTGCTTCCAATCAGGGAGTGAAAGGAGCCCAGCTGGAGAGCTGTGTGTATGAGGCAGCCAGTGATGAACAGCATACACCTAGTGGTCTCTCAGGTACTTTACTGCTTGACCAAATCAACTCACTGTACTAAATCAAAGCCAAAGAATTACCAGTGACTTTCCTACTTAGGACTGTCATATACAAATAATGTTATAATTGAGCACAATGCTTTAATCAAAATTCATTTGTATTTATTTTCTAGAAGCTGAGCTTCCTCTTGCAGTTGGATTTACTCTCACTAAATGTTCTCAGCTGCCTCCAAGTAGCCAGCAAGCAAAAAGGTCTCTACTAGCAAACGAGGGGTTTTGTCTGAGAAACTGTTTGTTGAGAGTTTGGTCAAAAAGAACTGATGTTTGACACTCTTGTAGCATATTGCATTATTCATGGCATCATTTTAATCTAGTAAAACCTTTTTGTTGTTGTCGTTATTGTAGCTGTTCCATTTCCCTGGTAAATGATTAAGCATGTACTTGTTCTAATTTTCAATGCCTGCAGGTGGTAGTGAGCAGAGCTGTCTCTAGCCCTACTCTGTAAACAATACAGGTATTACTCTTCATGAAAATCACAGTGTAGCTTTCTAAGCACAGAAAGTAGCTCTAGGCACTAAGCTCTGAATTGTGAAATAACTTTATAATTTAAATGTGGGCCCACATTAACAAAAAGAAGTACCACAGTCAGACTGGCTACTATAGCATGTGTACGTTCATTTTGGCCAAGAAGGCATCTGTAAGTTGTTGTATTCTCCTGGGCTGATAAATTCAGACTGCGGGTGGTTAATACCTGAAAATGTACTTGAATGAGCAACTTTTTTTTTTTTTTTTCCTGCACGTCTCCTGTGAACCTCTGTTTCTGGGGTTGCAGGGGATGGCCCTTTATTGCTACGACGGTTCTGCTCACCAGCTTTCATCCAAAGAAAAAGGCTTCACAGCAATACCATGATGTACATTTGAGGGTTGTGCTGCTGTACTTTGTGTGGGCAATAAAGGAAGGAAATGTATTTGAACCTGGGACTATCTTTTAAATGCTTGGGAAGCTTGCATGACTGGTTATAATTAAACTGTCTCATAATTTCAGTAATTAAATGTAATGTTGGTAAAAAGAGCTTAATCCAGGAGTATTTGTTGTCTTCAGAAATTATTTTGAAAACTGCTGCTTCGGAGCTGGGATGCCAGCTTTTCACCTTAGACTGTGAATGAAACTAAACAGGGGTAGCTTGCTGGGCAACACGCAGGTGAGGAGATAAGTGATGTCTTGCACATAACAACATTTCTGTATTTTCTAGCTAAAGCCTGGTAAGTGCTTAAAAATGAGATTTGGTTTGATGAGAAGGCTGAAATTACAATTTTATTGGTAGCATAACAAGTAACAGTAGGAAATGAAACTCAGTAACTATATGCATCAATTCTGCTCAAATTGAGATGTGTGTGGTCCAAACTCTTTTTATTGTCATCTCTATAATCTGGGGTAGTAACTACAGTATCATCAGCATATAGGAGTGGATGTCTGAGTGACAGAACAAAGTAGAGATTTGCAGTGCTGCTGCTTTGCGTTCAGTAGATGGGGTACTCTGTGGCTGTTCATCTGGCAATGCACAGGGATATTGATTCCTTGAGGTTAAGGCATTTCTCTGCCATACCTATACAACATGCATTTCTTTATGACCATAGAATTAGTGCCCATTTTATGAAAAAATCAAAGCAGCAGTGCTTAAGCCAATGATAACTGACCTTTCTCTACAACAAAATATTAGGCATCACTAGAGAAATTCTCCTGTTGTAAAATAATTGAACTATTAATCTCCTTTTTACTTTTCAAGGGACTCTTGGGAGGGAGAAAAATGTAAAACAAAACTTCAAAATGCCTGTGCAAACATCTTGTTAATAGAACAGGAACTTGTCCTTGTATTTGGTGTAGTAACTTTAGACTCTCAGTCCTTGTGTCTGTTAATGTTAATTATTCCATACCTGAACTACTGAGTCTGACAGTGAAGACATATGAATAGTGAATGCAAACTGTGGACAGATCAAAGTGGAGTTATCAGTGGTGTATTTTCAGGTGAGTAATAAATGCTTATGAGTTGAATAGGTTTAGCTTTTCACAGGGTGTCAAAAATGGGGCCAAAGTGATTCTTATCACAATGTTTTAAAGAGACAAACCGATGTATAGTAAATTTTCACTTTCAAGAGGAATTTGCTGTGACATTGAGACAACAGATCAGCAAATTATTGGAAGCAAGCAGTGCAAATCCATTGACAAATTTGCAATTCATTGCAAATTCAGCAGTATCTTTAGACCACAAAATTATCTCCACACATCTCTTCGATACTGTTAAGTATCTTTACTGACAAAAATAAAGAAAACATGCTCTGCAAGTGAATATTTTTTGCCTTAGTGCAGAATAATGCAATGCATTTTCCACCCAGTCCTACGTTAATTACTTGTCTGTTCTATATATATATACATAGTGTTATCGTTACAAATAGACAGCAGAGGTTTTTCTTACAATAGTTGGTCTGATCGTTCTACCTTGAGTATTAAGAGTGGAAGACTTCATATGATTTGTTGCTTTATTCAGTTGGAAAAGGAGATGGAAATGAAAAAGGGTACATTATTATTATTAGCACATTGCCTTCTCTCCCTCGTGCATGCTCACTCTACAGGAGCGCTGTCTCCCCCATCTTGGGGTAGTAGCAGAAAAAAGCTCATCTGTCCTCTTCATTGCTTTAATGTCTTTATTACAGAAATAAGATTTTAAACCTTACTTTCTATTTTAAAAACCATAACATATCTAAATACTAATGCAGGTGAGAGATATTTTGTGATCAAGAAAGTAAGAGCACCCCGTAATCCCAAAGGATAAGAATTGTGAGGAAGTCAAGGTTTGTAAATTTACCTGCCCACCAAACTGCTTGCTTGGGATGGGATAAAGTATTAAATTTCTGTATGAGTGAATAAGATTTTTCCATCTTTTCTGGGCTAATCCCAAAATGTACAAAAATCTTATGTCCTTTAAGGCAGGGGAGAAGAGGCTTGACCCTATCAGGAAATTGTGGACGGCATAAAATGAGGTTAGAATGGAAATTCTGAAGGCACTGTAAAACGCAAGCAAGGCATATCATTCATTGATCAAGTCTAAAAACATTTTTTAATAAAATATATTGGTGTTTTCCTTTACTGTGCCTCCTAATTACCTGGAATGGCAATACTTCACTCCAATCCTCAGCCCACCAGGCAGTCACTGATATGCAGTGTTTTCTGAGATGTGTTGCAGTTATTCCTTTGAGAAACTAAATGCTACTTAAGAAACTCTGAGTAAAGGTAAGACCCTTCACCAGACTTTAGGAGCTTTTTGAATATCTTTATTTGACATAACATGCTACTACACAGAAAACATGATTCAAGCTTGCAAGGTGCAGGAGTAAAAATTACAAAGATGACAGGAGGGATTAGCCCACAGAGAAAACAGATGAAAGTCAATATTTGTACCATGGGACTAAAGTAATGATTTTTCAAAATCTACTGCTACTCATGGTCTGTTGCTGTACGGCTCCTAAAAGTCCTGGCAGTTCAGCAGAGGTATTGACTATGTTTAGTTTGGCTTGCATTGAAGTAGTCACGCTCAAAATACTTTCTTTCCCCTTATCCTTTTTTTTTTTTCTTTTTGCATTAGTGAGTGGCAGTTTACTGAGATCTTTCTTTTCTTCAGACTCTTACTAGATCTAGGAATATTGATGGAGGAAATAGTCATTATGAAGGTTCACAGCAGAGAGCCAACTCCAGCCACTGTACCTTTACAGTAATGAGCGGATTGTTAATAACTTGCTGCCCTTCTGTAGCTTTGGCAGGCTGTACGATTTGGCTTTGTACTGCATTTTGCTGGACTGTATCAGAACACACTGCCTTTTTCTTAAGGGCCAAAACGTGCCAATCAGATGAATATGTTAGCGTTCCTGAAGCTAAAGAAGGAAAATAGTGGTAAATAACCTGTTCTGTGTACAGTACCAAAAATGTAGGCTGTGCCTCATTCATTATCAGTTGTAAGCACTTATTGCTGTATTTAAATACAGAATATATGTCATGGCCATATGACCAGACTCCTTGCTCTTTTCCATTATGCACCTGCAGTGTGCGGACAGATATCAGTTACACTCCAGCTCTGTCGGACAGATATCAGCTGGGTCAAGGCTGGATTGCTGTGGCATGACCTTTGAACAACTGTACTGACTTGCAGCAGATGCATTAATCCCAAAAGCACAGGCACTTGTGCCTCTCTGTAATGATGGTATTTATGACTAAATATCCGTATGAAGGCTCTCTACACTGTGTAACTCCCTGAGCTAGGCAACTCACATTCATTCGTGAGTATAATACTGTCTCGCTTGTAAGAGAGGCACTGAAGATGAAAGCAAGTCCTTATAGAGCTGAGCATAGCGCACTCCCCGTGATAAGGTATACACAGTGAAATGAATGGCTGTCTTTGTAGAAACCATTTGTGCACCTAGGCTGCCATGGTAGCCCCCAGTGTATATTTTTAGTATTAATGTAGCATTTTTAAAGGTCTTCTCTCTATGAAGCAACATTTCTTTATCCTAGACAGGCTTTTTTTTTGGATGTCAATCTTATTCCCCATAGCGCAGGCTGTTCGATCCAGCAGTGCATATGTTACAGGAACTGAAATCTTCTGACTTCTGAAAGTCCCACTTGTGAAATATAATATCATGAACTTGCTGTGATATTTTCATTATTTGGATAAAAATCCCATTGGTCCAGTAAAGGTTCTGCCTCAGTAAGAACCAAAGAAGTGCCCATTATTTCCCACCAGCGTACAGTATATCTGAAGGAGGAGTAAATGCATGGTCAGTGTCTGTATTATTGCTATATTAATGCTGTATTAAGTTTTCGTAAACAACACACCACCTCCAGGGTCACAGCTGGGCTCATTTCTCTTCCTTCTTCTAGAAGGAATAAGAATGGAATGCATTAATAGGAAAGCAGAAAAAAAACTAAAGGGAAAGGATAAGAGGGAAAAGGAATTGATCAGATGGGAGGCAACTTCATGGATGACATCATCATGGCAAGTCTGAGCCTTCCCAAGATTAGCAGCTGGTGCCTGGGGTTTGTCACGGTTTTGGCTGGGATAGAGTTAATTTTCTTCACTGTAGCTGGTATAGTGCTGTGTTTTGGGCTTAGTATGAGAATAATGTTGATAACACACTGATGTTTTAGTTGTTGCTGGGTAGTGCTTACACTAGGCAAGGACTTTTCCAGCTTCCCATGCTCTGCCAGGTGCACAAGAAGCCGGGAGGGGAGGGGACACAGCCAGGAGAGCTGATCCAAACTGGCCAAAGGGTATTCCATATCATATGTCATCATGCCCAGTACATTAACTGGGGGGAGTTGGCCGGGGGAAGCAGCGATCACAGCTCAGGGACCGGTGGCATTGGTCTGCGGGTGGTGAGCAGCTGCATCACTTGTTTGTTTGGTTTTTGGTCAGTGGGTGGTGAGCAGTTGCATCACTTGTTTGTTTGGTTTTTCCTCCCCTCCTGAGGTTTCGCTTCTCTCTCTCCCTCCCCCCCTCATTATTTTCCTTTTCATTATATTACTCTTACTGTTTTATTTTAATTATTAAACTGTTCTTATCTCAACCCAGGAGTTTTCTTACTTTTGCTCTTCTGATTCTCTTCTCCAACCCACTGGGGTGGGGGGAGTGAGCGAGCGGCTGTGTGGTGCTTAGTTGCTGACTGGGGCTAAACCACAACAGGTTGTATGTAGCCCCACTGCTAGGCACACTTTTGCTTGCCTCTGTGTTGCTCAGGCTTCCAAGGCATGTTGTGCTTTAGGAAGTGAAGACACTTTAGAAACTTCTTGATGCTTTCTGGAAGGAGGTGTTTAGCCAGCAGAAGGCTTGATTGTGAGAAGGCACTCAAATAAGCATGCTCACTGCGAAATAGTTAGGTTAGCAGATTGATATTAAAAGCTGGTTTGGATGAAACATAGTTGTACTTGGTGGATGAAGAGCACTGCTTATTGGCATTATTTGCATATAAACAGGAGTTGATGGGGCTAAGTCTGTATTGGAAGGTCTACACTGGTTGGCACCTTAGTGGATATGAAAAATGTAGATCCCCGGACCAGTCAGCTCCTCCATTTTCTGTTGCACATAACCTACCAAGATTCACTGGATTGACTGAACCTTGAAGTTTCCAGAGCCACTGAAGTCTCTTTCATTTCACCAGAGCATCTGTGCCAAAAGAACATCGGACTTTTAGTAAACCTGTGCTAATCCTCTATTACTAAAATATCCTCTGAAGTGGATAATTCAGGAGACAGCTACATTGCTTAATATAAAAGTAACAATGTAAGTGTCTCTTGAATGATGTTCTTGCATTTTTAGTAATAAAGAAAATGGCCTAAGAGAGAGGACAGAAAAGAGGGATTGCTGCTGAAGTTTATAAGCAGACCTCTAAGTTTCATTAGCAGCATCAATTTCAGACAAAGCTTGTCAAATATCCTGAAAATTCACCAACTCTCTGTGAGCAGCTTCACTGAAACCCAAACTGTAGATGTGGTTCTGATTTGAGGTTTTCTCATTCATGCACACTTCAGACAGATTAAAAATCACCCATGTCAAACAAACATGAACAGACTATGACAACAAAATCTTGCATCTTTTAGAAATAAAGACAGGTTTCTTTCAGCTATATTTTGAACATCTCAGCAGAAATGCAGAAGACTGTTGAAAACATCATAACAAACCTGGCACACAAGGACAGGCTTTAACATCCTAGCCACTGGTTTTGAAAGGTCTTCATCTCAAGTTGTATGGCTTAAGGAGGCAAATGTAATGATATATGATAGAAGATAAGGAAAAAATAAAAAAAGATTTTCTAAGCGATCTGTGTAACATGCATATCTGTGTTATCTGTTTGCTCTTGGTTGTTAAGACAAATGAGGGGTTAAATCACTCTGTGGGTCAAGTTATCTGGTGAGAGCTATTCCTCTAGGAGAAAACTGCATGTATTTGTTTGCTCAGTTCAAGAGACCAGACAAACAAACAAGAAAAGGGTATAAAGAGCCTGTCCTGATGTGTGATGAGTGAAGGCTAACAAGGAGGTGCAGGCTGGAACACAGAGAATGAGCTGAATTTGTGTCTATCAGGACACCTAATGAATGATGATAGCTGGTAAATGTAGCATATACATGGATTCATTGGGTTTTTTATTATGTACTTTTTCTTTTAACTTTTTGTCCATCACACAGAATAACACAGAGCTTTCTGAAAGCTAATGGTGTCCAGTTCCCCCCCACTGTTACCCCTAAGAGAGAATACCAAAGCACAAGTACTTGTGCTAAGATTAACTGCTTGGGGACAATCACAGTGAATCAACATGGACTTTGAAACCCAAAATCATAGTCCTGGGGGGTGAGGAGAGAGGTGGTCCTGCTTATACCTGGGCTTATACCTGGAGGCACTAATATGAGGGAGGCAAAGATTTTAACCATAAATTATGGCACTGAGGTTTTCTTTTAAAACCATTGTGTGACGCAGATTTACTCTGAATTCAAAGATTATGAAAGCAAGCCTATAATAATAATTAGTTTGTCTCAAAGCATGGTAATTTATGCAAAGTGAGCATAATGAGCTGCAATTGATGGCTATAAACACTTCAGAAGGGATAGGCAAGGAAGGAGAGGCAGTGGGGTAGACCTGTATGTCAGGGACTGTTTTGATTATCTACAGCTTAATGGTGGTGACAATAAGGTTGAGTTTTTATGGGTAAGAATCCATGGTAGGAGTTTGTTATAGACCACCCAACCAGGATGAAGAGGCAGACAAAATATTCTATAAGCAGCTGGAAGAAGCTCACAATCACTATCACTTGTTCTCATGGGGGTCTTCAACTCACCAGATGTCTGCTGGAAACACAATGCAGCAGAGAGGAAACAGTCTAGGAGGTTCCTGGAGCGTGTGGAAGGTAACTTCCTGACACAGCTGGTGAGTGAGCCAACTAGGGAAGGCGCCCCGCTGGACCTGTTGTTTGCGAACAGAGAAGGACTTGTGGGTGATCTGATCGTTGGAGGCCGTCTTGGGCATAGCGATCATGAAATGAGTTTTTGATTCTTGGGGAAGTAAGGAGGGGGGTCAGCAGCGCTGCTACTTTGGACTTCTGGAGGGCAGACTTTGGCCTGTTTAGGAGACTGGCTGATGGAGTCCCTTGGGAGGCAGTTCTGAGGGGCAAAGGAGTCCAGGAAGGCTGGACATTCTTCAAGAAGGAAATCTTATATGTGCAGGAGCAGGCTGTCCCCATGTGCTGAAAGAGGAGCTGGTGGGGAAGAAGACAGGCCTGGCTGAACAGGGAGCTTTGGCTGGAACTCCACCAAAAAAAGGAGAGTTTATGATCTTTGGAAGAAGGGGCAGGCAACTCAGGAGCACTACAAAGATGTCATGAGGTTATGCAGGGATAAAATTAGAAGGGCCAAAGCCCAGCTGGAACTTAATCTGGCTACTGCTGTAAAAGACATAAAAATATTTCTCTAAATACATTAGCAGCAAAAGAAGGGCTAAGGAGAATCTCCATCTTATTGGATGCAGGGGAGAAATATGATGACAAAGGATGAGGAAAAGTCTGAGTCTAATACCTTCTCTGCCTCAGTCTTTAATAGTAAAGCCAGTTGTTCTCTGGGTACCCAGCCCCCTGAGCTGGAGGACAGGGATGGGGAGCAGAATGAAACCCCCATAATTCAAGGGGAAATGGTTAGAGACCTGCTACCGCACTTAGACACACACAGAGGTCAATGGGGCCAGATGGGATCCACCCAAGGGTACCAAGGGAGCTGGTGGTAGTGCTCACCAAACCACTTCCAAGCCTTTATCAGCAGTCCTGGCTAACTGGGGAGGTGCCAGTTGACTGGAGGTAAGTGAATGTAATGCCATCTACAAGAAGGGCTGGAAGGACGATCTGGGCTGATCAAACTGACCTCGGTGCCGGGGAGTGTTATTCAGCAGATCATCCTGAGTGCCATCATGTGGCACATACTGCACAACCAGGTGATCAGGCCCAGTCAGCATGGGTTTCCAAAAGACAGGTCCTGCTTGACTAACCTGATCTCCTTCTATGACCATGTAACCCACTTAGTGGATGAGGGAAAGGCTGTGGATGTTGTCTACCTGGACTTTAGTAAAGCCTTTGACACTGTTTCCCTGGAGAAACTGGCTGCTTGTGGCTTAGACAGGCGTACTCTTCACTGTGTAAAAAAAATGGCTGGATGGCTGGGCCCAAGGAGTGGTGGTGAATGGAGTTAAATCCAGTTGGTGGCCAGTCACAAGTGGTGTTCCCCAGGGCTCAGTACTGGGCCCAGTTCTGTTTAGTGTCTTCATCAATGATCTGGATGAGGGGATCGAGTGCACCCTCAGTAAGTTTGCAGATGACACCAAGCTGGGTGGGAGTGTTGATATGCTCAAGGGTAGGAAGGCTCTGTAGAGAGATCTGGACAGGCTGGATCGATGGACAAAGGCCAATTGCATGAGGTTTAACAAGGCCAAGTTCTGGGTGCTGCACTTTGGTCACAACAACCCCATGCAATGCTACAGGCTTGGGGAAGAGTGCCCGGAAAGATGCCTGGCGGAGAAGAACCTGGGGGTGCTGGTTGACAGCCAGCTGAACATGAGCCAGCAGTGTGCCCAGGTGGCCAAGAAGGCCAACAGCATCCTGGCTTGTATCAGCAATAGTGTGGCCAGCAGGAGTAGGGAAGTGATCGTGCCCCTGTACTTGGCACTGGTGAGGCCGCACCTCGAATACTGTGTTCAGTTTTGGGCCCCTCACTACAGGAAGGATATTGAGGTGCTGGAGTGTGTCCAGAGAAGGGCAACAAAGCTGGTGAAGGGTCTGGAGAACAAGTCTTATGAGGAGCGGCTGAGGGAGCTGGGGTTATTTAGCCTGGAGGAGAGGAGGCTGAGGGGAGACCTTATGGCTCTCTACAACTACCTGAAAGGGGGTTGTAGTGAGGTGGGTGTTGGTCTCTTCTCCCAAATAGCTAGCGATAGGACGAGAGGAAATGGCCTCAAGTTGTGTCAGGGGAGGTTTAGATTGGATATTAGAAAAAAATTCTTCACTGAAAGGGTTGTCAAGCGTTGGAACAGGCTGCCCAGGGAAGTGGTTGAGTCATCGTCCCTGGAGGTATTTAAAAGACATTTGGATGTGGTGCTTAGGGACACAGTTTAGTGGTGAACTTGGCAGTGTTACGTTAATAGTTGGACTTAATGATCTTACAGATCTTTTCCAACCTCAACAATTCTACAATTTTATGATTCTATAAAATTTAGACATTGGACCACACCTACAGTTCAGTAGGAGAGGATGTTTCATTAAGTCAGGGCAACTCCATACATAAGTTGATAGGGCCTAAAATATTCCTCTTGAAGAGTGTATGTCATTCTTTTCCATGGCACAACAGTGCACGTTTATCGAAGAACAGAAGTTGGTCTCAGAGGTGGAACATGTCCATCTGATACTTCAGCCTTTAGAGGCTACTAGAGCTTTACATATAATTAACACTTCTCTGGTGTATAAAACATAGCAACACAAGTGTAGGGTCAAGCATTTAGCTTCTTGCAGCTAATCTTATTATCACTCTCATGGAGCATCTAAGCAACGTAAAAAGCAAGAAGACTACATTGCCTGTGGCTAACTGCTTTACTGCAGATGGACTTCACAGCCCCTGGACTCAGGCTGTCAAGAAACAAAGCAGCATGAAATTGCCTTAACCTCTTCACTTTGGAAACTCAGGGGATGAACAGACTAAAACAGCTTTTACTAGTTTGGTAAGCCTAATTCCTATATAAATAGGCCTCTAAGCTAAATGTTTCACATTTTGGTGCCTGATTCATTGAGTGTGATCCTTCATTGAAAGCTGTGTACAGATCAGAAGCATCATCAAATCAGCAGACAACATTTACAGTTTAGATTCAAATATGCCACACTCAGATTATCTTTGATTTTGAGGGTTTTTTTTTTAATCATGTGATCAGCTGCCACTTTAAATATTGTTATCAGCTAAGGACTACTATAAAAATCCTCTTATACTTTCTTCAGCATCCTTGTTTTGAATCAGCTGCAAGGACACAAAAAAACTGAAGAACAGAAGTTAAATAGAAAATTAGTGTCCTTGACTAGGGGACACACAATACAAAACTGGAACAGAATTAACAACAGAATAAATATTGGAAGGCAAATTCTTTTCTGCACCTTAATAAAGAAAAAATAGATTAAATATACAGAATGTTTATGGAGTACATGCAAATATATGTTAAGAAGAATTTTACTTATCTGCTGAAAAGCATGTGTTTAAATGAAAGGTATGTTAGATTGCTTCTACACCACTTCTCCTGCAAAGCATCTTGTTTTTCACTTGCCCAATTTAGAGCCATCCTGACTTCCACTGCTTTCCAACAGATGAGGTTCTGACATGTTATGCATAATTCTCTATTAATTCCTCAAAGGAATTAGTCTCTTTTTAAAGTAAAATGCAAAAAACTAATCAAGAAAATGTGTGAAAGCAGCCAAATTTATCTAGCCAAAATGTGTCAGCAGAAGGACCCATTCTCATCTGTGACCAGACACATGGGTGATGCTTTTTTGTTGTTGTTGTATACTTGAACTTAGGAAAATGTTACAGTGAAAAAGAATGGCCTGTTCTGAAAATCAAAAGTAATTAGGAAAACTGCAGGTTTTACCCTTGAACATGGTAAAGTGCTGCATTTAAGTACCTGAAACACTAAGCAGCATAAAAATTTAGGAATTCCACGACTTCCATTAAATGCTATCATTTTATCATTTCTCTGCAGATAGAAAATCATGATTGTCCTCTTAGTGGGCCTCAGAGTTGTCATTTGAACAGAATCACAATCTGTTTCTGTTCTCTTCTGGTTGTGGGCTCTGGCTGCCAACCTCTTATAAAAATGCTTTGCCTAATTTGAGGTTTCAGTACAAGGCTCTTGCCAACAAGTCTGGTCTAATTAGCCCTTTCTAAAAGCCTAATCAAGACAAGGCAGGTGCCTTTTTGTTTGCTGAACTGGTTGATTTAAAACCTTGTAAGGACGGTATAGTCATCTTCAACCAACTCTACTATATGGTAAAATCATACATTTTCCTTAGTGAAAGCAAAACTTTTTAGTAGACATCCAAGCTAACAGCTCACTTTTCAGACGATCTTTGTTGGCTAGAATGCGTTTGTCTTGGGGCATGGGGAGATGTGATATAGCCAATATGTCTCACATAACTCACTGTCAAGTCCTAGAAAGTGCAAGTCACTATCATTTTTAATGAGGATACAGCTGGATGAGATGACCTACAAGTAGACTTCACTTCGTCTTTCAGTCTCCAGGTAAGATCCACAAGATACTCCATTACCGTTAGGATTTTATGGAGGTAGCTAAGATGCGCTTGTGTTGGTAAGAGCAAGCTGCCTCTTTTGCAGTGAAGCCCAAAGCATGTCTGTGTCTCTCTGCTAAGGGAGGATTGCATACAACTTAGTTTTGCCCTTCAGATCTGGTCTCTCATACCCAAGAGCAGATGGCTGCTCCTGTTCTCCCGGTAAGATGGTTCTGTCCGCTTGAAATGCCACAATAAAGAAGCACAAACCTGCTGCTACACTCCCAAAAGGAAGAAGAAGAAGCAGTACGACACTCATACTTCTGCGCCAGTTCTGCTAAATGGGGAGACAAAGTCAAAGTCTCAATTTTGTGTCTTCCTTATTCTGGGGGAGTGACCCCAACCCAGTGAGCGCTGCAAGTCCCTTTGCATGAAGGGACTTGCCAGACCCTGAGGAAGGAGAGCTGTCAGAGCCTGACCTTCCTTTGCACACCAAGTCTGGGCTCCCTCTCCCAGTGTTAGCTTACCTGGTGTTAGTCCACCAATTCACAAGCTCCTCACCTTGGGAGGATTTCTGTGTCCATCTCTGCCCACTGATAGCAAGTTGAAACTCAGCTGACAGACACCCAGGGAAAGTATGTCTGATAGATTGGTTGCAACTTAATAAACTGCCAAGTATGTTTGTCTATCCATAGGAGCAAGACAGAGTCATCTAAATGGTTAAAAACCTCTGGAGATGTTCTTTTTCTTCAAGACCATCTGTCTCTCTCTGAGAACAGGCTGAATTTAATTAACAATAAAGTTGCCCACAGATGCAGGTTTGTTCATGTTTCTTCTGTTTCTCAGCTACTTCACTGAATTTCCTTGAAGGGCTAGTACACTACTTGTGCTGCATGCCTGCATGAATGCCTTCTGAAATGCCTATAACAATTTTTTTTCAGTTCCTCACCCCAACCTTTCCTGACATTTCCTCAGCTCCTTCCTGTGCCGTCATGTTTGGAAAGATCTTCTAGCCCTGACTGTACTGGCCGATTCAGCCACCACACCTAGCAAGCTTTCTACTTCTAGCTGCTTCCACTTGCTGGACCCTCCCGTGAGCCAGAGCTCTCCTGGAGATGTAGCAAAATGGCAGGTTTTTCTCATCTCTTGGCCAGCAACCTTCTCTCTCTTTACTTGCTGAAAGTCAGTACTGATGCTACGTAATGTGGCAGGATTGGTTTGTACGTTGAGTGTAGTGATATGCTATTGCTTTTGTACATCAGGGCATTTTGGAGACAATTTCTACCAATGTTGTAATGTTTAATTCACATATTGGTAGAAGCCAGTGATATGTTGTCTATAAGAGGTCTTCCCCAAGAGCCAGTTAGCACTGATCAAAAATGCAAATCTCTTGCTTCAAAGCAAAGACCAGGAAAGGATGGACTTGCCTAGTTTTGTGACAAAATTGTGTATGTCCACCAAGTTAACTGAATTTTGCTCTACCAACATATATTATACTCTTTTCTGGTGAGAAGTACATGCCCTTAACCAATCTGAGTGTTGATTCAGGGCTGTAAAAATCAAGGCACCCTGATTCTATGGCCAAAGATTTCTGCCCAGTAATGCTACATCAAGCCAGTGTTTTTTCCGTAGTTTTGGCTTTTCCTGCTGAGGTCTCTGTCGAGTGGTACAGGAAGGATATGCACTATTTCTGCTCCTGCTGCCAAGTAAAGCACTGAATAAATGTCAAAATATTTGCATCCTAAATAAGCTGCCCATTCTTATTTTTTCCTGTAGGGCATAATCATCTTTATTCCAGACAGGTTCTCTCACTCCATCAAGATCAACCTGGCCTACTTTATATGTAAACTTTCATTTGCCTAGCTAGATGCTAATATATTTTTATTTTAAAACCAAATTGGAAAATCTGTGAACATCTAGGCAGAGTGAATATTGCGGAGTCTGATTCTTCTCTTGTCAGCTCTTGTGTGCTACTTGGTCCTGTACAAAGTAAGCTTGAGTTTTGCTTTGTAAATGCTGAGAGAGCATTTACAGCCACACAGGCAAATGATCACACAAGTTACTGGCAAAACAAGCTGACTTTTTAGCAAGAAATTGCTAATGAGCTTTAATCCCCAAAGAATGTTGCCTTCCCCCCAGATATGATCGATAATCCACCCTCTGTTAATTGTTAAATGCAACCATGGCTGTTTTTGTGCTCTGAATCATTTCTTTATTTTCATTATTTCTCTGTTTGTACTAATGCAGATTAACTGGATCCTGTGGAATTGCTCTTGGTTTCTATGCAAATGCCTGTCATCTTTATGTCTCAATCGATCTCATTGGAAGGAGTAGTTAAAAAAAATAAAATAAAACTACTTTTTTTTGATAAGCAGGTGTTACATTTCACCTAATGTTGTTTGGTAACTGAATGTTATAAAAATGATCAAATAGATGGTGAAATATTAAGTAGTTATTCTCATTGCCTCAAGGACAAACACAATGAAGCTTTAGTGAGCCACTGGAGTGAGTTATGCTACTTGGTATGCAGTTTAGTGTTTACCAGTTACTATTCAATTGGATATCTTTATGAGAGGTAGTCCGCAAACCTTAAAAGGATTGCTGGGTTGAAATGAACGCTAGCATGACATCATGTGATAATTTTCATTGGACTCTTTGCCAGAGGAGGAGAAAAATGAAACAAGACCAACCGATGAAATAAGCTAAGAATGGGTATTTAGATTTATGGTAAAGAAAATCAGGTGCAGGTGGAATGTGATGAATTCTGCAATTCTTCAGCATTAGGAGAAGGAATCACAAGAATCTCCTTCGAGAGGATGTACATGATGTTTATCTGTGCAAAGTGACCTTGTGATCCAAAAGCCATTAATTTGCTAGCACAGAACATGATCGCCACCCCGTGGTTGCTGGTAGAATCAGGCTAATGTAATGTGTTCCCTAATTAAAAAGTAATTAATCCTTCCTGCTGTCTACTGCAAAGGTTTTTGCATGTGCTTTTTGGATGCAGCTGGGAGCTCAGAGGGGATGGAACAATGCTGGTTGCTCTCCTTGGGAATGGAGATTTGCAGCTGAGGCTCTAGCATGACTGGGGAGAGAGGATTTATTTTTGAAACGATTAGCTTCCAAAAACCAGAATCTTACCTCTGTGTGTGAGCTATATATTTTACAGGTTCCTGAGTTGTCAGAATTTGACTTGATTTTCACAGGATGACCAAAGACACATCCTAAACAAAAGCCATATAGGAAAAGTGTATTTTTTCTGTAATCCTACACTAGAAATTGCCCAAATATTTTTCTTGAAATTTCCCATGAAAAAATCAGCCTGGTATAAATGCCTAGAGGGGACTATCCACAATATTAGTCATAATTTAATAAGAAAATAGCCTTACACTTCCTTAGCCATTTTCTGAGAGAAAGCCCTGCCTCCCAAGGGCAATTTTGTGCAGGAGGCTGTCTGTATGCAGGCTACTTTGTCTGAGAAGTCTTTCTCATTTTGCAGAAGACGAGTGAGAAGATTAAGCCCCCTACTCTTAAACCATATTCTGTGAGCATCTTCTTATGTTAAAACTTCAGCTCAGTTTAACAAAATTATAAGCAACAAAATAAAAGTCTATGGTGGGAAGTGTCAGGTGAGGTTTTTAATAAGCCTGGCTGGCAATACTATCTATATTTTTTGAATGCCTAGTGTTCATGAAAGGTGCCCACTTTAATAGGCCAAAAAAGCCAGATAAAGTGCAGCCAAGTACAGAAGAAACCTTCCACAGAGCAGTAATGCTGTAGCCCTCTGCAAGGGTAGCTTGAGCTCCGTGTGGGACAGTTGGGCTGTCTGGAGATGGGGACAGTCTCCAGGTCTTGTAGTCCTAATGTGCAGGAAATTCCTGCAGCATGGACCTCAGCTTTGATGGGGAAGAAGGTTTTGTAAAGCACATAGTGATATCTGGTTGATGCTGCTTGGTTGGTTTTCTGCATCTTTGCATTGGATGATAAATCTCTCATCTCTTAGAGGAGCTGGAGCTGGTCTTTTCTCAGAATGCCTCTGAAGTGCCATACTGTTTCTAAAATATTCAGAGAGGAGATCCAAGGATGACCAGTGCAAACTTTATTCACCTGTAATTTAATTTAATTTAGAACTTAAAGCCCTGAAAAGTTAAGTGAATGCATTTAACCCACAGCACACTTAACCTTCAACACAAATTAAACAGTATGGACTGCCCACCTTATGGTGGGAGCTTATACTAACATTTTTCTTCTACCAAATGCTTCTCCATCACACTGAGATCCTGTAAAGGACAGGAATAAATATAACCAGTCACCTCAAAATCAAGACTGGAGGTGAAGAAATATAACTGCAGCGCAGTGTTACCATAGCAACAAAAGCTCTAAAGTGATCTAATCTACTGTTAAATTCCAGCTCAGAGATGAACAAAATCAACATAACAGAATAAATGTAATATTAAAAAGGGAACAAGGATATTTTGAGATTGCTATTATGTTTATTTCCCAAAATATAGCATAAAAACCATATTTGAAAAGAGAAGGAATTTTTAGGTGTTGGAGTTGCACATTTATCATATATTTGTTTCTGATTTGGACTCTAATTAATATCCTGTGAGGTTAGCTGTCAGGTGACTTTTTAACATACTGCCTGAGTTTACTCACACAGATGTACTGCTTTTCAGAATATTCCCCTCCTGTCACTCCAGTTGTGCAGATGGAGAATGGTGGCCCATGTGCTATATGTCCCAGATTTTTCAAGCCATTAAAGCCCTGTGTCCCTCGCTGTTGCTGGATCTAAATGAGTTCAAATGCTGAATCTCTTCTAAAATTGGGTTAGAGTATGAGGAGCCTCTGAAGGGGCTTGCATTGCTAGGCAGAGCTGTTTTCAGTGTCTTTCAGTTTCTTTTCCTCGTGATTGTTGATATGTCAATAACTATTTCCTTCTGTTTCAAAAAACAAGCAGATCTTTAAAACTTCCCATGAAGTTCATTCCCCCAAAAATGTTAGTTTTGAGAAAAATTGAAATCCTGAAATATGGAAGTTTCTTGCATCATTTCACAGCATATTGCTCTGAGTATTGACACCGTGCATTACTTGAACAGGCAGAAAGTACCAATTATCTTTTAGGTTTTGTTTTAATATTGTTAAGGACGCTGGAGCTTCAGCTATCATTGAAGATGAGCTGTGGTATTGGTTTGGGGGATTGGAAGTTGGAATTTTTTGTGTTAAGCACTCTCTGCTTGTGCTGTAAGTTTCAGATTTTACATACCTGCTATTTAAGCATTTTTAAAGCAGATAAGAAATTCATATTAGTAGTCTAGCTGAGTTCGATATAATTTTGACATATGCATAATAATGTAAAAGTAAAAAGGCAATATCTGAACTAGCACCAATACATTTGAAATAATTTCCAAAGGAATGTGATAACAGACATTTATAAATGTTTGATATAAAGACAACGTATTTTAGTGACAGAGTTTGACCAAAAAACCTAGTCCCTCTGAATCTAAGCATCTGGCATGTATTTCACAAGATGATATGTCTTCATGATGAAAGACACCCCAGAATTTCCCTCTGCTTCATACTGAAGAATAAAATAACTTTGTGTGTGTATTAAAAGTAGGTTTTCAGCTGTATTTCATCATCAAGAAACAGGTGAAAATAGAATTTGCAGAGCATGTGTTTCGGTTTACCTTAATAGCTTATAAACAGCATGTGAACAGCATGCTTTAGAGTTAAGTTTTCCTTTCCAAAGGCAGATGTGCCTTTAGAAAATGACAACTCATTTGCATGCAATTTACACACTGCATTTTTGCAGGAATACTTTTGACTTTTTGCACTTTTCTCTGGTAGTTGCATTGAATTTTCTCAGTGCAGAATAGAAGCATTAAGATCAGATTTTAAAAGACAGATTCTACATTCTTTGCATATGTAGACTTAAGAGCGCTATTTTCAAAGAAGAGAGGCCCCTCTTTCTAGCTCTCTTTTGCACACTGTGTAAAATCTAATATTTTTTTCTAGCATCAGATCATGTACGTGTTTCTTTCTCCTTTATACCATGCTGATCACTGTGGCATGTTCCATAACGTTCTTGCCTCATCATTGAACGGTAGGGAAAGTAGAGCTATTTCTGAGGCAATAATCCTTGCTTTTATGGTCTATTCTCCTTCACATTGATTGCTTGAATTTGAAACTCTCATGACATTTTTCAGGCAATAAAAACCAGAGGAAGAAAGTGTTTCTTTTCGCCAGTGTATTCTTATTAAGCCAGGCAGAGCTGCTTACAAACTTGGTGCAGTGACTGTCACCAAATTCAGGTAAATGAGGAAAAAGACAATTTCCATGAAGGATGGAGCTGGAACTTCCTCCAGCTGTTTTACAGATATCCTTTGCTTTTTCAGCTCAATTTGTCCTCATTCTGTTTGAGCCTTCACTGAACTTGAATGGATGAAGTTCTCTGGGGAGGAAAAAATACCGTCATTCTCGTCTCTCAAACTAGGCACAAAAACAATATTCTGAAGTGCAGTGCCATTTCAAGTGGGACTGAGATAATTAAAGAACCTCTGCCCCTCCTTGTACGTTAGGATGTGTTACACTGTAATGGACACTTCTGGGGTCCTGCTGGACCTATGTGGTTTCTTCACATTAACATAGTCAAGTAAAGAGTGCAAGATGATATATATTGATACAGAGGAACAGAGTCAAACTTATGATTCAATCTTCAGGCATATCTCCTCAACAGAGTTAAGATCCTTGTTGTGTGTGGAAGACACCAAAGAACACAAAAGAATATTTATTCTGTTTCTTTTCATACTTTATAGATGTATTTTATGGGTAGCTTCAGGTAAATATAGCAACACAGAGAGAATCTTGTAGGTGAGAACCGCTTTGACAACTTCTTTCTGTTAAACCTGAATTATTATTTTAGTTACATCTAGAGGTTCCAGTCAAGGTTTTAATTCCTATACTTTTTGCATTGTGCAATCATATTTTAAATAGACTGGGCAGCTTATAATTCAGTCTTTGATAACTGGGAAAGGGAGGATCTAAGTGGGAGCAAAGTGATTTAGGCTTATTACAGAAGAAGCAGGTGGTTTACAATGCCATGATAGCATGGGAATGTGAGAAATTTCAGATCCCAAGTCCTCACTGAACTCTGAGCAATTTTGAGGAGATTTTTGTAATCCTGAGAGATGGCCCATTAAAAGCTGTAAGTTACCATGGGACCTTTTTCCTCAAGACTGTATCCAGCTTCCCAGAGCATACTCAGCCAAATTCAGACTTAACATAAGAAGGTGCAACTTCTCAGAAGTACAATACAATAGAAAAGCCACACAACACAGATGAAAGTGGCAAAGAACAGTATATTTTATAGATCCAGAGTATAAAATGAGTGAGATATAGATGTCTAAATAGAGAGGAGACAAAACCAAGCAAAGTTAGTAAAAAGAAGATAAAGATCCAAAAAACAGTACCTGATTACTTTTATTAAGTCCATGTCTGTTGTCTTGGTGTTTTTCACCAACCCCTTTGCAGACAAGGAACACAAGGATGTCTCCTACTGGGGGTGGCAAGTGGGCCATGTGTCTAGTTTCTGACACTAGCCAGGAGCAGATATTTGTGAAAGAACATAAGAGTGGAGCAAGTACGTGGTTACACTTCTCACAACACTCCTCCAACTTCTGGTGGTCTGTGGCTATTGACTTACAGATCAAGTCTGGCTGTTATAGGTCATTCCTTCCATTAATTTATCTGTTGTTTTTGCGATTTTTTTTTTCTAGACCTGTTTATGCAGCTGGCTCCCACAGTGTCCTTGGCAATGAGTTTTGACATTTTAGTTATAGATTGTGGTCAAAAAGATAAACCTGTTTTCTTTTTCTAGTTTTAAAACTGCTGCCTGATAATACAGAAATTAAGAAGCATCAAATCAAACTGGGGCATAATGAATAACTTGTTCTCTAAACTCCTTTGCAATGACATTCCTTATTTTTCCAAGATACCATCTTATCTTTCCTTTCCTTGCTCATTGTTTTCCAAGTTTAGAAAGCCTTAGTCTGTATGATCTTTCTCTGTATGGGTGCGGTATTGTTTCTGGATTATTTGGTTGTCCTTATCCGTTTTCTTCTGCTGCTCTATCCTTTTAGAGGCAGGGTGCCTAGAAAGGCATGCAGTATTCAAGCATGGGAACACCATGGATTTATAAAGTGGCATAATGATGTTTTTGCTGTTGTTTTTCATCCTTCTTTAATGATTCTTACCATTCTGTTTTCCTTGCTCACTGCCCCTGAGCTGTGAACTGACATTTTCAAAGAACTAT